>JAAGEH010000311.1:14474738-14757617 GCA_011751065.1 Lasiurus cinereus | reverse complement strand
CTAGTATATAGATGGAGATGCAGGATATAGAATGTGACCCTGTAACTCTATAGATGGAGATGCAAGTTATAGAATGTGACCCTGTAACTAGTATATAGATGGAGATGCAGGATATAGAATGTGACCCTGTAACTAGTATATAGATGGAGATGCAGGATATAGAATGTGACTCTAACTCTATAGATGGAGATGCAAGAGTGAAGTCCCGCAGGCCCTGGAGTGACTCCTGTGCCCAAGCCCCTTCCTTGCAGCCTTCTGGGATGTGGTGGGAACGTGATTCTTGTGGACAGCGGTGGCCTGAGCTGCAGTGGGTTTCAGCCATTTAAATATTTTAATAACTTGTCCTTATATGCTCCGCTCCGAGTCCCAGAACCTCTCCCAGCTGTTAAAGGGGGTGGAGGGGGGGGGTGGGGGCTCAGTGTGGGCCTCTCACTGGCCCACGTCCGCCGAGACAATGTAGGGGAATGGTTAGGCCTGCAAAGTCCAGCGAGAGAAAGGCCTGGTTTTAAATCTTGGAGTTTGTTTACTAGTTGTGTGAACCTGTAAAAAACTTCCGAGTTTCAGGTCACTTATCTGAAAACGACCGGACGGTGGCATGTTGCAGGAATTCAATCCGGAGGGGGTTGCACAGAAAAATAGCACGTGAGCTTTCCCATTCCGGAGCCCGTGGTTTAATCTCTTTAAACACTTTTTTTCCCTCCAAACTCATCAGAGTTGCAGCTGATGTTCCCACACTTTTAAAAACGGGAGCGTGTGCGATTTAACCATCACCACGATATCAGGCTTTCGGAAGAGTAAGTACTACTAGTAGGTCTTTCTGAGGCGCAGACGCTGATTTTCAGTTTGTGGCCTGCTGGTTGGGGACAGCTTACCAGTCACAAAGCAGGGGCCGGGGCAGAAATGTAAGCGGCACGTCTGATCCGCTGAGACTCGTGTAATTGTGTCACCGCATAACTTCTAGAAACGCCTGCTGGTTGGTGAAGAGGCCTTGGAGCCTGGCGTCTCTGTGGACGTCCCCTGGCTTTGGCTTCATTGGCGGCCTTTCGTTTTGCAGTGGGACCCCATGATTACCACCTTGCCTGGCCTCTACCTGCTGTCGGTGGGGGTGGTCAAACCTGCCCGGTGGATCTTCGGATGGTCCGAACATGTCGTCTGCTCCATTGGAATGCTCAGATTTGTGAATCTTCTCTTCAGTGTTGGCAACTTCTATTTACTGTATTTGCTTTTTCGCAAGGTACAACCTAGACACAAGGTATGTTTTCAAAATATTTTACTGTAAGTTTATATGCCCTCAGCTCCACAGTTATGATGAATTGGTTTTATGAGATTTGATGGAAAATGTCTTTAATACTTAGTATTTGTGCATATTTTTTGTAAAGATTAAGTAAGACCCCCCCCACACACACACACACCTCCATTTTAGGATAAATTTACATTTAAATATTTTATTGATTGATTGATTGATTTTAAAATATATTTTACTGATTTTTTTTACAGAGAGTTAGAAACATCAATCAGCTGCCTCCTGCACGCCCCCTGCTGGGGATGTGCCCACAACCAAGGTACATGGCCTTGACTGGAATCGAACCTGAGACCTTTCAGTCCACAAGCTGACACTCTATCCACTGAGCCAAACCAGTTTCAGCTTTTTTTTAAATATATTTTTTATTGATTTTTTACAGAGAGGAATAGAGTTAGAAACATCAATCAGCTGCCTCCTGCACATCCCCTGCTGGGGATGTGCCTGCAATCAAGGTACATGCCCTTGACTGGAATCTAAACTGGGACCTTTCAGTCCACAGGCCAATGCTCTATCCACTGAGCCAAACTGGTTTCAGCCATTTAAATATTTTAATAACTTGTCCTATATAATAAAAGGATAATAGGCAATTGACACTAATGGTAGAACTATCAGAACAACCAGATGCAATGAGCTGCACTGACCACAGGGTAGACACTCAACGCAGGAGCTGCCTCCTGGTGGTCACTGCACTCGTACGGGGGAGCTCTGCTCGGCCACAAGCTGGGCTGTGGGCTGCGAGCACAGGGGTGGTGGTGGGAGCCTCTCCTGCTGCCTCCACAGCAGTGCTAAGGAAGTCCGGCTGTGGCTTAGGCCTAAGCTGGCAGGTGGACATCCCTGAGGGGTCCTAGACTACAAGAGAGTGCAGGCCAGTTTGAGGATACACCTCCATGTAGTGGGCCTCTAGTTTATTTATAAAATCAAAAATAATTTTTTTTCACCAATCAAACCATTTCAGTTAGTATTTACGGAACTTACTCCATATGCTTAGCATTGAAACTACAAGGGTAAATGAGGTGATCATTTTCTTAAGGAAGCTGTATTTTCATTAGGAGAAACAGACTTTACCTGAAGAATTCTTATGTGACTTAATGCAGGCCCTGGAGGTTTGAGTTCTGTCCACTTACTAATTATGTTAATTGAGGCAGGTTACCTCTCAGTGACTCCAACTCTTCATCTGTTCAATGGGAATAATATATAATATACCTTATAGGACTGTTTTGAAGAATAAAGGAGATTCATAGTGGAAGATGCTTAGAATAGTGCCTGATGTAATTTTAAGGACTCAATAAATACTAATTACAACAGTTAATCTTAACTTAAAGAGATTATTTCAATCGTGTAAGTTATGAGCAGGGATAGGTGTAAGACACTCTTCAGATATAGAGAAGGAGTGGAGACCTATAGCAGCCCTGGGTGGGAGAGTGGTGGTGGCACTGGGTAAGGCTTCTTCAGAGAGAAGATGGTACCTAAGCTGAATCTTGATGCACAGATAGGGCTTTAGGGCGGGGAAAGAATCTTGGCAGGAGGAGCATAAGCACAGTAGAAAGCATAAGCAACAGATGCAGCGAGTAGGTGTTTAGAATTAGAGAATTATAATAGTATGGATCTCTGAGGCTGGAGAAGTAGGTAGGTTGAAGTCTGCATGTCCTTAAAAGGCATGGAAAGGATTTTGAACTTGAATAGGTGATGGAGAGCCCTTAATTTTAATCAAGGCAGTGGCATGGTTTGATTTTGTGATTTAGAATAAACAAAGGCTACAGCCCTAACCATGTGGCCCAGTTGGTCAGTTGGTTGGAGCATTGTCCCCTGCACTGCAAGATTCCCAGTCAGTGCACATATGAGAGGAACCTACTGATGTTTCTCATCGGTGTTTCTCTTTCTCCCTTCCTCTCTAAAATCAATAAAAACATATTTAAATGTTTATTGTGTCTTTGCGGAGCCAGAAATAATATTGAATAATTTTATTTAGATATGACTCATGTAGTTTTGTATTTTTTAAGAAGTCTCTTCATTATCTCCACAGAAAATTGTATTTGTTTTATCATGAAAATAAGTTTAACTGTGATTTCTCTTCCTCCTAGGCTGGCTCAAGTGCCCAGAGAATCTTGTCAACATTAACCCTAGCAGTATTTCCTACACTCTATTTCTTTAACTTCCTTTACTATACAGAAGCAGGATCCATGTTTTTCACTCTTTTTGCCTATTTGATGTGTCTTTATGGGAATCATAAAACATCAGCCTTGCTTGGATTTTGTGGCTTCATGTTTCGCCAGACAAATATTGTCTGGGCTGTCTTCTGCGCAGGAAACGTCGTCGCACAAAAGTTAACTGAAGCTTGGAAAACGGAGCTGCAAAAGAAGAAAGAAGAGAGGCTTCCCCCAATCAAAGGACCGTTTTCAGAATTCAGGAAAATTCTTCAGTTTCTTCTGGTTTATTCCATGTCCTTTAAGAACTTGAGTATGCTTTTCATCTTGACTTGGCCGTACATCCTTCTACTGTTTCTGTTTTGTGCTTTTGTGGTAGTTAATGGTGGGATTGTTGTTGGCGATCGGAGCAGTCATGAAGTCTGTCTGCATTTTCCCCAGCTCTTCTATTTTTTCTCTTTCACACTCTTTTTTTCCTTTCCTCACCTACTGTCTCCTAGCAAAGTGAAAGCTTTTCTTTACTTAGTTTGGAAACGTAGAATTCAGTTTTTAGTGCTCACTTTAGTCTCTGTATTTTTAGTTTGGAAATTCACTTACGTTCACAAATACTTATTAGCAGATAACAGGCATTACACATTCTATGTGTGGAGAAGAGTTATTCAAAGATATGAAATTGTGAAATATTTGCTAGTTCCCGTCTATATATTTGCTGGTTGGAGTGTAACTGACTCATTGAAGTCAAAGTCCGTTTTCTGGAACTTAATGTTTTTCATATGCTTATTTGCTGTTATAGTACCTCAGAAACTGCTAGAATTCCGTTACTTTATTTTACCTTATGTTATTTATAGGCTTAACATACCTCTGCCCCCAATATCTAGACTTGTTTGTGAACTAGGTTGCTATGCAGTTGTTAATTTCATAACTTTTTATATCTTTCTGAACAAGACTTTTCAGTGGCCAAATAGTCAGGACACTCAGAGGTTTATGTGGTAATATCACAGATATTTTGAATTCTAAAATAGATTTCCACATTTCCACATGAGCAACTGAACAGCTGAAAATTATGAACTTTCTTTTAGGCACATTGGTGATCTTCTGATCACTTCAGATGTTTTATTTTTAAACATCGGCTATATGTGTTTTAAACATATATAACAAATCCAAGGGTGTTAAGTGGTAACAAACTTAGAAACATTTAAGACTTGCTCCATCAGCCTGAGCAATACTGGGAAAATAAAATTGTTTACAATTATCTCATGATAACACTTTTGTACTGCTGGCCACTCAAAAAGCTTGGGAACTTTTTATAGATACAAGTTTAAGAAAATTGGGCATGCATTGTAATACTGGAACTTATGTATTCTCAAAAAGCAATAGTAAACAGAATATTTGAAAACTATTTGCAAATGATCAGGTAATATTCTTGGTTGAAAAGTATAATTTTAATCATAAGGCAAAATAGACTCACATTGATAGTAAGTGTTAGACATTCCAGGTTCATCTTTGTCTACCCATGATTTAAGTTACTGGTTTTGGTTAAAAATCTGGGAATGATGAAGCTCTTTCCCTAATTTCTAATGTGAACTATGTGATGGCCACAGATAAATTGTGTTGATGATAATACCTTTAAAAAGGGGTTTTCTTTTTGAAATATGTTACTGTAGCAGTTTTCTGTGGTCGCCATAACAAATTATCACAAACTCGGTGGCTTAAAAATATTTCTCACAGTTCTGGGGGCCATAAACCTCAAATTACGCTGCCGGCACTCTTGGTTCCGTCTGGAGGCTCCGAGAGAACCAGTCTTGTGCCTCTCTCCTGGCTTATGGTGGCTCTCTGCAGTCCTTGCTATCCTTGGTCATAGATGTCCTCTCTCTGCCCTTGTCTTGACACGGCTTTCCCAACTGTCTTCTCTTCTTTATCTTACAGGGACAATGTCGATGGTCTTATGATGACAGTATTAATTTAGTTATACCAATGGAGACTGATTTTTTTTTCCAAATAGATCAGGTTTACAGGTTTCAAGTAGACATATCTTTTTGTGGGGGCACTTCAGCCCACTAAAGTTACCAAAGGAGATTTTAGGATAAATTTCATAAAAGTGTAGGATATAATTTCTTTGCTGAGATAGTTGAAATAAAATTTTAATCTTTAATGAGAGTTTAAAAACACTAACTTTCAAGGCCAAATACAAAACTAAAGGTAACTGGTATTTGATTCCATTATACAAGAAAAGTTAGAATTGAAAGGAAGTTTAAAAATCATTTGATCTAATCTTATTTCATAGGTTGGGGAACAATTGATCTAATCTTGTGTGTTAGTTTTTGGATTCTGTGTTTGCTATTTTGAGTATATTCATTTGATTATCATTCCATTACAGAAAGTATTTGGACATATTAACTCACATGTATACTTAGAACTGTGAATAGAATTCATATTTTAACTCATCTTATGTTTGTAAACATTTTTAGCTTTGTGAACCTATTTGTCTTAAATGTTGACTAATGCTTTCTCTGCGTCTTAAAGAATGAGTGGAATTGGAAAGTATTCTGTGTTTTCAAATATAAAATTGTGTACAGGTGAAAATGACAAGTGTAGTGGAGCAATAAATAAAGAGCACTCTTGTACTCTGCTCAGTATTCAGAAAGTAGATCTACTTTTTAGTTATAACAGTGATCACAGGATAGATGTTCTTATCCAAACTTTCTTTTAATTAGATAAGAAAGCACATTCAAAGAAATTATTATTTATAATGACAATCTGAATTCCAGGTTGTCAAAATTAAAAAGAAATGTGTAATTTAGGAAAAACAGCTTTCTTGTCTGATACTGTATATGAATGTGTTAAGGAATATTTCTGAGACTGAAAACTTTTCCTCTCTAATCTGGCAAAAATGCAGAAACTATTCCACCCCATAAATTGGGGGAATCACTGTTCCAGTTAATTTTTAAGTTCCTATTCTGTTAAAAGATGTTTTGGATAAAATCTACATTCAGAGAAAACAGGTTAATCTTAATTTTTTTTTTCTATAAAGTACAGAAAGTATAGTACTTAACATTTTAGAAAAGATGCTGTGAATTAGAAGGTGTTATAGAGCATTGCTTTTAGGAATATCCTGAGTGATCTTTGTGTTTTGAACATTTTTCAGGAGATATCAAATAGATGTTTTTGACATGAAGTTTTAAAACATTGGACTTAATTTCTTGACTAGAAGGTGATTAAAAAAAAAAGAAAGAGAGCCTGTGGAGACTTGCAATTATTGATATTAAAGTATATAAGTAGGATTATGTTAAAGAATGTCAAACGGATTTAGTACATAATATGTTTAGCCCCAGTAATAAATGTTTGAACTTTTTTTCCTTCTGTGAAATTTCATAGCTGAGTATTATCTTTATATAGCATATAGCATTGTTAGTAAGGTTCCAGTATGCTGTTTCCTCACACATTATGTGTTTTCTCTTAGTGGATACCCAGAAATCTTTTCTATTGCATCTGACTGTGTATTTAAATTCTTTGGAACTATGGTTCCTGAGGTGAAACATAGCATGTCATTTGGCAAGAGAAATTTTGTTAGCTCTCTGGCCTCTCCCTCCTCTTCTTAAAAATATTTCTGAAATGTGCTTAGTCTATTATAAGGTACCTTAATACCAAGAGTTTAATGCAATCTATTTTTATAAACAGGTAGCTTACTATAGTACATTTCTAGTTTGAGTTTACTACGAGAAGAGATACTCAGTTTTTATTTATACCCCCAAATAGATGATTATATTAGGTGCTTTTATTTATTTTTTTTAATTTTTAAATTACAGTTGACATAGAATATTATATTAGTTTCAGATGTACAACCCACTAATTAGACATTTATGTAACTTACGAAGTGACCACTTTAATAAATCTAATACCCATCTGAACACATACATGCTTGTTACAATGTTATTGACTATATTCCCTATGCTGTAATTTACATCCTTGTGACGGTTCTGTAACTAACAATTTGTACATTTTAAATCCCTTCACCTATTTCTCCCAGTTTCCAACGCCGCCCCTTCCCATCTGGCAACCATCAAAATGTTCTCTGTATTTGTGTAGACTCACTTGTAAAATAAAATGTTCATATAAAGAAATAAATTCGTGTTCATTAAATTAGCATTTGTTATCTTTAGAGCAATTAACATTTCATTAAAAAGTGAAACAAAAAGTATGAAAATAATATGAAACATTTTTTGTAATGGAAAATTTAAACATGATTTAGGAACCATGGGCTTGTAGAAAGAGCATTTAGCATGGCAGTTAAGATTTTTATATTCAGCTGTGGTTTTGGAATCAATAAGGCATTTCAAGTGAGTAGAGTATTTGTTCTAACTGGTCAGTGCCTGGCCCATCTCTAGCCTTATTTCAAAAAGAAGTCAGCCCCTGCCATATATCCAAAAAGTTCATAAGTTATACTGAATGAAGTTTTTAGTATAGAAAGAAGTGAATATCCTAGAAAAAATTGCTTAATTTTAGGAAACAAATAACATTTCACAATGAGAGTCAACCTAAACTTTTTCTGTCTAAATTTTCTGACTTAGTTTGAAATTTTCTTTATCATGGTGCCTAATACTTATATTTACTTATATTTACTTCTTATACTAGAAGCTCAGCATGCCAAATAATATGGCCACACCCACTTCCTACCTGCCCGCCGGCCACCAGCCTTGCTGCCATTGGAGCCTGTGGGCCACGCTGCATGAGCTGCAAGCCCTGCCCTGCTGCTGCGAGTGGCTTGCGGCCTGAGGAGAGGGACGAAGAGGTGCTCCAGTCAATTCCTGGTGACTGGTCTTTGGTCACTACGGCATTACGGCTACAGGCCTTTTATAATATAGATAAATATTTCAAACTTATTGCTATTTAAAGAAAAATAACTTTCAACCATTAAATTATAAAACGGCTATTTATTAGACTTAAGGAAAAAATTTTCAATCAGGACTATTATGTGTTTTAGCTAGGCTTAATTTTACTACTCTAGGGATAATTAAATTTAAGGTACATTTTCTGTATTGACAAGACAAACATTTTGAATATGCTAAAACTTGTATAGCTCAGAAAATTCTAATAAAAAGGGATATACTGAAGTTACATTTTTAAAAATTTATCCATGAATCCAACTCTAAATTCTTTAATGTTTGGAAATTATTTGTAGGGTAAGAAATTTTGCCACAATTAAGTAATTCAATAATACCTTTATTTTGGGTTTTATAAAAAAAAATGAGCATTGATAAATTTAGTATTTATCAATGTTTCACCATTAGACTGAAAGAGACATGGTATTTTCCTGACAAGAGAAAATATTAAATTCAGTATTGATTTTTTACACTGTTTGGGAACCTTAACATCAGTTCAACTAACCATATGTACGTTTAGGCACATCCAAAATATCATTTATTGAGGGCCTACAATGTTCTGGGTGTAATACTAGCTGATTTACAATTACTGTCATGTTTGATCCTACTCATATTCCTGTGAGGCAGATGTTGATTTCTGTTTGATTACTGGAAAAATTGAAGATCAAGCAGAAAGGTAGCTCTCTAGAAGTCAATGCTATCCCTGAAGAATATAGATTGGTCTGATTCCCAAGGCTGTTTTTGTCTGCTACTGTGAAAGTTTTTTATAAGAGAAGTAGAACATGGAGAGAGAGGTGATAACCTATCTTTGCATTAGCCAAGCCATTCATGGTATACTGGTATCTTTGTATTGGTTATAGTCATTTTTAGGAATGTTAGAAACTGTTTAAGGAAGTATGAACAGATAAGTGCTTATAATTATGTTGCAAGAGAAATGGCTAAAAGAATATATAGGATGTTTAACTCAGAGAATCAGAGATCCTATAACTTGATATGCTCTCATAATTGAATAATTATTTGGAAGAGGGATTGGAATATTCTATATTTCCTGAAATATAACTCAAGGGTCAGCAGATTTCAACTCATGAAAAACATACATTTTCTAATTGTGTAGTCTCTGCAGGGCAACGATTCCAGAGAAGAATAAGTTTGCTTGTTTGCTGAAAGCAAGATTTCTATTTGTCGGATGCTTCAGAAGAGATTAAGGTAGCAAGTAGGTAGAGTAAATGGCTTTTCCAGATGCTTCACAATTCTATGATTTTAAATTTATGTTTGTTATAGCTCATTTTTTTTTTTTTGCTTCAATTGGGAAGTCATGGTAAAATAGCTGGTGACTTATGTGCGGTTTTTGACATACTTGAAATTTCTGAACCCAAACTGTTACCCTGTTTTAGAAACAATTTTGAGATACATAACTTAATATTTTTAACTACAATATTTAATAGAACTGATAATATAGCATTTAATTTTTTTCTATTATTTTAATTTTCTTAACATTAATGAAGAGAAGGTGCTTTTTTTTGAAAAGATTTTTTTCCCCTAACTATAAAATAGCTTAAGCACAATCCACAAAATTGTTTAAAATGCAATACCCACTAGGTGGCGATATTGTGCTATTTTCACAAGTGTTCTTGTACCAAACTTTCTTACTAGTCTGAATTAACTTTCATTGTTTCAAGTTTTGAACTACAAAATAATTTATAGATTCCATGTTTTTTTTATTATAAAATCATTCAAAATATTTTCCGAATTTTATAAAGCTAAGGTAGATGTTAAAAAAATCACTTTTGTGTTTTGCAATCATACCTTGGGTACTTTAACTAATATATCTTCCCATAGACATTCTTTACTTCATATGGCATAATCAAGCTCTTTGCCACAAACACTGATTATGTTGACAGGTTTTGAAAACCCATATAGCACTGTGTCAGCCACCGTATTAAGTGGCTGCTTTACCCATGTTATTTATGCTTCATAACAACCCTATGGGATCAGTGCCACTGTTAGTATTTCCACTCTGTGTAGCCATGAGGATACTGAGTATAAAGAGATTAAGAATTTTATCAGAACTGGTATGTAAATCTAGGCAGGCCGACTCAGAATCCATATTAACCTCTGTCAGTTTGGAGGCGGGGAGGGCTAAATAGGAGAAGATGGGCGCAATGTCTACCTTCAAGTTTGCAACATTTTAGGAAGAAATCTGATTTGGAAAATAGTTACATGCCCTATGTGTGTGGGTCAGGAAATGAGGCCCACACTAGTTCTGGCTCTTCCAGAGGCAGGTAATGGTCCATTTGCCATTGTGTCTTCCATTTGTATCTTTGTGATGGCATCTCAAAGTGATGATTATGGAAATAATGAAGAAATATTATAGCTAAAATAAATAATATAGCTAAAAACTCAGGATTTGTGTTTTTAGCTATAATAACTTGCATTGAAATAAGGACTGTGTTTTAATGGGAATGATTCCAGCTACCAAATGGAGGAGAATGTTGTTTGAAAACTAACAGCTTCTCCAGAGACTCCTGTTTGAAAGTAAATTTTCAATTAAATATGACATACCTTGGAATTTAAAAGAAATTTTACCTGGAAAAGCTTAATCTTTGCATTTTACATTTTGTTAGATACTATTCTGGAAAACAGAGAGGCTTACTTCTAAAATTATGTTGTGGGTTCATGTAATTTCAATTTGATTTTTAAGTTAATCTATTCTTTATAAGGATAAAAAAGACTTTCCTTATTGAAAAGCTTATTCAAATAGCATGGCTTCATTTCATTTGTAAATAAGTTCATGTTTTGTAATATTTTATTACGTGTCATGTCTAACATTCTCTTATTTTGAATTGGGTGGGTGCTAGTGGCTTTTTCTTTCCTTCACTCTGGATTAGTAGCCACTGTCCCTGTCTCCCACCACAAATCCTATGCTTGATTTGTCTTCTTGAAATAATACGATTGAATCCTAGTTTTTAAGCACCCATCACTAGCCTGTATGACTATATTTTACTCTCACAGTAGGAGAAGACAGATTAGTGACTGAAAACTTGGAACTTGCGAAGGCTTAGATTTCTTCATTTTAGAAAGGTCTATAGAAAGTCCAAAGAGCTTTCCAAACACCTTTGGGTAGGCAGGACTCCCAGCCCAGAGGCTGGCCCTGTGGTGAGGAGAGAGATCCCCGCTTGGTGTTTTCGGACTTGCAGCTCTTGCTGTCCACTGGGCTCCAGCCCAGAGATCAGCTGGGAACTGACACAACTGACACACAGACACAGGCTTCCTCCTCTGTGACTCTCCCTTCTGGGATTTCCCTTCTTAATTTAGCCACTCTGGCATCCTAAGCTCCATCCTCACATCTCAAGCCAATAATATTGCAACTTCCTGACTAGGGCAGTGGTGGACAAATTAATTAGTTAACAGAGCAACAAACCGTGGCTCGTGAGCCACTTGTGGCTTGAGAGCCTCAGTTTGCCGACCACTGGGTTAGGGTGTGTCAGAGGAAAGTCACCCTGTGAGGTCTTTCAGTGATCAAATACCATCCAGTTCCTGCCTTAGTTTACTCTTCAATGCCTTCATATCATTTTTTACCTAGTATTCCTTTTCAGTCAATCTGCTGAAGAGTTAATGTGATTAAAGTTCCTTGCCATGACCTGCCCAGGAAGGAGCCTGGTGTTGATTATAGTTGTCATTTTCTACTCATGTATAAAGAAGTTGGGAGTTGTCACTTTTGTTTTAAAGAACTAAGTAGGAGAGTCCTGAAAAAGTTCATGCAGGGTCCATAAGTTTTTGGAATATGGACTTCTAATATGGCCCCCTAATATAGTAAATCACTAGAGGCCCGGTACATGAAATTCGTGCATTAGTGGGGTATCCTTCAGCCCAGCCTGCACTCTCTCCAACCTGGGACCCCTCAGGGTATGTCCAACTGCTGGTTTAGGCCCGATCCCTGCAGGATGGGGCCTAAACCAACAGTTGGACATCCCTCTCACAATCCAGGACTGCTGGCTTCTAACTGCTCTCTTGCCTGCCTGATTACCCCTACCACTTTTGCCTACCAGACTGATCACCCCCTAACTGTTCCGCTGGTGGCCTGATTGATGCCTAACTGCTCCCCTGGCTACCCGATTGCCCCCAACTACACTCCCCTGCTGGCCAGGTTGCCCCCAACTGCACTCTTCTGCCTATCTGATCTCGCCCCCAACTGCCCTCCCCTGCCAGACTGGTCACCCCAGTGTAAGCTGTGCAGAGCAGCAGCTGGGACTCAACCCCCCTGGCAGGGCTGAGGGAACTCTGGGGAAGCAGCAGTGGGGCTGAGAGAACCACCGCGGCAGGTGTATGGAGCAACTGGCCCTACCCCTACTGTGCACACCACCATCTTGTGATGGCATTATGGCGTGAGGATTAATTTGCATATTACCTCTTTATTATATAGGATAATATTTGTAATTTAATGATTTTTTTAAAGGTCCCTTATGTGAAAATGTTACAAGAAACAAAAGTGAATGTGACCTTCAGGCAGAAGGAGTTCACCTTCTAGTTGGGGCTCTCAATATGCAAAGTATCGAATGATGACCAGTAAGGAGGCATAAAGAGCTAAGGAGGTTATATGGAAATAAAAATCATATCTGGCTGAAGGAACAAAGAAGTATTTTGTGGGGAGAATGGTGCCTGAGATTGCACTTGATGGAGATGAGTGCAGACACTGTGAAATATGTTCCAGGCTGAACCGAGGGGCATGGACGGGATTTGCATGAACAGTAAAACTATGCACACTCATTCAGGAGGTAGCAGTAGCAGCAGCCACATGATGGAGCACTTCATCTAAATATTAAATAGGAGTAAATTAAGCTTCAATATCTCTGTAAGGAAAATACTATGATTCCCATTTTATTGATGAGGGAAATAAGGCAGGTGAATTTTGAAACCATTTGCAGACTGAGGAAGTGTGGCTCTAGCACCTGCCCTCTAACCCTGTATAATCTCACAGCCTACTCTTCAAAGGAGCTGAGCTTATTTCCTTGTAGAAAATAAAAAAAGAAAAAAGAAAAAGAAAAAGTTTTGCTGTGAGGAATGAGGAGTAAGAACACACAGCCCACACACAGACCCTGGGGTAAGTGGGATTGGAGAAAAGTAGCTATAGCCAGCTTTCCATTAAAACACAAAGATGAACGGAACAGCTCTGTGCCCATCCTCACCTTCAACCCTGTTGGTGGTGCCGTAACCAGGGAGAAGGGCGTTTCTAATAAGAGAAGGGTTTGGGGGCTGGGGAGAGGTTCCCTACAACATTTGGCCTGAAAGGTGTTAAAGCCAGGAGGAGAGATGCTGTCTTCTCAGGAGAAACGTTTCTTGAGAGGAAGTAGGTGCCTTATCAGTCTTTCTCAACAGGTGCTGTTCTCTATCATTGTTATAGTTCCTTCTACAACCTGCCAGTTTCTAAATTTAGAAGAACCAACCTGGCCTGACTTGGAAAAGGTAACCCAGAGCGATGCTTCTGTGTGCATTTGGTCTTGTGGCTGCATGACCACACATATTGTGAGGTTTCAAAGCTGGAAGGAGGCCCCAGCCTACGGGGGACCTTTCTGATCTAAGAGTGTAATTTTAATGAACCCCATTTCCAAATCTATGAATTGGTCATAGGATTTTGTCCCTTTTGAAATGCAGAGGGAAATTAACACATGAAGGCTAATCAGGCATTCCTATTTTAGAAGCAGATGAGAAAATCTATGTGTCCTCTGCGACCCTCCAACCCTCTGCCCACCCCAGCCCACCCCACCGCTACCTACGGGGCAGTGCAAGTACTCCTGGAGAGGAGGAGTTCAGAAAAGAAGGAGAAAAGAGCAGTGGTGAGACTGAAGACAAGGTGTCTGTGAGAAGGGCGCCCTGGAGAGAGACTTTCCTCATGCATTAGTCACTCTTTCTCTCTTCATTCAGGAGGCTAATTTCCTATGGAATGTGTACAAAATACTGATGTGAAAAGAAAGAGAAATACAATAGGAAGTGGGACTAAAAAGCATGCTGATCTCTTCTGCTTGCACAATAAAAATTCAGAATGTTGTGATTTTTTTTTAGTGAGGAGAACTGTGCTGGGCAAATTTTAAATCTTTTTTGCTAATTTTGTTTTCAAAATGCATTATCTTAAATTTCGCTCAAGGTGGCAATCTTAGACTCCTTTCCTGTTGTTCCACTGAGAGGAAATTTGTACCACTTTATTTACGTCATAATGTCACAAATATTAATGATTTTTTCATTGTCTTCTTCTTTTTGAAAGACAATTTTTGAACGTGTTAGCTTTGAGCAGATAGATTTGCTTATTTTTGTCACAGAGCCTTTTGAAAACATGGCCAGTGGAAACTTGAGTCAGATAATTACAACTGCCTCTCATTCCTCATTATTAAGAATATGTGGAAACATTTCTATTTCCCCCAAGTTGGAATACCAGTCAAACCTAAAATTCGTAAATATAACACACTACCCCCCCACACACACACACACGCACACTGGTTCTGAAAAGTTTCAGTTAATGGGAAATTCTTGTTTCTCTTCTACCTGGCCATTAGACAAGAAGTCAACCATTCTCCAACAGCTATGTGATAGAGCCGTTTACTTGATAAGGAAAGAAAGCAAAGTAATTTTATTTGTAGTGCTATGTGAGTGATCTAGAAAGTAATTTTTTAAAAGTCATTCATTTTAGCTAAAATAAATGCAATTTAGAAGTCTTCTGCATGTCTCCAACTGGTTTTCAGTTACATACAGAAGTGTGCAAAAGTAGGTAGAATGGAAAAAGACATGTAGGCTATGATCTTTACAATAGCTTTATTAACTCTGCTTTGTATACTCACAATGGGCAAACTCATTTTTACCATCCACCCCACCTTTACTATGTGACTTGCCATATAGCTTTTGCTATGTTTGACTTCTTTATAGCTAGGAAGTATAAAGTTGATAGAGTGTTCTGGGTCTTTATAATGTTTGATATTATAGTGCCTCTTTCCTTTTGTTAGTATATGTATTACTTAGTTTGGGAAACCATAAATGTATTAGCATGCAATCAAGGAATCTCTAGAGTCACTCTGTTATTTTCTTCATAAATTCTCAGTTAAAATTTATCATTAAAATATAAGGGATCAGTAAATTTCACTTTCTTCCTAATAGTTTTCTTCTATCAGGAACAAATTTTTATGAAATTGAAGTAAAGTAGCTGATTATGAGAAATAATTGGCATGCATATAAGAAGAAAATTCTGATAAAATGTGGTCTTTATATTTCTTAATGGTTTGGCATTTAAAATAGACATTTTTATACTTAATGAAATTCTTGTTCTCTCTATAAAAGGTGATTTAAGTAGCAGTGATTTAACTCATACATGATGTGATGAAATAGGACATAATTCTTATTGAGCAATTCTGTGAAATTGTACATTTATTTTTATTTTTTTTAATATATTTTATTGAATTTTTACAGAGAGGAAGGAAGAGAATAGAGAGAGAAAAACATCGATGAGAGAGAGAGATTGATCAGCTGCCTCCTGCACATACTCTACTGGAGATGTGTTTGCAACAAGGTGCATGCCCTTGACCGGAATCTAACCTGGGACGTTTCAGTCCGCAGGCCAACGCTCTATCCATTGAGCCAAACCGGTTTCGGCAGAATTGTACATTTATAATCAATACCTTTCTGTGATCTTATAGATCACAGCATAAAGTAAATACCAATAAAATCATAATAATTAAACAACAATTTATTTAGCTCATTATTCTGGTGTGTCATCAATGTGGGTTGGGCTCAACTGCATTGCTTTTCTGCTGGTCTCAACTAGATTGACAAATTTAGCTAAATCATTTTGACCAGGAAGGGGGCTAGCTGTTGACTGGAGTATCAGAATGACTGGGCCATATGGCAGCCTATCCTGGGCTTCTTCACAGGGCAGCATTGTCAGGGCTCTCAAGAGCAGGCAAGCCACAATGCATAAAGCAATTATCAAGTCTCTGCTTGTTTTATTTTAAAATTTATTATTTTTTCTTCTATTTAATAATTTTTATTTTTCACCTGGAATTGATGTGCAATATTATATTAATTTTAAGTGTACAACCCAGTGATTAGATATTTATATAACTTTTGATGTGATCATCTTGATAAATCTAGCATCCATCTGACTCCATACATAGTTATTACAATAATAGTGACCTGGTACATGAAATTTGTGCACATTAAAAGGAAATTAATTAGAGGAAATAAGTTAATATTGCTATTTACCCTTTCTCTATAGTGGAAATGTCAAGAGATGAAAGAAAATTAGTAAAATGTATATGAAAACCTTCCTCCTGTCAGAGTCTGGGCTCACCACAGGACCCAGAGTCAAGTTCCTACCACCCACATGCACCTCAAAATTGCATGAGACCCAGACCCAGCCAGCCCCCTCTCCTAATAATCTACTTCCTATAGGGGGCATGGCCTGAGGTTCCCATCAAGCCCTACTGGGTGGGGGTGCAGCCTAAAATCCCCTGTCAAGCTCTGCTGGGTGGGGGATATAGTCTGAGGTCCCCTCTCAAGCTCTACATGGGATTGGGGGGGCGCATAGCCTCAGGTCCTTACTGATTGCTTCTAAAGGCTCCTTATGGGAACTTGGCCTCAGCTGTGAGTGCAGCCATGTTTGTGTCGGAGTGATGGTCAATTAGTATATTCCCTCTTTATTAGATAGGATTATTGGCTATGTTCCCTGTGTTGCATTTACATCCTCATGAGTATTGTGTACCTACTAATTGTATTTCTTAATCCCTTCACCTTTTCACCCAGTTCCTTAGGCCCCCTCCCCTCTGGCAACTATCAAAATGTATTCTGATAGGGGGACAATTTGCATATTAGTCTTTTATTATATAGGATATCTATCTATGAATCTGTTTCTATTCTTTTAAAAAATATTTTTATTGATTTCAGAGAGGAAGGGAAAGGGAGAGAGAATGATAATGAGAGAGAACATCAATGACAGATAA
The DNA here is from genome assembly GCA_011751065.1 of Lasiurus cinereus. Lineage (NCBI taxonomy): Eukaryota > Metazoa > Chordata > Mammalia > Chiroptera > Vespertilionidae > Lasiurus > Lasiurus cinereus. The sequence goes on along the minus strand of JAAGEH010000311.1, from coordinate 14,740,309 downwards.
TCATTAATGAGAGAGAATCATTGATCTGCTGCCTCCCTCCTCATATCCCACACTGGGGATTGAGTCCACAACCCAGGTATGTGCCCTGACCTGGAATTGAGCTGTGGACCTCCTGGTTTATAGGTTTTTGTACAACCAGTCAGCCATGCTGGCTGGGCCTATTTCTATTCTTCTTGTTTATTTACCTTGTTTTTTAGATATCACATTTAAGTGAAATCATTGGCATTTGTCTTTCTCTACCTGACTTATTTCATTCAGCACAATATGCTCTAAGTCATCTGTGTTGTTGGAGATGGCAAAATTTCATTCCTTTTATGGCTGAGTCATATTTCACTATATATAAACACTACTTCTTTATTCATCTATTGGTGGACACTTAGGTTGCTCCATATGGCTTTGTAAATAATGCTGCAATGAACATACAGATGATAGATATGCATTTATTGCTATTTTATTATTCATATTTTTCTTTATTGATTAAGGTATTACATATGTGCCCTTATACCCCCCATTGCCCTCACCCCACTCTTGCCCTAACCCCTCTGGTGTCTCTGTCCATTGGTTATGCTTATATGCATGCATACAAGTCCTTTGGTTGATCTCTCTCCCTTACCCCCACCCTCCACTACCTTCCCTCTGAGGTTTGACAGTCTAATTGATGCTTCTCTGCCTCTGGATCTATTTTGTTCATCAGTTTATGTTGTTCATTATATTCCTTATTCAAATTTTGATATATATTTTCTTCTTCTTAAATAAAACCCCTCAACATTTCTTATAATACTGCTTTGCTTTTTCTTATCTGGGAACCTCTTTATATGTCCTTTCATTCTAAATGATAGCTTTGCTAAATTTCCATAAATAAGGGAGTTTTTCTCTCAACTCCTTTTTACCTTTGATTTTTGTCATCTGACATATATACACACACACACACACACACACACACACACACACACACACACATATATATATTATATACACTGAGTGGACAGATAATTATGATCTCTGAATATATATATTAGAGGCCCAGTGCATAAATTCATGCAGGGGTAGGGTCTGGCTAGCCTGGCCAAGGGGAGGGGACATGGGTGATTGGTGGGCAGGCCTGCTGACTGAACTCCTGGTCGAGGGGAAATTTGCATATTAGCCTTTTATTATATAGGATATATAATAAATAGTCTGCCTTCATTGAAATTATTACATTTTGTTCCAAATATTTTAGATTTTCCTTCCTTGGAATTATTTTCTGAATTCTGAAGTCACACATTTAAAAAATACACTTTCTTTATCATACAGCCATACACTATCTCTTTGTTTTTCTGTGTTTCCTTTTCTTCCTATTTCACTTCCCTAACCTGTTCAATACAGCCCTTCCATCCCTAAAGCCAAGGTCAAAGGGTCCTCAGCACAAGGCCTATGGAAAGGGACTTTGGAGCTAGACTGACACCTGAGAACCTGGCAAGTCTTCAATGAGTGTGTTATCTTTCTGATAGCTTCATCTAGTGTCATTCTGTTAGTCCCAGGATCCAGACAAAGCCTATGGGTTGTAAGGTGCAGAAAAACAACCCACACTTAAGCAAAAACAAAATAAAACAAAAATGAATTTACTGGAAGGTTAAAGAAAGAGCTGCAAGAATCTGAACCCTTTTGAGAATGTCAGATTTACAACTGGCCTTCAAAATTCTCAACACCCTTCTCTCTGGTGTTTGTTTCTCTTTGCCTTTGACTTATTTTCTCCTACTGCAGCCAGATTTCTCTACTCAGTCAGGAGTGACCAGCAGAAGCAATCAGCTCAGTAATCATAGTGGAAGGATTTGGGTTGAGATTTCTTTCATCTATTACCTTTGATTATTCTGGCTCCAGTGCTGGGAAAGCTTATTATCATCATTAAATAGAAATTATTGAATTTTACTGCTTGCCAGGTACTCTTCTATGAGCCATCCATGATTAATTTCAGTCCTCACAGGAACTATTGGAGACAATCATATGAAGTAGATATAATTTCATATTATGTGCATTTTACAGATGACGAAATTGAAGAACAAAAAGAGTAAGTAACTTTTCCAAAGCTGCACATTGAATAAGTGGCAGAACCATGATTCAGTATAGAAAAGGCAACTCCAAGAGTGGCATTCTAGTCAATTCGCCATAGTTTGGATGTTTTGAGCAAATAGTAGTTTAATATTCCCCAAATTTCTACTTAGGCCTCTTCTAGAAAATTACAATGTATGTTCAAAAATGCTCTATATAACTAACAATGGCTCATCTTTTTAAAGACTGAATTTGAAATATGTTTATAGGAGAGTTTTATTTTTTATTTTTTTGGCAATATGCAATTCAGTACTCTTAAGAGTTGAAAAAAAATAACCTCATGTTTATCTGGACAGCTGGGCATAAAAAGACTGAATATAATTTTGACTGGAGAATAAATGACCACATAAAGCAAAGACCCATCACAAAAAGCTTTTATTGGATTTATTTTACTTTTATTGTGCTTAACCCTGCTTGAGCTCAGCTCTGTATTATTTCTTGTTCTTTATGTGGACATTAGTTATCAACTTTATAAAGAATATTGATTTAACTGTAATCTTATAAAAAATAGCACAAGTACTTTGTACTATTGGATATAAATAAAACATCCATAAGCAGTGAGATAACTTACAGTAATTCATAAATCAAAGTTCCATATTGTAGGACAAATTCTTTAAATTACAAAGCAACCGGGATCAATATCTTTTGAAAGGTAGTGTTATGGAACAAGCTAAATTTCCATAAATGAGGGCATTTTTCTCTCAACTCCTTTTTACCTTTCTTTGTCAACTGTTATAAACCTTCTTTATTTTATTTGAACCCCAAGTTCCTCATTCCACATTCCTCATTCTGAAAATTCCCGTCATCAGTGAAGAGGCTGGCAAGGGGTATGCAGGTTAACGACTCTGCCTCGCTCACCTCTTGGGCTGTTTCATCAAATCCAGGAGCAATTCCTTTTCTTTTTTTCACCACTGCCCTTAGCCAAAGGGAAAAGAAAAGCCCTTTAGAAACTAGTCATTGCTCTTAAGACACCATAAACAAAGATAAAGAAGCAAACTCATCATCCTGAAGTGAATTTTTGACTGAAGACCTTACTTGTTCGTAACCTCCAGAGACTTAATTATCCAGTATAGAGAACAGGTATTGGGATTGTCAGATGGGTTCACATTCAGAAGAAAATGTGTTTTTCTGTGTGTGTGTGAGCTAAAATAGCCACACATATGGGTTTGCGCAAATCAAAGTTAAAGCCAGATATCAAAGGACATGTTACTAGGAGTGTGTCTAGAGGGTCTTACGGCACAGATAATTTTCCTGTATTTTTTCAGATTATTTATTGAATAATTTATTCAATTAATAATTATTTATTGTAAGAGCACATGCTATGTGCTCTTACAATAATCAATATTGGCCCTGCCCCCCAGGAAAAGGAGGAAAATTAAGATTCCATGAACTAATGGACTATTAATTGTCATGAATTCATTCAATGCATCTTTGTATGATCTTTCTGACAGCTTCATCTGGTGTCATTCTGTTAGTCCCAGGATCCAGGAAAAGCCTATTAATTGTAAGGTTCAGAAAAGGACAGAGGACAGACCACTGAACTAGTTAGTTAAGATCTCTGGTTCAAAAAGGTTACATTCTAATAGAAGAGGCAGATTATAATCAAGGAAATAAGATAATTTCAGTTAATAGTAAGTGCCATGAAGAAAAATTTTAAAGTGTGATGTGATAGAGAAGGTTAAGGAAGGGGGCACTTGAAATAGATAAGGGTATTTCTGAGAAGGAAATATTTGTATTGAATTCTGAATATGAAGAAGGAAACAGCTAATGAGAAAAGAATATTCTAAAAAGAGAACAATAAATGCAAAAGCCCTGAGTTCTATACACATACTATAGTCTTTAATTCTCTCTAGGTTTCTGTTAGGCAAGTAATATTAGTCTAATTTTATTAATGGCAAAGAAGCACTGAAACTATGTGAGTTCATTCAGCTGCTAGGCAGGATGCCATGCCATGAGCTCAGAATTATCTTGCTCTTTCTACTTCCTATGCTACTTCATTGGATCTGAAGCACAAACACATGTAACAGTAAGAAATCCAAAGAAAGAAGGATTCCTCTTCTAAACAGGAAAATATCCTAGATAGTCTTGATTCTCCATTTTCTTTCTAGTAAGAGACACACAACAGAGGCGTATTTTTGTGCATTTTATTACTTCATTTACTTATTAATGTCTACAGTGCAACACAGTAATTGTGTTAATAGTTTGGAATACAGTTTTTATTTTATTTTATTGTGTAACATGTATAAATATCTCCCCATTGCCCCCCTCCCTCCCAGGAATACCCCAACCCCCCAGTGTCTATGTTCATTGGTTATGCTTATATGCATGGATACAAGTCCTTTCTCTTATCTACCCCACCTAACCTTAATCTTCCTGCTATAATATCACAGTCTCTTTGATGCTTCACTGCCTCTGTATCTATCCTTTTGTTCATCAGTTTACAATGTTCTTTATTATGCACAAATGAGGGAGAGCATGTGGTGCTTCTCCTTCATTGACTGGCTTATTTCACTAAGCATAAGGCTCTCCAGTTCCATCCAGGTTGCTGCAAATGGTAAGAGTTCCTTCTTTTTAATGGCAGCATAGAATTCCATTGTGTAGATGTACCACAGTTTTCTGATCCACTCATCTGCTGATGGGCACCTAGGCTGTTTCCAAATTGTAGCTATTGTAAATTGTGCTGCTATGAACATAGGGGTGCATAAATCCTTTCTGATTGGTGTTTGTAATTTCTTAGGATAAATTCCTAAGAGTGGGATTGCTGGGTCAAATGGGAGATCCATTTTTAGTTTTTTAAGAAAACTCCATACTGTTCTCCACAGTGGCTGCACCAGTCTGCATTCCCACCAACAGTGAACAAGGGTTCCTTTTTCTCCGCATCCTCGCCAACACTTGTCCTTTGTTGATTTGTTGATGATTGCCATTCTGACAGGTGTCAGATGGTATCGCATTGTTGTTTTGATTTGCATCTCTCGGATAATTAGTGATTTTGAACATGTTTTTATGTGTCTCTTGGCCTTCCTTCTGTCATCTTTCGAAAAGGTTCTATTTAGGTCCGTTGCCCATTTTTTTTATTGGATTGCTTATCTTTTATTAAGTTGCATAAGTTGGCTGTAGATGTTGGAGATTAAACCTTTATTAGTGATAACATTTGCAAATATATTCTCCCATACAGTGGTCTTTCTTGTTGTTTTGTTGATTGTTTCTTTTGCTGTGCAAAGCTTTTTATTTTGATGTAGTCCTATTTGTTTATTTTTTCTTTAGCTTCCATTGCCTTTGGAGCAGTATCAGTGAAGAGGTTCTTTTGGCATATGTCTGAGATTGTGCTGCCTGTGGATTCCTCTAATATTTTTATGGTTTCCCTTCTAATGTTTAAGTCCTGTATCCATTTTGAGTTTATTTTTGTATTTGGTATAAGTTGGTGGTCCAGTTTCATTTTTTTTGCATGTATCTGTCCAATTTTCCCAACACCATTTGTTGAAGAGGCTATCTTGACTCCATTGTATGTTCATGCCTCCTTTGTCAAATATTAGTTGAGCATAGTGGTTTGGGTGGATATCTGGATTCTCTATTCTATTCCATTGGTCTATATGTCTGTTCTTGTGCCAGTACCAGGCTGTTTTGAGAACAGTTGCTTTGTAATATAGCTTGAAATCTGATATTGAGATCCCACCTTCTTTATTCTTCTTTCTCAGAATTGCTGTGGCTATTCGTGGTCTTTTTTGTTCCAGATGAATCTATGAAGAATTCTTTCTAGGTCTGTGAAGTGTGTCGGTATTTTCATGGGTAGTGCATTTAATCTATAGATAGCTTTGGGTAGTATGGACATTTTAATGATGTTGATTCTCCCAATCCATGAGCGTGCTATGCTCTTGCATCTGTTAACATCTTCCTCTATCTCTTTTTTCAGTGTCCTGTAGTTTTCTGCATATAGGTCTTTTACCTCTTTAGTTAGGTTTATCCCTAGGTATCGTAATTTTTTTGGTGCGATGGTAAATGGAATTGCTTTTTGAGTCTCTCTTTCTGTAATTTCACTATTAGTGTACAGAAATGCCACATATTTCTTGGCATTAACTTTGTATCCTGTACATTGCCGAATTCATTTATTAAGTCAATTAGTTTTGGGATGGAGTCCTTCGGGTTTTTTATGTATAGTATCATGTCATCTGCAAATAAGGACAGCTTTACTTCTTCTTTTCCAATTTGGATGCCTTTTATTTCTTCTTCTTGTCTAATTGCAATGGCTAATACTTCCAGTACTATGTCAAACAGGAGAGGTGAGAGTGGGCATCTCTGTCTTGTTCCTGTTCTTAGGGGAAATGGTTTTAATTTTTGCCCATTGAGTATGATGTTAGCTATGGGTTTATCATATATGGCTTTTATGATGTTGAGGTATGATCCTTCTATTCCCACTTTGCTGAGAGTTTTTATCAAGAAAGAGTGTTGGATTTTGTCAAATGCTTTTTCTGCATCAATTGATATGACTATGTGATTTTTATCTCTCAATTTGTTTATGTGATGTATCACGTTTATTGATTTGCGGATATTGTACCATCCCTGCATTCCTGGGATGAATCCTACTTGGTCATGGTGTATGATCTTTCTCATGTACTGCTGGATCTGATTTGCTAGAATTTTGTTGAGGATTTTGACATCTATGTTCATGAGAGATATTGGCCTATAATTCTCTTTCATTGTGTTGTCTTTATCTGGTTTTGGTATTACGGTGATGCTGGCTTCATAGAAGGTGTTTGGAAGTGTTCCTTCTTCTTGAATGTTTTTGAATAGTCTGGGGAGGATAGGTTTTAATTCTTCCTTGAATGTTTGGTAAAACTCTCCTGTGTAGCCATCTGGTCCTGGGCTTTTATTTGCTGGAAGCTTTTTGATGACTGCTTCAATTTCTTCCATCGTTATTGGACTATTGAGATGTTTATATTCTTCCTGATTGAGTTTTGGAAGGTTATATTTTTCTAGGAATATTTCCATTTCTTGCAGGTTGTCCAATTTGTTGGAATAGAGTTGTTCATAGTATTTTTTAACAATCCTTTGTATTTCGGAGGGGTCTGTTGTTATTTCTCCTCTTTTATTTCTGATTTTGTTTATTTGGGTCTTCTCTCTTTGCTTCTTGGTGAGCCTGGCTAGAGGTCCATCAATCTTGTTTATCCTTTTAAAGAACCAGCTCTTGGTTTTGTTGATCTTTTGAATTGTTTCTTTGGTCTCCATGTTGTTTATCTCCACTCTGATCTTTACTATTTCCTTCCTTCTGCTTAGTCTGGGCTTTTCTTGTTGCTCTCTTTCTAGCTCTTTGAATTGTAGGGTTAGGTAATTTATTATCATTTCTTCCTGTTTTTTGCAGTAGGCTTGTAGGGCTATGAACTTCCCTCTCAAGACTGCTTTCACTGTGTCCCATAAATTTTGTATTGTTGTGTTGTCATTGTCATTTGATGTCATGATGTTTTTTATTTCTTCCTTGATCTCTTTGGTTACCCAGTCATTGTTTAATAGCATGCTGTTTAGTCTCCATGTATTTGATTTCTTTCTACTGTTTTTATTATAGTTGATTTCCAGTTTTATGCCACTGTGGTCTGAGAAAATGCTTGATATGATTTCTATCTTCTTGAATTTGAAGAGACTACTCTTTTTACCCAATATATGATCTATCTTTGAAAATGACCCATGTGCATTAGAGAAGAATGTATATTCTGTGGCTTTGGGGTGAAATGTTCTGAAGATGTCAATAAATTCCATCTGGTCTAGTGAGTCATTTAGGATTGATGTTTCTTGCTGATTTTTGTTTAGAGGATTTGTCCAATGGTGACAGTGGGGTATTAAAGTCTCCTACAATGATTGTATTGCTGTCAATCTCTCCCTTAATATCCTCCAAGAGTTTTTTTTATGTATTTAGATGCTCCTATATTGGGTGCATATATGTTTACCAGAGTAATTTCTTCTTGTTGGATTGTTCCCTTTAGTATTATGAAGTGGCCTTCTTTTCTCTTGTTATGTCCTTCACTTTGAGATCTAATTTGTCAAATATAAGTATTGCAACTCCAGCTTTTATTTCATTTCCATTTGCCTGAAATACCATTTTCCATCCCTCACCCTCAATCTGTGTGCATCTCTTTTCCTGAGGTGGGTTTCTTGCAGACAGCACATATATGGATCATGTTTTCTCATCCAATCGGTTACTCTGATTGGAGCATTTAATCCATTTACATTTAAAGTTATTATTGATAAGTACTTATCTGTTGCCATTTTTAGTCCTTACCCCCGAGTTCCTTCTTCGCTTCCTCTTTCTTTTTATTACAGCAGACCCTTCAACATTTCTTGCATTGCTGGTTGGAATATATCCCCTTAGTTCTTTTTTGTCTGTGAAGCTTCTGATTTCACCTTTAATTTTGATTGAGAGTCTTGCAGGGTTCAGACACTTCCTTTGCATGACTTTGTATATTTCATTCCATTCCCTTCTGGCCTGATGAGTTTCTGTTGAGAAATAAGTAGCTAGTCTTATGGGGGTTCCTTTGTAGGTAACTGTCTGTTTCTCTCTGGCTGCTTTTAAGATTCTTATTTTGTTGTTGGTATTTGCCAATTTAATTATAATGTGCCTTGGTGTCGGTTTGTTGAGGTTCAGTTTGCTTGGGACTCTGTGAGCTTCTTGGATTTCTGTGGGTTTTTTCTTTCCTATATTGGGGAAATTTTCTGTCATTATTTCTTCAAACAGGTTCTCTAATCTTTGTTCAGTTTCCACTCTTTCTGGAACCCCAATTATGCGGATGTTGTTTTGTTTCATGTTATCCCAAAGTTCCCTTAGGCTCTCCTCTTGCTTTTTAACTTTTTTTTCTAGGAACTGCTGTACTTGGGTATTTTTTCCTGCCGTGTCTTCTAATTCACTGATGTGGTCCTCTGCTTCTTCTAGTCTACTTTTGATGCTTTCTATTGAGTTCTTTATAGCAATTTTTCATTACTTCTTGATTATTCTGCACCTCCTCTAGGTTCTTCTGTATTTCATCTTGCTGCTTCTTCATCTCCTCTTGAGTCTTCTTCATTTCCTCTTGGCTCTTACTCACATTGTTGATTTTGTCTTCCATTCTTTTCATCCACCTTATGACCATGTCTCTGAACTCTTTCTCTGGCAGGCTTATTTCTGCTTCTATTTCATTTACTTTCTTTTCTGTTGAAACCTGCCTTTCTGTCTTATGTGGGCTGTTTCTTTTTCTGCCCATGGTCTTTCTTCTCCAGGTGTCTGGTTATGCAGTTCTCTCTCCTACGTTGATTGAAAGGCACAAACTACAACACGACCAGGTACAGCACACAAGGCACTGAGTAGAAATGTATTCAGGATGTTAATAATCACAAATTAGGTGACCACCAATGAAAGACAAATTAGGGGTAAATAGAGAAAGAAGAAAAGGAAAATGAGGAAAAAAGAAAAGAAAGAAATGCCAAAATCAAATTGGGAGAGGGAGTAAAAAAAAAAAAATAAATGAACAAAAAATAAAATAAAATAAGAAAACATAAAGGAGAAGAAGGAGAAGAAAAGAGGAAGAGAAAAAAGTCAAAGTGCAAAGAAAGAGGATAAGAAAGAAAAGGGGAACAAAATATAGGTGTCAGGAGAAAATGCCAATAGAACAGTCACTAATCCCAACAAATGTCGGCAACCAGTACCTGGAGATTAATACAAACTACAAATAACAACTGGTATGGAGGGAGGTGAGGGAAAAGAGAGGTTAAAAACAAATCAAGTCAAAGCAAACAAAAAGCAAAATAAAACAAGTAGAATAAGCTAAAACAATCTCACCAAAAAAGTACAAAAAATCGATATAATCACCGTTCAGGCAAAGAACAACAAAAGGTCATAGAGAAAAACAACTTTTTGGATAGTGAAGTCAAGAAGAGAGAGGTTTGTATGGGCTTGGAGTAGGGGATTTGAAATTAGATATATATGGGGGGAAATTTTAACCAGGTAAAGAGAAAGAATAGGGAGAATCTAAAGTTGGAAAAGGGAAAGAGGAAACAAGACAATAAAATGGGGAAAGTTAGGAGTAAAGTGTTGGCATAAAGGTAGAGTTGAGATAGAGTAAAATTATGCTAAAGGAAAGATGAAAATAGAATGTAGAACTCTAATCCTGAAGTAAAATAAAGGAAAACAAAATGACACTTGTTTTTTTTCTAAAATGGTAAATAGTATTAGTACTAATACTAGTTGAAAACAAAAATGTAATAATTAAAAAGGTAAAATCGATTGAGGAGGAGGAAAGAAAAAAATTGTTTTTTTAATTAAAATATGCAAAAATGAAAAAATATAAAATAAAATAAAATAAATTAAAAATAGAAAAAAAAATAGAATGGTCATTCACTTCCACTATTGTTCTGCTTGGCACTTCTGTTTCCCAGGTGGGAGGGTGTTTTAGCTCCCTGTGTTTCACTGCTGGTTGTGTTTTAATCTCTTTATTCTTTTGTGGTTATGCGAGAGTCAATTTGTGCGTCATCCACTGGGTGGCAGTGTTTCGGAATTGACCTCTGAGACTAAGCACAGGATCTCTCTAGGCTGTGCTCAGATCCTGTTACTCTGTGGTTCTCAAAACCGGTTTGTGGGGATTTTGCAGCCAGGACACTGAAATAACTCCCAGACTGTCCCTCTGTCTCAGATCAAAGCGATCGTTTTTCCAGAGCTCCCCTCTGTCAACAGCTCTGAGAGTTTGCCTCCACACTTAGGGATCACACCCTGTCCCACATCTTCGGACCTCTCCAGAAGCAGCTTTCCGGCAGTCCGGTTCCCACAGTGTGAGTGTCTCTGTTGTGCAGGACGGGAGACCTCACCTTATCCCAGGCAAAATCTGACCTTTCTGTGTGCCATGTGGATCTCTGATTCCGCTGCGTGTCTGCGCTGATTGGAGAGCGGAGCTCTGGATCCCCGGGTTCCCGGCTGCTCGGTGGGTGCCCCAGCCGCAGGCTTCAGACCACCGCAGACATCCACCTCCCTCTGCAAGATAGTGTGGTCTCCACGTTCGTGCTAGTGGCTCCAGCAGACAAAAACCCCGTGGCAGTGGGGCTGCCTGGCCAGGAGAGTCCCGTCCAGCAGTCCCCCACCTTCTCCTGGAGTATAACTGACTCTTAACTTGCCAACAAACACTCCAGTGTGACTTTCAGCCGCTCTCTCTCCCTCTGCCCAGTGACAAAGCTCCAGATGCATCTGTCTACTCCGCTGCCATTTTTCTCCCCCTGGAATACAGTTTGATGGATGAACTATTTTCTTTCAGAAGAGTATAGCATTTGGAAATTCTAGCAGTATGCCAAAAGTTACATGCAAAAATATAAATAATTAGAATCTCAAAATCTTTTTATAAGTTGTATTGACATTTTCTCTAGCATTTAATATCTGACTTGGTGTTTAGAAGCAAATGAAACCAAGCACCTCTTTGACCCCTCTTTGGGTGTGATGAGAAAGGTATAGTTGGTTTTTTTTCCATGGATATGTAGAAGGTCCTTAATACTGAGACTGTCTCTGAAATCTGACAAATTCCAAAGAAAACTCAAACATCTTCAAGTCAGCCTTGTCTAGATCAACTATTTTCAATTTTTATTATTATATTTTTTGTCTGTGGTTTCTGGCTTATTCTCTCATTAGTGAATGGCTGGATAGGAAAACAGTACATCAAAGATAATGAAAGTATGTACCTCTACCCATTTCTCTTAAACATTTGAGTGCCCTTGTGAAAAAAACAACACACAACTATGGTTATTTAAGACAGTGCCTGTATTTAGTGTTTAATCATGATTGTTCTCATTTCTGGAGTCTAACCAAACAGCAACGGTCATCTGTCTCTACATACTAAGTACTCTCTGTGCATACTAAGTACTTAATGTTCCTCAGGGGAAGATAAATGCTGCCATCCATGACTCTAATTTTTATAGTGTTTGATAGCTAGCATTATATTTTAGTTTATTACTATGTGGTTTCACTCAGAAGTAAGGGAGCTAGGTCATGAGGTATTGCCATAGGACTTTGGTTCTTACTCAAAGGGATGAGAAGCTATTAGAGGGTGTTGAGCATGCGCGACTTAACCTGACCTATGTTTTAAACAGAATCAATCTGGCTGCTTTTTTTCAGCACAGGCCAGAGGGTGGGTGAGTGGAAGCAAGGAGATGAGATAGCAGGCACAGCAATAATCTGGATGAGCGAAATTGTGCCTATGTTTGGGGATGATGGAATGTGCCGGGGACAAGAAACTGGGCATCAATCTGGCGGGAACTTGGTTTTTCATATCTCCAGGGCCTGAAATCATTTTTTCGAGTGTAGAAGGAACTCAGTAATTCTTGTTGAAGGAATGGACAGAGGGATACATGGAAAAATAGACATTCATGTTTATGGCTTCCATCTTCTCCCCACTGCTTATTACTTAGTTTTAAAATCTAAGCTACTTGTCTTATCCTCCCATTTAAAACATGAAAATAAAAGAGAAGCAAAAGCAAAGTAGCTAAGTTCCTTCTTAAATTTAATTGAATTCAACAAGTTACGTTTTTTCCCCACGTGCTTTTATGTAATGACTTCTTTGGGATATTAAGGACATCAAATGCCAACAGAATGTTCCAAGACACGAGATGAGATTATTGCTGAGGGTCAGGGCTATGCTGCAGCACCAGAATTACTTTAAAATTAAAATTGCGACATAGGATTTAATTTCCTCCTCAGCAGGGCAATAACCTTTCAGTGAATCAGACTTGGCTATTCTGCTTACTATAAATGGGACCATGTGGCCGTAACCTTAAAAAGTGCCTAAACGGCAGACTATATTAGAAAAGTTTGGGGACAAGGGGCACAAGAGTGCATTTAGCATGCAACTTTTTGTGTAAGGAAGCAGAGAAATAAGAAGAAGACATGTGCTCCCACAGATAACTGTTTGGATGTACACAAAGAAACACTGAATAGATACAGAAGCAACCAATTCCTGGCTGCCTATAGAGGGCAGAGGCTAAACTAGAGAAATGGAAGCAAACTTTTTAATAGATGACTTTTATATCATTTTGATATCTGATCATGTGAATTATTACCTAATCACTGAATAAATAAGTAAAAAGCATTATTTTAAAAAGTGTCAGGGAGAAAAGAAGAGAATATGGGGACATTAGGTGCAATAGGGAATTGCCTCAAAAGTATTCATTTGGGCCCAGCCAGGATGGCTCAGTGGTTGAACATCAACCTGTGAACCAGGAGGTCATGGTTCGATTCCCAGTCAGGGCACATGCGTGGCTTGCTGGCTTGATCCTCAGTAGAGGGTGTGCAGGAGGCAGCCAACCAATGATTCTCTCTCATCATCGATGTTTCTATCTCTCTTTCTTCCTCCCTCTCTGTCAGTTTTCCAGACTTCAGAAACTGCATTATCTCAAATGATAAAGTATATGTGTGAAAATACTGGTAATTAACAACTGATTATGTCATGTTCTTCTGTATTCCTTAAAGAATGAAGAAATTCTGGGCTAAGAGGCTGCTGATGATTAAAGGATTAGAAAGTCAATCTGTGAGGGTGCCTGGGAGTCCTTTGGTCCTTTCAAAGGTTAAAAGAAGTAAAATGCGCCCTGGCTGTTATGCTAAGTCAGTGGCCGGCAAACTGCAGCTTGCGAGTTGCGGTTTGCCAACCACTGGGATAGGGGCTTATTCACAAGGAACAACAACAGCCTGTAATTATTGGAATCGAGAGTCTAGGTCAGTGGTCAGCAAACTCATTAGTCAACAGAGCAGCAAACCGCTAAGTGGTTAGCATGCCTTCCCATTCCCCTAGGGGTCATGGATTCAGTTCTGGTCAAGGGCACATACCTGGGTTGTAGGTTTGATCCCCAGCCCAGTCAGGATCTTTGCGAGAGGCAACTGATATCTCTCTCTCCCTCTCTCTCTCTCTCTCTCTCTCTCTCTCCCACCTCCCTTCTTCCCTTCCTCCCTTTCACTCTCTCTAAAAATCAATGGGAAAAATATCCTGGGGTAAGGATCAACAACAACAATAAAGCCAAAAAAAAAAAAAGAAGAAGAAGAAGAAGTAAAATGCTATTATGGAAATTATTGTGTGCTTTCAAAAAGGGGTTATAAGAATCTGAGGTTTGGCCACATCCCGTCCTCACCCTATAGGTGCTGCTAAAAAAGCTCGTGGGTGTCCAGCACATTATGCCTGGTGCCATCCCTTCTAACAGAAGAGTGTGGAGCCCCTCGCATGTGCTAGGCTCAGCCCCAAGCGGCATGCACACATGTCACAGGCTCTCCGCACCTGTCCCTAACAGCTGTGAAATCTGCCCTTGCCCTTCTCTTAGGTAAGGCATTTCAGCAATCAGAATCACACCTGTCCTGTTTTCAAAACATTTTCACCTGTTTTATTTCAGCATATGGATTCATAGGAGCTGAAAACTGGAAGAGATCTCAGCTGCTATGATCCCTGCATAACAGAGGGAGAAATGGGATCCAAGAGAAGTGTCTGCATTGTCTAAAAGCAAACAGCTGTTTAGCAGCAGAGCGGACACCAATACTCAGTGACTTCTCTCCTCCTGGGCAACCTCAGGTGCGTGCCTCCAACTCCTCCATCGTTTTATCCTTATTTTTTTCCTTCTTCTTGACCCATCTAGCATAACATTTTTATTCATTAAAGGTGGCCTACTTCTATAAAACTTCTAATAATTTCTCATTTTTGTTGATGCTTTCAAAAAACTGCCTTAAAACGATTTCTTTGGCAAGCACTTACATTCTCGTCTTTAGGTTCCCTGTCTCCCATAGTAAAAAGTGAAGCATAAATAGAAATAGAGTTGTTTATCTCATCAGTGCTATCGTTTTTGCTTGACTTGTGTTTTATAAGGTCAACCACAACTAGAATATCTTAAGCAAGTTCTCCCTTTCTAATTTATTGTCTATCAGTGGGAAGACACTAATGAAGTCTGAAAAAATCTGGCAGAAAAATGTTTCTTAATGTCATAGACGATGCCATACACTACTTATAACATATTTTTCTATTCCCTGGTGGAGAGAGAAAAAAAAGCATTTATGTCTAAATTTAATTTTAGGAAAAGGAAAAGAATCATATCCAGGTCAAGTTCCATTTTGGTGAGATTTGAATCAATTGAGATATTATATCTTCAAAATTCGGTGCTTGGCATGCTGAACACTCACAGACATGCTCAGTAGTTAAAACAGCACCGCATGGAGTTGGGATGCTATCAGTTTGCAAAGGTACACATTCTCCTAGGGATAACGATTCTCTTCTGAGTGCTTTCTTCACATGTGTAGGCTCCACGGTTACTCAAGGCTGCTTTGGTACCACCGCACTGGAGACACCAGCTCTGGCTATTAGGAGAAGATTGTTGGAAAGTGTTATTTCGGAACCGTTAGAGACATCCTCTTGGTTGATCAAAGATCTACAATTTTCTTCCTTTGTCCATAATCCATGTTTCCAAAATGATAGCAATTTTCTACATGAGTTCTTATTTGAGAAATGCTATGGTAGAGTTAGAAATCTGATTTTTTGGGGGCTCACCCACAAATTTACCCTCACTGCTGTTGTTATTTCCTAAATGTGGAAAAAAATTATTGCTGCAAACACCAACTACTTTACGTGCATTCAGTGAAACATTTTTTTTAATTAAATTTTTTGTAACTTACATGACATCAGAAATGATGGTCAGAATGAGAAGAAAAATAGTCATGTGAGAGAAGTTAAAAGTAAATACAAGTGCGCAATAGATAACACTTGGCAATTAGATGTCATGAACAACTTGAGACGAATGAGCAAAAAACTGAGATATGGGGAAGCTGTAAGAGAAACAGACCTTGGAGGTGAAAATAAGGACAGGCTTGTTGTTAGACCAAGTTCATCTGTGTGGTGGCATCTTAGAGCACTGGAAAGAAAGACCAACAAGGGACATCTGGAATCCACTCTCTAGAAATGACAGCAGGAAGAGACTAGAGAAATAAAAAAGAAGATGAATGAGTTATGATACACAATTTCCTATAGATTTTTTTTTGAATTAGATTATGAACTACTTTCACAATGAAGTGCTTTTTATGAATGTCCTCTGGCACTAACAGTAGATGCCTTCATTTTTCTTGACCCCTAATTCTTCATACAAACACTCTTTGCATCTTAAAGTATTTAGAGTAAATATTGAAGCACTGTTAATAAGCATTTAACGAGATTTTAAAATAAAGAATGCAATTTAATTTAGATCTTTAAAAAGTAATTTAACTTCCTCTAGCCACAGTAGTAGACGTGATCCAATATTGATTTTTAAAAAATATCTCTCTGTCTATCTGGGGTAGCTCAGTGGTTGAGTGTCTAGCCAGGAACCAAGAGGTTAGATTCCTAGTCAGGGCATATACCCTGGGTTGTGGGCTCAATCGCTTGTGTGTGTGGGCGGGGGATAGAGGGAGGGAATTGGGGGGTATGCAGGAGGCAACTGATCAATGATGTTTCTCTCTCATTGATCTTTCTATCTCTTTACCCCTCTCCCTTCCTCTCTCTCTAAAAAAATCAATAAAATATATCTTTTAAAAATAGCCCTCTGGCTACCACACCGTGTGGGGGATAAATTAGAGTTGCTATAAGATGATGTGCTAGAAATATACACAGTAATGCATGTGAAAGATGATGGCAGTTTAAGTGTGAAATGGCATCAGTGAAGATGAAGGGAAGAGGATATGTTATAGAATAAAATTATATGTCACCAGCCGAGACCAATTTGGCTCAGTGGATAGAGCGTCGGCTTGCGGACTGAAAGGTCCCGGGTTTGATTCTGGTCAAGGGCATGTACCTTGCTTGCGGGCACATCTCCACTGTGGGGCGTGCAGGAGGTGGCTGATTGATGTCTCTCTCTCACCAATATTTCTGACTTTCTATCCCTCTCCCTTCCTCTCTGTAAAAAATCAATAAAATATATTTAAAAAAAATTATATGTCACCAAAATTCATATGTTGAAATCCTAACCTTCACTACCTCAGAATGTAACTATATTTGGAGATAGGGCCTTTAAAGGATTTATTATGTTAAAATTAGGTAATATGAGGTGGACCCTATTTCAATGTGACTTATGTCCTCATAAGAAAAGATTAAGATTCAAAGGCAGGGAAGATAGACCAGGTGAAGACAGACAGGGAAGAGAGGGAGAAACCTCAGAATGAATCTAACCCTGAAAGCCAAGGAGAGAGAGGGAGAAACCTCAGAATGAATCTAACCCTGCTGACACCTTAATCCTGAACTTCTAGCCTCCAGAACTGTGAGAAAATAAATTTCTCTGGTTTAAGTCAACCTAGTTTGTTTTGTCAGCCCTAGTGAATGAATATAGAATGGGTTCAAAATGTATGTTGAATATAGAATTGTTAAGATATAGGGGGTGGATTGAATGGTGAAGAGGGTGATAATCAAGGTGGTAAAACTTCCTAGTTGGTTAATTAAGAAAATATTCATTGAATGATGGACATTTTGTTTCGCACAGGATACAAGGGTGCTTATTAGTTTATATAAAGCAGTGTGGTAAGGTCAGTGATAAAGCTCAATAGTTAACATTACAGGCACGTCAAGGAGAAATGGAGGTCAACCTGTGGCAGATTCCATGCAGGTGCATTTTTAATCTCTTCTTACCATCAACTGATATGGGGACCAATTCTTGTTGGAAGCTTCACCTCTGAAAACACATGGGCCTCAGCAATCATCTCAATTTGCAAAGGAAATGTTTGGGATGCCTTGATGCTTAGCTCTGCTTTTCAGACTCTGCTTTAGAGAATTTCATTATTTGTAATTGTCAAAGATTTTATTTTAATCTTTTAGAAGGTCTTCTTAAGGACCACATGTCATCACTTTGCAAATTCCCTTCTTAAGGCACCATTGCACCCAGCAAAAAAATAAAATAAAAAGAATGGCTTCAATTATTATTATTCTACAGTAGCAGGGATTCTTGAGCTGACTAAAGGAAAGAAAGAGGAAGTTGAAAGATGACCTCTACATGACATTAAGGAATGCTACTGTCATACAGGAATATAGCAGTGGTATTCATTTAGCAGGGAGAGAGCCATGGTTCCTTCTCTAGAGGAGGGACAAAAAGAAAAAAAAATCTTTTTCTTAGCTTGTACTACAAGATATGGGAATTGCATGGTATTTTCAGAAAAAAAATATCTGTGCTAGTTAATTAGGCAAATAAATAGCATGACATACTTGGGATTATTCAACTGGAAACCTGAAAGTTATAGAATGTGTCATGGTAAACAAATTAATGAAACATTTGAGAGGATGCATTCATGTAGAAAAAACTTGTCAAAATATTCTGGGGCTATTTTTATTTAAAGTGACAGAAAATTCCTAAGGAGATGAGATTCTCCTAACAGAAAAAAATCTGTGAACATGTATAACAGGAATATACTACAGTTTTCTTGTTATAATAGTTTCCAGTCCAACGTAAGTAAAAAACAAATCTGTCACAAGAGAGGGAAGGAGGGAGAGATGGAGGAAGGGAAGGAAAGAGAGAGAGAGAAGAGAGAGGAGAGAGAGAGAGAGAGAGAGAATCAGTTCTTGGTTATTTAGTGCCAACCACAGGAGCTCCACAGCAGAGAGAGGATCAATAGGAGATGCCCACCATCAGGTGGATTCCCTGGGGTGTATTGATTTTTGGTGTAAAGTGATAAGAAATACAACTTTAAGCTTTTAGCATCCAGTATTGAAGCTCTGCGAGAGGCTTCATAGAATACCCTTCTTAGCTGAGATTAAGCAGAGCCTATAGAACTGTAGGGACAAATGCCAGATAGATAATGTGGGTGAGCTGAGGGGTGTGAAAGGAAGGTGTCTCACTCCTCTCCTTTAAATTTAAGACTTACAACATGTTAACAACAGATATGATTTGCCTCTCAAAACTATTTTCCCTCTACTTTAATGAAAATTATATTTATTCTTGAAATGAGTGAGAAATAGGTCCCAGTCTTCAGGTGTGTGGTAAAGGATCTTACTGAAAACACACACACACCCATAATCATGACAGTTTGAAAAACCTTATATTAAATAAAGGCAAGCAAGGTTACTTACTGCAGGGATTCTCAAAACTATTTACATGCATAACCAGACTATAAGGTGAGAGGGAAGGGAATACAGGCCTTTTCATTTTGAGTTGACTACAAATATCAGTAGCAAAATAAGGTAAAATATAGATTAGTATCTAACAAATACCCCTGATCCCCCTTAAGACAAAAAGCACATTGCCTTCCTCATAACAATCAGTTTAAGTGTATTTGGCTCAGGAAAATTGACATTATTGAATGCAAGGATGTTTTAGACCGTTACAGCTTTGGCATTCTTTCTTTTGGGGGCCCCGTTTTATATCTTTTATAAAACGGGGCCCCCAAAATTTCAAAATGTAATCAAATGCCACACTAAATACAATATTTTGCTGTAAAAATAATTTGAAAGCACTTTTAGAAGATCATTTTTTTGACAGAAACATTACAATAACAGACGAACAAAATCAATACAATGAAAAACCTGAGAGATGGTGAGCCTATCTATCTTAAAGGGAATTGGCCATTAGTGGAAGCATTTAAAAAAGTGTCAGGGAACATAGATTGGCAATGCACATGAAAATACATTTAGGGAAAAAGGTTTCCATCATGACCCTGTTGTACAATTCCAAGGGGCATCATTTACATAGACCAGCATGTAACTATTGCTTGCTAAAATTGCACTACATGACAGTACTGTCACTACTTGATATAGAATAGACCCCTTAAAGGAGGCAGGTGGGTTTGTGGAAATGAGCACAGCCACCTGTCAAAACTGAAGGCCGTGGAGCACTGCAATCAAAAGTACCAGCAACCTCTGCTCTGATTCCAGGATCACTAAGCAATCTTCTGATTATAATTGGACTCTTCATGCAGCTTCCTATGGAGAAAGAATATATCGGTCAGAGAAATGAATATCTGTTTCCTTTGCCAATTATTTTTATCACTGTAAATTAAATCTGCCCTCTGATATTATCCATTAGTCCACTGTAATCTCTATTATAGTGACTAAACATCCCCAAGTTTGATCCAGTCTAAGAGGCAGACAAAACCACATTTTTGAGTTAGAAAATATGAAGAGGTTATAAATTTGCAAATACACCGTACAATTTTGTAATACTTCTTAAAGATAGTCAGTAGACCCAAACTGGCATTTCAATGGCTCAAACACCTATACACTTAAGTTTAAAATAGGGTGAGATCTTGGGTAATAATTAATAGACTATTTTCAAGTAGAATCTGAGAAATAAAGACAATTGAAAAAGGGAAGAAAATTAACATTAATGGCACATACAAAGATGGTTATAACTACCTAATTTTATTTAAATCTCAGAACATTGGTAAGTAAGTTATTGTTATTCACAATTTGATGAAGAGAGAATGGATGCTCCAGGGACTCCTACTTGATTAAGGGCACAATTGGCAGGAACCATCACCAGGACACAGAATCACTGGCTTTTAATTGCACACAGGCACTACAGCATCATGTACGTAGAGTAGTTAGATGGAACTGACTAACATGACTGACTGGAGAATGGGGAAATATCTGGGAGAAAAGAGAATCAAAGAATATTCACAAAGCTAGGGCTTGCTGAGGAGGAGATCATTTCAAGTGGTTTGAACTTATAAATTTCTCTTTCTGTTTTGTTTTGCTTTGTTTTTACAGTGGTGAGAATTTTTGATTACCCAAGGATCTTGATAGTGTTATAGTTCAACTATTGGCCCGGTGCACATAATTTGTGCATGGCCCGGCGGGTGGTGTCCCTCAGCCTGGCCTGCACCCTCTCCAATCTGGGATCCCTCTGGGGATGTCTGGGACTGCTGGCTCATAACTGCTTACCTGCCCACCTGCCTGATTGCCCCTAAATGCCCCCCTGCCTGCCTGCTTGCCCCCAACTGACCCCCAATGATGGCCTGCTTGCCCACAACTGGCCCCCCCTTGCCAGCTTGCTCACCCTCAACTTCCCTCACCACCAGCCTGATCACCCTCAATGCCTCCCTCCCCCCGCAGCCTGATCACCCGCAACTACCATCCCATCCTGGCCTGATGACCCATAACTTCCCTCCCTTCTTGGTCCCTAACTGCCTTTACCTCACTCTGACACCATGGTTTTGTCTAGAAGAATGTCCGGAAGGTCTCCTGAAAGGGCTCTCAGTCTAATTAGCATATTACCCTTTTACTAGTATAGATAGATGCCTGGTACATGGGTGAGGGCTGGCTAGTTTGTCCTCAAGAGTGTCCCAGATTAGGATGGGGTTCCCTTGTGGGACAAGGCAGCCTGGGTAGGGGCTGGGGAAGTTTGCAGGCCAGCCATACCCCCATGGGGTGGGGGTCCCCACTGGGGTGTCTGGTTAGCCTGGGTAAGGGACTGAGGCCTTTTTTCAGGATGGCCATGCCCCCCAGTGGGGACCTTCACTCTGATGGTGGTGTGGCTAGCCTGGGTGAGGGGCTGAGAGCCATTTGCAGGCCCCTCCTTTAGCGGCCAGCCAGGATAGGCAGGAAGCTTGTCTTCCTTCGTTGCCAAGGGTGACCCAAGCCTCTTACCTACTCCAACTGGCTCCATGGCTGCTGCCATCTTTGTCCCACTAATTTGTATATTCCCTCCTGATTGACTGTGGGTGTTGGGAATTGACAGTTAATTACCATATCACTCTTTTATTAGATAGGATAGGTCAAAATACCTTTGTGGTATTATTCTCTTTTTAGTAGAGAAGTGTGAAAAAACCTTCTTAGGAAGACAATGTCTTTGTGAAAGTCTGAAACGTGTAGCTGGTGTGCTAACCTGGCTTTTCTGAATTTATCTAATTGGTCTATCATCAAAATCAATAGCTCCTCCCAAGTCTGGGTGGGTCATTAGGCAGAGACAGTGCACCTAAAATAGGCAATGTTCACAGCTGACACATAATGCATGTGTCATCTCCATGGTTCACACAGGCCCCTTTGATCCACTCAGGTCATCCTGCAAACCTGAAGTTTTAACTGAAAACCAGGGCAATACAATCTCAATCTTTAGCTCCAGGCCAACACATACATGGAAATGTATTTAACATCATTAATCATTAGGGAAATACAAACCAAAATTATATGCCTATTAAGTAAAAATATCAGAGATAACAAATGCTGGGGGGAACAGGAAGAAAAAGGGAATTTTTGTACACTATTGAAAGGAATGCAAATTGGCACAGCCATATGGAAAACAGTATGAAGGATCCTCACCAACTAACAATAGAACTACCATATGGTCCAGCAATCCCACTTCTGGGTATATACCCAAAGGAAATAAAAAAGGATATTAAAAAGATATATGCACTCCCACATTTATTGAAACATTATTCATAATAGCCAAGATATGGAAAAAATCTAAAATTACACCAATGGGTAAATAAAGAAGTAGTGAGAATATATGTATACACACACACACACACACACACACACAGACACACACACACACACATAATGCATATACACATTATTCACCTATTAAAAAACACACCTTGACATTTGGAACATTATGGGTAGACCTTGAGGGCATTATGTTAATTTAGGTGCAGAGAACAGATTGATGGTTGTCAGATGCAAAGAGTGGGTCGGGGGAGGGTGAAATGGTTGAAGGAAGTCAGAGGTACAAACTTTCATTATAATAAGTCATAGGGATATAATGTACAGCATTGTTACCATTTATATATATAAAGAGTCAAGGTCTGTAACATCCAAAATAATGAAAGGTATGGCCGAACACTAGGCTGTACATGCAACAGGTGGGCAAGGACTGGCAAGTGGGTTCTGCTGACCTTTTGGAGAGAAAGAGAGGGGGAGGTGATCAGCAGCTGCTGTGGCAACTGGCAAGACCTGGAGAGAGAAGCAGGGTCTGATTTGCAGTCTGGGGCAGCTGCTGATCAGCCCCGCCCTCTGATCAGGCCTGGAGATAGGCCTGGAGATGCTGACTGGCATAGAAACTAACCAATCAGCACCGAATCTGGTGAACCGCAAGGAGCCAATAGCTGCCTAGGAGGTGGAGCTTTTGACACTGACTGGCATAGGAACTGACCAATCAGAACCTAATCTGGGTGACCTGTGAAGGCAGAACCTAAGGTGGGGCTGAGGAGTGGTTTTAAGGGCAACAGCTGTTTGGTGTAAGGTGTAAAAAGTGGTTCAATTTTTTAATCGCTGGTTTGGCACTATAGTGCATATGGCTGGCTATCAGTCCAGATATAGGGATTATGTATTTTTGCCTGCAAGAGCATCTCCTCCTGATTAAAAAGGCTTCCATTCCATTTAAGCAATCCTATCTTTATAATCTATCTATACTAATAAAAGGGTAATATGCTAATTAGACCAGATTGACCTGCCATCTTCTGGATGTCCAACTTTCTTCTGGACAAAGCCATGGTGGTGGGAGCCGAGGCAAAGGCAGTTAGGAGCAAGATCAGCCCAGCAGGGGAGAGCAGTTAGGGATGAGATCAGACTGGCAGGGAGTCAGGGGCAATCAGACTGGCAGGGGAGGAAAGTTGGGGGTGACATCAGGCTGGCAGGGGAGAGCAGTTAGAGGCAAGAACAGGCCAGCAGGGGAGGGCCATTGGAGGCAAGATCAGGCTGGCAGAGGAGGGCAATTGGGGGTGAGATCAGGCCAGCAGGGAGGGCAGTTGGGGGTGAGATAAGGCTGGCTGGGTAGGGCAGTTAGGGGCAATCAAGCAGGCAGACAGATGAGTGGTTAGGAGCCAGTTGTCCCATATTGTGAGAGGGATGTCCTACAGCCAATTTAGGCCCTACCCCTGTAGTATTGGGCCTAAACTGGCAGTTGGACATCCCAGGGGTCCCCAATTGGAGAGAATGCAGGCTGAGAGAACCACCCCCCCCAGTGCACAAATTTTGTGCACTAGGCCACTAGTCTATATAATGCAACCCTAATATGCAAATCAACTGAGTTTCTAGGATGTGCACTGACCACCAGGAGACAGATACTCAATGCAGGAGCTTCCCCCTGGTGATCAGTGTGTTCCTACAGCTGGGGGGGGTGGGGGAGGGCGAGGTAGGAAGGAGTGTCACTCAGCCAGAAGCTGGGCTCATGGCTGGTGAGCGCAGTGGTGGTGGCAGGAGCAGCGATCAGGTGGGTGGTAAGGAGGGAGGGGTCCACGACTGTGAGAGGGCACTGGACCTTTAGTAGTTAATAATGCTACAATACTTAATTGAAAGATGCTAGGAGAATAGATCTTGAAAATTTTTTTTTCAAGATTACAGTTAGAAGAAATGGCAAGTGAGAATTGTTTTATCTACCCATTTAGCTCCAAAAGAAAGAACACAAATTTCTGAACCTATCAGGCCACTGGGACATTTTCCAACCAAGTGGCTGATCAGAGATATTCATTCATGGCTTTCTCCATGTTTTATCTCAAAAATAGCTTTCAATGTCCAGTGAATTATCTTTTTGTTACTTTATCTTAAAATGAAGGGTCTCTATTAGATTATCTCCCAATGCTTCCAAGTCTGGAACTGTATAATTTTATGACACCTGAGTATAGTATTGTTGAAAAAAAATTTTTTTAAATTTCTTACTGATAATCAATTAGGCTATTTCATTTAATACTTGAGTAAATATAAGTTGCTCTCAAGGTAACACCATCACTTTCCTAAATTGGCCAAGAGGAGAAAGAGCTCAGGTCTGTTTTATACATCAATTCTTTATATTCATCTCAGCAGTAATATAGTGCATTTCTGAAGAAGATAATGGATGCAGTTAAGACAGGGTCAGGCAATGTACCTAGATACTAACATCTTAAAAGCATGGTTACAATTTCTCAAATAATTACACTTCTAAGCTTAGCAGATAATAAACACCTGAAATTCTAATTTAAATATTTAAAAATCATTTACCATTTTATATATGCTTAACCATTGGTTCTTTTCTTTAGCATAACTAATCAAAAATCATCATAGATATAATCATCTAAAAAATGTGAGCTACTTCTAATATTTACAAACCCATCCTATCTAATAAAAGAGTAATATGCAAATTGACCATACCTCTGCTACACTCACAAGCCATGCCCACCAGCCACGCCCACCAGCCAATCAGAGCAAGTATGCAGATTAACCCAACCAGGATGGCTATGGCCACAGAGAGCGCAGGAAAGAGGCCTGGGTTGTACCTGGCAATGGAAGAAGCCAAGCTTTCCACAAAACTTGGCCTGCAGAGATTAAGGCTACAAAGTTTCAATTGTAGAAAATAAATAAATCCCAGATACCAGAGCCTCCAGCTTGGGTTGCTGGCGGTGGGGAGGAGAGGGCATGGCCAGCCTGCAAACCACCACAGTCCCCTCTCCCAGGCCACCCCATGTCCCAAGGGAACATCCACCCTGATCCATGATACCCTTCAGGGCAAATCAGCTGGCCTCCACCTGTGCAGCAGGCTTTTATCCTATCTAATAAAAGAGTAATATGCAGATTGACCATCACTCCAACACACAAATGACTGCTCCCATGTAGTCACAAGATCCTGCCCCCATGTGGACACAAGATAGCCACCATAGATGGCAAGCAGGGGAGGGCAGTTGGCAGGAACCAGACCTACAAGGGAGGGCAGTTGGGGGTGATCAAGCCTGCAGGGGAGGGCAGTTAAGGGTGACCAGGCTGGCAAAGGAGGGAAGTTGGGGGTGACCTGGCCTGCAGGATAGGGCAGTTAGGGACAAACAGGCTGGCAGGGGAGCAGTTAGGCATCAATAAGGCTGGTAGGGGAGTAGTTAAGGGGTGATCAGGCTGGCAGGCAGAAGTGGTTAGGGGCAATCAGGAAGGCAGGTAGGTGAGCAGTTGGGAGCCAGCAGTCCTGGATTGTGAGAGGGATGTCTATTGGGCCTAAATGGGCAGTCAGACATTCCTCAAGGGGTCTCAGATTGGAGAGGAAGCAGGCTGGGCTGAAGGACACCACCCCCCCTCCATACAAATTTCATGCACTGGGCCTCTAGTTATTAAATAAAATGCCCTGAATCACAGAATAGTCTTTGAATAAGAATGTATCTGATTTTATTCCTTAACAAATGTGAAGATTACCTAACACTATGGGGCCCTAGGAACTCTTTTTCTCCCATTCAGTGAAAGTCTGAAAGTTTCAATAAGTAGATATTGACGTTGTTATATTCATTCATCCACACACTTGAAATATATTGATTGAGTGT
This sequence comes from Lasiurus cinereus, assembly GCA_011751065.1. Taxonomy (NCBI): domain Eukaryota; kingdom Metazoa; phylum Chordata; class Mammalia; order Chiroptera; family Vespertilionidae; genus Lasiurus; species Lasiurus cinereus. The sequence goes on along the minus strand of JAAGEH010000311.1, from coordinate 14,714,040 downwards.
TTACTAAACACAAAGACAAAGGCCCTAAAGGTATTTTATTTTCTGTCAAATACAATAGCATATTAAAGTGTACTATAATCAGTCTTTTCAGTCCTGCATATGTCAGTGTTATTTATTTATCAGAACATTTAAGAGCAGATTTTTAAAAAATATATTTTTTAAAATTATTATTGTCTAAAGTTTTACATATGTCTTCTTTTTCCCCAGTTGACCCCCGCCCCCCCAGCCATTCCCACCTGGGACAAGTCCCCACTGCCCCAGTGTCTGTGCCCATTGGTTATGCTAATAAGAGCAGGTTTTAAAATAAGAAGCAGAGGAAGCTGAAGACAGGCCATGGTGAAAGGATACAAGAAAAGGAGATCATGAGTGCCAGCACACAACATCTATGTCAAAATTGCACTGAGTACAGTTCCTGCTGAGAAGAGAGCAAATATGTTCTGTCAGTAAAATTTGAGAGTTGTATTGGTGGATACTAGTTATTTTATAAGTAGGGCAATACTAGTGGCAAAAGATGCCACATCAGGGAATAGCAAAGCAAAGAATAAACAAACCTTTAGTGAAGCATACTTTCATTGTTGTCTAATTGAAGTCCGGGCAATCTGGAACTACTGCAGGTATTTAAGAAGCAGCCATACACTGTCACCGACAGAACCACAGCTCCTGACACACATACACTGACACTGATTTCTCAAAGGGGAAATTAAAACTTCTGTTTTGTTCTTGTAGTGGTTGGTGTCTTCTTTTGGTATAGCCCAAAATAAACACCTAACATTAAAAATGTAAGCAGGAACCAATAAATAGCACAAGTCAGAGTGATGATGATATCTTAGCTACTATTTCCCTCTTTGGTTTGATTATTTTTAGGATGGGTGAACAAGATTAATGAGGTTTGGGTGACTGAAAGTTACTTTCAGAACCCAATATGTGTTTTAAGGTAACTACAGAGTGGTTTGACCACATGTTGGACTGATCAGGGTCTTGAGAGGAGAGCATTGTGTACATAAAGACAATTCAAATGAGAAAACACAGAGGCTACTTACTCAGAGTTTGCTATAGCGAGTGAATCAGCCACCATCACTTAAAATTGGTGTAGACTTACAGGCAGACCAGTGAGTAAGAACACTCTGTAGTGAAAAAAGGAAGGTTTCAAGTACAGTGGTACCTCAAGATACAAGTTTAATTCCTTCCATAACCTTGAGGTATGGGAAACTATGAGACGCTGGAGTCGCGGTAAACTGGTGGGTCGTGTGCAGCCGGCTGATCCGCGCCATTACTCCTATCTCAAATGTTGCTCGTATTTCAAAGCAAAAATCGCTCGCTTGATGGCTTGTATCTTAAAAAATCTCATATGTTAGGGCACTTGTATCTCAAGGTACCACTGTTTGCCCTAACAGGAGGCTGTTGTAATGAGGAAGCTGGTGATAGGCTATCTAGCAGTGGAACATCCTACATTATTGATGAGGGAGGCATATTTGTGTGTGTTTTTTCTGATTGGTTATGAGTTGGAAGTAGGAGCAAAAATGAGGGAAGCTGGAAGATACTAAGTCCTGACAGTTCTGGACTAGTTGCTGCAGACATGATGCTTGGCTTCCTAGATGCACTGCTGCAGAGCTTGTGGGCAGGAGTTCTGTTGTCGTAGAAGCTGGCCATTGTCTATCTCTGTATTGATTCTCCTAGGATTTCAGAGGATAGATCAATAAATGTATATTTCAATGTGTACCGGGTATTATCTGAGTCTCCATGCCACATTCCTTTTTTTCATTTCTGAAAGAGGAAGGAAAAAAAAGGATATAAATAAATAATCCTGAAAAGGAATTATATAACATTTGTTTTGACAGCAACAATGTTGAATGGCTCATAGCGTGACACTTTTGAATTTTGTAGCCTGGGGAAAAGAAGCAAGGAAGGGCAGAAGTTCACGATTCTCCCTTTCAAAAATGTACTTGAATGTTGACACCAAGAGGAATCTTTGATTTCTGGGCTGAAGACCGAGAACATTTCAAACTCTTCACTCAATAAATGTCACTAGAATAGAGGAACGGGAGGCATGGGGCCATAGATCCCCTGAACACCCTGCTGATTATACTCACTGGTGACGTAGAGTGCCCATCTGAACTTCTGAAATGTGTAAGATCAAGCAGGCACATAAGGCCAATGTTGTGAATGATTCCCAGGTAACCTGGCCTGGTTTCTTGTGCCAAGATAAACAGAAATCAGAAGTAAAACTTCCATAAAGAAAAAATAGTTTTGTTGTAGCTGTTTTGTGTTTGTAAGTGAAATCTACTCCTACCTCGTACACACCATCCAGCGTGCACCCACGTAGCACCATTAACAGAGAAAACCAAGGCAGAAGCTGGCCTCTGCATCTCTGCGCTCTGTTCTGCCTGTTTTGAGATCTACTGGGTACAATGATACTTCTGAGTTTGCTTTCAGAAGGCCATGGTTACCTCAGCCTCTCCTGAACTGAACCTGACCACTGTTCCCAATTATGGCAGCATGGGAAACAACAAAGAAAGTATTGTGCGTGCAAATGTTTCACAAAACGATATGCTTTTTAAAAGGTTGCTCGATACTAATAGATAAATACAGTGGTGCTGTGGGGAAGGAGCTAATTGTTTCTCCTTTTTGGAAAGCTTTTCATGTCTAAGATGGTGGCAGATCGCCAAAATCTACGTGATGAAGGGGAGAGGGTGAATGAATGATGCAGTATAGTATAAAATCTAAAAGCTGTTTGTGGTTAGCTTTGGAATGGGTTATGGAGTTTTGATAGCTTAGCTAACATTGTGGTGTTTTTGGTATATCCTGACACAAAAATCACTTAAAATTTTTTGGTCAGAGACCAAAGACAATTGAGAGGGAAGAAAATGAAGGTGTCTGCTGGGCAACAGAGAGCATCCTAACTGGGATTAAAATGTACCCCAACTTCACAGCTTTCTTCTGTCACTCTCAACAGGATGTTTGCTCTATTCAGACTTCATCAAACATGTCTCCCTTCCCCCATTTTACCTCATGCCTTTGCTTATGCTCTTTCTCCCACTGGTTCAATTTGAAAGCCTATCTCTTCTGTGAGAGATTCTTTTATGGCCACCACCCCTTTTGGGCTTCAATTATATCTCAGTTGTAACACGGAAACCTTTCTAAAGATATAGCTTTGTAATTCTAATCAGTATTAAATTCTTTTGACTAAGGGGCTGTTTCCATAGGCAAGATTCAATGTAAAGATGCTTACACATTATTCTATTCCAAAAATGGTTTTAAATTATTTGAAAAATAATTTCATCTTGGAAAACTGCTGAGAAAAGTTAAAATTTTGCCAATAAAAAAGATGTAGGTATATATAGAAGAAGACTCAGACCTCTATTAAATACTTGGTTGTATGAAGTGCTTTGCTGGGTCCCAAACAAATGGAATTTCACATAAATTTCAGGAACTGACTTTATTTGTGTTTCTGTCTTTTTTTTTTTGTTTCTGTTTGTTTCTTTTTAAGATCCAGAGCTCTTGGAACATGTCATTAAACACTTCAAAACATTTTTTAACATACAGTTCATCTTTCTCTTCTCCAACCCAACTAGTATGAACTTAAGAGCTAGGTGAAAATCTTAATTTTGACACTTGCTCAGGCATCAATAACATCTCTAGGATTTATTTTCTCCTTTAGTAAAAAAGAACTAATAACACCTACCTCACAGAGTAGGTATTAATATAAAACACTCAAGGGTGAGAGTGAGGATTAAATAAAATTATAAAATGTTATTATTATTGCTTATTTGTACCTATCCTTTTTATAGTTTTGAAATCCCCTTACTGGAAAGTTATACAGACTAAAGAATGAAGTTATTAAATCCTTAGTCCAATTCCAGATGAAGGACTCCCTTAGGAATAATATGGGTATGAACTTAATAGCACAGTGGATATAAAGCAATGGATAGTAGAGATGGGATAGACTATATATGTATCCCAGATTAATGCACATTTTAAATTTCATATAGATCTTGTGATTAACAAAGGACAATTATATTAAGTTCATTGATGCTTTTATCAATTTTAATAGTGTCTATATTAACAGATGTCTGAAAAGTACAAAGATGGAGAAAAACTCTGTTGAGCAATTTGGATGTTCTTAATGAAGAAAATGAGCACCTATTATGTTCTGCTCTCTGTGCTAGGAAATATAAAGATGCATAAAAGCTAGATCTTACCCTTAAAGAGAACTTCCTTGACTCTTATGCTATGAAGAGTGGGATTAAAATAGTTTAATGAAGGGATCTTTCTAGTAATAATATTTTTACAGATTCAGAAAAGGTTTGAGAGACTAAAGGAGGTATTTAGGAGAAATAATTTGAGGAAATAAATTGCTACATGCAATTTAGGGAAGCGGCATAGGGAAAGGTTTGATAGCATCACCTGCTCTCAATTGCTGGGGGATGGATAAATCTACAAAACTAGGTCAGGCATTGCTGTGGAAAAGTATTTCAAATTATGATTTAGATTATGACCACTCAAAATGTTTTATGAAAACAAGGAATTGGATTATTTTATTCAGTGTGTTAATTAATTGGAACTCATTGTACAACAATGACATACTATGTGGCTCTCCAAGATATAATATTCAGTGTCAAAGCATAATGATGAGCAGAATAGAAATGTGACCCTACTGATGCTACTGGTATGAAAACTGGTATAAATATAAGTGTGTGTAATATATATATTTTTTTTCTTTTTTTTCTGGACAGTAACACAAGTGCATGCTAACTAAAATAGAGCCAATGTTTGGTATTGGGTGAGTTATTGTCATTGTTGAGAGTCTCCAAAGTGATTTTTAATAAATAGAAGATTTCTTCTTCTTCACCAAAGCCATTAGCAGTTTGAGAAATGAAATAATAATGGAGAAAAACTCACTTTCATACAGATTTATGTCAGTATGGAGTACGTTGCAGAGTATGAGACTCAAATAGGTCTGCTAAGGAAATCTCAGAAAGAGGCTGATTTTCTGGTAGATGAATATCTTCCTCGTCCCAATTTCTTACCACCTGCAGGTGCAGCCACCCTAGAGAACCAGTGGGCAGGCTGTTCCTTGAGGTTGGAAATATCCAAAGCAGGAAAAGGAGGGTAGAAGGAAGTCAAACATGCCTATTCATTCTGATCAAATTTACCAATATTAACAAATGTACCAGCATGATATTTATTTAAAAGCAGAGTGAGTAAAGGAGAAAACAGAATCAGAATTTTCGCATGAAAGTAATATTTCCTCATGGAGGCCAACAGTGAGAAATGGTCCCCTCTGGCAGTCATTAGATGCCTTCTTATAACATTTTAATTTTTACTATGGCAGATTTTACCTTTATAGTAAAACTAATTGAATATTATTTAATGTACTAGAGGCCTGGTGCATGAAATTCATGCACAGGGGGTGGAGGGTGTCCTTCAGCCCAGCCTGCTCCCTCTCCTATCTGGAACCCCTGGAAGGATGTCAGACTGCCCAATCCGATCAGGCCTAAACAGGCAGTCGGACATCCCTCTCACAATCCAGGACTGCTGGCTGCCAACTGCTTACCTACTTGCCTTACTGATTGCCCTTAAGCACTTCTGCCTGCCAGCCTGATCAACCCCTAACCACGCCCCTGCCAGCCTGATTAATGCCTAATTACTCCCCTCCCAGCCTGTTTGCCCCATAACTGCCCTTCGCTGCAGGCTTGGGTCCCTCCCAACTGCCCTTCCCTGCAGGCCCAGTCACCTGTAACTTCTCTCCTCTGCTGGCCTGGTAACCCCTAACTGCCCTCCCCTGCAGGCTTGATCACCCACAACTGCCTTCCCTTGCAGGCCTGGTCCCTCCCAACTACCCTCCCCTGCTGGCCTGATTGCCCACAACTGCCCTTCCTTGCAGTTCTGGTTTCTGCCAACTGCCCTCCCCTGCTGGCCATCTTGTAGTGGCCATCTTATGTCCACATGGGGACAGAATATTTTGACCACATGGGGGTAGTCATCTTGTGTGTTGGAGTGATGGTCAATCTGCATATTACTCTTTTATTAGATAGGATAGAGGCCTGGTGCATGGGAGGGGGGCAGTTGGTTTGCCCTGAAGGGTGTCATGGATCAGGGTGGGTGTTCCCTTGGGGTGTGGGGTGGCCTGGGTGCAGGGCCTGTGGTGGTTTCCAGGCTGGCCATGCCTCTCGGCAACACAAGTGAAATCCCTGCTATCTGGGATTTATTTATCTTCTACATTTGAAAGTTTGTAGCCTGGAGCAGAGCCAAGCCTTTTGCTCCCACAACCATTGAAATTTTGATGCCTTAAGTGGAGGTCTGAGCCTGCCAGGGTGTGCAGAAAGGTTGGCTTCCTCAATCGCCAGGGGCAAACTAAGCCTTCCTCTTCTTTCTATGGCTGTAGCAAACTTGGTTAGGTTAGTTTGCATACTTGCTCTGATTGGCTGGTGGGCATCGCTGGTGGGCATGGCTGGTGGGTGTAGCAGAGGTACAGTCAATTTGCATATTACTCTTTTTTTTAAGATAGGATATTCTTACACTTTCATTTTATAACCCTGAATAATAATTAGAACTGTCTAAAAATGGACAGATGGCTATGCAACTCATTCTTTCATTGACTTGCTATATTCCAGAAATTATTTAGTTCTTGGAGCTACAGGGCTCTTTGGCAGCTCTGAAGAGATTGGATTGTTGGGGGAGAATAGAAACAGAGAGGCAGCAGTTGTGTTTCCCTTCCCTGGAGCTGTCATTAAAGTAAAAGTCTAGTGATCCCCTGGTACTTCTGATATCCTAGTCTACCTAAGATTTAGGTAGACCCCTAACTGCCCTCCCCTGCAGGCTTGATCACCCCCAAATCTTAGGTGATACCTAAGATTTAGGTAGACTAAGGATATCAGACCTGAAAATTACCTGCATTTTGAGGCCTTTCAGTGAAAGCAAATTTCTTTGTAGTATAATTTGAAGTCAGGGAGTGTGATACATCTAGCTTCATTGTTTTTTCTCAGGATTGCTTTGGCTATTTGGGATCTTTTGACATTCCATACAGATTGAATTGTTATTCATGACTATTCATTGGGATTTTGATGGTGATTGTATTAAATCTGTATATTGCTTTGTATAATATGGATATTTTAAACTATGTTGATTTTTTTAATTCAAGAACATGGTAGATCTTTCCATTTGATTATATCTTTTTCAATCTCTTTTAATAATACTTTGTAGTTTCCAATATAGGTCCCTCACATTCTTTTCTAAGTTGATTTTTAAGTATTTTATTCTTTTAGTTGCAATTGCAAAAAGAAATTGTTTTTGTTTTCTATTTTTTTTCATTGTTAGTTATAAGAATGGCATGGAGTTTTGTACCAAGATATATATGGAACTCATACAACTCAACACCAAACAAACAACCCAATTAAAAAATGGGCAGAGGACCTGAACAGACACTTCTTCCAAGAAGACATACAAATGTCCAACGGAGATTAAAAAAGATGCTCAACTTCACTACTACTAGGGAACTACAAATCAAAACTACAACGAGATACCACCTCACCCAGGTTAGAATGGCTAGTATCAATAAAACAAGTAATAACAAGAGTGGGAAAGGTTGTGGAAAAAAGGGAACCTTCATTCACTGCTGGTGAAAAAATAAATTAGTACAGCCACTATGGAAACAGTATAGAAGTGCCTCACAAAATTAAGAATAGATTCAAGATATGATCCAGTAACCCTTCTTTTGGTATCTATCAGAAAAATTTGAAAACATTTGTTTATAAAGATACATGCACCCTCATGTTCACTGCAGCATTGTTCGCAATGGCTAAGACATAGAAACAACCAAAGTGTATTTCAATAGATCAGTAGATAAAGAAGATGTGGTGCACATTTACAATGGCTAACTAATACTCAGCCATAAGAAAATATGAAATACTTACACTTGTGACAACATGGATGGATCTTGAGAATATAATGCTAAGCAAAATAAGTCAGACAGAAAATGTTAAGAAACAATTTCACTCAAGTGTGGGATATAAAATGCGAAGCAACAAATGAGCAAACAAGACAAACATATAAGCAAAAACTTACAGACACAGACAACATTATGGTTGTTACCAGAGGGAAGATGGATGGGGAGTAATTAACATAAAGGGGGTCAATTACAGGGTGTTCCAAAAACATGTATACACACTTTTAAAGCTGATACCTCAATTGATGTTTCTTTCTTTTTAACCAGACTAGGCTTTGAACAAAGGAAATTCATTCTAAAATACTTCTGGAGATTTGAAAACACAATTGAAATAAAAATACTGTCCATATAATTATTCAGAAAGTGTATGCATTTATTTGGAACACCCTATACATGGTGACAGAAAGACATTTGACTTTGATTGGTGGGCACACAATGCAATATACAAATAATGTATCATAGAATTGTATACTTGAAATCTACATAATGTTTTTAACCAATGTCAGCCCAATAAATGTAATAAAATGAAAAGAAAAAGGAAGCAAAGCCCATAAATGGAACATGTAAGCTGGATCAGAGTACTGACAGTAGTGAGATACAGACTAGGTATGCTGATGAAATAGAGGCTAGCAGTTATTTATCTGAGGAGCACAGTCACAGAATCATGACAGAAACAAAGCTTCTTAGGTATTCAAACATATTTAAAAAGATGTTTTGTATTTTAAAATATTAGTGAATTAAGTTTAAATAAGGGTAGAATCGGATCTTCAACAATTACTACTAGTAAATATCTACCTTTGGCCAGAGACTGTACTAACCATTCTCAGATGCCAAATGAATAGACAGACCCTTGTCCCTTGGGAACACATAATATCTTAGGAGAAATAATACAGTTATATGAATAATTATAATACAGTGATGAATTTAACAACTACATTTAAAATATGTTCTGAGTACTTGTTTACATATTGTTCTTCCCTATAATAAACTAAGAACTTTTTGAGGGAGGGTCTGTGCTATCTTCCTCTTTAAACCCCTAGTGCTTGACAAGTGTTTGACAGGTAGGAAGTAGTCAATGCCTGTTAAATGGATGATTCAATAATTAAAAGAGACCTAAACAAAGAGAATAGATTAAAACAAAGGGAGAATATGTAGGGCCATGGAAAAGAGCAAAGACTTTAATTTGTTGGGAGAATTTGATCTAGGGCTTGGCAAAAGGACGGGTGTTTTTTTTGACAGGCAGAGATTCAGGTGAAAATGAAAATGCAATAAAAACATTTGTGAATACTGACTCTGACCCCTTTCAGGCGCGATAGTTCACTATTAATAATGCTGAAATGGCAGCGAGGAAATGGCAAACAATGAAAAGGACAGAAAATATCAGTGGCAAACCTGCTCTCAGCCTCTCTACAGAGAATGTGAGAAAAATGTGCCTAAACAGATCTATAGCACGAGAGAGTAATTTGAGGTTATACATTTTAAAAATTTGAATACAATTGCTAGATGAAAAGTGAATCAACAAACAATATTTTGCATAAATAAAAGTGGTATTCTCTCTAATTTCAAATAAAATTAAAAAGTTAATTACATAAAAATAGTGGCTGTGTAGGTATAAAGGTGGTCTAGAAATTGTACCCTGTGATTTAAATGAATGATTAGGAGTTCTATAAAAAGTATTATCTAGGGAATACCAGATGATATAAGGAAGATATAATAAGCAGAAAGTAGCTTCTTATGGATGAGTAAAGATTAGGAGTCTCAGATGTGTGTATATTTTTTCCCTGGGACACGAATAAGGGATTATTGTGTTTGACTTAGAAAATAACACTTTCTACCCTACTGTTCCTACAAAAAAATTAGCCAACATTTTTAATATTTGGCTATTGATCTATTTAGGTTTTAAGATAAAATTGGACCTGCAGTAAAAAAAAATTAAAGGAAGTTTTGTCATCCTGAGACAATATTCATGTGGACAATTTAGTTAAAATAATCTGGTTTCTATGTTTTTTGACATTTGAGATTCTGGTAATTTTTATTTCAACTGCCAAATTTTATGGACATACTAATAAAGGCCACTTTTAAAATATTAAACTAAAACTCAGATTCTGGCTACCAAGTTCTCTTTCTCTGGATCTTTCCTTTCTTTACTCTGACCATATCTACTCTTCTACCTCATTGGATTTTTCAACTCCTAGGCACCCCACTGTCTTCTAATTCAAAATCCTATCTAATAAAAGAGTAATATGCAAATTGACTGCACCTCTGCTACACCAAGCCACACCCACCAGCCAATCAGAGTGAGTATGCAAATTAACTCAAACAAGATGGCTACAACCACAGAGAGAACAGGAGGAAGGCTTGGGTTGCCCCTGGCGATGGAGGAAGCCAAGCTTTCCACACACCCTGGCTGGTCTAGGCCTCCACAGAAGGCTTGGCTCCGCTCCAGGCTTTAAAGTTTCAATTGTAGAAGATAAATAAATCCCAGATACCAGGGCCTCCACTTGGATCACCAGGGTCATGGCTGGCCTGCAAACCACCACAGGCCCCTCACCCATGATACCCCAGGCCTCAAGGGAACTCCCACCCTGATCCAGGACAGCCTTCAGGGCAAACCACCTGGCTCTCACCCATGCACCAGGCCTCTATTCTATCTAATAAAAATGTAATATGCATATTGACCATCACTCCAATACACAAGATGACTGCCCCCATGTGGTCATAAGATCCTGTCCCTATTTGGACATAATATGGCCACCATAAGATGGTCAGCAGGGGAAGGCAGTTATCAGGGACCAGGCCTGCAAGGGAGGACAGTGGGGGGTGATCAAGCCTGCAGCGGAGGGCAGTTAAGGGTGACCATAGCTGGCAGAGGAGAGAAGTTGGGGGTGACCAGGCCTGTAGGGAAGGGCAGTTGGGGGTGACCAGGCCCACAGGGTAGGGCAGCAAACAAGCTGGCAGGGGAGCAGATAGGTATCAATCAGGCTGGCAGGGTAGTGGTTAGGAGGTGATCAGGCTGGCAGCCAGAAGTGGTTAGGGGCAATCAGGAAGGCAGATAGGTGAGCAATTGGAAACTAGCAGTCCTGGATTGTGAGAGGGATGTCCGACTGCCCCTTTAGGCTTTATCCTACTTGAATCAGGCCTAAACGGGCAGTCGGACATCCCTTAAAGGGTCCCAGATTGGAGAAGGAGAAGACTGGTTGAAGGACACCCTCTCCCATGCATGAATTTCATGCACTGGGCCTCTAGTACTTAAATAATATCAAATCCTATATAATAAAAGCATAATATGCAAATCGACCAAATGGCAGAATAACCAGTCAGCTGTGGGTAGGGCTGGTGAGCAGGTAGCCCTAGGTCAGCCAAGGTGTGTATCAGTGGACAGACGGAAGGAATGGTGATAGAAGTGGGGGAGGCTGGCTACCAGCGGCAGCAGAGGGTCGATGAGGTGGCCAGCACCATCCCCTGATAGGCCCGTCTGGTTGCCTCCCACAGAGGGAGGCCGAGTGGCAGCAAAAGAGTAATGGAGGTGGTGCTGTCCCCTGATTGGCTGGCCAGGTCACCTCCCACAGAGGGAGGCCAGACTGTGGCTTTAGGCCCACCTTCCACAGGGAGTGGGCCTAAGCTGTTAGTAGGACATCCCCTGAGGACTCTTGGACTATGAGAGGGTACAGGCCGGGCTGAGGGACCTCTCCCCCCACCCCCAGTGCATAAATTTTCATGCACTTGGCCTCTGGTTTAAATATAAAACTTAACAAGTGACAACATTTTATATATTTTATCCTTCCTTCCTTCCTTCCTTCCTTCCTTCCTTCTGTCTTTCCTTTCTTTTAAAGATATTTTATTATTTTAGAGCAATATTAGGGTCAAAATGAATTTGAGAAAGTACAGAGATTTCCCATATATTTCTTGATCCAATACATTTATAGCCTCCTTTATCAAAATCCCCTACCAGAGTGCTGCATTTGTTAAAGCTGATGAACCTACATTAACACATCATAATCACTCAATACCATAGTCACCTTACAGTTTACTCTTGGTATTGTACATTCTATGGATTTGGACAAATATATAGTGAGATGTATCCATCGTTACAATATCTTACAAAGTAATTTTACTGCCCCTTTAATTCTCTGTGTTCTACCTCTCATCCCCCTACTCCTTGCAACCTCTGATCATTTTACTGTCTCTATAGTTTTTACTATTTCAGAATGTCATATACAGTTGACTCTTGAGCAATGTGGGAGGTAGGGACACCAACCCCTCTGTAGTAGAAAATCTGCATATACTCAACTCTCCTAAAACTTACTTGTTCCTCAGTATCCATGGGAGATTAGTTCTGAGGATGCTCAAATCCCCTTTATAAATTGGCATAGATCAAAGCAAATAGTCACCCTCTGCATCAGGAAACTCCCAACCATGGATCAAAGACACTTAGGTATTTATTGAATCAATCCATATATAAATGGGACGCACAATTCAAATTAATGTTTTTTAAGGGTCACTGTACTTGGAATTACAGTGGTACCTCAAGATATGAGTGCCTTAACATACGAGATTTTTGAGATACAAGCTGTCGAGCGAGGGATTTTTGCTTTGAAATATGAGCAACATTTGAGATAGGAGTAATCGTGCAGATCGGCTGGCTGCACACGACCCACCAGTTTACCATGACTCAAGCCTCTCATAGTTTCCCATGCCTCAAGGTTACGGAACGAATTAAACCTGTATCTCAAGGTACCACTGTATAACAATGTTCAGCCTTTTCAGATGGATGTCTTTCAATATGTATTTAAAAATCCTCCATATCTTTTCATGGCTTGATAGCTCACCTCTTTTCAGTGATAAATATTATTTCATTGTCTAGACTTACCACATTTTATTTATCCATTCACCTACTGAGGAACATCTTAATTGCTTCCAAATTTTGGCAATTATGAATATAGCTGCTAGAAATATCTGTATGCAGGTTTTGTGTGGACATACATTTTCAGCTCCTTTGGAGTGTGATTGCTGGATCATATGAAGCCCATTCTTTTTAGAGTATATTTTCCTAGTCTTTTTAAAAAATTTTGCTTCTCAGTATATCTGAATGGTGGTACATTCTATTAAGTGGAATATTTAAGAATTCAAATGAAAGGCATATAATATTAAGTGTTGGTTGTCTTAAAATTTCAGAGATATAGACAACAGCATTGTGGTTATAAGAGGGAAGAGAGATGGGGGAGTAATAAAGGGTAAAGGCCCTCAAATATATGGTGAATTATATAATGATTTAACATTAGGTAGTGGGCATACAATATATAGATCATATATCATAGAATTGTACACTTGAAACCCATATAATCTTACTAACTAATGTCACCCCAATAAATCTAATAAAAAAGTGTTGGTTTCTTGTGTAAAATATAAATAGCAAATTTAAAAAAAGTTTCATTGATTTCAGAGAGAAGAATGGAGAGGGTGAGAGAAATATTAATGAGAGAGAATCGGTTGCTACCTGCATGCACCCTAATGGGTATGGAGCCTGCAACCCAAAGATGTGCCTTGACTAGGAATTGAACCATGACCTCCTGGATTACAGATTAACACACAACCACTGAGCCACACAGGCTGGACCAAATAGGAAAACTTTATTTCTTTTTGCACAAGTACTTTCCACACCAATATTTACAAGTACTCTTTACTATTCATGCTAATTAGGATTATAAAAATCATCAAATAATTAATTTGCTATAATTACTATATCTATTTGATTGTTCTTTATCTAATATCTGATAGGTAATATTATTATGCACTTATGTGTTTGTTTCTTCCAAAGTTAGACAGTCATATGGTGACATATGAAACCAGTATATATCACTTCAGAGAATGCCCAATAACTATATAGAGACAACTATACAGTTACATGAAGCTAGCTCTTGACTTCCATGGTGATTGAGAGACAATAGCATAGGAAAGTGGAATCATTTTAGCAGATAGGTATGACCACTTCTACCTTAATTAATCCTTTTTGCTGATATGCTTAGAAGGTAGCCACCAAGGTCATTTGACGTTCATTTTCTTTATTATTCTACTAGAAGCCCGGTGCACAAAATCTGTGCACCAGTAGGGTCCCTAGGCCTGGCCGGTGATCAGGATCAATTGCAACCTTCTGACTGCCAGCCAGGGCATCCCTTCCCCAGATGCCAGCTGTGGACTGGGGCCTCCCTTCCCTGGCTTCTGGCTGCCAGCTGGGGCTTTTCTTTGTTCCATGCCACCCCATGGAGATCAGCACACTTCATAGCGAGTAGCCCAGTCTCCCGGTCGGACTCCTGCATATTAGCCTTTTAAATATATAGATTTTTAGACACTTGCTACTGAATAAATGCTAATGAGCAAGAAAGCAAAAGGATAGAGAGAGAAAATCAATGGGAGTGGAGAGCCCCCAACCTAGAAATCAGTTCCTGAATAATCACAGCTTGTGATGGTCCCATTGCTGAAGAAATATAAACTCCCATTATATTCTCATATTGGAAAGAAAAAGAGGTCTTACTTTTCAGATATGTAAATGTGCTGACAGAAATGTTCCATCTAATTATTTTGTGTCTATTGTTAGGAGGCTGTAATTGAGCATATGTTCCATTTCTAAAAATATATATTTTTATATTTTTCCTTCAAGATTTTATACACTGTTTTTTTTTCCTGAACATTCTTCCTACTTCTTGTTATTAAGTTGATTATGATAGGCACATCCAATTTGTTCCAGTCTTGCCAAACCTGTTTACTGCCCAGAGAAAGATGAACTATTTAAATGTGCCCACATAGATTATTAAACTTTGGGCAAGAGATGCCACTAAAGGTTTTTTTTTTTTTTATCCCTGTCCAAATTTCTTGAGTACAATGTGCTGGTGCTCATGTTGAAAGTCCTTCCAATCTTTCTTACTGTCTGAAATAAGATAAACACATATAATAAGGGCCCTTAACTAAATACAAATATAATTTTATTTGTAGGAATGAATGGCTATAATTTTTTTATTAGTAGACTAATTTCTTGCTAGCAAGATAAATTTTGTTATGCAAGATGGTTATTCTTTTTTTTTTTTTTTTGGTGGAGTCTTTAGAAGATATTTGGTCTCAATGTAAACTTCGTTAACCAGAAATTTAATGTAAAAAAAGTCTACATTATATTTATATTTAAACACTCTTATTCCCCCAATAAACACACATCATTTTCCGGCATTCTTTCAAGTTTCATTCTAGTAAACAAGTATAATAAAAGAGCCAAAATCCATTCTTAAAATTTTTGACTACTGATAGCTTTTTAAGTCTCACCCAGTCCTTTTGCTTTTCTGTTCCACGTTTGACAAACTGGTAAAGTCCAAGTATTGCTTCCTTTGGTGCCAACAGAAAATTCACAAGAACCTTTACTCCAGTCCCACCCCTTAACCATATAAAAACCCCAGGCCAGTCTCTCTTCCCTGTCTTCTCAAGACATTTTTGGACCAGCTTGAGAGAATTGCCATGCTCTGCCCAGAAAAATGTCATTTTCACACACTCGTGATGTGAATGTGATGTCATCAGTCTTGATATCTGAACCATATTTAGGGGAGAGGATTCAGCCTGTTTCTTTGGAGTTTTTACAACAATAATAAAAACTTCTGGTCATAAATCCTTTATGCCTTCATTCATATATTCATTCACATATTAATTTACTTACTTAATAAGATTTAAAGATGTAAAGTGCTGAGTTTTAGCCACCAGGAAGCCAAAATCTAAACAAATTAAACTTAACCTTCAAACATGCTGTTTAAAGTATTCTCTCCTCCACTCTACTTGCCTAACTTCTGTTTCATATCTGGGATGAAAAGTCCCTTCTCAGATAGGCTTTTCTGAGCCCACTCAATCTAACTCATAAGCTTCTGTTTTTAATAACACATGTTCTTTTTCCTTCTTATAATTTTAATTACAGTCGACCCTGGAACAAGGTGAGGGTTAGGGACACCAACACCCTGCGCAGTTGAAAAATCCATGTATAACTTTTGATTCCCCAAAGACCTAGCTACTAATAACCCACTGTTGACTAAAAGCCCTACCAATAATATAAAAGCCAATTAACACATATTTTTATTACTTGTATTATATATTATATTACAATAAAGTAAACCAGAAATAAGAAAATGTTATTTAAAGAAATCATAAGAGGAAATGCATTTATTGCATTATCTGCATTATAATAATTCATATATAAGTGGACTGCACAGTTCAAACCAGTTCTGCTCAATCAATTATATATATTTGATTTTTTAATTTGTTTTCAAAGCCAGACAGAAAGATTCCATAAGGGAAGGGGCATGCATTTTTTGGCCACTCTTGGAATTTGACTTAATTTTTTCACAATAGGATAGTGACCCAAAGAAGCCAAAAAGGTTATAAAAAATGTTAGTAAAATGTGGTATTAAAGTGGAAATGTTTATCTGTCTAGTCACAATATCCATTTTTATTCCATTCTATTGTACTCTCAGAGACTGTCCAAATAACAGGTGATTGGGACCATTTGAGTTTACCCTCACTTTAAGAGTATTATATTGGATCTGATACTATGTCAGTTTATTAATTACTAGAGGCCTGGTGCATGAAATTCATGCACAGGAGGGTGTGTCCTTCAGCCTTCAATCCAACCTGCACCCTTTCCAAAATGGGACCCCTCAAAGGATGTCCAACTGCCTGTTTAGACCTGATCGATGCCTAACTGCTCTCCTGCTGGCCCGGATGTCCCTAACTGCCCTCCACTGCAGGCCTGGTCCCCCTCAACTGTCCTCCTCTGCAGGCCTGATCACCCCCAACTACCCTCCCTTTCAGGCCTGGTCCCTCCCAACTAACCTTCCTGGATGGCCTGATTACTCATCTTATGGTGGCCATTTTGTGTCCACATTGGGGTGGCCATCTTTGACCACATGGGGTGGCCATCTTGTGTGTTGGAGTGATGGTTAAATTGCGTATTACCTCTTTATTAGATAGGACTAGAGGCCTGGTGCACAAATTCATGCACGGAGGGCGGGGTATGTCCCTCAGCCCAGCCTGCACCCTCTCCAATCTGGGATCCCTAACGGGATCAGGCCTAAATAGGCAGTTGGACACCCCACTCACAATCCAGGACTGCTAGCTCTCAACTGCTCGCCTGCCTGCCTTCCTGATTGCCCCTAACCACTTCTGCCTGCCAGTCTAATCACTGCCTAACCACGTGATTGATGCCTAACTGCTCCCCTGCCAGCCTGTTTGCCCCTAATTTCCCTCCTCTATAGGTCTGGTCACCCCTAACTGCCCTCCCCTGCAGGCCTGGGTCCCCTTCAACTGTCCTCCCCTGAAGGCCTGGTCACCTCCAACTGCCCTCTCTTGCAGGCCTGGTCCCTCCCAACTGCCCTCTACTACTGGCCATCTTGTGGTGGCCATCTTGTGTCCACATGGGGGCATCCATCTTTGACTACAGGGGGGGTAGCCATCTTGTGTGTTGGAGTGATAGTCAATCTGCATATTACTTGTTTATTAAATAGGATTCTCAAGTCTTCTAAGAAGGAGAAATGCCTGGAGGCACCAGCAATCAATCAATCTCTCTCTCTCTCTCTCTCTCCCTCACTCCCTCCCTCCCCTCTCTCTCAATAAACTGATATTAAAACAGTTTTTGATAAATTGAATATGTACAAACTAAACAAAATACTGGTTTAAAATTGAGCACATGAATATCTTAGTAAGCATCTCTTAATAAAAGACGAAGTGCTAGTCTTTCATTATAGTATTGAACCCTTAACATACCTCCATGGAAAAGGCTAAATGGAAAGTAACATACCAGGAATGCCACTCTGAAAGATTTTAGTGCTTATTGTATTTTATTTTTTAATCAGGATTTGTGAACATACTACAAAATCTCTAGGTTTAACTGCAGTTAGATGAGAAGTGATTATGATGTTTTCTTTAAGGCTTGGGTTGATGAATAGACTAGCTAGTAAAAGTACCCATTTTCACAGCCATATTTTTTGGTAAAAATATCTTGTACTGCAGCTTTCCTCTGAGAATTCTAGTTTCTGGACTGTGTGATGTAATTGTCCCTTATCATACCATATGGAAATTCAAGATTACTTTCATGCCCCAAATGATTTTGTACTAATTTGTGTTTCACTTATATTGGATGAGATATGGTTTCCTCTATCCCCCTGGTGAATAATTCATGGGAAAGGACAAGGGCATGTTTTAATAAGAATGTATATAGATGGCTTCCAAAAGTAGGTTGTAGAGCTTAATATAGCCCTGAACCCAAAGAAATTTTGTGATGCTTCACTACACCCAGGAGATGCTGAGCCAACGAGGCAGGCTGCTCAGAGCATGTGACCTGAAAGTGCAGAAAGCAAACAGGAAGATACCGATGCACGTATGTAAATTTTAGATGATTCTGCAAACTCTGATGGATTTCTTGAATGAGAATTAAATTTGTTAAAATTTCAATTATTTGATATTAAATTTTGAGTCACATTTCTAGTAAACTTAGTTTTGTATTCAGTTCTTATAGATACTTATCAAATGAAAATATTTATAAGCTTTATAAAACTCAGTTAATAAACCCAAGAAAGTGTGTTGATTTTTAAAAGGATTGCATTAGAAAAAAAATAATTATAAATGGCTCATTTTTGTATCAGCAACTCAATACATCAATTTGGCAGCTGTCTTAAGAATCTTGGCTTAATAATGAATGCAATACTGTTTGATAATGAAAGCATGTACTCTATGCTTTTACAGAACTCAGTGAATTAGGTGTACTATTTTTACCCTTCAAAATAGTCTGTTTAGCCAGGCATCCCTGGCTAGTAGTTCCTGTATTATTAGAAGACATTCCAATATTGTTTCATGCATTATTTCCCATTGTTAACTTTCTAAAGGACAGTGTTACTGGAGAGCTACTGAGTATACATCAATGATACAGACTGACAACTAGCAAGATATTGCAAGTTCCCACCCTACTCACAACTGTCAACTCAGGGAAATGTAACATGTTTTCATTTGACCTCCACACCATCTGTGCAAATTGGCCAGCTTTATGCTCTCACACCTGCTCTGATTCAGAAGTTGATGTGCAGGCAAGGCAGATTTCTCAAGAGCAAGAAGCATGTTTTCCAGGTTGCCTTGGATGTTTTTCAAAACAGTACCAAAATGAATTCAATGGCGCTATTTCAACATGGTGAAGTACTTTCAAAACGTTTTTCTCAGAGGACATGACTTTGGGGTCTAAAAGTTGTATACGGGCTTTTTAGTTTTTTCTTTTTTTTGAATAAAAAATAAGTAATATTGTAAAATGAGTATGTAATGTAATTTCCTTTCTATACAGAGGTCAGAGCAGCTCAAAAACAAAAGGGAGAAGGATTTGATGGAATTTGAACCTGTAGATTTCCTGAAATACTGAAAGCAGACATTATTAGATTAAGGAGGAAAAATGCTAAAATATGCAAGGAAAAATTATTGCCATGAAAGTGGTGAATGCAAGGAGCCAGGATATAAATAATGAATTACAAGACATATATTTATTTCTCTGCCAGATTCATTTCAAGAGAGATTAATAGGTTTTGTTACAAAGTCTATTGTGACACAAGGCAGGAAATATGTCAGTCTTGCCCCAGATTGGCGAAGAACACGGGCATTTCTTTTTGACAGCAATTAGCAGAATAGAATTCGTCAGCACCAGTGAACTCAGAGATAAAAGAGGCTATTCTCTTCTAGCACATCCTGTGGCAATTACCTTTCTAACTCAGGTCAGCTCTTTGTTGAGTTTGGAGAAGGCAAAATTTCATGTTCCATGCCAATCCAAGAGTACAAGTGTAAACTTTCTGACATAACTTTAAAACGCTCACATATACAAAACTGCTTTCTCTCAGCAAACCATTTATAGTTGTGAGTCCATTAGCACTGGAGTCAGACACTTGGTAACTAGGCTGCCTGGGAAAAACCTTAAGAGTGCAAACACCTTTTTAACCAAACAAAGGTAATCAGAACCATACCATATTGGCTGCTTGCTTTTATTTTTAATTCTAAATAGAAGAGATAAAAACTAGTTTATAAGAACATTTCTTATTATTTACAAAATAAGTAAATTAGTAGAAATTAATTGTAAGTTCAATTTTATACCCAATGCACTAAAAATGTGCCACTTATACAAAAACAACAAAAACAAAATGAAACTAAAGTAAATAAATACAACTTTATATGATCTTCTAATATTGAAAATGAAAATGTTATAGATTTCCTCTGGGCAATCCTTAAAATAGATTTCTCCTTGTAATTCACGTCTCGTTTATAATTCTTTCAACAAATATTTGCTGAGTACTTAAAAGTAGAGGCTCACTTGGTGCATTAAATGTCAGGGTAAAAGTCAATATATGCTACTTGTCAATCTTGTAGCTATTATTTCATTTATCCTTCATCACTATATTCAGAACACATATAATTCCTCTCCTGTTATGTAGCTGAGGTGTTTGATTGTGGATCACGGGGAGGAAGTAGGAAGGTTAAGTGAAGCAATTTGGTAGTAGTACCCAGCAATTTGTTAATAGTATCTTAATGTGGCTCAATGAGGTAATGCATCTAAAGCATTCAACATAAGGAATTAATTAATGAAAAACTGTTGTTATTAAAGATGTTGATCATTCCTAATTTACAGTCCTTCTGAGTTCCTGGCAAATGTACCAAAGAACGTAGATAAGAATGGTGCTTTTTAACAATAGACTCCATTATTTTAGAGTATTGCTATGAGATGATTAACTCATAAAACCTAGCACAGCAGAAAAATGTTTGTGCTTAGACCATATAAGTCATCAGTCTGCGTATAGTTCTAGCTCTGGACTTTAAGCAAGTCACTTAATTATTCTGAGACTGAACTTCCCCATCTTAAAAAATAAATGGAGACATAAATCACATTTCATGATATTCATATGAGTGAGATGATATCATTAAACTATGTAAACTGGAAAGGAGCATAAATGGATGAGGATCTTTTACCTTGTATAGTTTATTAATAATTTCTCGACTCAGGATATAAACATAAAATTGATTTAGTTTTCTTCAAAACTTGATTCCAGCTCTGCTTTGTTGAAAGAATAAACATAATGAATAGAGTCCAAAATTTCCAGTCACTTTCCATTATTAAAATGTACCAGTCCTCTTTAAATCTATTAATAATTCTTCCCTCATCCCTGGTTAAAGTAATGATGCTGGCTGCTTGCAAGGGAAAGATGAGGTAAAAGAAGATATTGCTTCCCTACTCCATTTTCAAGGCTTATCTATTGTAGTGGATGGAATCAGGGAGAGACCAGGAGTGAGTGGTATCTTCTGATGTGAGATAATCATTTAGTGCTGCCAGAACATGGCTATCATCTTCCCTAGTTCACTGTCTCAGGGTGGTCTTGTATTCTTTGTGGTTATGTGTTGATTGTTTAGGACATTCTCAACACAACCTGGAACGCTTTTTTGTGGTTGCTGTTAATTCTCACCTGACGACATTTTCCCACTGATTTTTAGAATGAGTGGAAGGGAGGGGAGAGAGAAATATTGATGTGAGAAAGAGACATCTATTGGTCGCCTCCCGCATGTGCCCCAACCAGGGTCAGGGATTAAACCTGCAACCAAGGTACATGTCCTTGACGGGATTCAAATCCGGGACATGTCAGTCCGTGGGCCAACACTCTGTCCACTAAGCCAAACTAGCCAAGGCCAATCTGGGACTCTTGATGTTTGAAGAAGCTCTCAGAGAAATACACTAGCCTTTAGTCATAACAGCAGCACCAAAATCCTCTCCTCCCCTCTTATTCGATAAGGTATCTTTTCACATGATCTGTGTGATGTTACGTGTCAACTTTCCAGATGTAGTTGTGAGGGTGTTTATAGATGAGATTAGACTTTGAAGTAGTGGACTCAGTAAAACAGATTTCTCTTCCTAATTGGATAGGCACCCAATCTGTTCATGGTCTGAGTAGAACAAAAAATGGATAAAAGAGAAAAATTTCCATTTTTCCTGCCTTACTATTGAGCTGGAAAATGTCAGCCCATCTTCTCCAACCTTTGTGAGACAATTCCTGAAAAACTCTCTCCCTTTCTTTCTCTCTCAAATATATAATATAATATAATATAATATAATATAATATAATATAATATAATATACAAGGTATTCGTTCAGGATTCAGCATATATATATATATATATATATACACACACACACACACACACACACACACACACACACACACATACACACACACACACACACACACACACTGTGACAGCTGATAGCTCAATTTTTAAAGGAAAATGTATTTTAATAATTATTCTAAGTGTATGTATACACTTTTAGAGGACATTGTATATATACTGTCTCCCACTGATTCTGTTCTCTTTGAAACTTTGACTAATATAATCTACTAGTGGCCTGGTCCACGAAATTTATGCACATTAAAAGGGAATTAATTAGAGGAAATATTTTAATATTGCTATTTGCTCTTTCTCTACAATAGAAGTGTCAGAGATGAAAGAAAATTAATAAAAAGTATATGAAAATGCCCTTCCTGTCAGAGTCTGGGGCATGCTGCAGGACCCAGAGTCAAGTTCCCACCCACCTGCGTTTTGCGCCTTGAAATTGCGTGAGACCCAGCCCTGGCCAGCCCCACCTTTGTCAAGCCTTCCTGGGCCAGCGGTGCAGCCTCAGGGCCCCTATCAAGTCATGCCAAGTGGTGGGTGCAGCCTAAGGTCCCCCATCAAGCCGTGGCCTCAGGTTCCTGGCCCCAGTGCTGGGGCAGGAGGCATGGCCTCAGGTCCCCCAGCTCTAGTGCTGGGGCAAGGTGTGTAGCCTCAGGTTCCCCAGCCCCAGTGCAAGGGTGCAAGGGTGTGAGGGTGTGATGACTATTTGCATATTAGCTCTTTATTATATAGGATTGTTCATCTTAGATTCATTCCTTCTTCTAATCCCCTTTCTCCTTCATGTGAAGTCATAGAAATTGTTTTTATACCCTCTCCTAGGGCCAACTATACATGGTACCCAGATATTCTGTGCTACAGTCCTTTTTCATCCTGGTTGTGTGGGCTCTTCTGAAAAGCTGCATATTCAGAGGAAGCCTTTGTTTCTAAGTCTGGGTAAAACCCCCTGGTTTCTACAAACACTTGTTGAGCTCCCCCACCCACTCCTCATGTAGAGGCATTAAGTACTAAGCGTGTTGAACCTCAAAAGCCTCCAGTCTCTCCTCCTTGCATACATCTTCTGTTTATTCAATTAATTCTTGTGAGGTCCCATCTCTCTTTACATGCCTGAGATAAACAGTGCTGATGACCACATGTTGGTTTTATTATTTTTCAATATGTACTAAGGGAAGATGTCTGGAGCTTCTTGAGCAGTAAATAGATGATAGATGATAGATAGATAGATAGATAGATAGATAGATAATTCACTGACATGATTATGGAGTCTGGTTGGTTTAAAAGTGTAGGGCAGGCTCCAGGCAAGCTGGGGGATTCAGGCAGGATTTTTATATTGCCATCTTGAGGCAGAGTTCCTTCTAGTCTGGGAAACCTCAGTTTTTTTTTCTTAAGGCCTTCAACTGATTGAATGAGGCCCACTGACATTACACATGGTGATCTGAATTACTTAAAGTCTACTGGTTCTAAACATTAGTCACATGTACAATATACCTACACAGGAAGAGCTAGGCTGATGTCTGACCAAACAACTGGCACCGTAGCCTAGCTAAGTTGAGATGTAAAATTAACTATTACAAGTACCTTATAATGTGTAATATGCATGAGAGGTCTTAATAATTTCACTTTGTATTTAAAACATCTTGTTATACTCTATACACTTTCTACAATAACCATAACAAGCAGGACTTTTTCTTCATCTTCACTATTGTATAGATGAGGAAGTTAAGAGATTAAGTGCCTGAAATCATCCAAGTAGATAATAGCAAGGTGGGACTTCAACCCAGGATTTTGAATCAAAAGTTCATATTTTTCCTTATCAGTATCTGTCAATAAATATTTAATGACAATTGATTCGTTTATCGATTGCCAGTTATGCCACGAAGCACAATATAAAATATTTTGGAAGAGGAAAGTAAGTGGACAAGTTAATAGAAAACTTAACAATACTACTGAGGGGAAAGGAAAAAAGAGAAATTTAACTGGCTAAGGGAATACTTGGCTTTAGCTTAAAATCCTGAAAATAAAATTAAAAGTCTAACATAGTCTTCTTAACTAAAATTCTGAAAATGCAAGTATTTTATCCTATTGTGTTCAGATTTCCTAATTACTTTAAACTTGGTGCACATCCCTCACATTTGGTCTAAATTTAGGGAGTATTTATTGATAAAAGAGCAATTTTTTTTTTTTAAAGAGGAAGGGAGAGAGATAGAAAGTCAGAAACATCAATGAGAGAGAGAGAGATCGATCCGCCGCCTCCTGCATGCCCCACTGTGGAGATGTGCCCACAAGCAAGGCACATTCCCCCAACCGGAATCGAATCTGGGACCTCTCAGTCCACAAGCTGACGCTCTATCCACTGAGCCAAACCAGTCTCCACTCCAAGAGAGCTTCTTATGGGTCAATGAGTTGAAGTTGCTAAAATATCCATTGTCCAATCCATAGGAAATCTAAACTTAAAAAATGTGTTTATTTTCCCTGCGGGGTGGTGGGAGATCTTACTGAAATTAACGTTGCCTCCTTCCTCTCCTAAAACTGTTATTTCTTAAAGATGTCAAATATGAAATGTTTTTGACCTTTTCTTTACTTCCTATTGACACTTGCTCCCAGCATTACTTCATTTATTTTTGTTGTTCGCGGTGGTATCTGTTTGAGTTTTAGTGTGTGCCACTCTCCCTTCTTTGGACTTGTCAGGAGGAAGAGGAGTTGCTAATGGCTTTCCTGTTAATTAAAATGACAGCAAGGCAGGAGTGCCAATTAAGATATCAGCTGGAGAAGATGACTAATGCATGCCCACATTGTTATGGCACAAGAACAAAAAAGGCTGTATGGTGAGAGTGCAATCATTGTGATTGTCTCAGTGCTCCTGAAACTGGGAACAAATGACCCGTGAGGCAGACTTCTGGATTCTGGCCTCCGCAGCTGCCCCCCAAATCACAGTTTATTTCAAGAAGAGAGCAAAGAACATGTCCGTGGTAGCTCATTTGTAAAAGAAAAACACCAGTGTTTTTCAGTTTCAAATGATTGTTTCGATGCCACCACAAACAACTCTCTTGACATTCCTGGTTAAAAATATAAGAAAGAAAGAGAAACAAAAAAGCAAAAAAGCAAAACATGATCGATGCTTACAGACCAGGAAGAACTAACATTTCCCAAACACTGTAATGAGAACTTGACACTTTATTAAGCCCTGAGGATACAGTCTGAGTCCCTTCTCAACTCTCCCAAGGACTTTTTTAACAAGAGCCCAGGTGATTTTGTGCAATTGCACAAAAATCAGAACTTTTTCACTGTAATTTACAGGAAAAGATGTTTCATTGATTATATATATATACTGTTAGAGAAATAAAATACTTAAGATGTCTAGGATTTCTGGCCAAGTATCTTAAATGCTAAAACATTTCTCAAGATCTTCATTAAAGTAGAATTTTCTTATGTCAAAATATCTTTCAAATATTGTTGGAGCTCATGGAGATGCTCATAAAAATAATTTGTTACCAGAGACAGGACATTGTGACTACGCTTAACTGCGTTTCTAGAACTTCAGGTTCTAATACTGGTTCAGCCCTGCTGTGCAGTCCCATCCCCATCTTATTATTCAAGGATGTTGATTTTTTCATTTGTAAGTGAGAATATTCCATATCTTTCTAGAATTCTGTAGTTGTTAAGGCTTAATATTTACTTGGGCATACTATATAACATAAATTCTGTGTAATAATTTTGACTCTGGGCCCTATCTCACTTTTTTTTTGCTATTGTTCAGGCAATTGGGCATTCATCAATTTAACAATATTTTTTGAACAGCAAAGATATTACAACTAAAGAGATGCTGTAATTATTAATCTTTCTTCAGAAATGAATTAAATTCCTGAGAATACTTTGAAAACTTCGGCAATGTACAAAGCCTGACTTTCTGAAATCTTAGCTCTAACAGGATCTTTAGCAAATTAATAGTAGCGATGATCCTTAGTTTCATCATTTTTAATAGTAGTAATTAATCAGTATCATGAGATTACTGTGACATTGTAAAATCTTGAGTCTAAAGCATGAACAGTAGTAATAATTGTTACCATCAATCACATCTTTCCTTTGTCTCTCACCTGCACACATCATTCACTGACTACTTCTGTTAAAGCTTGAATTTACCTTAGTTACCGATGTGCAATTTAACCTTCACAGCGATGCTGAGTCTGGGCACACCACCCACTTCTCTATCATGAATCTGTCATTTCCCCAAGTCCTCATGGGTGGTAATTATGAGCTAAAATTATAACACTGAGTCCTTGAATAGAGACCTAGGGAGCTGGATGAAAGCAACAACAAAACCAAATGAGAGTTGACCAGAGAAAGGAAAACCCATGCCCACACAGACTTACATGACAACATCCATGATAACCATCCAAATACCTATAAACTGGTGAGTGGAAAAGCAAAATGCAGAATAATCATAAAATGGGACCTTATTTAGAAAGAAAAAGCAACAAACAATGGGTACATGCTGCAACATGGATAAACCGCAAAGCCATTTTGCTGAGTGAAACAAGCCAGACAAAAAGGACTTCATAGTACACAATTTCATTTATATTAAATTTGTCAGAAAAGGGAAATTTATAGAGGCCTAAAGCAGATGAGAAGTTGCCTAGGGTATAGGAATAGGAGTGAAGATTGATGACAAATAGGCTCAAAGGAACTGTTTGGGGTGATAAACTTTGACTGGATTGCAATGATGGTTGCACAGTTCCACAAATGACTAACCCACTTACAGTTAGTGATTTTTATGGCACCTACATTATCTCTCTATATAAAAACCTGAGCAACCATTACAACTGAACAACTGGATCGACTGGTCCGTC
This sequence comes from Lasiurus cinereus, assembly GCA_011751065.1. NCBI lineage: Eukaryota > Metazoa > Chordata > Mammalia > Chiroptera > Vespertilionidae > Lasiurus > Lasiurus cinereus. Next base: position 14,687,043 of record JAAGEH010000311.1, on the reverse strand, counting down.
AGGTCAACCATTCACTATAATGTACACTGACCACCAGGGACCTCATGCTCAAGGCAGGAGCTGCCCCCTGGTGGTCAGTGTGCTCCCACAACCAATCTCCTATGGCCTCTCCTCCTACCGGCTGCCTCCCCGACCCCCACCATAGGCCTTGGTCGCTGGCCAGGCTAAGAAAACCAACCTGTGCACACATTTGTGCACCAGGCCTCTAGTATATAAATAAAGCTATTAAAAAATTACATATGCTAGGCCCTTACTTACACATTTTAAAGGGATATTTATCTATCCATTGTTTGTAATAGAAAAATATGTGAAAGCACTTAAATATTCATCGGTGACATCTGGTTAAACTGCTAATAAAAGGCTATGTAGCTATTAAAAAGAATAAGGCGAACCAAGATGGTGGCATAGGTAAACACCTACACTGCTGCTTCGCACAGCAATTTCAAAACTACAACTAAAAGACAGAAGGACATCATCCAGAACCACAGGAAAGCTGGCTGAGTGGAAGTTCTATAACTAGAAGGAAAGAGAGGGGCTCACAGAGACCCAGAGGAGCTGCAAAAAGCCGAGGTACAGAGTTGCGCACGTGGAGAGAGCGGGTGCCAGAGTATCTGGCTGGCTTTCTCTGGCGGGAGACTCCCAACGGCATTGAACCCCTTATCCTATGACACTAAACCCCAGGTCCAGCCAAAACTTATATGGGGGAGTTTGGACTGTGAAAAGGGAGAAGTGCACGGAAATCTGGGGCAGTCACAGGAGGTCAGAAGTTGGGCGGCACCCACAGCACTGAGCGCAGAAGACCTATTGCTGATTGTGCCGCTGGCTTTCACAAGAGGGTGGGAGACAAAGCATCCCAACTGCGTCACTTCTAACTCCACTAAACCCCAGATTGGGGTGAAGTCCTGGAGACCCAGATTCATATGGTCCTGGAGCACAGGGGAGCCGGAAAGGCAGCAGTCTAGAAGCACTGTGAGAGAGAGTGCGCATGCACAGGGACCTTTCCAGCGATTACCCAGTCACGTGAGACTTGGGGGCCATGGAGGGTGGGGCCGACTGGAAGGCAAGGTGGTCCATTACACCCTGAGACTCCACCCATCCCAAGCTCAACAGAGAGGCTTTTGCAGTTTTGCAAGTCTAGTATTATAAGGCTGAATCCAACACAGAAGTTCTCCTGGCATAGTGAAAATGCCGAGACAAGGGAAGAGATCACAAACAAAAGAAATGGAGGAAAACAAACGTCTGCTTATAGAGTTCAAAACCATGCTTATAAGGTTTTTCAAGAATATCCTAGAAAAAATGGATAAATTTAGCGAGACCCAAGTGGAGACGAAAAAGAACCAGCTAGAGATGGAAAAGGACCAACTAGAAATTAAACATACACTGACTGAAATAAAAAATATTATACAGAGACCTAATAGCAGACGAGAGGAAGGCAAGGATCAAGTCAAAAATTTGAAATATAAAGAATCAGAAAACACTCAACTGGAAAAGCAAGAAGAAAAAAGAATCCAAAAATGTGAAGATAATGTAAGGAGCCTCTGGGACAGCTTCAAGCATACCGATATCAGAATTGTGGGGGTGCCAGAAGAAGAAGAGAGAGCAAGATACTGAAAAACCTACTTAATGAAATAATGACTGAAAACTTCCCACATCTGGTAAAAGAAATAGACTTACAAGTCCAGGAAGCGCACGGAACCCCATATCAAAGGAATCCAAAGAGGACCACACCAAGACACATCATAATTAAAATACCAAGAGCAAAGGACAAAGAGAGAATATTAAAAGCAGCAAGAGAAAAACAGTTCATTTCCTACAAGGGAGCACCCATATGACTGTCAGCTGATTTCTCAACAGAAATGATGCAAGCCAGATGGGAATGGCAAGAAATATTCAACATGATGAATAGCAGGAACCTACAACCAAGAATACTCTATCCAGCAACACTATTATTCAGAATTGAAGGGCAGATAAAGAGCTTCACAAATATGAAAAAGCTAAAGGAGTTCATCAACTCCAAACCAGTATTATATGAAATGCTGAAAGGTACTCTTTTAGAAGAGGAAGAAGAAAAAGGTAAAAGATAAAAAAATTATGAACAACAAATACATATCTATCAACAAGTGAATCTAAAAATTACAGAATAAACTGGTGAATATAATAGAATAGGAGAAAGGGAGTGGACTGATACTTCTAAGGGGGAAAGGGGTGAGAGGTGTACAGGGAGAGACTGGACAAAAATCATACACCTATGGATGAGGTCAATGGGAGGGAGGTAAGGGTAGAGGGAGGGTTGGGAGCTGGGTGGAGGGGAAAAAAGAGAAACAAATGTAATAATCTGAATAATAAAGATTTAATGTAAAAAAAGAATAAGGTATTTGGAATAGCAAGTTCTGCAACATACTAGTATATTGTTAGTAAAGAAAGAAAAATTCAGAAAATGCAAAATGCTGAACAGATGTTGGGAAAAAAGTGTACATGCCTATGTGTACCTACATGTTTGCATATATGCATACTATATATATCATTAAGCTATCTCTAAGAGAATGCATAAGAAACCAATAGTACTATTGTGAAGTTCACATAGTAACTTGTGGAGTTCTAAAGACTTTATTTCAATATATATCTTTCTATATTTTAAAAATTTTATGTCACAAGCACTTAACATATTATTCTACACAATAATAACCTTGAAATTAAGTCAACAACATTGACTTCCTCTTCTGGATAGTATGTTGTAGGTCATAGCAGATAAACACTTCTGCTAAAGACATCTAAAAAACAGAATATGTTAGAAAGATCATATAGTTTCAACATACCACAGAGCTTTGGCAGCTACAGAGACTGATGTAGTATAATCCCAAAGGGGGGCAGTTATTCCGGGTGAGCTGTAATAGACTCGGGGCAGCTCTTATTCCCTGAGGACTGTTGCCAGTTATTGTGTGTGCTTCCATTTGACCCTGACAGAAGGAAGATTTTGAGAAAACAAGAAATGAACAATCCTTTAAGCAATTGAACGTGAGTAGAATGAGCAGACTGGAGAGCTGAAGAATTTCAAGCACATGTTGATTTCTCCTTCATAATATTGCTGAATTCTGAGACCGCTCAAAAGAATAAAGAATTAGGTCAAACTTCAGAGGCAGCATAAAATGTCATACCTTCTGAGGAACAAAGGCTCCAGGGAAGGAGTCTGAAAACACTAAGTCCTCGAATAGAGGCCTGACAAGCCATAAAAGCCTATTGCCATGGTTCTCAAAGTGTGATTACCCTCCAGCAGTATCAACATCATCTAATAACTTGTTAAACACTTGAATTTGTGGGCCCCACTTTAGACTTATTGAATCAGAAACTTTAGAGTATATCAGTCATGTGAGGACTTATTATTTTGTAAGATTTTATTGATTTTTAGAGAGTGAGAGAGAAACATCAATGTGAGAGCAAAACATTAATCACTGCCTCCTACATGCCCACTCTGGAGATCAAGGCTGCACAATCCTGGCATGTGCCCTGACTAGGAATGATGCCTGGGACACTGCCCAATCAACTGAGCCACATGGCCAGGGTAACACAAGGGCTTAGTAAAACGCAGATGGCTGTACTTCAAACCCAGAGGTTCTGATTCATCAATGCTAAGATGTGGCCTGAGAATTTGTATGTCTATCAAGTTTCAGGTGATGTTGCAGCTGTGAGTCCAGGATCACACCTTGAAAACCACTGACATACAGGGGATGGAGAATTGAAGCTAGGATAAACAATCATTATTCACCTTGGGGCCTTATCGATGATCAGCAGGGCTGGGAGTTAACAAACCTGAGCCTAGAACAGAGCAGAAGGCATTTGCAATGTCACATAAAAAGCAGAAGCGTTTTTGTTATTTGTGCAGGGCTGGAGTGATAATATTGGAAACTCATGGGATCTCAGAAGTATGACTGGTCCTTCTCCCAACACTTTTGCCAAATATTGAAGCTGCTTGGGGAATGAAGCTACAGAGCTAAGCTGAAAACATCAGAAATGTAGAGATGCATCACTGCTAGGCATCCAAATAAAGTTCTGAAGCACCATGGCCTATGAACAGGGATGATCTTGAGGAATTTTTCTCAGTCTTAATGAAATTTAAACTGAGTTCAGCTCTTGATTAGATTAATGTGATAAGCCACTTTATCTGCTTAACCCTAAAAAAGGGGATACCCTCTTCAGTGGAAGATATTATTTGGGGCTTTTACACTTGTTTTATACACAATGGCTGACATGTCATGAAATTATGAGATATAAGAATAGGTAACGTGATATGGTCAATAGTCAAGAGAAAATGAACAGTAGATACAGACTTACATGAAATAACTGTATTTAACTTTATAGTGGGGGAAGCAAAGGGAGGCAGTCTCCCAGGACAGAAATTTAAAAAGAACCCCAGGAATGGATACGAGCCAGATGCATTGGCCGGTGTAGCAGGCAAGAATACTACCACCGAAGCATCCTGAGTGCTTGTGGTATCTCAGGATAGAAATCAAAAGAGATGATCAGAAACTGATACAGAGAAAGAAAGTTTACTTGTACACAAGGAAGCCAGCCCAGAGGGTGGGGAGAATTTTCAGACAATGCAAATATATGGATCATGTATCATAGACACATATACTTAAAACCTATATGATTGTTTAATGTCATCCCAATAAATAAACAAACAAATCAATGAGGCTTAGGCAGGAAAAGTGGCATCTAAATATGTAGAGGTGGGATTTTTTTTTTTTGGCACTGGTGCAGTGAGACTTGTAAATTTAGTAGCATGTTAAATCTCCACCCAGGGGAGTGTTTTATTAACATTTAAATGAAAGCAAGTCACCAAAAGGGTAGCCTTCCTTGCTGGTTGCATGCATGAGCAAAGGGAGAAAACCCCAAATTCCCTGTAGTAAATCTTGTGGAGAGCATCATCTTTCATTCTTGTCACTTATTGGCTGTAAAGAGAATGGAAGACACTAGGAGCAATTGATGGATTCTTGGCTTCCTGCCAGCTGGGCCCAGGGAGTAGCCTTCCTATCTCAGGTACAGTTATGAGGAGGCAATCAAAGGGATCATATGGTGATGGGCTTAGTCAGTTTTTTAACTTGGGTGGTGAATATATTAATCTTCTTAGAGGCTAAAATTGTATAGAACTTAACATACATCCATATGCACACATAAATGAGTGTTAGTAAAATGGGAGAAATTTAAATAAGATCAGTGGATTGAGTCCACTGGTATAATGTATCAATATCCTACTTGTGGATGTTATAATATTTGTCATATTATAGAATACTAGAGACCTGGTACATGAAATTCATGCACAGGGGGGTGGGGTGTCTCTCAGCCCAGCCTGCATCCTTGCCAATCCGGGACCCCTTGAGAGATGTCCAACTGCCCATTTAGGCCCGATTCCACTAACTGCTGGCTCCCAACTGTTCGCCTGCCTACCAGCCTGGTCACCCCCTAACCACTCTTCTGCCAGCCAAATTGCCCCTAACTGCCTTCCCCTGACAGCCTGGTCACCCTTCATTGCCCTCCCTTGCTGGTCTGGTTGCCCCTAATTGTTTTTCCCTGCTGGGCCAATTGCCTCTAACTGCCCTCTCTTGCTAGCCTGGTTGCCCCTAACTGCCCTCCCCTGCAGGCCTGGTTCCTCCCAACTGCCTTTCCCTGTCAGCCATCTTGTGGCAATCATCTTGTGTCCATATGGGGGTGGCCATCTTTAACCACATGGGGGTGGCCATCTTGTAAGTTGGAGTGATGGTCAATTTGCATATTACTTCTTTATTATATAGGATGTCACCTTTGGGAAAGAATTAAATGAAGTCTACAAGAGATCACTCTGTATTATACATATTATAACTATATGTGTATCTTAGTAAATTTTCAATTAATTAAAAGCACTCTCTCATTTTTATGGCATTGGAATAGGCAAAATACTTTATAAATAGAACACAACACTCTCCCCCAAATAGATCAGTTATGCTATAGTTAAATCAAGAACTTTTACTCTTTCAAAAAAATTAAGATATCAAAACATCAAGATGGAGGACAAAATATTTGCAATATTTGACAAAGAGCTCTTATCTAGAATAAAAAGAATTCTTACAAGTCAATAAGAAAAAGGCAGATAAATAGGAATAATAAAAAATATGGGTACAAGACCTAAGTTTTATGAAAAAATGATATCCATATGGACAAAAGGGTAGAAAAATGCTCAATATACTCAATCATTAGGGAAATGTAAATTAAACTAAAATGTGATACCATAAAACATTCTCTAGAAGGGCTAACATGAAAAACATAAAATACTTAGCTTTGATAAGATGAGAGCAATAAGAACTCTCATATTTTGCTCAAGAGAATATAAATAGGTATAACCACTTTATTAGTATTTATTAAAGCTGAAAATATGCATAATTTGTGGTGTATGATTGCACATCTACATATGTGTGCCAAAGGTAGGTACAAAAATACCCATAGCAGTACTATTTAATTTTTTTTAAATTTTTTATATATTTTATTGTTTTTTTACAGAGAGGAAGGGAGAGGGACGGAGAACTAGAAACATCGATGAGAGATATGCCCTTAACCAGAACTGAACCTGGGACCTTTTAGTCCATAGGCTGACACTCCATCCACTGAGCCAAACTGATTTCAGCAGCAGTACTATTCTATATGAGCCCCAAACTGAAAATGACTTGAGTTTATTTGTTGAATAAATATAGAATACTATACACTAATGACAACAAATAAACTATAAATTTGCAATATGTATTAATCTTTCAAGCCTAATGTTGAGAAAAAGAAGATAAACACAAAAATAATGCATACTGTAGATTTATATTTGTATAAGTTCAAAAATAGTACTCCCTCAAAACAAAACCCCTATAACTTTGTGATGTTAAAGGTCACTCTTGGAGGATAATGACTGAAAAAGGACAAGAAAGTTCTGGGCTTCTGGTCATGTTTTATTTCTTGGTTTGAGTGGGTGCTGATTTCTTTGTAAATATTCATTGAGGTGTACATTTATGAGTTTTTGTATGTATCTTATTCTATCTGATAAAAGAGTAATATGCAAATTGACCATACTTCCACTTCACCACTAGCCATTCAGGAGCGAGTATGCAAATTAACCCCAACCAAGATGGCTGCAGCCACAGAAAAAGCAGGAGGGAGGCTTGGATTTTCCCGGCAATGGAGGAGGCCAAACTTTCACACACCCCGGTTGACCCAGGCCTCCACTCAATGCTACAAACTTCAATTGTAGAAGATAAATAAATTTCAACAAAAATGGTAGCAGCCATGGAGCTAGAGAGAGCACAAAGATAGGGTTGCCCTGGTGATGGAGGGTGATGGAGGAAGCCAAGCTTTCTGCAGCCCTGGCCTGCCTTGGCCTCTGCTTAAGGCTACAAAGTTTTGATTATAGAAGTTAAATAAATCCCAAGTTCCTTCCTCTGCTGGCCTGGTCATCCCTAACTGCTCTCCCCCGCAGGCTTGATTACCCCCAACTGCCTTCCCTTACAGGCCTGGTTTCTCCCATCTGCCCTCACCTGCTGGCCTGATCCTACATTATAGGCTTCTAGTCCTATACAGTGGTACCTCAAGATACGAGTTTAATTCGTAACCTTGAGGTGTGGGAAACTATGAGATGCTTGAGTTGCTGTAAACTGGTGGGTTGTGTGCAGCCAGTCGATCCGTGCGATTACTCCTATCTCAAATGTTGCTTGTATTTTAAAGCAAAAATCGCTCACTTGATGGCTCATATCTCAAAAATCTCGTATGTTAGGGCACTCGTATATCAAGGTACCACTGTAATGTAATATGCAAATTGACTGTACTTCTGCTACACCCACAAGACACGCCCACCAGGTGCAAGTATGCAAATTTACCCAACCAAGATGGCTATGGCCACAGAGAGAACAGGAGAGAGACTTGGGTTGCCCCCAGCAATGGAGAAAACCAAATTTTCAACACATCCCTGGCCAGCCCAGGACTCCATTTAAGGCAACACAGTTTCAATGGCTCTGCCACAGAGTGAGCAGAAAGCTTGGCTCCACTCCAGGCTACAAAGTTTCAATTGTAGAAGATAAATAAATCCCAGATACCAGGGCCTCCACTTGGGTTATTGGGGGGCATGGCTGGCCTGCAAACCACCACAGGCCCCTCACCCAGGCCACCCCATACTCCAAGGGAAACCCCCACCCTGATCCTGGACACCCTTCAGGACAAACCTCCTGGCCCCCACCTGTGTACCATGCCTCTATATTATCTAATAAAAGAGTAATATGCAAATTGACCATCATTCAAACATACAAGATGGCTGCCCCTATGCGGTCAAAGATCATTCCCCCATGTGGACACAAGATGACCACCACAAGATGGCCTGCAAGGAAGGGCAATTGGGAGGGACCAGGCCTGTAGGGAAGGGCTGTTAGGGACAAACAGGCTGGCAGGGGAGCAGTTAGGCATCAATCAGGCTGGCAGGGGAGTGGTTAGGGGGTGATCAGACTGGCAGGCAGAACCGGTTAGGGGCAATCAGGAAGGCAGGCAGGTGAGCAGTTGGGAGCCAGGAGTACTGGATTGCTCATTTAGTCCTGATCCAGATAGTTGGGCAGTTGGACATCCCTCTAAGGGTCCCACATTGGACAGGTAGCAGGTTGGGCTGAAGGACACACCCTCCATGCAAGAATTTCATGTACTGGGCCTCTTGTACTTAAATAAAAGTTAATATTAAAAATTTTAATATATATATTTTTAAAGGAAAGAGGATGAAGTTAAAGAAAAATGCTGCCAGGAAATTAAAATCTGCAGAAAATAATCAAATGGAAAGGAAAAATACAACATCTAAAAATATAACATTTACTGAAGCCAGTTTGGCTCAGTGGATGGAGCATTGGCCTGCGGACTGAAAGGTCCCTGGTTCAATTCCAGTTAAGGCATGTACCTTGGTTGTGGGCACATCTCCAGTGGGGGGTATGTAGGAGGCAGCTGATCAATGTCTCTCTCTCTCATCGATGTTTCTAACTCTCTATCCCTCTTCCTTCCTCTCTGTAAAAAATCAATAAAATATATTAAAAGAAAAAGAATCTTTAAAAATATATATAACATCTAAACTATAGCAGTGAAGTTGCAGAACATAGAATTAATGATATCAATAGTAAATACAGCAACCACACTGTGTAAACTGAATGGAAAAATAAGTAAAAGTATAATTGACATGTGAAAAACTTCCTAAGTCCTTATCCTATATAATAAAAGGCTAATATGCAAATCAATGGAATAGTGGAATGACCGGTCACTATGATGTGCACTGATCACCAGGGGGCAGAAGCTCAATGCCAGAGCTGCCCCCTGGTGGTCAATGCACTCCCATAAGGGGAGTACCACTCAGCCAGAAGCTGTGTTCACAGCTGGCGAGTGCAGCAGCAATGGTGGGAGCCTCTTCCACTTCCGTGACAGTGCTATGGATATCCTACTGATGGTCTAAGCCAGTGGTTGGCAAACCATGGCTTGAGAGCTGCAGTTTGCCATTCCATTGACTAATGAGTTTGCCAACCACTGTCATATACTACCCTTTACCTTTTTGCACACAATATGCCACAATTGCCTAATCCTCACAGCTTCCAACTACACGGTAACATTTAGTCTAGTCCAGGCTAGTCCAGCTCCCAAGCTGCAGTTTGCTGACTACTGGCCTAAACCATCAGTGGGACATCCCCTAAAGGCTCCTGGATGGTGAGAGGGCACAGGCTGGGCTGAGGAACTCCCCTCCCCAAAGTGCACGATTTCATGCACTAGGCCTCTAGTGTACATATAATTTTAAAAAAATATATATTTTATTGATTTTTTACAGAGAGGAAAGGAGAGGGATAGAGAGTTAGAAACATCAACGAGAGAGAGAAATTGATCAGCTGCCTCTTGCACATCCCCTATTGGGGATGTGCCCACAACCAAGCAAGATACATGCCCTTGACCGGAATTGAACCTGGGACCCTTCAGTCCACAGACCAATGCTCTATTCACTGAGACAAACCAGTTTTGGCTGTACATATAATTTGAATCACAGAAGGGGGCGAGAAAGAATCTGGGCAAAAGTTTTATTAAAATAAAGAGTGGCTGAGAATTTTTCAACTTTTATATAACTCACAGACTTAACCCACAGACCCCTGAAGCATACATCATTTCTATTATAATAAAGACAAGGAAAATCATACTAGACACATCATTGTCAAACTTTGAAAACTAAAGAGAAATCAAAAATCTTAAAAGTAGACAAAGAAGAAAAGACACATTACCTTCAAAGAAGTAATAATATACTGACACTTGACTTCTCAAGAGTAATAATGGGAGAAAGTAGGATGACTTCTTCACAGTGCTGAAATAAAATAAATGACAATTCAGAATTCCATACACAGTGAAATTATTATTAAAAGTGAAACTAGAATAAAGGTGCTTTTTAAAAATAGCTTTATTGATTTCAGAGAGGAAGATAGAAACTTCAATGATAAAAGAGAATCATTGATCAGCTGCCTCCTGCACATCCCCACTGGGGATTGAGACTGCAACCAGGGCAGGTACCCTCAACAAGAGTCCAATTGCAATCTTCTGGTGCACAGGTCAATGCTCAATCACTGAGCCACACCTGCCAGCGAGAATAAAGGTGTTTTTATACCAAAGGAAAACAAAGAGTAGGCAAATGCCAATAATCATGTGAAAATGACTTATCATCAGATATCAATCTTTAATGAGATGCCACTACAAACTCACTGGAATGGATTAAATTAGACTACAGAAAATTCTGTATATTACAGGGCTATGGTGATACTGGAACTCAAATACACTCTTAATAGGACTATAAATTGATCAAAATTTTGGAAAATTGTTTGGAAGTGTCTATTAAAGCTGCAAATCTCATATCTATGAACTTTATCAATTCAATTTTTAGGTGTATAGCCAACTGTAATTATCACAGTGATACTATATACTTGAATAAGAAGCTACCTAGTTGTCCAAAAACAATACATTGAATAAGGAAATTATATATATATATATATATATATATATATATATATATATATACACACACACACACACACACACATATATATATATATGTATGAATAGATCTTATGAATGTAATTTTGAGCAAAAGAAGACAGATACAAGAGTACATACTGTATGATTCCATTTATACAATGTATATACACATGCAAAAACTATTTATGCTATTTCAAGTTTGTTTCTGCCACACCTGGTAGGGTCTGAACAGTTGTATAAACTTGAAATCATTGATTTCAAATTATTCATTCCCCTTTCAAGAGAGCAAGTTGTTTGAGTTATAAGAAATTATTATCTTTCCAGTAAGTCAGCTGAACTATTACTGGAGTTGAACTTGTTATCCTGGGAGCGGGGGGCGGGGGAGAGTGAGAGGAGGGGGGGGGGAATTTAGCCTGTGGTTCTTCTGAATTACTTGTTTTGAAGTAATGTTGGCAGCTTTTCCTTGGGGTCTGGTTTATATATCAATGGCTTTGGTAGGATTAGAATGGGGAAATCTTGCATAAGGCTCTGAGAAGATCAATACAATTGAGGGAAAAATGTATGCAACTCCCAGAGCTTAGAAATGGGCTGTCTTGATGAATATTTCCCTTGTTTTTGAGTTTACTCTTGGCCATTTTTAAGTAAAAAAGTAAAAAAGGCAAAACTTAAATTTTTTTCAGAAATAAGCGATGAAAACATAATAAAATAAGAAATAAAAGAAATGAGTTCAAATTCCAGTGGCAAAGACTATGACATGGAAGTAACTTACGAACAGCTGATTTAACAGCAAATGATTAGCAGGTATCCTGTAGTCTTAGCATTGTAGTTCACAGTAGGGGTGACCCAAAATGCTGGAAATTGAGTTTCCTCTTCAAGTGACCACAGCAAGGATATCACAGCCAAAGAACTCTTTGGTAAAATGTCTCTGGCCTCCACTTGAACACTTAATGTTTAATGGAGAGATTTTAATCAAGCTTAAGCAGATACAGCTGGGCTCACTTGTCTCTCAGTGATACAGCCATTATGCTCATTATTCTTCCAAAAGAAAAAAATCGTCAATGGCTTCTTTGATTAGCTACTGGCTTAGGGTATCTGTATACTAACTCTCTCCACTAGAGTGGTTAGTCTAGGATTTATTATTTTATAAATAAATAAAGGTCATGATTATAATAATAAGATGCTTCCTATAGTAATAAAATACTTCTTATTTATAGGAAGTTTTATTTATAGAAAACTTCCTATAATAAGAAATCACTATTTTTAGAACTATTTTTTTTTGGTTTTATATTCTAAAAAACATAAATATCTATCTTTATACCTTTTTTCCCCAGGCATACCATTAAGTGACTGCAAACTTAGACCATACACATTTTCACATGGTAAAGGACCTACTTTTGGCCTCCAGCTTTTCTCCCCAAGACTAACCCTGAAGTTTCCCACTGCAGAGCAAATTTGCGTGTGTTTATTTTTCAGTAGTAAGGAGGTTCCTAACAGGTTATACCCAAATATGCTACTTAGGCATGCTGATTATTTTGAGCAGAAGGCAAATATGACCCAGCAGACTAAAGAAAACTCTACTTACCTCTTAACTGCCTAAAAGAAAGCATGCATTTCCTCATTTGTGGGGGATATCTACATTTACAAAGGAAATTTTATTTGAGAGGTGTCTAGAGATAACTTTTCACCTGAGAGATTTAATCTGCATGGCAGGGCAACCTTTGTTTAATAAACATTTCCTCCTCATACCTTTCTAGGAAAAGCTACCCTACCCCTACCCCCAGCCCCTATCTTTTTCCTTTTCTTAGCTCAAGATAATATATCAATTGTCCAGCTGTGTTTTCTTTTTTTCCTCCTGTTAATCTGTCCTATGTCAATTTAATTTTTAGAGCAGCCACAGAACCTAAAATGGTAGAAGGGAAAAATTTTCCTTCCCCACAGTCCAAAAAGAGAACTTCTGGTCACCATAGTTACGCCTAGCCCTACACACCGAATCAGAGAAACTCAGGCAGGAGAAAACATTATGTGAAAACACGCAGTATACTTTTAGTATTTTAGTAGCCATTGAAGAGATAAACCAACTGAATAAGTTGTCTGAACATCTACATCTGTTCTCAAGTCAACTTATTAAAATGTAGCTCTTTTTTGTTTTTTGTTTTTACTTTATTGATTTTTTTTTTTTTTACAGAGAGGAAGGGAGAGGGATAGAGAGTTAGAAACATCAATGAGAGAGAAACATCTATCAGCTGCTTCCTGCACATCCCCTACTGGGGATGTGCCTGCAACCCAGGTACATGTTCTTGACTGGAATCAAACCAGGGACTTTTCAGTCCACAGGCCTACACTCTATCCACTGAGCCAAACCAGTTTCCGCAAAATGTAGCTCTTTTTTACATTGTTACAAATATTTGTTTTTTGGGTTTTTTTTTTTTTTGAGTATTGCCTAAATTAAATTTATGTGGCTTAGAATAGTCCTGATTTTAACTATTCAAAGTCTTTCTCCACCACTTTTTCATTGTGGCTTGTATTAGTTTTCTATGGCTGGTGCAACAATTCACCACAAACCAAGTGATTTACATCAGAAACTCACTCACAGTTCTGGAGGTCATAAGTCTGAAAGCAAGGTCTTGGTAGAGACAAGCACCATAGAAGACTCTAGAGAAGTCTCCCCCTTTCTTCTCTACCTTCATTTCTTTTGACTACACAACTCCAATCTCTGCCACTGTATCTGTGTCCTCCCCTGGTCTGTCTCAGCATTCCTGGTAGGGTCAGGGCCCGCCTGATGTATCCTGATGATCCTTAATTTATTTACATCTTCAATGACCCTTTTCTGAAATAAGGCAACATTCACAAGTCTGGGTATTAGAACATGGACATGTTTTGGGGGCTATCATTCAACCCACTCCATGGTACGACTGGGGATATTTAATGTTACTGACCAGAATCATAGAGGAAAAGCAAGAGGCTGAGGAAATGTAACTAGAGTATGACAAAACTGATCCCAGCAGTGTAATTCCAGGTAGGAAGCATTGTCCTGATCATACGTGGCAGTCACTGAAAATCCGGGATACGCCTGGCCATCTATTAGGGACTATACATTTAGTAGGTCAGCAAAGCTTTTACCATCAGGAAGCTTGACAGCCTACAGAAAATAATCTCAGAATGCCATGATTTACTCAAAGCATGCCCTTCTCCAAAGTTTATTCTTTTGTATTTCAGTTTTCCTTTTGAAAATTGTGAATGTCAACTATTCCCCTCCCTAAAAACTATAATAATTAGTGGGCATTCTTGTGAACTCACATCCATCCCATGCTTCTTGAAGTTTTCCTTTACAGAAGCACACCAAAGCTCTGAGAGTCCTTTCATTGGCTGGCATAAAACATTGCAGCCAAAATAATTAGTCTTTGATTTTTTAAGTCAACAGCATTAATATTTCAACCTAAACCACCTTAATGGCAAATAATCTATAGTGATATTAATTATAACAAGAGTGGAGGTAACAGATATCTTGCTTAGAAACATATAACAAGATTTCTTGAGTACAAAACAAGCACTACATAAATTCACTGAGGTTCACTCATTTCAAAATCTACTCTGCAAAATTTCATGGACATGAAGCATATGCTAACTTTTTTAACAACAACAACAACAACAACAACAACAACAACAACAACAAAGTATTAGTACTAGAGGAATGCACTTATACAATATCTACAAAAAAAAAGGAGAAGAAATGTAGTGACAAAAGAGAACAAAAAAATTAAAGGACCTGTGAATATATTTAGTAAAATCATTTTTAAAACTAATTAATGCTTTCTTTACTTCTCTCTTGGGGCTACAGTGTAAAAAAAGACAATGTATGAAAAAAGGTTTGTTTTCGATAAGATGCCATATGTGAAGTATTCACAGAGTTTTTATATCACTAGAAAAAAACTCTTCATTTTTGTGAATTGTTGACTTTTAAAAGAATTTTTTGGGGGAGTTGACAGCAGTTCCTGGAGAATTATATAAAGTGCTCTATTTCTGTGGAGAGGTGTTTCTTCACATTACTTCTTGTTATCCAACTTTCACATACATAAACCCACACACAGATAACTTCCATGCTGATCTTAAGGAGATGTTTGTAATAGTTGTTCTTAGAATAAAAACAAGAAAGAATGGGGATGGAGTTATTGGTGGAAGGAGGCAGGAATGGAGTTAATCACAGTGTGATGAATACACTGAAAGTAGGAAATAAATGTCAGTTTTTAGTCAACCAAAATGGGAGGTAACAATATCTTGCTTAGAGAAACATATAAGAAAAAAGTCAATTTTTAGAAAATTTTTTTTCTTTTAATAAATTTTTATTGTTCAGATTATTACAAATGTTCCTCGTTTCCCCCCATAGCTCCCCTCCACCTGGCTCCCACCCCACCCTCTGCCCTTACCTCCCCCCCCATTGTCCTTATCCATAGGTGTACGGTTTTTGTCCAGTCTCCCTGCAGCACCACCTCACCTCTTTCCCCCTGAGAATTATCAGTCCACTCCCTTTCTATGCCCCTGATTCTATTATATTCACCAGTTTATTTTGATCATCAGATTTTCAATTCACTTGATTTTTAGATTCACTTGTTGATAGATATGTATTTGTTCATAATTTTTATTTTTACTCTTTTCTTCTTCCTCTTCTTAAAGAATACCTTTCAGCATTTCATATAATACTGGTTTGGTGTTGATGAACTCCTTTAATTTTTTCTTATCTGTGAAGCTCTTTATCTGCCCTTCAATTCTGAACAATAGCTTTGCTGGGTAGAGTAATCTTGGTTGTAGGTTCTTGCTATTCATCACTTTGAATATTTCTTGCCACTCCCATCTGGACTACATATCTTCTGTTCAGAAGTCAGCTGACAATCATATGGGTGCTCCCTTGTAGGTAACTAACTGTTTTTCTCTTGCTGCTTTTAATATTCTCTCTTTGTCTTTTGCTCTTGGCATTTTAATTATGATGTGTCTTGGTGTGGTCCTGTTTGGATTCCTTTTGTTTGGGGTTCTGTGTGCTTCCTGGACTTGTAAGTCTATTTCTTTCACCAAGTGGGGGAAGTTTTCAGTCATTATTTCTTCAAATAGGTTTTCAGTATCTTGCTTTCTCTCTTCTGTGGCACCCCCATAATTCTGATGTTGGTATGCTTAAAGTTGACCCAGAGGCTTTTTACATTATCTTCACATTTTTGGTTTCTTTTTTCTTTTTCAGTTGAGTGTTTTCTGCTTCTTTGTATTTCAAATCTTTGACTTGATTCTTGTGTTCCTCTAGTCTGCTGTTAGGTTTCTGTATAATATTTTTTATTTCAGTCAGCGTTTGTTTAATTTCTAGTTGGTCCTTTTTCATCTCTAGTTGGTCCTTTTTCATCTCCTCTTGGGTCTCGCTAAATTTATCCATTTTTTTTTCTAGGAAATTCTTTTTTTTAATATATTTTATTGATTATTTACAGAGAGAAAGGGAGAGGGATAGAGAGCTAGAAACATCGATGAGAGAGAGACATCGTCAGCCATCTCCTGCACGCCCCCTACTGGGGATGTGCCCGCAAACAGGATACATGCCCTTAACTGGAATCAAACCTGGGACCTTTCAGTCCACAGACCGACGCTCTATCCACTGAGCCAAATCGGTTTTGGCTCTAAGATATTCTTGAAAAACCTTATAACTTTGGTTTTGAACTCTATATCCAGTCGTTTGTTTTTCTCTATTTCTTTCATTTGTGACCTGTTCCTTTGTCTCTGCAGTTTTGCTGCTTCCCTCAGTTGGTAGAGTAGCTTTGTGTGCTAGGTATCCTATATGGTCCAGTAGATATGCCTCCCCGGTTACCTGAGGTAGACACTCTTGGTGAATCCCTTTGTGAACTCTGTGTACAGTCTTGTAATTAATTATTGATTGTTGTTGGTATCACTGGGGGGAATTGATCTCCAAGCCAATTGATTGTGAAGATCAGCTGTGTCTGTGTATGCGTGCTTGCCTCCAGACCTCTGCCTTCTGGTTCCCCTGAATTTCTGTGCGCTCTAAGGACCTGTATTAGTCTGGGTTCCCAGGGTCTCACCCAAAACTGGGGTTCAGTGCAGTTGGACCTGGATTTCAGTGCTGTTGAGAGGTTTTGTTTTCCTCCTGTTAGAGAAAGCCAGTGGCACAATCAGCAGTCAGTGCTCTGTATGTCCACTTTTGTGCACACTTTCACATGTCCCCAGACCTCTGTCTTTCACATTTCCCCTAAGTTTCCCTGCACTCCTTTTTCACAACAGTCCAGACTACCCCTTATAAATCTCGCCTGGAACTGGGGTTCAGTGCAATTGGGATTTTGTGTGTCCCTCCTGCTAAAGAAAGCCAGCCAGACTCTCATCTGCCCATCCTCTCCATGCACGCATCTCTGTACCTCAGCTTTTTACAGCTCCTCTGAGTCTTCGTGAGTCCCTCTCTTTCCTTCTAGTTGTAGAATTTCCACTCAGCCAGCTTTCCTGTGGTTCTGGATGGTGTCCGTTCTGTCTTTTAGTTGTAATTGTGAAATTGTTGTGCGAAGCAGCAACTTAGGTGTTCACCTATGCCGCCATCTTGGTTTCTCACCAATTTTTAGAAAATTTTAGAGAATATTAGATATAGGGCCAATTCATATGCTGAGTTAGGCTGAAACAAGTCCATAGAGTTTTCTAATGCTCATATTTTAAAAACATAAATAAACATTGTTACAAAAATAACAAGTTAATAAATAAAAATAGAAAGTCATCCTGAATACCACCATTTTAAAAAGAAAACCTTTTCATTTAATTTTCTTTCTTTCCATTCTTATAATTTTATATCATATGCCAGCATTTTCATTATAATTATTTTGTTTGACTATATATATATTTCCATTTAGCTGTGTAAGGCTTTATCTTAACACTTTAATAGCATCATGACATTTAATCAAGTTGACACAATAAAATTTACTTAACTATAATTATATACTGTAATATTAATGGAAATATTAATAGTTTTTAGTTGATCAATGAGTCATAAACCAAAATATTTGGTTGAAAGAAATCTTTAGAGTCCAGGAGCCAAAAACATTATTTAAAAAAAAAAACTCACAAAAGAAAAAACTTAGGACTAAAGTTATTAGCAAATACTGGCCTCATTTATGACATAACTTTTCTCTTGACTATATTATATATACATTTGTTATTTGTTCATTCATTCAGTACATTTTTTAGATTCTATTTTGGAGAAATAATGATGAAAAAAATTAAAAGTCCATGCTGATCAAGGATCAAATTTTCAATTGAGCATAGAGGAAAAAAATAATAACTAAACAGATATCATTATAATTTGGAATAGAGCTGCAATAAAATATGTTTTGTTATTAAGTATGATAAAATGATGAGGATGAACTTTAGATGAAGTATTGATAAGGAGACATTTAAGTTTTTCTTTTTTATAAGAGCACACTCTTACCTTCCATATCTACCATTTTTTATTTAAAAACTATATACATCATCTGTTTTTTGTTCCCTTTTGCTGTGTGGAAGAAGGGAAAGTGATCAATAGCCCAACCAGGACTATTATTTAGAATTCCAAAGTGAATCAATGTTGATGATTATAGATCTGTAGGAAAATATTTTAGGAAAAGAAATGAGTAATCCTAAAGTACCAGTGAGGACTAAGAGAAAAGTTTTCTCTTTTGTTATATTTTATCAGAAGCTGTTTCTTCAGAGCCACTAGCTACAGATGATATGAATGGAGGATGACTTATTCTTTGAATATATCTTGCCACTATCAAACACTGTGCCTGTCTGAATCTAAAACTGCTTAAGGTACAGAGTAAGTGATGAGATTATTAAGTGCCATATATAAATGGATCTTAGTGCCAAAATTGGAATTAGATATTCCAGTCTTTGATGACTTATAATAAGTGCCTATTCCCATTATAGTTACAAATCAAAGTAATTTCATTTCCTATTCTGATAGAACCATTACTGTAAAATTAAATTGCATTAGATTTTTAACTCTTTGAGTCCAACTTTCAGTTTGCATCCTACAACCCAACACTACCTTTACTGTTTTTGCCATTGTGGACTTCAGGTTATTATGATACATGTATTTATTGAAAATTTTAAATCAAACAATCTAACCTCTATTTGTTACTTTAGCTCCAGCATTCTGGTTGAAGGAGAGTGACAGTGTGTTACTGTAGTATTTGACAGTGAGTGGAAACTGTAACAAAAGAAAATAACTTCATTGCACAAAAAACAAAAACAAAAACAAAAACAAAAAAACAGAAAAAGAAACAAAAGAAGGGAGAGCTTGTGTGTGGTATAAGGATAAGTGTCATAGATCCACTAAGGACCTTAGAGTCACTCATAACCACTTGATACAAAAATAATCATCAACACACACAATAAGATATTTGGGCAGAATAAAGGCTCTGCCATCCCCTTAATGCCCTTTCTATGCCCTGAGCAGAACAGCCTCCTTTCTAAGAATGCAGCACACATCCTTGACTGGTGTAACTCAGTGGTTGAGCATTTACCTATGAACCAGGAAGTCATGGTTCAACTCCTGGTCAGGGCACAGGCTCAGGTTGCAGGCTTAATCCCCAGAAGGGAATGTGCAGCAGGCAACGGATCAATGATTCTCTCTTAATGATTTTCTATCTCTCTTCCTCTCCCTTCCTCTCTGAAATCAATAAAAATATACTTTAAAAAAAATGCAGCACACATTTATCTTCCATGTCACAATATGCACTTGCTTCATAGAACAGCTCCTCTGATTTGATGGACCCAAGGATCTCATTCATACCGATAGGACTCAAGGATTATACAGAATGTGAGGCTCCAAAAACATCTGGGCATTTGGACCTGGGAGCAGAAAAGCAATCACTCTGAATGAGCAAGAGTGAACGAGTGGGCTGGATGGAGTGGGCAGCAAAACTGGATGTGGGGAAACTGTGAAGTACATCCCCAGGTTGTTCTTGATCAGATACATCAGCTCTCCTCCCTACCATTCCTCAGCCAACCTGTTGTGGAGGAGGGTCAGTGTTTCAGGAAGGGGCGTGGCTCTGACATTGAAGAATGGCAGGGGTCACCACTGGGCTGAAGCTTCAGAACTCTGCTGGAAAAATCCATCAACACTAACTCATCCAAAGAAAAATACTAGATGTATAAGAACCCAGAGATCCCTGAAAAAAATAAGCAGAGTGAAAGTCATAAAGAGCATGCCACTGGGTTAGTTAGAGGAAAGGGGCCGTGAGTGGGCAGCAGAGCAGAAGAAGGGCAGCCCAGCAGAGGGCCTGCAGCTCTCATCTCCCCTGAGGCACCACACCCACTCCCCCTGCATCTACTTCCACCACACCCCCAGCCATTTCTCCTGGGTCAGTGCCCTTATCTGAGGCTCTGAGGCTGAAGGAGAATAGAGAAGATTCTATTGAATATACCAGAAACACACCTAGAAATTCTCAGAAATATTGGAGGAAAATAATTACAGGAAAATATTGACATTCCTGCTTGTCAACGTGAGTAAGTGCACAGCGCATGGTGATTCTGAGTCAAGATATGCTGTGTTCTATATAATATGACATAATTTTTCTTCATTGATTTGCAAGGCTGGGCATATTAAACCCAGAGTGCACTCGGGTAACATTATAATTACTTTTGAATCTATTATTTTCTTCTTTGATAATGCTATAAACTAAGTAGGGCTGATATTTCATCTTTTTTTTTAATAGTGGGAAAATCACTGTTCAGAAAGATTTATGAGATTCAGTCTCTGTAATGATACCCCAGGAACTTATTGCTTTAATTGCATTTATTGTGAATTTTCTGTTTAATTTAGGTATTTTGTATGCTTATTCATTTGTCTAAATTTCTGGTAATCATATGAATTTATATTGTCTCTCTTACTAATACAAAATGCTTTAATTTAAAATAATATATAATAGTAATAAAATTTATCCTCTTTATAAAAATGATCAGGAATTAAAATTTTATTTGATTTTTCTCTTTTTATTGATTTTATTTACTTTTTTATGGAGGATAAGACATGTTCCAATCCATAGGATTAATTCTAGTTCTTTTTTTTTTAAATAAATAGTAGATGTCATTTCCCTAACCTCTCAGCCAGGGAGGAATCTTTTTGGTGAATATAAACCAAGAATCTGGCATTGTTTTCATTCAGTTTCTAACAATTGCTCTACCTAGTCAATAGACTAAACATTTTATCCATTTCAAGGGACTTGCTAAAAATCAGCACTATACTAGAAGTCTTCTTATTTCCAACCTGACAAGAGAGGTAAACAAGCTATTTTGATGGATTCTGCAGCAAGGGAAAACTAATCAGAATGTTACCCAGAGGAGCAAACAGTAGGAGATAACAAATACTAAATGTTTAGCAAGAAGGAATGCGTTTAAATAAAAACCTCTCAGACCAGTTTCACATCATGTACAAAGTACTCCTGCCATCATTGATGAGGGTGAGGTTAGAGGTGTCTCTAGACCACCTTTTGTTCTGTTGGACAGTAAACCAAGGGCTTTATGTAACTCCCACGCAACAGATGCCCCTCCTTTCACACTGAACAACAAACTGGCCTTAAGCCCTCTGAGACAGCAGTGTCAGCTTTTTGCTTCAGATTCTAGGATTTGCAGTCCCTGTTGAACAGCTAACATTTCTAGAACAGTTGTAATGTACCAGACACTGTTCCAACTATTTGAGAGGAGTTATTTCCCTGACTCTACTAACCACCTTATGTGATCTGAACTACGAACACCTTCATTCTATAGATGAGGAACCTGAGGTACAGAGATTGTAAATAACTCTCCAGAGCCACACAGCTGGGAATGGCAAATGAGGCTTTGAATTCAGATACCAAGCTCCTACGGCTACACTCAACTTCTTTGCTGTTTTGTCCCTAAATGCTGGAGGCTGATTTTAGGAGCAAGCTTTACTGCTCTAACTTTTAAGCAAGTTAGCCATATTTATTCATTCACTTATCTCACATCATTTATTAGTAGTTTATGAAGAGCCAGTACCGTGCTAGATCCTGGATAAACCTAAGACCTTTCTCTCAAGGAGTGCAAGTTCCAATGAGAAAGGCTGAAAAGAAAGGCCACAATGACAGTGCAGGGTAGCAGGTAGCACAGCAAACCTGAGGCAAATAGAGGAAAACCTAGATCTCAGTGAGGCAGGGAAACTTCCTAGTGGAAGCACATCTGAGCAGCAGATTTGATAAACAGTCAGAGTGAGTTAGGGAAACTTCTTAGCCAGTTTTCTCAGTGGTTAAAGTGCCGACCTGCGTACTAAAGGGTCGAGGATTCGATTCTAGTCAAGGGCATGAACCTGTGTTGCAGGCTAAACCCCAGGCCTGGTTGGGCTTGTGTGGAAGGCAGCCAATCGATGCATCTCTCTCTCTCAACCATGTTTCTCTTTCTCTTTCTCTCCTTCCCTTCCACTCTCTCTGAAAATCAATGGGAAAAATTATCCTCTGGTGAAGATGAACAAAAACAAAACAAAATAAAACCACAAAAGAGTTAGGTAGAGGGAGTACAGAGGGAATCCTGGGTAGTCATAACAATACATGTAGGGGAAAGGAAGCATAAACTCACAGGAAGGTGCTGGCAGGGGTTGGGTTTGAAAAGGCTAATGGGGTCCACTTCATTGTGGCAGGCGGTGAGACCAGGAGCAGCCAGCTTACCGTGCAGATGGCATGTCTTCAGTGCTTGCTGTATGTGAGGCCCCGAGGCAGGGCTCAGCATTGGTTCCTGCATTTAATCCTTACAATTGTGAAGTATAGAGACTGTTGCGATATGATTTACATATGAGAAAACTGAACCCCAAAGATGGTGAACCGATTAGGCAAAATCATACAGACAGGATCTGAGCTAAGTAGGAGTTTGGGATTCCTGCTATTTATCCCTGGCTATACTGATAAATTTATGCAGATTTTTGCACACACTGAGTTTGACCTTTTTAGAGTACTTCTGTAGCAAACACACTCAGACTGCCATTTGCTAACACAGATTTCCCTGTGCTAATTTATTTTATGCCTTATTTCAGTGTCCACAGCTATAATTAATACATGGCTTAGCATTTGCCAAGTGCTACCTAACCTTGTTTATTATTTCATTTGATTTCTACCTACAGCAATGACACAGATATGGAAAACTAAGTGATGTGAGTAACATTGTACAGTTACTAGTGTCAAAGTCAAAATTGAAACTCAGGTTCACTGATTCTGAAGCATGCATTCATTTTTTATTTTATTTACTTTGTTATATTCCTTTTACTCAAGCATTACAATTTTTCCATAAACTTGTGTTGCAAGAAAAATATGCATTTGGGACTGAAATCTTGTGATCAATTCCAGCACTCAAGCTCTGAGGTGTGATTTAATTGATGCTGCTCAGAGAAATGTGGAAAGCGCAACTATTAGTGCGCGGTTTCCTGTTGTTTAAACATTTATGATCTTGTTTCCTTGAAGCAAGTTCTCATCAATTTATAATGTGATTTCCATGTAGCTAAGGAAGCAAAGTTTTAAAATGACCTGAAAAGGCAAAGTTCAGAGACTTGCTATATATAGCTATTTCAGTGACAATTAAATGCTTCTAACCCCTGCATTAGTTAGGAGCAAAGCAGTTTTAAGTAATCTGCAGGTTTATAGGAAAACTTCAAATATTCTCTGAGACATGCAGTGGTCTTTTTCTTAGCAAGACTCTTTGGTATAATAATCCTTATACTGTAATTATGAAAGGAACGTAGTCTTGGTTTGAACTTCAGATCTAGGATCTACTTATCTTAGTCTTTTTTTTAAATAAAATGGATATAATGATCATAGCCACTTCACGGAGGGGTGGTAGAAGTAGGGTTGGGGATATTAGGTAATAATGCATATCTTAAAAAAAGCAAAAACAAAACTCAGTGAAACCTGACACGGAGTCCGTGTTCCACAAACTTCCCATTAACCCCTGGCATATTTGTTTCACCTTCTCCCTCATGTTCCCTAGCATAGTACAGGTACTTCCATTCCAGCCAACTGTGGCTTCCATTTGACTTACAGCCACATTGTCGATCCTATTTCTTTTCATTTCATTTTATTTTTTTCATCACCATTTATCCCTCCTATTCCCTCTTCACCTCCACCCACCCCTGCCCCGCGTTATTTTCTCAACTATAGATACATCTTTGCCACCTATCCTGTTCTTCCTATTCCTTTTACTAACTCATCATTTCAATGCTCACTTCAAAAGCCATTAAGGTTTTGTTTCCTCTGAGTATATCCTTATTTTACGTGCACTTGATGTTTAATCCTAAGTGCGCAGTAGAATATAAACAGATATAACTTTTAAATTGTCCTATGAAGGAGTACTAACTTGGGATCCTCCCAATCTGGATCTAATCACTGTTTTGACACCAAGGAACTGGGTGAGTTTGGGGAAGTCAGTCAATTGAAACCTCATTTCCAGAATCTGAAGAATGTAGAAGCCGCTACATTGGTTTCACTGACTTTGAAAATTAGAGTACAAAATGTAGGATGTAGTAATTCCTTCTCTTAAAATACCCTACTCTCACAGATTCACCACAGGGAGTCTCACCTCTGCGTCAGTATCAAAGGAAGTCCCAACAATTACTATTAATGATCAGTTAGCTCCATTTCATGTACTTTGGAGAGAACTGCCTATAGCGTTTAAAGGGAAGTGATGAAAGAATGTAGCTTCCCTGCCTTGGTTCTGGCACCAGAAAAGAAGTCCACATACTGAGTAGCCTTTGATCTGGGCAATATCCTAGAAACCTGGAGATGAGCCATCTGCGCTGCCTCTCCAGTGCACGTGGGATGCAGGTTAGTCCTAGGGAAAAACAGAAAAATTTGGTTTTCTCTTTTTCTGCTCTTCATAACCCATTGTCTGCAGGAACTTGTTAATATTTGACTCCAAACTAAAGTGAATTATAAGGGATTTAAGCAAAGTGAGTTTAAGAATAGAGCCAGACATCTTCCATCATTTAGTAAGTAGCTCTGTTAATCTAGGGCAAGTTACTGAATTTCTCTGTGCCTTAATTGCCACATGTCTGAAGAGATGTAAGGTTATTGTAAGAATAAAAGGATAATATGTGTATAATACTTAGGAGATGGGAAGCACTCAATTACTGTTAATTATTAGTAGTAAGAATAAGAGCAGTAGTTTCCTTCAGACCCTTCTTTCTAATTGTCAGAAATCCTCATCTGTTTCCAAGATACTTACCTTTATGAAGAAACCTGAATCACTGATTTTTATTTGATCACAACCAATAAGAAAGCACTTCTTGTGTCACTATTGTAGTTCCTTAACATCTCAGACAATGCAGGCACTTTACTCATCTCTAACTATTAGATCTGTCAAACTGGCCAATGGAGCTAACCTTTTCAGTTACCTGAGTCCATGAGGCCACCCAAAGTATAAGTATACATACATGTAAAGATTTGTCAAGCCGAAACCGGATTGACTCAGTGGATAGAGCATCGGCCTGCAGACTGAAAGGTCCCGGGTTTGATTCCGGTCAAGAGCATGTACATTCGTTGCGGGCACATCTCCAGTGGGGGCGTGTAGGAGGCAGCTGATCGATGGCTCTCTCATCGATGTTTCTAGCTCTCTATCCCTCTCCCTTCCTCTCTATAAAAAATCAATAAAATATATTTTAAAAAAAGATTTGCCAATTAATTTGAGCCAACTATGTAGTCAGTGAATATTGTTTACATGGGTGATATAAGATACAGTGACTCACCTTTTATTGCTAGCTGGAAGTGAGAATGAAATTGAGCTTGGCAATCTGTTTTGATCTGGGTCCCCCAAATTCACTAAGAAGGTAAATGCATGAAGTGTTAAAGTCTTGACTTGGATGAATGTATGTGGGGGGATAAATCCATAGCTGAATTCCTCAGCAGATGCAGTAGTATTGAATGTATATATTACTAGAGGCCCAGTGCATGAAAATTCATGGACTGGAGGGGCGGTCCCTCAGCATCGCCTGCCTCCTCTCAAAGTCCAGGAACCCTCAGGGGCAAGAGGTGATTAGTGATCAGGGGAAGGCAATGCCCCCATCACGCTGCTGCTGCTGCCACTGCTGGCAGCCCTAGCCTTGGCTGGCCTTGGTTACCTGAGCCTCGAGTGGCCCTAGGTGGCTGGGGGGCTGAGGGGACTGTGTGCCACTATCTTGTGGCTGTGGGTGTCACCATCTTTGAGGGTGTGGCAGTAAATTAGCATATTCCCTCCTTATTGTCTGTAGGTGCTACCATCTTTGAGGGCGAGGCATTCAATTAGCAAATTCCCTCCTTACTGGCTGTGGGCGGTGTCATCTTTGTGATGGTGTGAGGATCAATTAGCATATTCTTTATTTATTAGATAGGATAAGTTCAAATTTGACTTTCTCTTGGCAACACTGAAAAACTTATAAAGATGAGGAATGTGATACTTGTAAGTTATACTTTGCACAAAGGTCCAGGGAAGACTAATAACCTTGACCTTGTTAAGATTCATTTTCTTAAACTATACCCATCTACAAAATATTTTCTGACCTGCAATGTTTTTGTTCTCCCTACCGTATTTATCATTGTTGTTTCTTCTAGTACCAAGCAAATCAGTAACTTATTTATAAGTTTAAACCTTTATCACATGCCTTTATGCAATCAGAAACTAAGAGCATGTTTTTGTTTTTCTTTCTGGACAAAGAGATGAAAAGAAGTCAATATACTTAAAATTTATGGTAAAGGGAAAGTGTTCTATTAAGACACAGAACTTGTTTATTGAGAGTCCTTGACTTATTTAACCTAAAGATACCAAATTCCATGTTTAAAGGAGATCTTTACTCTAGGTTTTCTTATCCTGGCTCTTCAGTTCCATCTCATTTCTTTCAATGTGTTCTACATGTCATTTGCTCTTCTGGAGGCAAAGCAGTAACAAGAAACAGACGCATAGGCTCTGTCATAGTCAACAACAAGCTTAAAAGCAAACCACTCTTAGATTTTTAATTCTTGTTCCTTTTTAAAACTATAAATGTATTTCCTTCAAAAGAATGAAATTCTAAAGGGGCAGGATCTTTTGTTTACAAACTAAATAACATTTAATCAGTGCTTGATTTAAATGTAAAGAATGATGACACTTTATAATTTTCTTCTGCTTGCCATTTATTTTATTTAATATGATATTTTTAGCAAATGTGAATGTTCAATATACTTCTCTTAATCAGAGATATCTAAATTTCCCTGTGTTCTTTGAAATAAGAATAAAGAAGCAAAAATTTTAAAATATCTCTCTTTTGTAGAACCCAGAACTTTCACTTTCACAATTCTCCTTAAAGGCTTACAAAACTCCAAGCATTATAGCTGACCTTAGAGCTGAGGAATTGCAATGCAGCAGAAAGTAATATAAATTCTGTTCATCAATTATGAACATGTTCATCTGACAATGATGATGGCTTTTGTGTAAGAATGTTGAATTTTGGGCAAGTATCAGAAAGTCTACAGAGCATTTGCCTGTGAGCATATTAGCATGCACTCTTTTTCATTGCCTTTATCTCCTCTCCCTCATTTTTTCCTCTCTTTGTTTAGAAAATCAGTGATATTATCTTTCATGTATACAACCATTTTCATTTAAAGGAATCTCTAGCATTTTGCAAACCAAATACTTACATATACCTCATCTACATATAATCATTTTTGTGCTTCAATTAAATAGAAACCTAAAGCAAACAACTCCTTTCTGCTCCCATGCTGGGGCTGACCAGCAGACCCTGAGAGACGGATGAATGGTTACTCTGACACACATTTCTGTGAAAGAGAAGGCTAAGGGACTGTCTGGCTAAAGGAACCAGACAGCCCCATTGTCCTGCCTCCTTAGGCATTTACTGTAACAACAGCTTAAACTAAAATTAACTATTAGATACTATCAGCAAGGTAAGTATTCTTGAGAAAACACATGTATTTGTAGTATTTTTCAAACAAGGACATTTTAAAGACTAAATATAAAGATTCCAGTAAAACACCCAGGGGCTCAGACTTGTTTGGAAAAGTCAAGGCAGTGTCTGTTGCCTTTGGCAAGGTCCCTCTAGAGGCCTCTGACCTTTCAGAGAATCCTCCTTACAGACTTTTCAACCAAGTCCCACGCTTCTCCACACTTCCAAGCATATTGACTTTTGAGGACTGACAACTCTAATTGTGGTCCTCACAAAACAAGTGCAGGATCTTCCCTGGCACCAAACAGTCCCAAAGAACTGTAATGAGAATGAAGTGGTCAAATGACTGCTTTTGATTACAGCTTGGTAACCTTCACAATGTGATGACACAAAGACAGAGTTTAAAGGAGGACTACTCGTGTGATATTTAAATATATTCCATCCATATGTTTGAATTAATTAAACTGATATTCTGACTTTCTTTACCATCTGATCATATATATACACACCTGAAATCGAGATGCCAAAAGAAAAGAGAGAGGAAAATTTCAGTGTTAACATTGTGTTTCTTTTTCCCTCCTATAGCTGCAGAAAAAGACACAGTCGCAATTCTACTTAAGAAGTTGATGGGTAGAATTTATTTGTGCTTCAGATCATCCAGGTTTTTTTATTTAAGCAAATATCTGGATCCTTTGGACACAGATAATTTTTAAACATAAATTCTGATTATCATACTTATTGTGAGATGATGTTATTTGTACACTTCATCATGGTTGAATGCTTTGAAGCACAAAATTATCAAATCCACAGAGAAGGGTATTAAGAGCTCTTCTGAGCTCAGATTAATCATTACTCATGTGGAAAAACACTTACCCCCACTGAGATTCCAACATGTTGGTCAAGGATCATGTTTCTTTTTCTTCCTCAAACATGTCAATAGAAGTCAAAGCTCCAGCTGCTATCTTTAATTACTTAACAAAAATCTATTATGTGAGTCGTACAAGTTTTATCCCCTGTTATGATACTAAAGTGTCGAGAGAAAAACATGTGATTCAGAGTATAATATACATTCTGGAGAAGCTGCTTAGGAGGTAGGTCTGCTAATAGATTTTGAAAACCAGATCATTTGAACACTAGAGAGCATTAATCAGTTTAATTTCTATTATGAAATGTATTTCAGATGGTTATTGATTTGCAACTCCCTTTTCATATTGCTCACATTGGAGTCAATTTCTTACTTTAATAATAATAACGTGAAGAAAGCAGCCCCTAGCTTTGATCGGGCTATTCCTCAGGAGAGCATTCTAGTCTGCCCTGATTTTTCCTGTTTGTGACAATGTAGTGTTTCTCTACTTGATACTATTGTGAAATTCCAAGAATTATGTCATTTTTTCAAGTTATTCACCGAATTTCCATGTATGATTTTAAAACAGTTGTCTCTATCTAGATGCTGTAGAGAAAAATATAGCTTCATTTGACATGAATAATATAATTATGTGTTAAATAGAAATATGGGTATTACAAAGATACTCGTGAGATCCCAAGTAGCCAAGTAGCCATGCTAATGGTCTATTAACTGTGAGTTGACATTTTTATCAGTTTATTTGTAAAATAATCTGGTTTTTATTGATCAGGAAAGGAGTAAAAGTGGGGGGAGATGGATAATGTAGGCATGTCATTTATACAGCTTTGCCAAAAAGCTGCATTTAACACTCCCCAAGTCTGTTCCCCAATGATGGATGGGAGAAGGGACTGGACAAAGGCAGTTTAGATGCATGCCCAGTAAAGTCTGAGTGATGTGGGAAGATGCTTGCCCATCAGTCAAACCTAGGAACAAATTAGTGGCCAGAATGTGCAAGCACAAGAAACCTGAATATTTAAACTTCTAGACAAAGAAGCAAGCTCTCTTCTCTCTCTGACACAACGGGTTCCTGGCTATCCTGCAGCAGGGGTACACTCATCTGTGTCCACATGATGCATGGCCATGGGAAACTTCACATAATAGACTAATGACTTTAATTAGCTTGGATGCTGAATCACACCTGGCTGCAACATGGAACAGAAACTTGGGACAATGGCCTTGTTTTTAGCTTTCCTGACCTCACAGCTTCCCCTCCTTCAGGACTGGCATATGTGAGGTGCTCTTTGGAACCTGAGAAATGTAATTCCACACAAATAAAGCCTTTTACTACATCTCATTCTTCCATGGGGGATTCTGAAAATTCTTATTTCAGTGGACCCCAAGAACCTCCCTCCCATGAGCAACAGGGAAGTTTGATTCTCTGGTAACATTTCAATTCTCAAACTTTGCTTTATTTTTTACTTTTTACTTCATGTCATGTCACTTTTTCAATATCCTGTTCAAGTAAAAAACTATAAGACTTTCTCCAGTACCAGTTTAATCTTGTGACTCATGTCAGGGCTACCAATATGAACTGTCTAACCCCATATTTTCTCCTAATCCTTCATAAGAATGACAGTGTGAAAGGGCTTCTAGACCCAATTCCATGTGTGTGTGTGTGTGTGTGTGTGTGTGTGTGTATGCGTGCGTGCCCGCGTGCCCGTGTAGAGGCAGTTCTCTGACACCAGCAAGCATGTTTGAGAATTAACTCGATTCTGATGCTATCTTCCCAGAGATAGGTCAGATCCCATAGTTTTCAGCTCAGTCCCAAAGGACTTCCTCCACTCCAGACACCAGTTTCAAGCCCAGGTTGTTTCCTGTGCCTGTGACCTCTACCTTGGGTTTGATTCATTTGCTAGAATGCCTCACAGAACTAAAAAAGCCATTTACTCACCAGATTTCTGATTTATTACCAGGATATTAAACAATACTACAATAGTGTGTTTGAAAAAGAGCGGCATAGTAAGTCCGACAAGCTTAGGCTGCTACATGGCAGGCCTGGCAAGTTCAGTGACAGAGAGTGACCACACAGGATGGTCTCATCATAAATTCCTAACTGGGCAGATTATGGCAAAGTCACATCTCAGGCCTATAACTCTCTAGCAAAGGTCAACCTTTAGCTCAAATAAGTGCTGTCAATTGTTCTTATACATCTAGTATTACATACCTTTGAAATGTCAGAGTAATTTTTTCCCCAGAGCCCTAGGGCGAAACTACAGGCACCAAGCACAGAGACCATAGAAACTCTCATTGTTATCTTGTTTCCCCAGGCACCCTCTCTACGTGCTGGAAATGTCAATTATTCTGTACCCACCAGTGTCAGAGAAATAAGTGTCTCTCCATTTTCTTTTTTAACTCCTAGAGATTTCCCACTTTGTTTTCTGCCCTTCCATATTTTACCACCAATAGATTTCATATAACCTTCCTTGCATTTTCTCCTTTGATTCTAAATATATAAGCATGAGCTGCAAAACTGCTGTTCTCCAGAGCATTTCTCAATCAGTTGAGATTTTTTGCCTCCAGGCATGTACTCAAAACTTGCCGAAAATAAATTCTTATGAAGCTTTCTACAGGTTTGGAAGTTTTTTTCTGGACAACAGCAGAATAAAGAGATAAATACATAGGGAAAGGTACCTGGAAGGGGCCAGAACTCCCATGCTTTCTCCATGCATCGCCACATGTTCAATAACTCGAAGCTCTCTGAACCCTGTCCTTTTTTATTTTTATGAGTTCTTCATTACACTGTCCTGATTGATCAAATTGGCTGCTAGCAATTGATTCAGCCCCTCAGTTCCTCTCCCCCTTTCTATTCCTTAGGATGGGACTAAAACAGCTAGTTCCCACCTGTAGGCGTTCCCAAAAAACACTTTATTAATGTAACAAAAGACTTTTATCAGTCTCACTTAGGAAATTCTTAGGGTTTGAGAGTTGAGAGCCATAAACAGGGATGCAGACAAATTATATATGCTATATAATAAAGAGCTAATATGCTAATTAGACCAAACATCAGAACAACTGTCCAGATGAAGCTAGGACTGCGAGGGCTGGCTGGAGCTGACAGGGGCTGTGAGGGTTGAGCCCTTTGCACAGATTCTGTGCATCAGACCTCTAGTTTATTATAAATCACAATAACACAGAGTGACACTCTGTGTCTACAGATGACATAGCCAATGTGGATGAGCCATTAACTCTTAGGCATATGCATTTTCTCCTGAATCTTGATTTTTTTTTTCCTTTCCAAGTGATTTGTCATGAAATAAAGCTGCTAAAGAAAAGGTTTACAGTTTCTTATTCATTCAGAGAGCTGAATTTCTAGGTCACATGGTAACTTTGGTCTGACCCAGAAGTTATTAATGAGTCAAAGTCCCAGAAGAAAATAACCAACTTGACCCTAAAGACACTTGTAAAATAAGGCAATCATGAATACAAATAGCTAATATTTACTGGATTCTTTGCTATATGCCAAGCACTATTCTAAGTGTTTTACATATGCTAAATCACTTAGTTGTCATCACAATAATCTTGTGAATAGAGAGGGTTTCACATACATATGAATATGCATGTATACATAAAGAGACCAAATGTCTTACAAAACAGAGAGTTCATTCATTTGGCTCTAGCAACACTAAACACTGAGAATTGCAGTGGAAAAACATTGAATATTTTATTATAAATGGCTCCATCCAGGAGAATGGAAAGCTAATGCTGAAAAGCCCAAACTTCCCAATGGTGTGTAGGTCACAGATTATGTAGGGCAAAATCACCAGACACCTTGGGTTAGGAGTTCAGGATTATACTGGAAGCTGGGTGGTCAGAAGTGAGGTAAGGGTGATAAATAATTTCTTCATGTCTTTTTTAAAAATTAATTACAGAGAGAAAGAAAGAGGGGGAGGGAGGAAAGGAGAGAGGGAAAGAGAGAGATTAATTAATTGTTTCACTTATTTACACATTCATTGGTTGAGTCTTGTATGTGTCCTAACTGGGGATCAAACCCACAACCTTGGGGTATTGGGATGAAGCTCTAACCAACTCAGCTATCTAGCCAGGTATTGAGGACAGTTCAAAGGGCTGCTCTGATGTCCCTCTGACTGTCTGGTTTAATGGGGAAATAATCAGGAGTTGTTCCACCAAAGGGTTCAGGACCTGAAACACAACTTAGGTCAAGATCTTAACTTTAGCCTGTCAGAGAAGCAGACTTGTGGACATTAATCAGGTCAGGGCTACTGTCTTCTGCTGCCTTGAAGGTTATTCATTATCTGGGAAAAAGGCTAAGTCTCTGAGGGGTAGATACAGAGAGATAGAGATATCATTTCTAGAACCAGTAGCTCAAATTGATACCATCCCTTCCACACAATTTCAGGTGGTCATTCACCTCTTTAAGCCCATTCAAGAACTCTTCTGGGGGTCCTGGTATCCCAGTGAAAGAGTTAGCTAGCTAGCTTAATTAGGCAGGTTGAGGGAGCCATAGAGATAAGAGGGGTCTATGGGGGAAGGAATACATAATGGAGCCTTGAAGATGC
Organism: Lasiurus cinereus; assembly: GCA_011751065.1. NCBI lineage: Eukaryota > Metazoa > Chordata > Mammalia > Chiroptera > Vespertilionidae > Lasiurus > Lasiurus cinereus. Next base: position 14,653,676 of record JAAGEH010000311.1, on the reverse strand, counting down.
CAGGGTGTTTATCTTACTTGTACAAAGAATAAAGAAATGCCATCAGACCTCTAGTTTATTATAAATCACAATAACACACAGTGACACTCTGTGTCTACAGATGACATAGCCAATGAGGATGAGCCATTATCTGGCCTGTGCAATTAAGACAGCCATAAAAAAAGGTATCTCTGGCCTGAGCAATTAAAGTGACCATAAGTTAGGCCAAAAGTAGCCCTGACCTGAATAACTAGGAAGGCCATAAGATAAGGCTTTCTCTGCCAACACAACTTGGAGAGCTGTAAGATAAATCAAAAGTGATTCCAGCCAACAAGATAAGGGGGAGAGAAAATGGAGGACACCATGTGGGCTTTGAGCTTTGGAAGCTAATTCTATGCAGCAGAATGACCAATTAGAAGAGGTCAGATTCTGACAAAGAACTGCAGCCTATTTAATGCCTCAAGACAAAGAAAGTAGCAGTCACCCTTCTCAGGGGCCCCTCTGTCCATCCAGGAGGGACAGAGTGGTAGGTCTAGAATTTAGAATTAGGTTTTAGAGGTAGTGTCTGCATGCAATAAAGTTTCTGTACTTTTCACCTATCAACTTTTGTCCATGGCTTCATTCTCAGAATCCATCAGGACAAGAACCAGGGAATTTAGGGCCTTTCAGGTCAATTTTTGTATTTTACCAGTTTAAGAATCTCTGTTCATTACAGCCTGGGGAATTTCCATGAGTTTTCTCTAAAGATTTGAAAAAAAGAGATGTTGAGGCTCTCTTAATTTGAAATAACACTTCAAATGTTCCACAGTAGTACCTCCTGTGAGACGCCCTGGAGTAGGAAAGCATGAGCTTCTGATATTGGAAAATTCACAGAGTCAACCAAGAACTCTGAAAGCTGCCTAAAACAGCTCCCTGCTTTCCTGATGGAATCCACAAAGTAGGTTGCCCGTGGTATTTTTTAAAATCATGTAGGAAATATTTGGAGGCTGGATCACAGACTACACATTAAAATGAGTCATGATGGTGACCTGCACTTGGAACCATAGAGACACAGCCATGAGGGAAAGCAGAGCTTCTGCAAAGCAGCTTGTACATTCTGATTATGTCATTATCTCTGGATAGAAGTAAGGCACGAGGAGCCATAGGGGTGGCTCCTTGAGCTGCACTTTCAAACTGCTTCCATGTCTCTGGCTGTAGAAGGACTACCTTCAATTCTACTGGGAAGGGGACTTACTCTTATCTCCTCGGGCACAACAGAGCTGCTGTAAAATCGGACACCCCTGCTATTCTATGCCTTTTTCACTAACTCCATAAAAGAAGAAAAGTAGAAGTTAATGACATTTCATCTTATCTTTTATTTTTCCTGACTAACCTTATAAATTCTAGCTTGTAATGGCTTTAGTTTGAATGTAACAAGTCAATCTATCTGATACAGCATAAAAATGGACGAGTCCATGGTACTTTAATTATGATGGAAGGGCCAAGAAAAGTCCCTTAGTAATCCTTTTTATTATGTTAGATGTGAATAAAGCAAACACATACAAAATGAAATGGTTCTTTTGTTACCAAGGGAATGTTCTGGTGGGCAAAAAAGTGCATACTGCACAATACGGATAATGATGCCGCATATCTCTTGATTATGTATTCCTTCCTTCAGAAGTTCATTTCATACCACTGCTTAACCACTGTGGGATCAAAGGTCCAATACACTGATGCTGGATGCTCTATAGATGACATTGGGCTGAAGACATCATAGACATAGAGAGCAAACTGTGTTTTTTAAATCCTCACCCAATAATATTTTTCCCCATTGCTTTTTAGAGAGAGTGGGAGGGAGGGAGAGGGGAGTTAGAGAGAGAGAGAGAGAGAAATATAGATTGGTTGTCTTCTACATGTGCCCCTATAGGGGCTGGGGAACTTGCAATGGAGGTATGTGCCCTCAACCTGGAATCAAACCTGGGACCCTTCAGTCCCCAGGCCAACACTCTAAGCACTGAGAAAAACTGGCTAGTGCTGACAAAAATTTTAAATGCATTTAGTATTCTTTAAAAAATGGTCTTTTGTCCCCTCCCCCCCCCCCCCACACACACACAGAGAGCAAGAATCCTCTCCCAGGTCCTCAGAAATAACAACTCTAATGCTGTCCAAGCAGTATTTTCTTACTTGACTGCAGCAGAAATCTAAGTTTCTCCATTTCTCCTGAGTCCTGTGCTATTTATGAATGCAAATAAGAAACAGAACTTCCGCTCCCTAATTGCACCTGGCAGATAGTCAGAATGGCAGATTGGGAATATTCTTAGTAAATTCCTTAGACAGAGCCAAATACCCGACTCACAACAATTATAACTTCACTTTTGCCTCCACATAAACTATCACCATTACTGTCATTCCCTGCAGCCGGAGGACATACCTAAGCTGCCCAGGTCATCTCTCCATGCATACATCTTTACTTCCTAGCTTTATTCTTTTAGAAAATATTTGTTGGTAAATATACTCTGGGACTTTAAAGTCAGACCAGTTTAATATATTTCACCTATCACTTTGGGCAGGAAATATAATTATATGTTTCAGAATAGTTTCTCATAGTCACTATGAGATTGGTTTGGTGAAAAAGAATGCTGATTTTGATTCCTGGTTCTGCCAAGTGTGTGACTTTAGGAAAAAAAAAAACTTAAGCTGTTGAACTTATGTTTTCTTTTCTGTGAAATGGAAATGATAAAGTTTGTAATGCCTTCCTTAGAATTATTGTAATGCCAAAAATTAGATTATATATATTAAAGTACTTGGTAAACTAAAATATGCTTTTTAAATAATAACATTATTATTTCTACAGTTCATAAATCCTTACTTCTACTGACAAAATAGATTAAATATTAAATTTACATCTGCCACTTGAAGCATTTTATATTTGTAAAATAGCACAAAAATTCCTTTTTTTTTTTTTAATAATGTGTGTTTTTATCTTCATGCCAATTAACAGAAAGCAGCTGGTTAAAGCAATGCTTGGGCAAGTCTGTGAACAAAATCAGTGGAAGATCTAGATTTAGAATAATATTGTTTTTAGAATATATATATATCTGGTATTACTTATTTACTTTCAATATTTAAAAATTGTTATCATATTTCATAAATTAAAATAGATTAGTTTAATTGCCCTGGCCAGGAGGCTCAATTTATTGGAGCAATGCCATATGCATACCCCAAAAGGTGCAATTCTCAATCAGTACATACGTAGGTTGTTGGGAATTGATCTATGTTTCTCACATTGATGTTGCTCTCTCTCTTTTACTTGCTCTTCCTTCCTTCTTCCCTAAAAATCAATGAAAACATATCCTTGGGTGAGGATTAAAAAAAAGAGTAGTTAAGTCAAAAAATTTCTTTTACATAAGACCCCGAAACTTTAAAATCTTAGATGGTAATTTTCTTTCTTTGTTGTTGTGGTCAACACTCCAAGCAGAAAGTCAGTTTATTTTAATGATTAATTGGTAGCTATTTGTGCTACTGTGCCTATTTTGTTATCTATGAACTGAGAATAATATTATGTGTGCTGTGAAGACTAAATAATGTAATAAAATGAAAATGCTTACAATTTTTCCAGAAACAAGTAGCATTCCTAAAAATATTACTACTTTGTAATGGTTGTCTTCATTCACTCAACTCATTGAATTATCATCTGATATATGTTCAAGGTGCTGTTCTGAGGGTTTGGGATATAAAAGTTCAAACAATGAACAAAGAGTCTAGCTCTCATGGAATTTGTATTCTAGTTTGAGGAAAGGAGAGACAGACAATAATCAGTAAGCATAATAAGAAAAGAGTTTCAAAGGACACAAACACCAGGGGGGTGAGGGCATGAGCAGAGGCATAAGTGTGGAGGAGGTGGCAATGAGGGGATAAGGACACATTTGTAATACCTTAATCAATAGAGAAAATTAATAAAAAAGAAAAGAGTTTGATAATTGCTATGGGAAAAGTGTAAGGAAAAGTAGGGGCAATCAGCTGTATTGAGGATCAGGAATGGGGAAATTAAATTTAACAGAGTAGTCATAGTGAGCCTAATGAAAAAGATACGTATAAGGAACAACTTGAAGAAATGTGTTAGATAAGTACATACAGGGCAGAAGAAAGTTCCAAATAGAGGGAACCATCAGTGCAAAAATTCTAAAGCAGGAATAGGCCATTACATTCTATCTAATAAAAGAGTAATATGCAAATTAACCATCACTCCACTATACTCACAAGCCATGCCCACCATCCAATCGGGAGCAAATATGCAAATTAACCTCAAGCAAGATGAGTGTGGCCACAGAGCTAGCAGGGGGCTTGGGTTTCCCCAGCAATGGAGGAAGTCAAGATTTCCACATACCCTGACAGACAGAGGCCTCCACACAAGGGTACAAAGTTTCAATTATAGAAGATAAATAAATCCCAGATACCAGGGCCTCTGCTTAGGTCACCAAGGGGCAAACTTCCACAGATCCCTTACCCAGGCTGCCCAAGCTCCAAGGGAACTCCAACCTTGTTCTGAGACACCTTTCAGGGCAAACCAGCTGGCCCCCACCCATGCACCAGGCCTCTATCCTATCTAATCAAAGAGTAATATGCAAATTGACTATCTCCAACACACAAGATGGCTGCCCCTATTTGGTCAAAGATCCTGCCCCCATGTGGACACATGATGGCCACCACAAGATGGACAGCAGGGGAGGGCAGTTGGGAGAGACCAGGCCTGCAAGGGAGGGCAGTGGGGGGTGATCAAGTCTGCAGGGTAGGGCAGTTAGGGTTGACCAGGCCAGTAGAGGAGAGAAGTTAGGGAGACTGGGCCTGCAGGGAAGTTCAATTGTGGGGGACCAGGCTTTCAGGGGAGGGCAGTTAAGGGCAAACAGGCCGGCATGGAGCAGTTAGGCATCAATCAAGCTGGCAGGGGAGTGGTTAGTGGTGATCAGACTGAGAGGCAGAAGCTGTTAGGGGCAATCAGGAAGGCAGGCAAGTGAGCAGTTGGGAGCCAGCAGTCCTGGATTGTGAAAGGGGTGTCCAACTGCCCGTTTAGGCCCGATCCAACTGGAATCTGGCCTAAATGGACAGTTGGACATCTCTCAAGGGGTCCCATATTGGAAAGGATGCAGGTTGGGTTGAGGGACAACCCCCACCCCCATGCATTAATTTCATGCACCAGGTCTCAAGTCTATAATAATAAAAGCATAATATGCTAATTAGACTGGACAACCAAATGACCTTCTGGACATCATTCTGGATGTTCTTCTGGATTAAGCTGTGGAGGTGCAGGTAGAGGCAGAGGTGGTTAGGGGTGATCAGGTAGGTAGGCAGGTGAGCAGTTAGGAGCCAGTGGTCCTGGATTGTGAGAAGTTATGTCCGACTGCCAGTTTAGGCCCAATCCTGCAGGAAAACATCCAGCAGTTGGATATCTCCTAGGAGTCCCAGATTGTGAGAGGGTATAGGCCCAGCTGAGGGATTACTGTCTCCACTCCCCACCCCCAGCACCCCATGCATGAATTTTGTGGACCAGGCCTCTAGGTTAAGCATATTATGGAGATCAATGTGACTAGAGCAGAGTGATAAGAGATGAAATCAGGGGAGAATTAAAGAGTCTATGTAAGACCATGTAAATCCCTGGGACAACCTGCACTTGGGAGCAACTAGAGGTTTCTAGAGAAGTAATAATGCCATCTGACTGATGTTTTTAATAAGATCAAACTGTCAGTTGTGTTCAGGATATGTCTTAGGCAGGTGAGGGCAGACACAGGGAAACCAGTTAGAAAGCAATTAGAATGTCTGAGGTGAGAGATGATGGAGGAGGCTTGGATCAGGGCACAGTAATGGCAATGATGACAATATTTTAAGGGAAGCCAACAGGATCACCTTATAGAAAATAATATGTATGATGCCTTGCTTCAATTGCTATGCCACAGAAAGCTCCCAGAAATCATCACAGAAACATTTGATTGAGCTATAAAGGTCCTGAAGCTTTCAAAAGAAAGGTGGGAATTAAATACAAAGATTAATACAAGTTAGCTTCTATAAACAGCTTTTATATAAAAAACGATTATTTAAAAAGAAGGTTTGATTATTTTGTGAAGGATAGAGTGGGCTAATATTCAATATTGACTTGGTGGCCCACTATTTCTGTTACTGCCAGGGAGACAAAATAAAATATAGATGCAAACATAGGGGAAAAAAAGGCAAGTTCTATAGAGCTGAGCCAGTAGATTGTTGGTTCAGTGCAGAGTGTGCAAGCAAGTTACTTGGTTGTGAACTCTTGTTTTGCTTCTTACCAGCCTCAGTTTCTTTATGTGAAGAATGGGGATGATGATAAGAATAGTAAGAACTCGAAAGGTTGGTTTAAGAATTAGATAAATTATTTTAGGAAAAGGGCTTAGAGTAGTGTCTAACGGTGGGTGTTTGGAGGGAGAGTTTTTATTTCATGTTGACCTTTTATTGCCCTTTTACACTATTATTTCTCAGCAAGTTTGCAAAAGCACTAGGTTATTACAATGTGGGCTATCAGTCTCTGAAGGAATGAGTCATGATCAACAAACCGAAATCCAAATCCAAAATAACTTACTTTCTCTGAAATAGATACAACAAAGAGACCATATACTGTATACATGTCAGCAAATATAAACACAGAGAAAAAGTACCAGAAAGCTAAAGGCAGCTGGATGACTTTAAGAACTGTTTTCACAGAGTTGTGGTAACCTGAGAAGTCAACATTTCCTCCTGTAGGGCTGCTTAAAAAGGAAGCAAGAAGCCTAGTATCAGTCAGTAAAAATAATTTCTAGGTAGTGATGGGAGTACATAAAAACTATCATTCCCCCCTCACTTCCCACAAGATCTTTAGCACATGACAGTTTGCATCTCTTCTCCAATTACAAGACCCTCTCCATCCTGCTGCCTCTAGTACATGTTGTCATTTCCAGGATTTCAATTTATTTTATACTCCTTTTACTCATTATATTTGAGTTGACAGTTTCCTAGTTGCCTACTAATATTGAGGGCTACACATTCACCTCATTATTCATATACGCATGTCATATTTTAAAGTTTATTATTTCTTTGAGAGGAATATGTGATCAACTAATTAATTTCATGCATGAATGAATTTTAGTTAGGTCCATTTCAAGAAACTATTTTTCCCCAATTGTATCTAACTCTGGTCTCTTAAGAGGGCTCCATTCTGACTCTCATTCTTTACTTTCAGTAATTAGGAAAGAAAGGAGAGAAAACAGAATAGGGGGTTGGGGAAGGGGGGAATGCCCAGATAAGGAACATGTTTCTGCTCAGTATCACTTAGTAAGGTGGAATTCAGAAACCATTGGAACTTGGACCAAATTTGGAGCTGTCACTGAACTCAGTCAGATTCTCAACAGGAGACATTCAAATGGGCCATAATCTCAAGATGACAGCACAGAGCCCAAAGTGATAAAAACAAACAAACAAACAAACAACAACAAAAAAACCCAGTTAGCTTCTTTAGATCATTAATCATTTTTCCTGTAATTCTATTTTTTTCTCCTTATTTTTTAAACCCACCCAAATATTTTTGCTTTCTTTTGGAGTGCTCCCAAGCATTTCTTTTACTCTCCATACAATTACATTTTACTATGTGACCCTTTGCTCATCAGAATTTGGCATTGCTTGGAAAGTTTCAATTATTTTCCTGGGCTAAGAGGAACTCAGTCTAGAAGATAAAACTATGAGATTTTAGCAATAATGATGTTGCCTTGCTTTGTTTAAGTACTGAATTAGTGTTTCAGAAAAAAACAACAACAACACATCAATAACTTATAATAATATTTTTTGTAACAAAAAAATCTGGCAGTCTTAGTTTATGATTTTTAGGCTAAATTTAAAACAAAGATATGTGCATGATACAAACTAATAAAATCATAAGGAGACATTAATATTATAAAAGAAAAATAAGCACTCAAATGTAAAATTGATTATAGTTATTCAATTGTGCTATTAGGACACTTTAAAATAATGTTCATTGATATGATACTCTGATTTAATAAGTTACTCATACATGTAATGTTTGTTTTAAAGGCAAACATCATATCTTGTCAATTATTGGGAACATAAAACAATATTCCTAACGAAATTCTTCCTATAAGTACAGAAAAAAGAAGAGTTTTTCATTGGAGAAACATTATCACATTTACTTGCATGAAAAATAGCTTGAAAGTGACTCCAAACTTGGGAGAGAATTGCATATAAACCTGCAGAGCAATATAGGAAAACCAATAAAGACATCTCTACTCCTTGAGAGATAAACAGATGCATCTTATGATTGTTTCCTAAAAAGCTCATAAATTAAATTTGGAGGTATGTGTTGACAGTTTCAAACATCAGAAAAGCCATGGCCTTGTCTTGTAAAATCCAGTTTTAGTACTACTTATTGGGCCTTCATGTTTGGGAGAAGATAGCCTAAGGAGGAGTAGACAGGGTAGCAGCTGCCTCCTTCCTTCTTATTAAAGAAAAATAATGTAATCATTTCACTCTTATATGACTGAAAAGAACAATTTGAATAATATTTATTAAAAAAACAGAGTATGTGAAGTCACTCTGTGCATATGGATATAGGTAGACAGGTATGTGTGTGTGTCTTTCCATCTCTTTCTTTCTTCTAGATTATTTTAATTACTGGATCATGAGCTATAAATATAATTAACTCTACAAAATTTTAACATGAGCAGTCAACACATGATTAAGATTCCTTTCCATATATTTGGAAGTCATTTGTATGGTTACATCAACTATGCCATCTGTTGGTTAAATTAGGCTCAAATAAGAATATGTTTTTGAAACTGACTTAATATGTGCAAGAATTATTTAAAATGAAGATTCCAAACAAGGTGCTTCACAGTTCTTTCCTAAAAAATACAAATTTTTATATATTAGAACTAAGGAGCATAAGTCTTATTATATGTCTATGGTATGGTATTACTTGAAAAAAAATCTAGGATAGTTTAATAAGGTAATACCACAATATTAAAAGGTGGATAACTTTTTTATTAATTAAAAACACCATTGGGAGGAGTTGGCTAAAACGGTGACCAGCAGGAAGATAGAGAGGGAGAGTGTGTGAGAGAATGAGGGAGCGATAGAGGAGTGTGTGTGTGTACATGTGTGTGTGTGTGTGTGTGTGTGTGTGTGTGCAAGTGAAATAGGGACAGTTAGACCCTGTAGTTCTTCCAGAGGGTTGCCAATCCGGGCAGTCTTAGATGGCAAAACCCCACTGCCACTGCAAACACTCCAGGGAGGACCCAGTGGCACAGAGACCACACCATCTTGAAGAACAAAACTGCTTGAGACTAGAATCATAGCCTCACCAACACCCAATTTGGTCTCAGAAGCAAACCAGGACCCTACAGCCACACGGTAAAAGACCTGTGATCACTACTGCAGACCCAGGGACACCAAGACTCCAGGCACTTGGCCGCAGATTTCTATGAGTCACAAAGCCAGTCCTCCTCCCCCGCCATTATGGCAGTGACATAGAAACTATCAGACCCCAGCTGCACAAAAATGCTTTCTGCACACACAAAGCAGTGGCGACTCTGCCTGATGTTGAGCTTTGGTGTCATACACGGGAAGTTTGTTTCCCACAACTAGGCTCGGGGCCCAGGCAGGGAGACAGCCCTGAATTTGAGCTTGGACTTGTGAACTCGGGGAATTTGTTTTCCGCAATTTGTCTCCACGCCCAGTCAGGGAGACTGAGCTGAATTTGAGCCTCTCTGCTCATCCCTAAGGCGGTAGTTTTCTGTGACCAGATCCCGTACCCATGCAGGGCAGGGAGACAATGCTGAACTTCAGCCTGGACTTACAAACTTGGGTAATTTGTTTCCCACAACTTGTCTCCACGCCCAGGCAGAAGGCAGTCCTGAATTTGAGCATAGGCCTACAACCTTGGGGAGATTGTTTTCTGTGACCAGATCCTGTGCCCATGCAGAGAGATAGCACTGAATTTGAGCCTGGGGGTGCAAACCTGGAGAGTTTGTTTCCCTTGACCAGACCCTGCTCCTTAGCAGAGAGGTTGCACTAAATTTGAACCTGGATGTGTGGACTTGGGAGTTTGTTTCCCATGTCCAGACCCTGTGCCCATACAGAGAGTCAGTGCTGAATTTGAGCCTGGGTGCATGGACTTGGGGAGTTTGTTTTCCACCCATGTGACCAGACCCCACATCCACATTAAATGGCAGTGCCACCTGACTTTGATTCAAGGCAAGTGAAACAGAAGGCTGTTTACTGCAGGACAGAAGTGGACCTCTTGCCAACACTGTGAGACTGTGCAACCTGGTCTTCAAAGCAGATCAGGGACCCTGAATCTCCACGCAAGAGACAGCAATGAGCACCAGTGACTAGACTCTGTTCCTCACTGCATACACCTGGGATCCCTGATCCCTAGTACATTCACACTAAGAGCCAGTGACTCCAATTATTGGAGCATGTGCACACAGGAACCCTGATTCTCAGTATGAGGTAGCACCAAGCAACAAAGACTCTGATACTCGATTCTCGGCATGGATACAGGGAGTCTCTGACTCCTGACATGCAATAGGGGACTGATTTTTGGCACATGCCAGTGGGTTCTCTGTATCAATGTGGGACAGGCAGGGTCCCTGATTTTAGGTGCACACATGAGGCCACACTAAGCTTCTGTGACTCTGACCCAGGGCAAGAGTGGCTCCCACTAACCCACAGCAACTGCATGTCTTGGTGTCAGAGCTCTTCTTAGGGGGTGTAAAACTTCCACTGCACACAGCCCAGGCCCCCACAACTTGACATTTGAACCTTCTGGTGATAGCCAGAATGGGGAGACAATGATGCAATTCCAAGAGGAAAGAAAAGGAGGAACTGCCAAGAAAGGAATTAAGTGAAACAGAAGTATGCAACATGACAGAAAAAGAATTAAGAGAAATGGTCATACAATTCATACACCAGATGGATAAAAAATCAACAATCTATGCAAAAATCAGGAAGAAATAAAAAATAATATAACTATAATCAAAAACACCATGGAAGGCTTCAACAGTAGACTAGAAGAAGCAGAGGACTGAATTAGTGAGTTAGAAGATCAGGTACAAATACAAGCCCAATCTGAACATCAACTAGAGAAAAAAATTAAAAAGCAAGAGGATAGCATAAGGGAACTTTGGGATAATGCAAAACTAACATATGTATAATAGGGCTCCCAGAAGAACAAGAAGAGCAGCAAGGATTAGAAAATTTATTTGAAGAAATAATGACAGAAAACTTCCCTAATATGAGGAAGAAAAAAGTTACTCAAGTACAGAGAGTTCCAAGCAAGATGAATCCCAAAAAATCCCACACCAAGACACCCCATAATTACAACGGCAAATATTATTGACAAAGAGAGAATTTTAAAGTCTGCAAGAGAAAGACAGAGAGTTACCTACAAAGGATCCCCCATCTGACTACCAAATGATTTCTCAACAGAAACACATCTAGCTAGAAAGGAATAGAAGGAGATATACATAATGATGTAAAGCAATGGACTGAATCCAAGAATACTCTATTCAGCAAGACTAACAATCAAAATTGAAGGGGAAATCAGGAATTTCAGGAACAAAAAAGGCTAAGGGAGTTTATCACTACCAAGCCAGCAATGCAAGAAATGCAAAAGTGAAAACTATTAAAAGAAGAAATAAAAAGATAAGAAGGAACACAGCCTCAAAAAATAAAAATGGTTATAAACAAGTACTTTTCAATAATAACTTTAAATGTAAATGGACTAAATGCTCCAATCAAAAGACATCAAGTGGCTGAATGGATAAAAAAACAAACAAAACATCACCCATGTATATGCTGTTTATAAGAGACCCACCTCAGAACAAGGGACTCATACAGATTAAAAGTGAAGGGATGGAAAAATATCTTTCAGGCAAATGGAAGTGGAAAAAAAAGCTGGGGTAGCAATATTTACATCTGACAAAACAGACCTCAAAGTGAAGGCCATAAAAAGAGGTAAGGAAGGCCCCTTCATAATACTAAAGGGATCAATACATCAAGAGAATAAAACCCTGATAAACATATATGCATCCAAGGCAGGAGCACCCAAATGCATAACAAATCTCCTGGAAGATATCAAAAAATAGATCAACAACAATACAATCATAGTAGGGGACTTTAATACACCACTGACATCACTGGATAAATCCTCTAGACAAAAAAATCAGTAAAGAAACAGCAATCCTAAATGACTCACTAGATCACTTGAACTTAATGGACATCTTTAAAACATTTCACCCCAAAGCTGTGTAAAATATGTTCTTCTCAAGTGGACATGGGACATTTTAAAAAATAGAGCACATACTGGGTCACAGGCAAAGTCTCCCCAAATTCAAGAAGATTGAAATCATACCAAGCATCTTTTTAGACCACAATGGCATAATATTAGAAATAAACTACAATAAAAACAATCCAAAACACTCAAACACTTGGAAGCTGAATAGCATGTTATTAAATAATAATTCGGTTACCAATGACATCAGAGAAGAAATTAAAAACATCCTGGAAACTAATGACAATAAAATCACAATAATCCAAAATTTATGGGACACAATGAAAGCAGTCCTGGGAGGGAAGTTTATAGCTATATAGGCCTACTTCGAAAAACAAAACAAAACAAAAAAAATGGTAGTAACATATATAATGCTACAACGCAAAAAATTAGAAAGAGAGCAATAAGAAAAGCCCAGAGTGAGCAGAAGAAAGGATATAATAAAGATTAGAGCAGAAATAAATTACATAGAGACCAAAAAAAAAAAAAAAACCAATACAAAAGATCAATGAAATCAAGAGCTGGCTCTTTGAAAGGATAAACAAGATTGATGAACCTCTAGCCAGGCTCACCAAGAAGCAAAGAGAGAGGACTCAATTAAACAAATCAGAAATGATAAAGGCAAAATAACAATAGATCCTACTGAAATATAAAGAATTGTTAAAAAATATTATGAACAATTCTATTCCAACAAACTAGATAACCTGGAGGAAATGGATATATTGCTAGAAAAATGCAACCTTCCAAAACTCAATCAGGAAGATTCTAAAAATCTCTAAAAATCATAGGTCAATAATTGGGAGAAATTGAAGCAGTCATCAAAAGCTTCCAACAAACAAAAGCCCAGGGCCAGATGGCTTCACAGGAGAATTATACCAAACATTCAAAGAAGAACTAAAATCTATTCTCTTTAGACTATCTCAAAAAATTCAAGAGAAAGGCACACTTCCAAACTCATTTTATGAAGCCAGCATCACCCTATTACCAAAAACAGATAAAGACAACACAATGAAAGAGAATTACAGGCCAATATCCCTCATGAACATGGATGCCAAAATCTTCAACAAAATTCTAGCAAATCAGATCCAGCAGTACATCAGAAAGATCATACACCATGACCAAGCAGGATTTATCCCAAGGATACAAAGATGGTACAATATCTGCAAATCAATAAACATGATACATCACATAAACAAATTGAGGGAGAAAAATCACATATTCATATCAATTGATGCAGAAAAAGCATTTGACAAAAATCCAATACCATTTCTTAATAAAAACTCTCAGCAAGGTGGGAATAGAAGGGTCATACCTCAACATTATAAAAGCCATATATAACAAACCCACAGCCAGCATCATACTCAGTGGACAAAAACTAAAGCCATTTCCCCTAAGAACAGGAATAAGACATGCATGCCCTCTCTCACCACTCATGTTTGAAATAGTACTGGAAGTACTTGCCATTGCTATCAGACAAGAAGAAGAAATAAAAGGCATCCAAATTGGAAAAGAAGTAAAACTGTCCTTATCTGCAGATGATATGATACTGTACATAGAAAACCTTAAAGTCTCCATCAAAAAAATATTAGACTTAATAAATGAATTCTGAAAGGTAACAGGTTATAAAATTAATGCCAAGTAATCTATGGCATTTCTTTCTTTAAAAAAAAATATTTATTGATTTTTCACAGAGAAGAAGGGAGAGAGACATAGAGCTAGGAATATTGATGAGAGAGAAACATCGATCAGCTGCAAGTGCAACCAAGGTACATGCCCTTGACCGGAATTGAACCCAGGACCCTTCAGTCCACAGGCCAGTGCTCTATCCACTGAGCCAAACCGGTTTTGGTCTATGGCATTTCTGTACACCAATAGTGAACTTAAAGAGAGATTAAAAAAGCAATCCCATTTGCCATCGTACCAAAAATAATTAGGATACCTAGGAATAAATTTAACTAAGGAGGTAAAAGACTTATATGCATAACACTACAGGACACTGAAAAAAGAGATAGAAGAAGATATAAACAGATGGAAGAACATACAGTGTTCATGCATTAGTAGAATCAACATAATGAAAATGTCCATACTACCCAAAGCAGTCTATAGATTCAATGCACTCCACATTAAAAAACCAACAGCATGTTTCACAGACCTAGAACAAATTCTCCAAAAATTCATTTGGAATAAAAAAAGACCCCGAATAGCTGCAGTAATCCTGAGAAAGAAGAACAAAGTAGGTGGGATCTCAATACCAGATATCAAGCTGTATTACAAAGCCACTGTCCTCAAAGCAGCCTGGTACCAGCACAAGAACAGACATATAGATCAATGGAATAGAATAGAGAACCCAGAAATCAACCCAAACCAGTATGCAATTAATATTTGACAAAGGAGGCATGAACATACAATGGAGTCAAGACAATATCTTCAATAAATGGTGTTGGGAAAATTGGACAGATACATGCAAAAAATGAAACTAGACCACTAACTTATACCATACACAAAAATAAACTCAAAATGGATACAGGACTTAAATATCAGACAGGAAACCATAAAAATACTGGAGAAATTCATAGGCATATGACAAAGGAACTTCATCACCGATATTGCTCCTAGGGCAATGGAAAATAAAGAGAATATAAACAAATAGGACTACAACAAAATAAAAAGCTTTTGCACAGCAAAATAAACCATCCACAAAACAACCAGAAAGACCACTACTCACGAGAACATATTTGCCAGTGTTATCATTGATAAGGGTTTAATCTCTAACATTTATAGGAAAACTCATACAACTCAGCAAAAGGAAAATAACACAATCCAATCAAGAAATGAACAAGAGACCTAAATTGAAACCTTTCTAAAGAAGACAGAAGAAAGGCCAAGAAGCATATGAAAACATGCTCAAAGTCATTAATTATCCAAGAGATGCAAATCAAAATGACAATGTGGTACCATCTCACACCTGTCAGAATGGCTATCATCAACAAATCAACAAATGACAAATGTTGACAAGGATGCAGAGAAAAAGGAACCTTCATGGACTGCTGGTGGGAATGCACATTTGTTCAGCCACTGTGGAGAACAGTATGGAGTTTCCTCAAAAAACTAAAAATGGAACTTCTATTTGACCCAGTAATCCCACTCCTAAGAATATATCCCAAGAACCTAGAAATAAAAATCGAAAAGAATATATGCACCCCTATGTTCATAGCAACACAATTCACCATAGCTAAAATTTGGAAACAGCCTAAGTGCCCATCAACATATGAGTAGATTAAAAAACTGTGGTACATCTACCCAATGGAATACTATGTTGTGCTAAAAAAGAAGGAATTCATACCATTTGCAACAACATGGATGGAACTGGAGAGCATTATGCTACGTGAAATAAGCCAGTCAGAGAAAGATAAATACCACCTGATCTCACTCATCTATGGGAAATAATGAACAACATAAACTAATGATAAAAAAACATGTCCAGAGACAGGGAAGCGTCAATCAGACTATTAAACCTCAGAGGGAAGGTAGGGGAGGGTGTGGGTAAGGCGGAGAGATCAACCAAAGGACTTATTTGCATGCATATAATCCTAAGCAGTAGACACAGACAACAGCGGAATAAGGGCAGGAATTGGGGTGGAGTAGGAAGGTAATGGGGGGATGAGGATAAATATGTAATAATACCTTTACCAATAAATAAATTAAAATATAAACAAAAATAAAAATAAATAAAAACTGCATTGAAATTTATATGAAAATTGTAATAAAGTACCATTTAAAACAGCAAAGTAACTCACTCAACAAATTTCTACAAAAATATTTGGAAGCATTACAAAGAAAATTATTAAAATATAGTAAGGGGCATAAGTGTTTCTACAATGAAAAAATATATTTTTGGCAAGAAAATCATCACTGTAAATACAGAACTTTGTAATTTTATCTGTCAGTGAGATAAAATTCGTGACTGGAGAGTGATTCTACAGTTCATTCGGAAGAGTTCATTTGGGAGAAGTCAGGCAATTCTGAAAAAAGATAACTTTTCATTATTTCTTTCTCTTTGTTTTAGTAAGACACACTGTAAAGCCTTAGGAATTAAAGGAGTGTGATAATTCAAGAGCTATAGATGGGATAGTGGAACATACTTCAAATATAAAAAGCAGTGGATTTAAATATAAAAATTAAAACCAAAATTGTAGGAAAATCTATTTGGAGTTTTTAAGATAGAAATCAGATTGGGAATATCTTTCTAATATATCACTAAAGCCAGGAAGCACAGGAACTTTAATAGATTTATTTACAAAACAAATAAGTAGCAACTAACATCTCTATGGCAAAAATATATTCATAATTAAAAATGACACTTTTATTTTTTAGATTAATTAATACACTTTAGAAATATATGCTCAATTATATCTAGTATTGTTCAAAGTATGGAGAGTGGTTCCTTTATACATTGGTTGTGGGACCATAAACTGTTTTTACAATTTCCGAGGTAATACAACAATATACATCAAAAGTCTTAAAATATGCAAACTGTTGAATCAATATTTCCAAATCTAATAAATTCTTTTGCAAATAGACATAAAAACAGGTGCTGTCTGTATCACGAAGAGGTTCCCTGAGCAACATAGAGGTTGGAGCAGTCACAAACCAGAGGGCCACAGATGACTCAAAAAATGTGTTTGTTTTATTTTAAATGTAAATCAAAATTTAAATTTTGAATGTTTCACATAGAAATTATGGGTTCCTGATCATCCTGAAAATTCGGAAGATTTGGCATACTGGGGCTTGACATGCCCTTGACAATGGGCAGTTAAAACTAAGTAATGGCTCCCACTTTGAGATAGGGTTTATGCTAGCAGCTTCACCCCCAACCTCTACTACTTCTATACTTAATGAATTTATTTATCCCTACTTGGCGTTTGGATTTGCAGTTTCCAAGTTAAGGTATTTGCCAATCAACCAAAGAAAGACAATTAAATCCCAGCTCATTTACCGGCAAATGTGTGATACACTGTAGATTTGTACAGAAGGATTCTATTTTTACATTTATGATTCTTCTTTGGTCCCAGGTCCCAGGTCACTGACTTCACCAGAGGTTTTATGATCTTATGTGATCTTATATTGCCTAATCCAAACGGATTTACTTTTTGGTTTGGGGCCTGGAATTCTGAAGAGAAGACCTTGTAGGCTTTACTGGTTAGTGAATCCTTCAGCTTATCAAATGCATTGCCTCCCTCTGTCCTGAAAGTTCCTGGCTCACCTCATCAGATACTTTTCTAATTATTTTCCTTCATTTCATTATAGATTTGCTTTGGATGGAGACCAGATCTATTAACTCTCCATTTCATCAAGAAGCACCAGCAAGTTTCAGTCTGCCACTGCTTCTCCTTGAGCTATGAGCCTCTATGCTGGAGATTTTTTCCCCAAAATAGTAACAGAGCCCGATTTATATTGGAAATCTGTCAAATTGCATTAAACAGTTCTTGATTGAATTAGCAGTTTCCAAGCCTCTTTCTCACAGCTGTCACAGAGAAGAACTGCACAATCTGTTCAGCTGGTTCCAGGCAGGTGTTTTTGTCTTAACGAAAGTTCCTTCTTTATACCAGCCTGTCTGTAGATTGAAGTTTTCCTTAGGAGGATTATGAGAGGAAATCAAGGAGAAGCATTTGCTTTTCACACCAACAATTTCACTTAGTGTTTATCAGATAACACAAACCCTGTGAGTTACCTGCTTCATAGCACAGCAAAACTAAAACTATGGTTCCTGAACTGTCGGGTGCCTGAGTTCCATAAAATGAGATGCTTTTAAAAGAGACATGTAAGTAATAGAAAGACCTAATATTTAAGCATCAGAGTTCTGAGTTAGTATTTATATCTTTCAGTTTGATAATGGCTCATAAAGATATTTTGGGGAAACAATATTATTGTAAAGAATTGGACTTTGATGCTGAAATAGAATTAAGGAGGAAAAACAACTTATTTCACACATAAGGGAACGTATGCCATAGGAAGTTAAGGGACATGCTAACAGACACACAGAGGCTAATGGGAGGGCCAGGATAAGAGTTCTAATCCTACGCATTCGGGTCATCATATAAATGATGCATCATTTAAAGTGTAAAACTCCTGTCTTCTAAAAGCCATAAATCAAGAAAGGACCATCAGACATATACTGTAAATACACACACACACACACACACACACACACACACACACACACTGAAATAAACACCCTCTTCCAGATTAACAATCTCTGGTGAGAAGGTGTTAACCAACAAACTCCGATGTGTCCATCAGAATCACTCGCAGGGAAAAAAGCAAAGCAATTCAAAAGTAAGTGAAAAGTTAACTTTGGAAGAAGTAGCTTAGAAATAAAAGTGATCATTAGTTGTGATAAAAGAAAAGCAAAACAGTAGATTTAGCATTTGAGTAGTGGCAGTTTCTACTTGTTGAGATTGGTGAGTTTGAATGTGAAGTATTCTTTTAGGTCAGTTTCTGTGGGCTGAGAAGGTTCTAGGAGGAGCCAAAATTAAGTGGAGGATGTGGGAAGATCAAAAGAAAGGAACCCAGCTACTGAGGCTCTAATGGACTTCTCCAAAGACATGACCAATAGACATAAAAAGATGCTCAAGTCACTAACCATCAGAAAAATGAAAATTAAAATCACAATGAAATATCACCTTATACCTGTCAGAGGACTATAATCAATAACTCAACAAACAACAAGTGTTGGAGAGGATGTGGGGAAAATGGTACTTGATTGCACTCTTAGTGGGAATTCAGATTGGGGCAGCCACTATAAAAAGCAGCATGGCTGTACCACAAAAAATTAAAAATGGAACTGCCTTATGACCCAACGATCCCACTTCTAGGTATATTCTTGAGGAAACCCAAAGCACTGATTTGAAAAAAAAAATATATGCACTCTAATTTTAAAATATATATTTTATTGATTTTTTTTTTTACAGAGAGGAAGGGAGAGGGATAGCGAGTTAGAAACATCGATGAGAGAGAGACATCGATCAGCCGCCTCCTGCACGACCCCTACTGGGGATGTGCCCACAACCAAGGTACATGCCCTTGACCGGAATTGAATCCAGGACCCTTCAGTCCACAGGCCGACGCTCTATCCACTGACCCAAACTGGTTTTGGCTGCATTCTAATTTTATTGCAGCATTGTAATTGCCAAGATATGGAAGCAACCCAAATACCCATAAATAGGCAAATGGGTAAAAAAAGTGGTGGTACAAATTTACACTAGAATATTACTGGGCCATAGAAAAAGATGAAGTCTTAACCATTTGTGATAGCATGATGGATCTAGAGGATATTATGCTAAGTGAAATAAGTCAATCAGAAAAAGACAAATACCATATGATTTTAATTTATATGTTGAATCTAAAGAGCAAAATGAGACACAGACTCACAGATACAGAGAACAGACTCATAAATATAGAGAACAGCTTATTACAGAGAAGAGAGGTTTTTTGGGGAGGGGGGACTGAGAGGGTATAAAGGGGGGAAGTGGGTGAAAAAAGTGAAGAGATTATGAAGTACAAATTGGTAGTTACAAAATAGTCATGGGGATGTAGAGTACAGCATAGGGATTATAGTCATTAATATTGTAATAACCATGTATGGTGATACAAAGATTCTCGGCTGGAATGTTTTGCAATCATCAGATAACAATGTCCAATCTGGGGAACAGAGACTGTCAAAAGAAAAATCCTAGATGCAAATTCTCTTCATAATTTAAGAAAAGAGGGCATGTTGTGAGGAAGCCCCCCATATGTAGCATGCCCCTGCCATTTGTGCAGCAGCTGTGTGGCGGGGTCCAGTTTTGGGGAAGCAAGGTTGGCAGGAGGAAGAACAGAGGTCCACTCCTCTTCAGGGTTTAGAGTCCTGGAGGGAGGAGTTACAGAAACTTCTTATGGATGCATCCTTTGACCATGTGGATCGAGGCAGAAGATGGAACAATTCTAAGGAAGTTATTAGGTGATAGACTGACAATCAAGGAATGGCTCACAGCATCATGCTGGTTTCATGATTTTTATAAGTGCTGATAAGGTCCAGATTAAGGGATAATTGCAAGCATTAAATAAGATATCAAATATAAAATGCCTTATATAGTTCCTGGTCCACAATAGACCTTCAATAAATTTTAGTTCACCCTGAAATAAGGGCACATATCAATTTCTATTAGCCCTACATTTGTTATCAACATACACACATTCATCTAAAATAAGTTGTTCTGTGTACATTTCTTCATGTAATGTTTACTCATAAAACACTATAGTGAGATATTTGAGCTCCTTTAGATACAGACATGAAATAATTTTATGTATTTTAACAACTGCACAAAAATCCTTCATTCTAGCTATGTAGTTATTTTTTCACTTAAGAACAGAGATAGAAATGCTTATCTTAAGAAAGCAGGACAGAGGTGAAATGGGAGACTGTGGGTTAGAAAAAGTTCCCTGAGAGATTATTGCTTTTCTTTACAAGCTGTTCTAAAAACTGATTTGAGGGGTTAGCAGTATACATAGATTTCTGTGTTGAAAAGAAAAAAGATGACATGGTAGACACTCAGCCTGATATGGCTAAGCACAAAAGACATTAAAAATATTTAACAAATCCCTTAGCACTGCTGCTTTTTAATATTATATATAATATAAACTAAATTTTTAAAATTTATTTTCAAAATCCTTTATTATAAACTTCAATAGGAAGTTTCAGTGCTTTGACCTACTAGCAGCTCAGCTTATGAAGAACTGCATAACTGCATAATCCATCCCTCATTTAGTTACGTGGCCTCTTTTATTGTCAACTGCTTCCTCTACTCTTCTTTCTGGCCTCAGCAAGCTGCTTTCATGCCCCTCAAGGTGCTATGCTCTTTCACATCTCCCTGCTTTTCCAACATCACTTCCTTTGTCCTGGGGTAGATTCTGCTTGGCAAATGTCTCATCTTCTTTCAAAGGTTATCACATGCCATTTTCTCAATAAACACGTTCCTGGATCCAGGCTTTTGGATCCTGGTTCATTCTGATCTCTTTCCCATTAATAAGAGAGTTTGTGATATAAGACATCACAGAACTCCTACAATGGTATTCATAAAGCCGGGATCCATCCGTTCTAGCAGCTAGACATCTTCAGTGTGCTTAAGCTCCTTCCAGTTTGTACTATGTCATGGTGGTCATGTCAAATGTAGAGAAATCACTTGCTCCTGATGTCATTTGAATGTTAATAGAATTAGAGGCCTGATGCACAACATTTGTGCAGGAGTAGGTCTTCCTTCCCTCAGATTCTCTCTGGAACCTGGGACCCAGGTTTCCCTCCTTCTTCCTCCGGACTAATTAGCATATTACACTGTTATTGTTATAGATTCTTTGTAAACTATTTGGACAGGAACCTGTACTGATCTCTACTGTACAACCGTATGACCCAGCAATTCTACTTCTGAGTATATATCCAGCAGTTGCTAAGTCCATGTGCAGGCACTAAATCATCCCTCCCTCTACCATCTCTGCTGCATGCTTTCTCAAGGATAAGAGGATGAGTAAACAGAAAAACCAAAGGATACACGCAAAAGAGCATGTAAAACAATGTAAGGGTACAACCACTTTCAGTAACCCAACGAGCTTCCTCTTTCCTGGAGAAAGCAAAAGAAAATCTTTGTCAAAATAGGACTTCTTTTCTGAAAAATATCCAAGCACCTATGAGGCTAGAATAAAGACTTGAAAGAGCAAATGGAGATTAGAAGGCAAAGCTAGGAGATCTGGGAAATGATGTTAATTGTTCTGATAATAATTTGATAGTAATACCACCAAGATTACTCCATAATAACTTTGCAAAACTTCTCTCCCAGGACTTCTTTCTACCAAATGACAAAATTGATGCTTTCAATAGTTCTACAATTGCAACCATTTCCAAATATTTGCTTAGAATTGCACATTGATGATCCCAGGTTTGTATTCATAGCAAAATGCAGGGCAAGCCCGATGGGATTCTATTTACAGGAGGCATACTTCTCCCATTTTGGATTACTGCAGTGGGAGATAACTTCCAAACAAGTTAGGTTCTCCAGCTTCACTGACATTCCTCCACTCTCTGCTCCCCTTCTCATTCATCACATGGTGTCAAGGGAGAGGTCTGGAAGCACAGTGATGAGAGGCTATTTCAGAAAAAGCACTCAAGCTTTTGTCTGTTTGCAAGTTGTGATATCAAGTCACAAATATAAAAGGAAAATGAGTGGCTATGTTTTGTTTTATTTTATCTTAGAGACAATATTATTTCTTATTCTACAATGTCTAATACATTCTTTGGGATAATTTTACAATTTTTTCAGGACATGAAATCTCACTGTTAACATGAGAAATGTTGCTTGTTATCTTCAGAACAAATATGTCTTGTCCACTTTTTTTTTTACTTTCCTCCTTGTTCTCTGGTAAGATTATAAAGTATTTAATATTATCTAAGTATTTTTTATTCTCACTGGCCCTGTTATTAATAAGTACAGCACCTTGCTGTCTTCCTTTCCCATTCTGCTGAGTATTTGTACTACTATAATACTTGGGTTGAAAGATGGATCATTTTAGTACTTTATGGGATGTATCAATTTTGTTAAATTCACTTCTTAAATAATTTGGGGGCAAAAAGTAAATCTATGGATATCCAATATTGAGAAAGACAAAAATATTAAAATACAAATATTTCTTTTAATGACCATTTCTTGTGACATACAGTATCAACTTGGGCAGAAATGGCTCCTTCCTGCCTCAGAGATCTCCTTGGAAAATTTATGTCTTCTTGTATCATCCATGTCACCCATCTGCGAAGTCCAACATGACATGGTACACCTTCAGGGACTTGAAAAGATCCCATACTCTTCAAATGCTCGTCTCACCAGTTCCCTAAGGTTTTAAATTCCTCTGCTAAAATCTATGCCCTTAGTTTCAGAAGAAACAGTTATGTTTAAATTTTAACTAACCTGATAAGAGAAGTGGACTAGCTAAAATAAAAATATACAAAAAATTAATCTCTTTTTTATGGGGTAAAATTTGAAGAAGAGAGAGAAGTCAAGGGTATTGTGCAGTTGCAATGGCCTCAATGGCAGGACTTTCACACATGAGAAATGACACAAAGCATGTCTAGAAATGGTAGAATTTTTTTTCTTTATAATATATTTTTGCTATGTGCAATTTTTAGGATTCATTGCAGGAATATTTAAGATTTTATTTCAGTAGGTTTTCCATTTGTTTTCTTTTTTAACTAAAAAGAAACCATGGTGACTATCTGAGCTCATGTGTCCTTGGCTTTTTCCCCCCTTTTTATTGTTCATTCTTTTCTCCAAACAGAACTATTTTCTTCATGTCAGAGATAAATATTTACCAAGCACCATTAAAGGTGGTAGAATTTCTAGAATAACTATAATATCTCACACAGCTGGTGTGGCTTAGTTATTGAACATTGACCCATGCACCAAGTGGTCATCAGTTTGATTCTAGGTCAGGGTATATGTTCAGGTTTGTGAGTTCAATTCTGATCAGGGTGCATATGGGAGGCAACCAATGAATCTTTTTCTCTTTCTCTCTCTTCTTCCTTTTTCTCTATATAAAAATCAATGTAAAAAACATATCTTTGGGTGAGGATTTAAAAAGAAAAGAATAAATCCAGTTGTGTTGACACTTACATGATAAGCTAGGAGATATTAGAGCAATGCCTTAAAATTATTAAAGAAAATTACTTCAAACCCTACACAATTACATTCAGCTATATTGTCAATCAAATATATGGATAGACTAATTATAGTCTTCAGAAATATGAGATCTCATTCACTCTTTTTTGGAAAGTTAATAGAGGAAGTTAATTAAAGGTATAAATTGATATAGAGGAAGTCCTGAGACCCAAGATATGGAGGGCCAAAGGGAAGAAATAGGATAAAGAGAATTCCTAGGTTTTCTGTGAAGAGAAATGCCAGAACAACAGAGGTACAGCAGCCTAAAAAGCCATGGGCCCAGATTTGTCAGGCAAACTGAAGCCTCCAAGAGGAATGAATTCAACATAAAGAGACTAATGAAAAGAAAGGAAGAATGACAGAAGGAGGAGGAAGTAGAGGAGAAGAAATATATAATAAGGCAAAACAGTACTTGCACAGTCCCAATGAATATATATTTAATAAAGTGAATTAGATCTTTAATGCAATGATTGGGACAGGCAAATAAGATGAGGTGTAAAGAGTGATACACAAGAATTAAATCCTCATTTACTCTCAAAGGAAGTCGATAACTAGTCTCTGCACTTGAGCATTGTAAATGAACAGTTTACATATGCTATTTTAGACTATGGCGGGAAACACTAGAACAGCTATAATTTGGAAGTGGTAGTCTCTGTAAGGCAACATAAAAGACATTGAAATGGACCAAAAACCACCAAGTGACTTCAGTGGTGAATTCTGCATTGCTTAGGCACGGGTAGGGGAACTTTATTCTCCCAGCGGCCTTTTTGGATATTTATCACATCATTCTCGGACCATACAAAATTAGCCTTCTATATTTGGTCAAATATTAATTAACTGACCCCCTAATGCCTTGGCAGGGCCAGACCAAATGATTTCATGAGCCTTATATGGCCTGTGAGCCAGACATTCTCTATCCCTGACTTAGAGCATATTCTTTCAGTTTATGAGATTCTGTAAGGTTCCGTAAGATGATATTCTACCTTTTATTGACTTTCAGCTATTATGCACCCTTCTCTCAGAGACAGAAGTAGCATGTAGAAAACTTACAGTAATGCAAATAATTTCTGATGATCTTATGTATATGTCTGGTTTGGGAATGCTCTATACTGGTTTCCTCATTAATTAATGAGTTAAATCATTGATATATGTTCATTTTATATATTCATGAAAATCTCGATTTTACAACTTTTTGAAAATTATTCTTTAGCATCTCTGGGAGTGGCCATTAGACATTGGAAGAAGTGAGGTACACTTTTGGTTTCCATTGCAGGCCTTTTGCTACTGTTTGACTTTCTAACTAAGTACACATCATTTTGGTAAAAATAACAATTAAATTCTTAAAATAAACTTTCAAAATCCGTCACAGAAATTGAAATATTCAAAAATGATGAGAATTGTGTAAAATGCTTAGTATTCTTGAATGGAGATAATTTGTTATGTATAATGGGAAGAAGCAATTGAGTAGAGAATAAGACAGGAGAATGAACTTAAGAAAATCAGAAACATCAGGACACTTCTTAGGAAAAGCACACACTTGAGGACATAGTGCTCAACCAAATCTAAAATTCTGCCAAAGTCAAAGTTTACAAAAAGTCTCCTATATTTTTCCACTTAGTCTGCCCAAAACTAAATAATAACCCCTGAACCGACTTTTCTTGTCTCATCCTCCTGTAAAAAATACTACCCTTCTCTTTGTCCAAATCCTCCTGGATGCTTCTTTCCTTCCCACTCTGGTGTATTGTTTTTCTCATCCATTCATAATTATATCACCTGTGACCCCGCATCTTCCTTTATGAACTTCAGACAATGTCTTTTTAGCCTTCAAAACTCTCCACACGGTGTACATCCACAGAACACAACCTAACAACTGCCCAGCAAAGGAAACGGTGGGCATGAACTATACATCAACAGATGATAGTAGAATAAAAATGCCAGCAGGCCCCAGTACAAAGTGTATAGTCATTTTGTCTAACAAAATAAAAGGCATGCAGGGCAAGGACTGTATCTTCTCAATTAGGGTGTGTATAGCACAAAATATGTCAATAGTACTTCATCAATAATAATTAATTCCATTCACTGTGAAAGTATTCAGCATATTCCCAAAGGAAAGAAACAGAAGAGCATGGACTCCCATCTCAAAGAATATATTTTATAAATATCTGATTTTAGAATACAGTTTTTGACAAATGCTGCCCAAAAAATAGATCTTAAGCAATTTTATCTATCTTCAGTAGTTTGAGCTTTATAGGGCTTTTTTTTTTTTATGGAGTTTGCTTATCTGACAACTTTGCCAGAGTCCTAGTTAAAAATGTGGATTTCACATTCACTCCCAGTGACATCAAGAGATCCAAATCTTGTTTTCTCGTTCTTTTCCTTTCAGGGATCAGTGGCAGTCATTTTTGAGGTCAGTACTTTCCATCCCAGATAAGCCAGAGAAAGAGAATTGTTAAGTAAGAGCACCCGCCATGCATGGGAGCTTTGTTTATAAACAGAAAATGAGGAGCCCCAATGAGAATATTTTAAATGGCAAATGGTTGACCTCAAAGTCTTTCCAAGAGTCTGACTTAGAGGCTATCTAACACCAGCAGCACAACGTGAAGCATCAGTAAGGAAGACGCTGGGGAGACAGCTGTCACCCTGTGAAACCCTGGAATGGGGGCGAGGGGTGGTGCCTGCTCACAGGCCAGCACTTCTAACCGGGATGGGGTTCCTGCAGTTCAAGTTCTGCTTCCTTTCTTCAGGTACAAAAGATGGGTGAGCTGTAGTCAAAATCCTCCTCACATTTTCCTCTGAAGAAAATGACTTTGTATTGTCTAATTATTGTTTAAGTGCTTACATACCCGCGGAGTCTAATGACCTATTTTCAGGAACTAACTGGGGACATGGACATTTTTGGTGATAATAACACCCAACTCAGAGGGTTGTTGTAAGAATTAAATGCGTTTTCTCACATAAAAATGTGTTATGCCTAAAAGTGTTTCATCAATTTTAGCCATCATTATAATAATTATGATTATTGAGCTACAGTCACTTAATAGATGATATAGTAGATTGTATTTTTCACACTTCACAATTATGGGGTACATGGAAAGTAATATATACAGCTGTTATTGAAGTAAGGCCATGGTTTAAAAAGCTAACTATGACTACTTTATTAAAATAAATCCTTGCTAAAATTAAAAATATAAATTGGAAAAATTTCTCAGTCAACAGACAAATATTAAATAAAGGGGCATACAAGTTGTTAGGAAATAATACTAAAGTTCCAATAGGTAAATCAAGAGAAAACATAATATAAAAATCTGTATCTCACAATTAAGCATATAGATGCAACTAAAACTGGGTTAATATCTAAAATTACTAAAACATATTTTAATGATACACTCAACGTTGGCAAGGTACAAGTTGATACACATGCATTGCTACAACACATATAAATTATGACATTTTAGAAAATAATTTGATAATTTCATTAACACTTTTATAACTGATAATTGCATTATGAAAACTATATGCTAAAAATCATCCAAAGGAGTTTTTTTAAATACCCGCATTAATATGTGTGTGTGTGTGTGTGTGTGTGTGTGTGAGAGAGAGAGAGAGAGAGAGAGAAAGATTAGAGAGAGAGAAAGTATGTGTATAACACTGTTTATTATTAAAGAAAAATGATAGGCAACAGAAATATCTAACAGTAGTATTTTTAGTTCATATAATATCCACTTGTCTCGGGTTTTGTTGTATTAAAAATGATGATTCAGAAGATTATACCTTAGAAGTATGATTATCTTATATTATTAGAGGAACAGGTGGGTTACAAAATCATATCATACTGTTTGGGCAATGTATCTATAATAAGGCAAAGATAAAATAAAGTCCCCAGATGAAGCTATTTCACTAGGAAAATGTATTTTTCAAAGATTCTTAGTTGATACTGTTATATTAATATTATATTTTAATTTATGGAACTACAAAAATAAAATTTTAAAGTAGGTGAATATTTTGTAATTAAAACCAGAGGTCTGGTGCACAAAATTCATACATGGGAAGGATGTCCTTCAGCCCTGCCTACACCCTCTCCAATCTGGGATCCCTCTTGCAATCCAAGACCACTGGCTCCTAACCACTCCCCTGCCTGCCTGCCTAATGCCCCCAATTGCCCTCTCCTGCTGGCCTAGTCACCTCCAACTTTCCTCCCCTGCTGGCCTGATTACCCCCACTGCCCTCCCCTACTGGCCTGGTCACCCCCAATTGTCCCCTCACTGCAGGCCTGGTCCTCCCAACTGCTCTTCCCTGCCAGCTCGATCTCACAACTAACTGCCCTCCCCTGCTGGCCTGGTTGCCCCCAAATGCCCTTCCCTGCTAATCTGATCACCCCCAACTGCTCTCCCCTGCTGACCTGATTGTTCCTAACTCCCTGCCAGCCTGATCTCACCCCTAGCCCCCTGCCAGCCTGATATCACCCCTAACTGCCTCTGCCTTGGCTCCACCACCACGGCTTTGTCCAGAAGGAAGTCGGATGTACGGAAGATGGCCAGTTGACCTGGTCTAATTAGCATATTACCCTTTTATTAGTATAGATAGATTATATAGGATAGGATTGTTTAAATGGGAGGGGGGGCCTTTTTCAGCAGGAGGAGATGCTTTTGGCAAACAAAAATACATAACTCCTATATCTGGACTGATAGCCAGTCATATGCCAAACAGGTTATTAAAAAATTGAACCACTTTCTTACAACTGACACCAAACAGCTATTGCCCTTAAACCCCTCCTCAGCCCCCACCTTAAGTTCTGCCTTCACAATTCACCCAGTTTTGGTTCTTATTGGTTGGTTTCTATGTCAGTTAACATTAAAAACTCCAACACCTTGCTGAAACCGGTTTGGCTCAGTGGATAGAGCGTCTGCTTGCGGACTGAAAGGTCCCAGATTTCATTCCGGTCGGGGGCATGTATCTTCCTTGAGGGCACATCTCCGCTCTGGGGCATGCAGGAGGCGCTGATCGATGTCTCTCTTTCTCATCGATGTTTCTGACTTTCTATCCCTCTCCTGTCCTCTCTGTAAAAAATCAATAAAATATATTAAAAACAACAACAACAACAAAAAAAAAACTCTAACACCTAGACAGCCATGGGCTCTTCTGGGAAATCCAGAATGTCCTGCTGACAGCTGTCTCTTTCTCCAGGCCTATCTCTGGGCCTGATCCCCAGCCTCTGCAGCAGCTACAGATCAGGCCCTGCCTCTCTCACTGTGCCCACCTTGTCCTGCCCATCAGCCTGCCACCCTCCCACCCATCAGCCGTCAGCCTTGCTCTGATAGGAGCCTGTAGGCTGTCGGGGAGGGACTGAGAGGTGCTCCATGCACTTCCTGGTACATTTGTTTGGTTGTTTTGCTTGTTATGGTCATTGGCCTTTTATTTTATAGTCTAGAGGCCCAGTGCACGAAATTTGTGCATGGGAGAAAGGGGAATTCCCCTCAGCCCAGCCTGCACCCTCTCCAATTCAGACATCTTTCTTACAATCCAGGACCTCTGGCTCCTAACTGCTCACCTGTCTGCCTGCCTGTCTGATCACCCCTAACTGCTCCCCTTGCCAGCCTAGTCACCCCATCTGCCCTCTCCATGCTGGCCTAGTCACCCCTGATCTCCCTGCTGGCTTGGTTGCCCTCAACTCCCCTCTGCCAGCCTGGTCACCCCACACAGCCTACTGTTCAGTCATTTGGTCGTCCTTCACTAAGCCCCCTGCTGGCCTTGTCGCCCACACAGCCTGCTGTTTGGTTGTCTGTCCAGTTGTTTCAGTTGTTACAGCCTCTGGCTTCTTATGTATTAGGATATTTACTAAATTTGAATTTTTGATTAAATGTTCTCAAAGTGAGGCACAATTCCAATAAAAATTATTTTATTTATAAGTGCTTTTAAATATTATTTTAAAAGTTTTAATGTAACACTTGCAAAATCAATTTTAAGAAACTTGAGCCTTTCCGGGTGTGGAAAAGAATATTGCAATTTTGTACATCTTGGTATAAATGAGAATTTCCTGACTACTTCAATGGTCTGCAATTTTCTGATGATTTTATCTGTCAAAAAACCTATATTGTAGTAAAAATACATTGAAACAAATATTTCCAAACTACCAAGTGTCCATGTTCCTCAAGGACTACATAAAAAAAATGTGAATCATAGAATTGATTATTTCCTAGACCTTGCTCTTACCAGGAATGGTCATCTGTGTAAGGATTTGGATCATATAATAAATAGATTCAGCCTATAAACTTGTTTTTTAATGCCAGTATAAAAGACAGTACAGCCTTTAATTACCATGTTACAGTCTCACATGGCCAACTCCCTACTTGAGGTCCAATAGCCACCTCAAACTCACCATGTCAAGGCTTCACTCTACATCTTCTCACATCTGAAAAATTTTCCTCCTGTGCTTTTCCCAGTTCAGTAGATGCCAGTTATGTTTTGCCACTTTTAGATCCCCAAATCTTGGCTACTTTTTCTCTTATGCCCACATTACGACATCCTATTAATTATCCCTTTAAAATATATCCAGAATCTAACCAATTTGCATGAATTCCATCAGCTATCACTCTGGTATAAATTACCATCAAAATTCATTAACTTCCCTCTCCCAATCTCCCAATATATTCACAGTCTAATAACCAGAAAGATAAGTTTTATTTTATTTTTTTTAAAAAGACTCAGTACATTTAGTTCATTCATCAAACTCAAAGTTGATACAATATTCTTTTATGGGTCTTATAAATACAGAAAATGTTGAGAAAAATACTTTATCAGAAAAGGCTAAAGGGGGTGTTTATTTAAAGAGAAGTATATGAAATATATTTTCATTCATGTAGATGAACTAAGAAAGTATGCAAGGGGAAAATAAAAAGAAACCCTCCTTCCAAGTTGAAATGATTCTAATGAAGGTATTCATGTTAATGGGAAGTAGTTAGATTACTTTTTAGTTCCCAGCTAATGAGTTCATGGTCATCCATGAAAATCTCTGAGAACGGGTTTACTCTGTGCTGTTCCAGCACTAGAGGTACAAACCCCAGTGCCAGCCAGCCAGCCGATTTATCATGCTGCCCAATGAGAAACCCAACATTCAGTGGAAACCAAACAACACCACAAAAACAGTGCACACATATGCACTCATTGTAGCTCTGTAATCGCATTGTGTTGAAGGGAAAACATTCAATTAACATTTGTGAAATAATCATTGGCTCTATTGTGCAAATTCATGGAGGAAAAGCATCCAGTAATCAGAAACCTCATTGATGACTCAATATTCATTGTCTTCACAAATATTTAAACTCAAACTTGGGGCCCCTGGGTGAATATAAATTGGCTGTTTCTTTTCCATCATTTGGTTCTATTCAGAGTCTGAAACATGTTCTTCATTTAAAATGTGTTTAAATCTAATATTGGAAAATCCTCCAGTACCTTGTGTTTACCTTAATTTATGTTTTTAATATTTCTTTATTGCTTTTCTAAAGCAATGCTCATGTTTAGATTAGGAAAAACAAATACCACACATTGCAACTAAGTAGGGGTAAGAGACACAGTTTGGAATCTAATATATTACTAAAGCATTATTATGAGAAAGAACAGACAAACTAAATAGTTTAGAAAAATTAAAGCATTAATTCTGAGTCTCATTATTTATCTAGAAAAAATCAGAAAAAATGTAGTATTATTATAACGCTTGCACATTTAGTTCACTGCTGAAACCACTAGTTGAAAATATGAAATTTCACGGGGAAAAGCCAACTACACTTTAGTCTTATGTAGATCTAACTATTAGCTTAGCTTTGTTATGACATCATTAAAATAAAGAAAAATTGTGCCACTCTAAAAAGACTGCATTTAATTATATTGTGCAGGATATGTTCAGCAAAATAAGGTAGACATTGTTTGTGTCCTTTTAAATCATAAATGACAGGCATTTATTTAGTTATCTTATGTATGTAAGGACACAATATTGTAAAAGATATGGTTCTGGTACCAATCAGCTTAAAAAGCTAGAACAGCCCAGGAAGCAGTATTTTGAAAAATAAAGAAATTTTGGCATGATTCATGCCCTGTACTGCCACATACTTGGGACTTTGTGCTAGCTATTTAACCACTCTAAGCCATAGTATCCTCACAGATTTAAAAAAAAAGATGACAAAAATACCAGATTGATTTTGAAGATTAAATGAAATAATATGTGTACATTCATTAACCAAAATGTTAACAGATGCCAGTATTAATAAGATATAATAAACAAGTATGATAATTAAATTACTAATCCAAACAATGCAATTATTATTAACATAATCTTAAACATTTTATTATTATTAACTAGAGGCCCAGGGCATGAAATTTATGCACAGGACAGGGGTGTGTCCCTCAGCCCAGCCTGCACCCTCTCCAATCTGGGACCCCTTGAGGGCAGTCAAACATGCTTCTCACAATTCTGGACTGCTGGCTCCCAACTGCTCGCCTGTCTTCCTGCCTGATTGCCCCTAACTCCTTCTGCCTGCCAGCCTGATCAACCCCTAACCGCTCTCCTGCCAGCCTAATTGAAACCTAATTGTTCTCTGCAGGCCTGGTTCCCCACAACTGCCCTGCCATGCAGGCCTGGGCCCTCCGTCCAACTGTCCTCCCCTGCAGGCCGGGATGCCCCCTACGGCCCTCCATTGCAGGACTTCTTGCCCCCAACTGCCCTATATTGCAGGCCTGGTACCTCCTAACTGCCCTCCCCTGGGCCTGATCACCCACAGCTGCCCTCCCCTGCCAGCCATCTTGTGGCAGCCATCTTGTGTCCATATGGGGGTGACCATCTTTGACCACATGGGAGTGGTCATCTTGTGTGTTGGAGTGATGGTCAGTTTGCATATTACTCTTTTATTAGATAGGATAGACTTAAACATTATCTTTTTAAAAAAATATATTTTTATTGATTTTATTGATTTCTTTAATTAAATCTTTATTATTCAGATTATTACATTTGTTTCTTTTCTTTCCCCTCCATAGCTCCCTTCCATCTGACTCCCACCCCTCCCTCTACCCTTACCTTCCCCCCATTGATGAGTCCATAGGTGTAGGACTTGTGTCCAGTCTCTCCCTGCACCTCCCTCACCCCTTTCCCCTGAGAATTATCAGTCCACTCCCTTTCTATGCTCCTGATTCTATTATATTAACCAGTTTATTCTGTTGATCAAATTTTTAATTAATTTAAATTTTAGATTCATTTGTTGTTAGATATTTATTTGTTAATAATTTTTTATCTTTTACCTTTTTCTTCTTCCTCTTCTTAAAGAATACCTTTTAGCATTTCATATAATACTGGTTTGGAGTTGATGAACTCCTTTAGCTTTTCTTCTCTGTGAAGCTCGTTATCTGCCCTTCAATTCTGAATGATAGCTTTGCTGGATAGAGTATTCTTGGTTGTAGGTTCTTGATATTCATCACATTGAATATTTTTTGCCACTCCCATCTGGCCTGCATCGTTTCTATTGAGAAATCAGCTGGCAATCGTATGGGTGCTCCCTTGTAAGTAATGAACTGTTTTTCTCTTGCTGCTTTTAATATTCTCTCTTTGTCTTTTGTTCTTGGTATTTTAATTATGATGAGTCTTGTAGTCCTCTTTGGATTCCTTTTTATATGGGGTTCTGTGTGCTTCCTGGACTTGTAAGTCTATTTCTTTCACCAGATGTGGGAAGTTTTCAGTCATTATTTCTTTAAATAGGTTTTCAGTATCTTGCTCTCTCTCTTCTTCTGGCACCCCCACAATTCTGATGTTGGTACGCTTGAGGCTGTCCCAGAGGCTCCTTACATTATCTTCACATTTTTGGATTCTTTTTTCTTCTTGCTTTTCCAGTTGAGTGTTTTCTGAGTCTTTAACTTTCAAGTTTTTGACTTGATTCTTGCCTTCCTCTAGTCTGCTGTTAGGTTTCTATATAATATTTTTTATTTCAGTCAGTGTATGTTTAATTTCTAGTTGGTCCTTTTTCATCGCTAGTTGGTCCTTTTTCATCTCTAGTTGGTCCTTTTTCATCTCTTCTTGGGTCTCGCTGAATTTATCCATCTTTTCTAGGATATTCTTGAAAAACCATATAACCGTGGTTTTGAACTCTATAAGCAGACATTTGTTTCCTCCATTTCTTTTGTTTGTGATCTCTTCCTTTGTCTCTGCATTTTCACTATGCCAGGAGAACTTCTGTGTTGGATTCAGCCTTCTGATACAAGACTTGTAAAACTGCAAAAGCCTCTTTGTTGAGCTTGGGATGAGTGGAGTCTCAGGGCTTAAGGGACCGCCTTGCCTTCCAGTTGGCCCCGCCCTCCATGGCCCCTGGTCTCACGTGACTCTGGGTAATGGCTGGAGTGGTTTCTGTGCACGTGCACAGTGCCTCTAGACCTTTGCCTTTCTGGCTCCCCTTTGCTCCTCGACCATATGAATCTGGGTCCCCAGGGTTTCACCCGAATCTGGGGTTTAGTGGAGTTAGAAGTGGCACAGTTGGGATGCTTTGTCTCCTGCCCACTTGTGAAAGCCAGTGGCACAATCAGCAGTTAGTTGGTCTTCTGTGCGCAGTGCTATGCGCGCCACCAGACTTCTGCCCTTGTGCGACTTCCCTAAATTTCTGTGTACTCCTTCCTTTTTACAGTCCAAACTCCCCTCATATGAGTCTCGCCTGGACCTGGGGTTCAGTGCCGTAGGATAAGGGGTTCAATGTTGAGAGTCTCCATCTCTCTCCCACCAGAATTAGCCAGCCAGGTACTCTGGCACCTGCTCTCTCCATGCATGCATCTCCGTACCTCAGCTTTTTGCAGCTCCTCTGGGTCTCTGTGAGCCTTTCTCTTTCCTTCTAGTTGTAGAATTTCCACTCAGCCAGCTTTTCTGTGGTTCTGGATGCTGTCTGTTGTCTTTTAGTTGTAGTTTTGAAATTGTTGTGCGAGGCAGCAGTGTTGGTATTTACCTATGCCGCCATCTTGGATTCTCCCTTTTTATTGATTTTAGAGAGAAAGGGAAAGGGAGAGAAAGAAACATTAATGATGAAATAGAATCATTGATTGGCTGCATCCTGCCCTCCTACTACTGGGGATTGAGCCCACAACCCCAGGCATATGCCCTTGACTAGAATCAAACCTGGGACTCTCCTGTCCACAAGCCAAACCAACTAGCACAACATTATCTTATTAATATCTTATTTATGTCATCTTAAACATTTTCTAAATATTCTCATGGTATACAATTTGCCTTTTTCTAATATAATTAATTAACTTATTATTATTACTTTTTGAATCCTCACCAAAGGATATTTTTTTCCTCTGCTTGGAAAAAATATTGATTGGAAGGGAAGGAGGGAGGGAGAGAGAAACATCAATGTAAGAGAAACACATTAATTGGTTGCCTCCCACAGATACTAGGACCAGGGCTGGGGATCGAACCTGTAATACAGTTATGTGTCCTTGACCAGGAATTCAATCCCTGACCCTTTTGTTAGTGGGTTGATGCACTGGCCATTTGGAAACAGCCAAGACTACCTTATTTTAATTTTAAACATAAAATTACTACACAAAATCTGAAAAATCCTTAGTGTAAAAAATTCAGACAATGCAGAAATATATGCATTTATAATAAACTAGAGGCCCAGTGCATGAATTTGTGCACCAGTGGGGTCTCTTGATCCGGCCAGCAATTAGGGCTGATGAAGGGGGTCTTGCCCAATCCCTGATTAGGGCCAGCCAGAGGGAGGTTGGCTGACCACAGGAGGTTTCTTGTGGAAGCACACTGACAACCTGGGAGCATCTCCTGCTACTGGCCAGTTGTCTAATACCGATCATCCAGTCATAATGGTTGCTTAGGCTTGTATATATAGAGATTCCTATAGTTTTCATCTCTTCATATTTCCCCATCCTTCCATTGTCATTCCAAGTCATCATTTAATTTGATCTGGGACTATCCTGCTTTTCTTCATCCATATATACTTATTTATATGTGCATATCCATATAAAGAAGCATACATGTTTTATGTTGTTTTTAATGTAATGATTTGTTTAAAAATCTTAGTGTGTTACATAAATTATACACAGCATAGTTTGTTTCTTTTTTCTGTGCATTTGGATTATTTTGCATTTTTAACAATTTAATGAAGGCTGCAGTGAAAACCATTGTAGAAATCTTACTGTGGATGTGATATCTATTCTAAAATGGATATCTAGAAATAGAAAAGCTTAATAGGGGATTATAAGAATTTTAAAAATTTAATTGGTATCATCAAATTACTCTTGGGAAGGCTATAAAAATGTGTAATTTACACACCTACCAGCCATGCATGAGGGATACCTATTCCTCTCATACACTTTTCAACACTGTATGTTTGTTTTTTCATTCTTTTAATGAAGAACTGCTGCACAACCACTAGTGCTGAGGACGGCATATTGCATCTTCCTACAAAAGCTTACACCCTAGTAGTGTGAAACAGACAATGAGAAATAGACATTAAAATGAGTAAATGTACTCATAAAAATCTCTAATAAAAGCCTATGTGGCCCTAACTGGTTTGGCTCAGTGGATAGAGTGTCAGCCTGCAGACTGAAAGGTCCCAGGTTTGATTTGGTCAAGGGCATGTACCTTGGTTGTGGGCATATCCCCAGTAGGAGGTGTGCAAGAGGCAGCTGATTGATGTTTCTCTCCCATCGATGTTTCTAATTCTATCCCTCTTCCTTCCTCTATGTAACAAATCAATAAAATTTATTTAAACAAAAAGCCTATGTGGTCATCACGCCCTCACATCACAATGCCCTCATGCTGTCACAATCGATCACCAGGAAGCTGTGTACACAGTTGGTATGCACCAGTGGGCCAGGCTGCATGTGCAGTGAGGAGCATGCAGGTGGGCAGGGATTTGACACTGCATGCATGGTGCAGAGGTGGGTCCTGGCAGCTCCGCATGGTGACATCGGGGGTCCTGTGGCTCCATGTGGTGATGCCAGGGTCCTGATGTCTCTGCACAGTGCAGAGGAGGCAGGGCTTAGTGGTTCTGCATGGTGAGGTCTGGGAGTCTGCAGCTCTAGCCTACTTCTTTGGGGCAATTTACTGAGGGGCCCTGGATGAATGAGCGGAGCCTACCTCTTTGGGGTGATTGATTTCAGGGATCCCTCATTGGAACACAGACCCCTCTCCTCAAGTGCATAAATTTCATGCACCAGGCCTCTAGTCCTATATAATAAAAGCCTAATATGCTATGTGTCCAATCATCTGGTAGGCCATTCAACCAATCAAAGTGTAATATGCTAATGAAATGTTAAGGCTACTCAACTGTTCACTATGATGTGCACTGATCACCAGGTTAGCTTGCTGCTGGGGTCCAGCCAATCAGGACTGAGCGAGATGGGCTGGACATGCCCTGGAGCCCTCCTGTGGTCCCTCCCCAGCTGGCCAACCTTCTATGTCCCTCCTTGGCTCCTATTGTTCAATGGTGGAGTCCCTTGGCCTGACCTGCAACCTTTCACAATCCAAGCTGAGGATCCCCCCTGCCCCCAAGGGCACAATTTTGTGCAATGGGCCTCTAATATTGTATATTAAAAGATAAGTACTATGGGGGAATAAAGTAGGATGAGAAATTGTGGGGTATGGAAGGACTATAATTTTAAACAGGGTGGTCAGAATAGATCTAATTAGAAATATGACATTTGAGCCATATCTTGAACAATGTAATGAATTAAATGAATCTATAATTTAGATAAAGTGTTCTATTGTTTTCTGGCTTCCAAAATTGTTGACAATAATTCTCTAACCCACTTAATACTGCCCCCATTTCACCCAACCCCCAACACATACCCCCTTCTTCTTTTGCAGTTTTTCTTGAATTTGTAATTCAACAATATCTCTAAGATATATCATAAACATTCATGATTTTAAATTATTTTTTCCTGTGGTTATATGAATTCTTTCAATCTGCAGATTTTTATCTTCCTTTTTTATCTTGGTGTATCTTCCTTTCTTCAATAGACATTTTGTTCCTCTTTTTCAAGGTTTTACTTTCTGTCTTCTGTCTTTAGAAGTGTCAACTCTGAGTTTGCTACTTTATTGTATCCTAACATAGCCCACATTTTTCTCCCTCTTGGTTTATTTTTACATTTTGATGACATAAATATGTATGGAATTGTTTCAGATACAGTCTGAAACCAAACTATCTAAAGTTTTCAACAACTAACTTTATTATTATCCTTCATGTCTGAATAATAATATGGTTGTTTATTGAATTTTAACTTAAAAATCACTTTCAGTTTTTAAAGAATATTACCCCATTGACCTATAACCCAACCTTTAATTATGATATTTACTGCAAGTTTACAAAGTACCAGGTTACTATGCATTTTTCTCTAATTGACATCATTTAATACTTAAAAGTAATCAATAAAATATGTCCATATTATCTACTTTACAAATAAGAAAGATGGGGCCTGAGAAAGATTGTGGTTTTTAATTATTTTATGATAAGAAAGTGACACAATTAGAATTGAAACCAATGTAGTCTGATACTAGAAGTGACATTCTTTTTTATTTATTTATTTATTTATTTATTTATTATTTTTTTAAATTAAATCTTTATTATTACTACATTTCTTTCTCTTTTTTCCTTCCATAGGTCCCCTCCACCTGGCTCCCACCCCTCCCTCTACCCTTACCTCCACCCCATTGATGAGTCCATAGGTGTGATTTTTGTCCAGTCATTCCCTGTTCACCCCTCCCCCGTTTCCCTTTGAGAATTATCAGTCCACTCCCTTTCTGTACTCCTGATTCTATTATATTCACCAGTTTATTCTTTTGATCAAATTTTTAATTCACTTAATTTTTAGATTCATTTGTTGATAGATATATATTTGTTCATAATTTTTTATCTTTTACTTTTTTCTGAGTGTTTTCTGAGTCTTTATATTTCAAGTTTTTGACTTGATTCTTGCCTTCCACTAGTCTGCTGTTAGGTCTCTGTATAGTATTTTTTATTTCAGTCAGTGTATGTTTAATTTCTATTTGGTCCTTTATCATCTCTAGTTGGTCCTTTTCCATCTCTAGTTGGATCTTTTGCATCTCTAGTTGGACCTTTTTCATCTCCTCTTGGGACTCGCTAAATTTATCCATTTTTTCTAGGATATTCTTGAAAAACCTTATAAGCGTGGTTTTTGAATTCTATATCCAATCGTTTGTTTTTCTCCATTTCTTTTGTTTGTGATTCCTTCCCTTGTCTCGGCATTTTCACTATGCTGGGAGAACTTCTGTGTTGGATTCAGCCTTATGATATCAGACTTGAAAAACCACAGAAGCCTCTTTGTTGAGCTTGGGATGGGTGGAGTCTCAGGGCTTAAGGGACAGCCTTGCCTTCCAGTCGGCCCCATCCTCCATGGCCCCTGAGTCTCACATGACTGGGTAATCACTAGAACGGTCCCTGTGTGGGATTGCTCTCTGTACCAACAATACCACTTGGTAACGTGCTATGCATGTTTATTCTTCTATTCAGAAAATATTTGAGTTCCATTTAAGTTCCAAATCCCTTTTTAATACTATACTAAAGATTTCTAAAGAGAGCGATCCTTGGGGGGCTTTAGGAGTGGCTGGGATTTTTAATTGAGAATTTCCAGAAGCTTGGAGAAATTTGAACAAGAAGAGAAATAGGATAGAGATTTCAGGTTAGAAAAACCAGGAGATCATGTTTCT
Source organism: Lasiurus cinereus (assembly GCA_011751065.1). Taxonomy (NCBI): domain Eukaryota; kingdom Metazoa; phylum Chordata; class Mammalia; order Chiroptera; family Vespertilionidae; genus Lasiurus; species Lasiurus cinereus. The sequence continues at coordinate 14,613,925 of JAAGEH010000311.1, read as the reverse complement.
AGGGATTTAATTGGATTGGGATATCTGATTGGAGCACTAGTTTATTCAGTGCTCTCTCCAGGACACATTCTGTACCCCTTAATTAAGCATATCTTACATGTTTTTGAACTATAGAAAAGTAGGATTGCATTTCCTTTTCTTATCTAATCAGAAGGGCATTTAAATCAAAGTTGATTGTTTCATCATTGTTTTTTCATTTGTCACTGACTTCTTAATTTCAACATAATATAAGACACATTTTCATCATGAAATCCTCCATGTATTTGTGGTCCAGGATGATAAACTGGTTAAATCACATTGATGCTTGAATAGCACCATCTGAGTTGAAGTCAGGCAAACACTGCTTTCACACCCAAATTTGGATTCCACAATATTGCCAGGGGAATAGTGTTTCCCTAAGGAGGATTTCTATCTCTAGAACCAACCTCCCACTTTATTTTGACAAAACGCAACACCCATCTGTTTATGCAGTTGTTTGTCTGATCATGTGGGCAAGTTGACAAATCCAGGGCCAGATAGCAGAACTGAGAATCCTTTGAATATCCTCATACATCTTGGAGACCAACAATATGAAAGTTCCAAAATAATGAAAGAGTTAGCATAATTACTTTTTATGAGTTAGACAGTTAAAGGACAGATTCAAAGTCAAGACACATTCTGTACATATAAGTTGAAAATCAGCTTGAACTTGCTTTGAATTATAAAACTTGTGTAAAAAAGAGAAACAGATTTTAAGAGTTGATGATGCATAAACATACATAAAAACTTAAAAAAATACACTTTGGTTTTGAAACCCTGCCTTCATGGTAGTAATGTCCCTTAGGAAGCATACTTAAAATGTCAGTAGTATGAACTTCTTTTACTCTATATTCTTATTCTGTAATCCAAATCTTTAATGCATAGCAGAGTTGGCAAAAACAGTCTCTTTTGTTCCAGTCTAAAAATGTGGTGATTGTCCCAGCCGGTGTGGCTCAGTGGTTGAGCTCCCACTTATGAACCAGGCGGCCATGATTCAATTCCCAGTCAGGGCACATGCCCTGGCTGTGGCTCCATCCCCATTGTGAACTTGCAGAAGGCAGCTTGATCAATGATTCTCTCTCCATATTGATATTTCTGTCTCTTCCAATTCCTTCCTCTCTGAAATCACAAATATATATATTTATATTTAAAAGGGTGGTGATTGGGGAGGTGCTGGAAGTGGTAGAGGGTATAGGGGAATAAATGGTAATAGGGAAAAAATAAAATAAAATAAAATAAAATAAAATAAAATAAAATAAAATAAAAGTATTTTCTTCCTTTGCCTTATGAAGTCAGGAGGCATTAGGAAAAGGGTGACCAAAATGATATAGGAGTGGGATGGCTGGTCAAACTCAAGAGAAAACTGGTAAAACTTTTAAAATATGATGATCTTTGAAAACACCTACACTTTTAGCTCAGTAGCATGGTGCTGAGAAAATTTATCACTGGATTAACAAGGCTATTAATGTAAAATAAGAAAGACCATTTAACTTGTTTGGTCCCTTTAGTGCTAACAGGAAAAGTTGTTATCTTTTCAGAAAGAAATTTGTTCATCCAAAATATTGACCATGATGAAATTTGCAACTGCAAAGTCTGAAAATACAATGAACCAAAATCTATACCTGTGTTTTTCAACCCATTGGATATATTAAGGTTTCCATTTGATTACCTGCTCTGCTTTGTTATTTCTATAAGCAGGAGTCAACAGAGTGTAAAAAGCCTTTTATCTTTGCAGCAAAATATTTAGGTAATAGACATGTTTGATTAAGCAGCTGGAATAAACTTAAGTCTTTAACAATCTAGAAATACTCAATTCAAAAGTCCATTTTTTGCTCTTTGTTTGACTATCTTACGTCTCCATTTCTTTAGGATATTTTATATAGATATTTCAACAAGCAAGCATCTTAAATCACAATAGTGGTAACAATGTGGTAACATTTCAAATGTCACAATGCATTTCTATTATTTACTAAACAGTGAGCTGTAGTTTTGGTTTATTTAATATTTTTATATGGAACATTTCTTTTCAACTTAAAATTGCAGCTATTAGTAGCAACTGCTTTAAAAATGTGCTTCAAAATGTTGACAATAAGTGTTATATTTGTTGACAATAAATGTTGACTTCTAGTAATGTAAATAAGTATTAAAGTAATATCTATTTAAACTTACATGGTGTGACCATCAGGTTATATGCTTGTGTGACTTTTTGATGAATCATTCTAAACTGTTATATCCACACCCAATTCTCTCATTCACTTCTATTACCTTTTTGGCCAAAATAGTCAATTAGTTAATCAACGCATTTTTATTCACAAAGGAAAATCTTTAGCATATATTGAAGTGTTCAGTAGTCTGCCCTATTATTTCCATTCTTCTTTAAGATGCATCTTTCTGGTTGCTCTTGTTAAAAATTTTTGTGTTTATGGCCTCAGAAAATTGCTATATTAATTTCCCAGGAATCTGTAGAAAAAGTGCAGGAAAAAAAGTGGTGCCTCTTAATTTCATATCAGCTTGTTTTTCTAAAGCCCTCTAGTCTAATCTCCCTTGCTTTTAGTCATTAAGGAAGCAGGGGGAAAAATCATGAACAATCATTTTTAAAAATGAAGCTAGATTTCTGAGGCTTTAAAATGTCAATTATATTTTAGTTTAATCAATTTGAACAAAGGAATCATCAGTCCTCTTTTTAATTAGCATTTTCACTTGTGCTTTTTGCATCAGGGCACTAACTCTGCAGGTAGAAATCCCTCTGGTGAAATGCTTTGGGGCTGGTGTCCTTGAGAATCACCTCTGGCCTGAATTGTTTTCTTTGTTCCATGAGGTTCAGGTTACAGGGCACAGGGGCTTACACAGTGCAAATTTATTCCTTGGCTTATTCAGAATTATAAACCTTTATGACCCCTCAATGGCACAGAAAATGGTGTATTACTTTCTTTGAAAACAATCAGTATAGAAAATATATCCCTCTATGACATAAATAGAAAGGACCCCCCCCCCTTCTTCTATCCTACTTCCCCAAAATGACTATTTAGCTTCAGTTTCCTAAATCTAGAGGAAGGATATCACAAATTAAAATAAATATGTTCTAAAAGCTATATGGCAAAAAGTGTTGTAGTAAATAAAATAATTTCAGGTAGCATATGCATGTTTTTTCCAAAATCTTATTTGCTCCTAATTATGTAAGTTGTCAATTTGAATTGTTAACTTCCTGACAGTTAATTAGAAAGCTTTTGATATCAAAACATCCCTGCAAAGTATAAAAAATTTTAAAATGAGAGAAACTAGCTATACTACAGCAGAAAGTTCAGAATCAGGTTTTTTAGTCCAAATCTTGTATCTGCCATCTACAAGTGGTGAGTTAATTACATTTAGCCTTATGTGTAGCAAGTAATTAGTCATGCTAATATGACTTAGATTGTATTCCAATCAAAATATGCATGGCATTACCCTAATCGGTTTGGCTCAGTGGATAGAGCGTCCACCTGCAGACTGAAGGGTCCCAGGTTCGATTCTGGTCAAGGGCATGTACCTTGGTTGCAGGCACATCCCCAATAGGGGGTGTGCAAGAGGCAGCTGATCAATGTTTCTCTCTCATCGATTTTTCTAACTCTGTATTCCTCTCCCTTCCTCTTTGTAAAAAATCAATAAAATATATTTAAAAATATGCATGGCATCTATAGCTGTGCTTATCTAAGAAAGAAAAACGGGATATACTTATAGACTGAATACAAGTTGACCTGTTAGATTTGAGAAGTGCTAGGGAAAGGATGTCTTGTGAAGAATAATATTATAGCTGACCTGCCATTGAATTGGAGACCTCCATGTATAGGATTAATTGCTTTACACTGGTATACCATCGACGCCAGTATTTTTTTTTCATTAAAATGCAAATATCCCTTTGAAATGAAACATAGCAAAGCAAAGTAATTTTTCATTAGAGAGAGCTGGCTGGCACCCATCCAACTCAAGCAGGAGTGAGAAATAAAATGGGTAAATTAGTTGGGAAAAGAATTAGTGATTGGATATGGAAAATCTTTCTTAGAGGTTTCGAGGTTTTTCCGATAAGTTAAAGAAATTAGTAAGAACTATTTTGCTTATAGAAACACAGAACATAAACATGCAAGTGAAAAACTATAAACAAAACAGTAAAAGGAAAAGGAAGGAGGGGAAGAGAGAAAAAGGAAGAGGAAAAAGAAGAAATTGGAACAAATAGCAGGTAGAGATTGAGTAAAACAAAAAAATTATAACTGAGATTCATAGATTTGTATAAAGAAAAGAGTTTCTGCCATTTTTCTGTTTCAGATTCATGTGGCATTAGCTAGATGGATTTTAAATATATTGAGACAGCATGGTTGGTATGGTATATCTTAAAATGTATACTACATGATGTACAAGAAAATCTTTTGGGGGAACCATGGGTGGTATGTCAAAAAGAGAAGATGATCTCGCTTGTTCTAGAGTAGCAGAACTAAGATATGTGAGGCCCGTGAAAACAAAGCAAACAACGAAGAAATGCTAATTTTGAATATGACTACCGAATCACAAGGCACAAGGACAGATAAATGAACAACATTGGCTTATAGCTAAATTGTTTCTTGTTTAATACATTTCTAAATTATTTAGTGAATGGTGATTAACGATTATGAAGTCTCCCTAATAATCAAGAAGAAAAATAGATCAGGAATTACATCAATGATCTAATGCATATATAGATTAATTATATAGTGTACTAGAGGCCCATTGCAGGAAGATTCCTGCAAGAATAGGGTTTCCTGCGGTCTTCTCTGCCATCCTGCCTGCTTCCCTCCCTTCTCTGCAGCTCTGCCTATTTCCCGCCCCACTTGTTTCTCTTCCTTTTCTGCAGCCCTGCCTGCTTCCCTCTCTTCTCTGCTGCCCCACATACTTCTCTCCCTTCTCCACAACCACGCCTGCTTTCCCACCACCCTGCTTGCTTCTCCTCAGCTTTACTCCCTTCTGCAGGGCTTGGCTTCCTTCTACCCTGTCTTCAGTCTTGGCTCTACACCGGGATATGCAAATTAACTGCCATTTTGGTTGGGTTAATTTGCATATTCGCTCCTGACTGGCTGGTGGGCATGGCTTGTGGGTATAGTAGAGGTATGATTAATTTGCATGTTTCTCTTTTATTAGATAGGATTGTGCTCAATATATATAGTTATGATCTTTTATATATTGCTTTTTTACTCCCAACTTCATTGCAAAACTATGTAGTTTATGAAAACATTTAAAGTATAACAAACTAGAAATGATTAAGATTATATTAATATTACACAAAGGAATATTTAATGTAAAGAAGATAAAGTGAATACCTGCAACATTTAAACAAAAATATCTGTTGCAATATTTGGTTATAATTCATTTTTCTAAAACTTCAAAGAGAAATAAGAAAAGCAAATTACCATGAAATTGAAAAATATCAAATCTGAGTATTTTTAATTCTTTTAATTTAATATTATTTACTTACTTTTCTTTATTGATTAAGGTATTACATATGTGTCCTTAGTCCCTCAGTGCCCCCCCCCCGCCCCAATTCATGCCTTCACTCCCCTGGTGTCTGTGTCTATCGGTTATGCTTATATGCATGCATGCATGCCAGTCCTTTGGTTGATCTCTCCTCTTACTGCCACCCTCCCCTGATCAGTGCTTCTCTGTCTCTGGATCTGTTTTTGTTCATCAGTTTATGTTGTTCATAATATTCCAGAAATGAGTGAGATCATATGACATTTATCTTTCTCTGACTAGCTTATTTCGCTTAGCATAATGTTCCCCAGTTCCATCCATGCTATTGCCAATGGAAATCTGAGGTTTTTAATACCTACTTTTGCAATGAGAGTCTATGGGAAAAGACTATGTTCCAGGCTACAATTAAGCAAAACCTCTCTACTTAAGATGCCTACAGAGGGAAGAGAATCCCTCTTGTTTCTCACTGATTGAGTGTGGAAATGGGAAAACCCCATTCTAAGCTACCTCAGACCTCACACATAGAGCAAAAAACTAGGCAAAGTAGAACCTTGGGGAGGGGGAAGATGTTAGTGGCAGCTGGGAGAGCCATAGTGGCAGGTTTGGGTGGGGAAGGGCAGGGAGATCTCTTACAGAAATAATTGGCTCCTGAAAAAGGATTGGTGAAAGATGAATGAATGGACTAGTTTAAGAAGTCTGAGTAGAGTTAAGAGAAACCAATGAGAAATGGTGCAGCACACTGACTCTCAGCATGGGGAGGTTGCAGCAACCCAGATGGATCCCTGTGCCCCCTGCACTAAATATTCCCACTAAAATCACGGTTCTGACCTCTAATGCCATAGATTAATTTTACCTGTTTTGAACTTCATTTAATAGGAAAAACTCATATTTATTCTTGTGTCTGGATTCTTTTATCCATATTGTGTATAACAATATTATTTTCTATTTTTATCAGCACTCCATTGATACTACAACTACAATTTATCTATTTCTCAATTATTGGTATAGAATAAGTAATGCTGCTATAAATATTCTATGTAGGCTTTTGGTGACTATATGAATTTATTTGTTAGCTACATGCTCACCCACATATAATATATGAGGCTTCTGAATTTCACATTCTTTAAAATGTTTTTGTCAGTTCTTTAAGTTGTATCCATTCTGTTGGGGTGTAGTGGCATATCAACATAGTTTAAATCTGCATTTTGTTGTCTTTCCTTATAGATTTATAATTCTTTACATATTCTTGATAAAAGTATTTTTGTTGGATACATGTATTATAAATATATTCCCCCAGCCTAGGCATTAAAGCCATGAAGATAACCTCATTTTTATGTCCTTCTAGAGGTCTTATGATTAAATTCATACTTATCTCTATGATCCACCTCAAATTAATTTTTGTTATAGTTGGAGGGAAAGGTCAATGTTTATTTTTTTCTCATATGAATATTCAATGTCACCATTTTTAAATGAGACCCTTCTTTCTTAACCGAATTGAAATAGCAAGTTTGTCATAATTTTGGTCATCACATATGTGTAGGTCTGTTTCTAAGTTCTGCATCCCTGAACATCCCCAAAGTGCCTTAATCATTCTAGCTTAACAATAAGATTGATGCCTCCACCTTTGTTCTTCCACATTGTTTTTCACTTCCATAAGCATCCATGAATTAGCTTGCATAGTTAAATTATAATTTATAGGGTATCCCTCATTAAGTAGGGGAATATTTAATTTAATGGAAGTGAGTGAGTTAGCCATGTGCAGCACATGATCCATGTAGAGAGCTGTAAGCCTTCCTTCAGCTACACTCAGTCTGTATGAGGATCAATGAATGAGCTGGCAGTGTGGCTGCAGCTGAATGGGTATGGAGGAGAATAAATGATGATGTAAGAGGGCAGACCATGAAGGTTTTACAGGCCAGTTGTGGTTGATTGAAACCTCCCATCAACAAATGAAGCATATTCTACCCTGGCCAGTGTTTCTAAGTGGTTAGAGCATCTGCCCATGCACGGAGGAGTCTCAAATTTGATTCAAGGGCATGTAGCTGGGTTGTAGGTTGCATCCCTGGCCAGTCCTGGCACGTGTAAGAGACAACCAATCAATGTGTCTCTTACATCGTTATTTCTCTCTCTCCCTCATTTTCTTTTTTTTCTCTCTCTCTGTCTTCCTTCCTCTCTCCTTCCACTCTCTCTAAATGGAAAAAAGTATATTTGGGTGAAGATTAACAAAAAATAAAAAGCAAAATAAATGAAGTATATTCTATAAATGCTGAATCTAAGTTGGAGTTTTGGACTTGCTTTTAGCATTAAAATATGGCAAGTGATGTCTGAGTTCTAAAGCTTTGTCTCAAGAGGCCTTAATATTTTCACACTTGCTCTCCCCAAACCATGTGAAGATGTCCAGATTATTTTACTGGAAAAACTTATGTGAAAACGAACCAGGTATCCCAGCCAACAACAACAATCCTCGAAAAACTGCCAGATGGGTGATCTGAACATGATCAGTAGAAGAATCTCCCAACTGAACTCAATGCAAATTAGAGAACCATGAATGTATATATAATGTTTTTAGCCGCTAAATTTGGGGGGTGGTTTGTTACACAGTGATAGATAACAGACACACCAGTGTAATAATTTTTTATTTTACTCAGAGTTAAATAGAGATACATTTTTGTTTGGTTCAGGGGAAGAATGACATGATCTAATAGTTTAACATGTAAGAATAAAAGGCGGAGGATCAGGTACAAAAGCATGGAAACCAGTGAAGCTCTTAATCTAGGATAGAGAGGCTGGTGGCCTGGACCAGGGTAGAGAAGGTAACACATGGTCATAATATTTACATTTTGAAGGTAAGCAAGGTTATTAAAAGATTAGATACTGAAAATGTTAAATGTTGGGAGTTAGAGAGGAGTCAAGATTAATACAGGATTTTAGGCTTCTATTACTGAAAGATGCAGTGATATTTTACAGAGAACATTGTACCACATTGTATGGGTAGAAAAATTATGTGTGTGAATACATGTCTATGTGTTTACATTCATATAAATATATAGTGTAAGGATAAAAAAGAAATATAAAAATGACCTTGTAACGTTAACTAAGGTGAATGGGTAAATGGCCACAGGAAAGAGACCAAAATACCTTAGAGCATTTATTTTTTATCATTATGATCTTTGAATGTTTTATATGTAAAATTATTATAAAAATAAAAGTAAAATGAGAAGATGAGATGGCCGGCAATATTTTTTAAAAAATATTTATTATGTGCCAGGCATTATGCTAAAGCACTTTACCTCTTTGGCTCCCTCACTTTTGAGTAGTGATGATATATCTACTTTGCAAGGCTGGCATATCTGGTTCACAGATATTAGAAGTAATATATCTTAGCACATATGTCCAGTGCATAGCAAGTACTCAGTAATTTGTTGCAACCATTACAATTGTTCAAGGTCATGGAACTAGTAAACATTGGGGTATAATTCAAACTAGACTTTTCTGGCCGTAAAGTCTCTAGTACTACCCTCTCTGCCATACTTTCTTTTATAAAAAGCAACATAACAGCTGTTTCTAATTTTACTATGCCAGCTGTGTGGGAGTGATGGAATGCAGATATATGAAAAGTCACTCTCAAGAGGACCAGGAAAAAACTTGAAACAAATGTTTGGAGCAAACATGGAAGTGGTCCAACCCTCAGAAAATACCAGGGGATTGACAATACACGGTAGGCAGTGAGAACTCAGCCAGAACTCAGCCAAGTGTTCAATGTATCAGGTACACACAAATCCTGAAGTTCAAGTTAAGGAAGAGTCTGATACCAAGCAAGCCAGCAGAAGCTGCAGTGGATAAAATTAAACCCCTTTTCTGTCTGCATCACAAGCCAAATGTTTGCCTTCTGCCAGAGCTGGAATCAGACCCAGGTTGTAGAGTCCAGGGCCCGTTCATGTGTAACTTGATGAAGAAGATCCTCTGATTTTGCTGGAGTACAGCTTAGGCGCAGAATGGGCAGAGTCACCAAGAGCTTTTTAAAAATTGGACTTTACTGCAGGTCTTTGAGAAAGCCTCTTTTTTACTGAGATTTTGAACATATTGAAGAATAAGGCAAATGACCAATAGAAAATTCAAGCATAACCTTGATAAAGACTAAGTTGGAAGACACAACTAACATGGCAATGGGCTTTTCAATATCAAATATCAGAATTGAGCAGACTTCAGCAGAAGAACCTCTCAAATGAACACAATGCAAATTACAGAACCATGAATATATATACTATTTTTAGCCACTTAATTTCCAGCATCAAATCTCAGAATTGAACAGACTAGCAGAAGAACCTCCCAACTGAACACAATGCAAACCCAGGCCAACTCCCTGACTATCATCTCAAAAACAGAGCCTGGCCCAACAAAATGTAGAGCTCCTGATCCCTGTATGTTGCTCCCAAAGGGAAAAGAGCTAAGGCTAAACCAGGCATGCTGGTTATTCTCTGGGTTCTCTAGACCTCAGCATTTATATTTGCTGCCTCCTCTGCTTGGTCTGCTTGGTCATTATTTGTCCCTCTTCCCCAGGAGCTTCACCAACAAATACTTTAGTTTTTTTAAAAAAAATATATCCTCCAGAAATCCTTTTATCACAGCACCTTACCTTACCTGCACTTAACCTTTCTCTTAATACTTATCCTACTTTATTGTAATTGCCCAAGACTGTCAGCTTCCAGATGACAAATACACTGTCTTATTTATCTGCTATATCCCACATCCAAGTTGGTCTCATTTATCTCCTTGCCAACTGCCTGCTTGGATGTGAGGTAAGAGGAAGTCCAGAGTTCTGTTTTCCTGGCATAAAGATGGGTATAGTTTTAGTTTGTTTTTTTTCTGAAAGTGGTATTTAGTCCTTCTTTGTCAGTCCCAAAACTCTTCAGTATTTCAGAGAACGTTTCTTTATCAGAAACATAACCTCACTATTAAACATGAATATTTTGCTGTGAAATGTACTAGATGATTTTTTTTAAGTGAAGATAACAGAAATTCCTTCTTTAAAAATATCCACAAAATAAATCTTTTAGGAGAGAAAGCTCTTCCCCCTTTTCTGAAGATTGCTTCTTGTGGAATATTTTGCTGCCTTTACTCATGACAGTCCCCAAGGTCTTGGGTGATTAGAATATGGGATATATGTAAGTATGTTATAATCCTATATAATAACAGCCCAATATGCAAATTGTGCCCTTGACTGGAAGTTCAACTGGCAGTTCGACTGGGATTTTGACCAGGGGGCAGGGCCGCCTGTGGCAGCATGCAGCTGGGGCAAGGGAGGTACTTCGGTTGGCAGCCTGCAGCCACTAGGGACTCTACCCATGCATGAATTTTGTGCACTGGACCTCTAGTTTATAATAATAAAAGTGTAATATGCTAATTAGACCTGATGTTCTTCTAAATGAAGCCAGGGCTGTGAGGGAAGCCCAGGTCTCGGGTGCCAGAGGGAAGCCAGTGCTAGCAGTCGGGGGAAGGAAGGCCTATCTTGCACAGATTTCATGCATCAGGCCTCTAGTGTGTGTGTGTGTGTGTGTGTGTGTGTGTGTGTGTGTGTATTCACAGAGGTGGGCAAAAATAGGTTTACAGTTCATATGGAAAAAGACATTCAGCTTGTGATTATTACAATGCAATAGCTTTCGTAACTCAAAAGAATATGACAATGGCATAGTGCACTTAGGTACAAGCTCATAAGTACTCAAATTACTGGCCTTCATTATTTATACATTCGGATCATCTACTTGCTAAATAAACTGTTTCATGTACTTATAACTATAGACCTACTTTTCCCACCACTGTGTGCATATGTATATATTTTATTAGATATAAATACAAATTTTAATAAATAAAATATATACAAGCAGGGTTCAGGTCATGAAGATTATTATAAGTTATGTATGGAAATAATAGAGGAAAAGGAAAGGGGGAAATAAAATGTGTTAAGCAGGTAATTGACAACATCATCACACATGTGCTTTTAAGGTGTCAGTAGCTACAACATGGAGCATCTATAAAAGAAGGATCATCTTGAAGTCAAGAGCTCTGGTAATTCAGGTGGGTAATGATTGCACAAAACAATTATTTAGAAATAAGTTCAAGCAAGATTGGAGGTTGTTGGAAGGAAATAGGAATATTGTAATGGTATATCCACTTATAAAAATGAGTCTATAGCTATAACTTATAGAAGGTAACTGCAATGGTCAGGTGTGCAATTTATTTCCAATTAGTCAGAGTTATTTCTTAGAAAAGTGGAAGGGATTATATAGCTCTGGTGTTAATATCTACCTCCAAATGGTGTGTTGGTGGTACTCCAAGGATTTATATACCACTTGGTTCATACTGGCAAAGTATACTTGCACTTGATTCATGGAACAAATGACATCACAAGCTACTGTCATTTTTGTATGAAGACTAAACACATTTGTTTCATTAATGCCATGTCTAAACTAAGCCAAGTTCAGTTTGCAACACGGTATTTCAGAAAACAATGATTCTTTTCATATTCCTGCCATAAAATAACTTTACTGTTCACAGAAAGATGTGAATTTACACATTTTGTTTCAACCATTTAACTAACATTAGCAGTTAGCAATTGTTTGGCCTAGGTACAGGAAGTTCAACAATGAAGAGGATGCAATTTCTGAATGATGGGATCACCATCGAATGGAAGCACTTAGGTATCAACCACTGAATGGTTTGGTTTCAAATGTGGAGCTATTTTGTAAACTCCACCAGGACAAATTTCAAGAGCCTCTTCCCAAAGTAAGAAAACAAAAATGTTATATAAACTTGTGCTTGCTTCAGCAGTACATATACTAATATTAGAATGATACAGAAAAGATTAGTGTGGCTCCTGCACAAGGATGACATGCAAATTTATGAAGCGTTCTATATTTAAAAAGTAAATGAATAAAATAAAAACCTCCCCCCCTTTTTTAAAATATATTTTATTGATTTTTCACAGAGAGTAAGAGAGAGGGATAGAAAGTTAGAAACATCGATGAGAGAGAGACATCGATCAGCCGCCTCCTGCACACCCCCCACTGGGGATGTGCCCACAACCAAGATACATGCCCCTGACCAGAATCGAACCTGGGACCCTTCAGTCCGAAGGCGTATCCACTGAGCCAAACCAGTTTCGGCAACCTCCCCCTTTTTTATTACCATGCCTGAAAGAAAAAATATAACATTAAAGATTGCTATATTTAGAGGAACATTTAACATAGTATATATATTCTGATACAGTTGTAGAGTACAAGTATTATATTATAACAAATGGTTTTAAAATATTAAGGATCATGTGAAAAATGTATTTTTATATTAAATTTCTAATATATATTTAATATGTTAAATTTAATATTAAATAGCTGTAATAGTATATATTAAATACATTTTTTTTTACTTTGAAAGTGGCCATTGAATCCTTATCAATTACATATATTTATTATGGACTACCAGCAAAATGTAAAATTTATGTAGACATGTAGAAGTGGACATTATGATGACATTCATTCAAATGGGAGTTTTATCTTTAATTTGGGCTTCCTGTAAATTATATTAACTGAGGTACATCTTATTTTATGTAGCAAGTCTAATAAAAATTTCAGACAAAACCCAGAACACTTGGCCAGCATTCTGTATGTTCATGCCAATGACTGTTATTTTTTTCATAAACCCCCTTGGCTCTAGGGCTTTCCAAGTCTAAAATATTCATCAGTGTAATATTTATGATAATGACTGAAACAATAAAAGCCTAATTAGAGTAAAACAGATTTAGTGCATTGCTTTTTTGGACAGTTCCTGCTTACTAAAATATCTCAACCATATTAGACAAAGCATCTTATTGAACATGTTTGCTTATAATTGCAGGGCCAAATTAATGAGAGCACAAAACCTACATGTACTGGGATGTGGTAAGGAGAGTAGTAGAAAAGTCAGTAAATGTTATACCACAATGATTAGAGACTAAATTCTCCTTCAAATAAAACCAAAACTTTTATTTAGAGGAGAATTCTCTTAGTTTACTTAGCCCATCTTTCTATATTCTTAATACCTAAAAACAAAACAAACAAACAAACAAAACAAAACAAAACAAAACAAAACAAAACAAAAAACCCACACAACATATACAGGTTCTAGGGGAGGTTTTTAGGTGAGAGAATATGAAGATAAGCTGAAATTCAAAATCTACAGGTAATAAGGGAAACCTATATCCCTACTAGTATATTGTGTCAACAAAGTTACTATAACAATCATAATACAAGATCTCACTTATACTATTCACTCTTACGGGAAAGTTCTTGTCTCAAATTTTATCCCACCTTTTCTGGGATAAAATTCTTAAACATTCTACTTGCGGTCATTACACTACCTTCCTGACTATTTCCCTATACTTGTTTGACTTGCTATTGAGAACTGTGTGCCTGTGCCTGCTTACCAAAGGTGAACCCCTCTGTCCACTAATATCTACCCAGACTAATGGATGCTGTGTCCCTTAACTGCAAAGCCATACGTAATGATTCTTTGCAAGATGGAAACCATGACATAGACTCTTCTGTAGCAGAGGCTCCAGCTTTTGCAGATTTCAGTCCCAGCCCCTATTGGCCCCACAAACTCATTTTGTTTTGCTTTTAACATGGCACTTTAAGTCTCAAATATCAATCTACACAAGCTAATCCAGGAGATGAACCATGAGACATTGCTGCCCAACTACCCCATCCACTCCTAAATATAGTCCATTTACCTTTCTTTGACCCACACACTGATGCAACTCACCTCATTCTTAAAGTTTCAACATAAATATTTCCCTTGGGTAGTATTTGCTGACCTCCTTCCTAAACTAGGTTAGGTCTGCTATAATATGCTTCCATAGTACGTACTCTATAATTCTTGGAAATGCTTACTGCACTTGCTCATTGTCTATTATCTCTGATGTTAGAAAGATCATGGCTTTTTGAGCCTGGCACATTGCCACTGAGTGGATGAATTATGTAATCAGAAAGACTTAATGCCTCATGTAACTAGATCTTTGCTTGTAACATCTCTCTCCAACAGTCTTCCTGACACTCCCAGCCCTGTCTGAATCTAGGGTGAACACTCATAAACTCAAGACCTTTGCTATGTGAGGTTTTCTAAGTAGATCGTGGACCCATGTTTCATAGCTCATAGGAGACTCCATTTCCAAAAGATCATGTTATAACCAAGAAGAGTAGACAAAGATACCATCTCAATAAAATTTGAGTCTTTGTTTGATTTCATTAATACCATCTCAATAAAGTTTGAATCTTTGTTCGATTTCATTGCAATAAATGGAGGCATTTCATGTAAAATTACAGAAGCTGGGCAAATAAGAAAGAGATGAGAATAGGAAAACTACAATAAATGACTCATTCAACTCCACAGGTGTTTTCAAGAGCCTAGCTGGATGCTAGTCAAAGTAGAACAGGTGACTCACAACCTTCAGGAGGTCACAGTTTATAACCTGTAGAATCCATGGTTCTATTTTAAGAAAATGCAGCTGCCTGCCTCTCTGTAGTTGCTGCTGTGGCCAGGATGCCTGCATCAGCAAGAAGGGAGAGGATGTTTCTTTCTGTCAAAACAACAGAATTACAGTATCATTTGTCCACTTACCTCTGTTGTTTTCCTGACTAACTGCCTAATAAACATCCACTGGGGGCCTATCTGCTAAGTGAAATGAAGTTATGAGATATGGCTTCTTTTCAGTTTTTTGTCCTATTCCTTTTTTATGGAAAAGTAATGTCAATGTAAATTCATATTAGAATAATAAGTGGGGTCCTGTGTTATGTTCTATTCATAGATATCAACCAAGCAGGACTTATTGTTGAACCCTCACTGTCAAGTTTATTCCAGACATACTAGAATAGAGAAGGAAATCTATGATTGCTGTTCACCAGGAACTTAGAACACTGTTGAAGAAATAGGAAAAACTGTAAAAAATTTATTAAGTAAGAGGAGAGAGGGTCTCTACCCCTTTTCTGCTAGTAATTTCTGCAAATCTAATTGAAAAAATCTTTTTTTTTCTTTCTCTAAGAAACTAAGCAGGCAGTAACATTGAAAAAAAAACAACTGTCTTAATATGCTTTTGTTCTTTTTTGGTGGTAATGTTTATTTCATTGGGAATCTTATCAGTGTCAGATTTTACCTCCTATCAAGTAGAACTAATTGACTCTTGCCCTCATCATCTCTGCCTCCTTTAACCCTCTTGCCTTCATTGGTTGCTGGTTTTGCAAATTTAAAGAACAATCTTTTGAGCAAGCTGCCAACACTAAATCATAAAGGTTCTAATCTTTAGAAAGCGACTGGGTCTTCACAAATGTTTATTAGCAATGGTGTCAATTGAAAAGGAAGAGCTCTTGGTTTTTGTTCCTTCTCAATCTGGGGTTTCCTGTTCTCAGTTGGCCTTAGTCATCTGAATAAACAAAGCTTTTTCATATGTATTATTTTGCTAAGATGAGCAGCATGTTCAGTCATGGGTGTTCCAGAATCTTGGGGAATTGCACTTTTCACTTTAAGGCAGGATGGCTTTGTGATGGATGGTTCCCTTGGCTCTTTCAACTCTGCTTTCTGCTTTCTCTTTCTCTAGCTCATTGCATGCTGCTATTCACCTTGCAAAATGTCTGACATTTTGAGAGTTGAGACAAAACACTTAAAGAGTGACAGAGTGGGAAGAGAGAAAAACTTCAAGTAGATTGACATGTTCCTGAAGATATGAGCTAGTTACTGACTCAAGTTTCAGACACTGTACTTATATTACCTTATTTAGTCCTCACAACAGCTATACAAAATAATTGTATTTTACAAATTAGGAATTTATCCTCAAGGCAGTTAAATATACTGATCAAAGTTATATGATTCTTGAGGAGTAGAGTCTGGATTCAAGACCAAATGAGCCCTGGAATAGTTGACAGTTCTCCAACTGTTATGCCCAGAGTTCGGGGTCCCCAATAATCCACCACTAAGGAGCCTTTTCTGATGCAAAAGCAAAGAGTCTTTATTCAAACCCAGGTTTGGCTCTCAACCTCTTTCTGGTGCAGCAGTGAGGCGAGAGAGCTAGCCGGGCGGGAACAATGAGTTTTATGGGGTAGGATAATTGGGAGGGCTTAGGAAAGTGACAAGGGTTACAGAGATTGGTCACTTGAATTAGGGTCTTTCTGTGGTTTAGCCTTATTAGGACCCTCGCTGTGTTCCTGGAGCTTCATTGGTCCATTTGGGTGGTGGTCCGGGAAGCTAGGACATTGCTGGCACACCTGTGGCCCCTCCCAGAAAAGGGAGGGGGTTTAGGCAGGGGGCCCAGACTTATAGGACAAGATGGAGGGGAGTTCATTTCCTTTCACAACTCCCCATGGAGCCTTGTCACAGAGCATCATTGTTAACTCTTTCCTTTTCTTTCTCTTAGCTGACCTCTGAACTACTCAAGAATGTAGATGCTGTCTTGTTATTATCCTAAGAATCTACTTCAGTTCCTGGAACACTATGAGTGCTGGATAAATATGTATGGAAAGAATATATGAGTGAATGCATTTGTCATTCTGCCTATCACAGAGACTGTAACAATCAGATTGCATAATATAAATGAGACATTTTTAATAACATAAATATAGCTATTTTGTTATTAGATTTCATTTTTTAAATAAAATACTGTATTCTAGTAATTTTATTTGTCTTCTATATTACCAAGCTGGATCTTAATAGTTGAAAACATTTGATGAATACTAGTTGATTGAATCAGTTTATGATGATTTCTCAAAGTAAGACATGAAAAAATCCACAACAACCCTTTTGTTTATTAATAGACCAGTCCACAAAAGAGAAAACTATTTGGGAAAAGATAGTTGTAAATATAATGCAAAGACCAGATCAGATGCGATAGAGGATAAATGATGAAGTCTTGACCCCCAAAAAAATTGTCAAAAGAAGTTGAAGCAGTGTTTTTATTTTCTCTGCTTAACTGAGAGTAAGGCATACAATAAAAATGTGTAGGAATCAGAACAATAACTATTGACATGTCTGGAGGCACTGAATACTTTTCACTTGGTCACAGACAAATTTTGTAATATTTTAAAAATAAAATATCTTTAAAAGACAAAAATAATTTTAAAAAGTAAGTATTTTTATTTCAAAACTTTTGCAAAAAAATAGTCTAGCCTAATTAGCTTTCAATTTTGTAACAGTGAGTGGGAATGGTAGGTTGCTCCTTTTGCTTAGGATAAAGCTCCTCTGGGGCCTTCCCATATGCTTCTGCTTTGGTTTGAGGCAATTTCTGCATTTCAATATGCATATGGGTTCTACTTCCATTTCATATTCCAATTGCCTTGTGTACTAAGAAAATGCTAAATCTTAGAAGTGAGAAATAAGATGCCATAATGATAGTTCTGCTTCATGTTTTGTCATAGTGCTCTAAATATTAAAGAAGATCTGGCTAAGAATCATTCTCAAGGTATTGGTGCTAATATTGCTATTAAAGAAGGCACCAAAATATTTATGTATCATTCCACAGTGGGCAAACAGATCTACGATATGGTTTCAGAATACAGTGGTACCTCGAGATACGAGTTTAATTCGTTCTGTAACCTTGAGGCGTGGGAAACTATGAGACGCTCAAGTCTCTGTAAACTGGTGGGTCGTGTGCGGCCGGCCAATCCGAGTGATTACTCCTATCTCAAATGTTGCTCATATTTCAAAGCAAAAATCGCTCGCTCTACAGCTTGTATCTCAAAAATCTCGTATGTTAGGGCACTCGTATCTCGAGGTACCACTGTACCTTATTGACTGTGTCAAAGAAATAACAGAAATCTTTTTTAAAAACAAAAGTGGTTTAATATTGAGAAGTGTTAATTATATGGGCCTGTAAAAGTGAAAAATTGCCCACATGTTTCAATTTTTGCTTACAATTCAGGAAATTTGTCTTAAAATAAAAGAGGACAATATGATGAACACCTTTAAGATAAATATAAAAGAGAAATTTAAATAATAAAGATGGTGAAAAATGAGGAGGAGAGATGAGATTTGACTGTGCCCAACATATTCATACACATACCTATATGCTTTCAAATAATAATGTTCATTTGTCTGGGGAAAAAATAACATTTGGCAAGTGTGCATTTGAAATGAATTGATGATTTTTATTTTGTTTCATGTTTGCTCTTGCTGTTTTGCTAGAGACCCAGTAGGAAGAAAGAGGGATATCTAATTAAAAGGCTCTTTAAAGAAGAATCTCAAAGTTTCTTGGTAATATTGATTGAGTAAATGCTCTCACTTTATTGGGATAAAAATGATGCTCAGAGTGTTTGGGGCAGCTTCCAAGAGTCAGACATTATGAGAGCTGAGTATTAAATGCATATTTTGTACCATCTCAGTCATGGTTCTTCACTCAATAATTATTTTGCCTTTGAAGGAGTAACATAGCTGGAAATGAGTAGTTTAGGAGATTAAAAAAACACACAAAAAATAACCTTGTACTGAGGCTAGGTTCTCTGCCTGACTAAATGGATACCTTGAGAAAATCTTTTGAATTTCCAGGACTTCATCATCCTTGTGTAAATAGAATACCTATTGGGACAAAGTACTACATGAGATATGATCATTTTAAAGTGGTGATTTGCTGCAAAAAGAACTTTAAATGTTCAAAACTGCAAAGTAATTTGCTGTTATCCTCAATGCATCACTATAACACAGATATAGAGAATCCAACCCTACGTGAGAAAGTACATGAGACTCCACAGGCATGAAAGATCACTTGTTTTTCTTCACTTACACCCATTCACTCTTTTTCTGAACAAAAGCCTCCCTCATTTTAGTAGAAATTTCTTCATCAAAATATACTGAAGATGTGAGAGAGAAATTACTGGAAAATTCACAGAATCTCGAACTTAACATCCTCCAAAATAAACTTACCTTGAAGTTTGTTTAAGCTTTCTCTCCCAACTATAATTTCTTAAAAAAAAATGTTTTTCCAAGGTTCTAAGTTAGAAACATCATCTTTTATTTCTCCTCTCTCTACTTCCCAAGTCAAGCTGTACTACTTCTATTGCATGAATTAAGCTGTAACTGCTCTTTCTCATAAGTGCATTATTCTCTTTATCCACGTCCCCTGTCATGCCTTTACCTCCGCAGCTGTCCAAGATTTATTTATTTCATCAATGAGCCTTTAAAGGGGTTCTAACTAGTCTTCTTTTTAAAAAAGATTTATTTTTTATTAATTTCAAAGAGAAGGAAAGAGAGAGATAGAAATATCAATGATGAGAAAGAATCATGGATCAACTGCCTCCTGCATGCCCCCTACTGGAGATTGAGCCTGATACCTAGGCATATCCCCTGACCAGAAATCAAGCCATGATCTGGCTCATAGGTCAATGCTCAACCACTTAACCAAACCTGGAGGGACCCAACCAGTCTTCTTACCCACAGCCATTCTCATCATGGTGAACTTCCTATTGTGCTCTTTGCCTACCAAATGAATATCCTAACCCTTTCTCATGATCTAAGAGCCTTCACTAATCAGACTCTAAACAGTTTTTAGACTTTGACTCTGAAACTCTAACTTGACCTGCTCCTTTTTCTTTCCATCATCCATAACCACTGAATAACTGGCTACAGTTCTCATTATTTCTGAACATCATGTTTGTTTGTTTTTTATGACTCCTTGCCTGTGTACATGTTGCTTCTGTATGCAGAGCTCTTTTCCTGCCAACGTCCTAGTAGTTTTCTTTACTTTCATGATTCATGACTTATTTTTTTAACTTGGGCTATCGTTGTTCTTTTTCTTTTTGCTTTGCACTCATTATTTCTTGAGATATAACTTACTGTAAAATTCCCAATTCTAATGTGTATACTTCAGTGGCTTTTAGTATATTCATATAGCTTGTGCAACCATCATCACTATCTCATTCCAGAACATTTTTATCATTTCTCCTATCCCCCCCAGAAAACCTCATACTCATTAGAAGTCACTCTCTATTTTTCACTATACTCAATCACTGGCAACCACTAATCTATTTCTATTGTCAAGGATTTGCCTGTTCTCAACATTGTATATAAATGGAATTATACAATATATCACCCTTTGTGTTTAGCTTCTTTCCCTGGTCTAATGTTTTCAAAGTTCATCTATGTTGCAGTATGTATCAGTATTTCATTCATTTTTGTAGCTGAACATTATCCATTGTATGAATAAACCACATTTTGTTTATTCATTAGTAAATGAATATGTGGGTTATTCTTATTTGGGTGTTATTATAAATGATGCAGCCATAGCCGGTGTGCTTAGTGAATAGAGCATCAGCCTGCATACTGAAAGGTCTAGGGTTCAATTCCAGTCAAGGGCAGATGCCTGAATTGTGGGCTCAATTTCTAGTGTGGGGTGTTCAGGAGGCAGCCGATCAATGATTCTCTCTCATCATTAGTGTTTCTATCTCTCTCTCCCTCTCCCTTCCTCTCTGAAATCAATAAAAATAGAAAATAAATAAATAGTGCATATTATACTTATTTTCAAATAAATTTAATTTTCTTTACTAATATGACTACAAAGCTCCTAATAAACACCCTTATACTTGAATCCCTTTCCAGAGAAAACCGTTTTAACTTTTAGCTTTTTCTTCTGATATTTATAGTCATTTTCCAAAATAACCTAAAATTTAATTTTTTCTTTATTTTTATTGTGATAGTATTGCAGATGTAGTGCCAATTTCTCCCCTTTTGTCTCCTTCTACCCAGCCCCACCCCCTTCCTTTGTCCATCACCATAGAGTTGTCCGTGTCCATGGATTATGCATATTTGTTCTTTGGCTTTTTTAAAATTTTAGATACAATCTCTTAAGAGAAAAAATTAGCATTGTTCTCGCCTATCCATACTTTCCCCCTTCTCCATCTTCCAAATTGTTATTGCTAAAGTTTTTGTTATTGTAATATCCAGTGTGGAATTCATTATAATGTAAATATTTTCCACAGCTGACCCAATTATGTGGGCACAGTATTTATAATTATAAAATACGTTTCTCTAACATAGATAACTCTTATAGCTGAATGTATATGAATGTGTGTGTGTGTGTGTGTGTGTGTGTGTGTGTGTATGTGTGTGTATCATTCACAGCTGACCCAGTGGGTTTGCAATAGCCTACTGAAAAGTATGAGCTTATTCTAATTCCTGCTTTGTTGATTTTAATTTTTTTGGCATATTTTTTTAATAATATATTTTTCTTGATTTTTTAGAGAGAGAGGAAAGGAGAGGGAGAGAGAGAGATAAACACTGATGTGAGGAACATTGAACGGCTGCCTCCTTCATGAACCACAGGCACCAACCCCACCACCCCAGACCTATGCCCTGACCTGGAACCTAACTGGTACCCTTTCAGTTCATGGGACAATGCTCAACCAACTGAGTCACATGGCAGGGGGCCTGTGTTTTTTTTTTGTTGTTGTTTTTAAATTTTGTTTTGTTATTCTCTCTGGAACCTGGTAAGGAGCTTCTCTTTTTCCTCCAGAGTTATGATAACTATTATGTGTATGTTTTGTTCATTGTGTTGGGTATAGAAATTTTTCTAATGTTATTCTTTGATGATTTTTTTACCTTTATTATTCTGATTTGGGATATTTTGGGATTATCGCCCAGTTATCTTTTTTTTTTATAATAAATATCTTAGTCTTTTTTGTCTATTGTCTGTGAAAATTCTTTAGCAGTTTCATCAAATCCTTCTTTTGACTTTTAAAACATTTTAGTTCTCGTCTTTTTAGTTTTTTAAGAACCTTGTCTTAAACTTTGCCCTTCTTTTTGCTCTTTTTCTTAAAGAAGTAAACTTGTCTGGTTTCATGGATGCATTCTTTTTCTGGGATTTTGTTTTTCCCGTTTTTTCCTTTTGGTGCCTGTATTTCTGGACTTCTCTCACATGTCTAGTAATTCTTAGCAGTCCATTCATGACTCAGTAAAATAGAGGATATGAGATAATCTCATCTGTTCCATTTTGGGGGGCATTCCAGATGGGGACATGGTGAGGCCTCTTCCATTGGATAAAAAGACTGATCGGAATTCAGAGTTTCAGTATCTCCAGAATTCATGGTCTTTTCCCATTCCCCATTCCAACTTTTATGATTCTATTTGTTCCCAATCAATGGCCCTTTCTGCAATAGCAGACACCCTTTACAATTGGGAGTTCAACTTTGTTATTCAGCTAGTCAGCTGGATGAGATTGTGTGTGTTTTCAGCAATCCTTTGGGAACCGGACAAAGCTTATAGACCTTTTCTAAGCATTCAAGATGAAATTGAAGCCACTGAGCTCATTCTTTTCTTTACCCACTTTATTCAGCAACGTTAGGAGCAATCAGTCAATCTCATTTTATTTATTAGTTTGCCAAAAATATTTGGAAGTATCATATACATAATCACCCAGATGCTTGCTTTATAACAGGTTAACAATCATGATATTTTGTGTTCCTCTATTGCCAAATCAGGCCATGGATCAGTGCTCTCTTTACTACTGGAAAGGTAGGCATTTGCATCTTTACTCAGATTAGAAAGGCAACTCCAGAAACTCAGGAATAATTCAGAAAATTCATTCTTAAAATTTTGTTCTAAAGAACTACTCTAGGTACCAAAATATATATTAGTTAGGGTTCTCCAGAGAAACAGAGTGTGTATATATTTATATATATATATACACACACACACACACACACACACACACACATTTATAGTAATCCAAAGGCTGGCAGGCTCAAGACCCAGAGAAAATCAATGTTTTAGTATAAATCTAAAGGCAGAAAAGAAAAACAATAACCCCCTTTAAAGACAGTCCAACAGAAGTGATCCTTTCTTATTCAGAGAAAGGGCCAACCTTTTTATTCCATTCTGGCCTACAACTGATTGGATACAGCCCACCTACATTAAGAAGGGTAACTTGCTTTACTCAATCTATCAATTTAAATGTTAAACTCATTCAAAAAACAAACGAACAACACAAAACACCCTCAAAGACACACCCAGAATAAAATTTGACCAAATATCTAGGCCTAGTCAAGTTAACACATAAAATTAACCATTATACCTAGTAAAGTTTTATGGCAGACATTTCATTTAACCTTGCTGTCTGCTGAATATTTTTAAATATAAATATGTATTTCCTTTGTTCTGGGATGCAGATAAGCTACCTGGAAAATTTTTATCTTTTGGGGTTTGTTATAAGATTTGTTTGAACACTGTTTGGAGTAGTGCTCATAATAGGTGTAATTGTTCTACACCATTGAAGTAAGACTCCTCTGTACTCGACCAAAGCTCCATGAATCATGCATTTCCCCCCTCTCTGCTTTGTGAGAGTGCACGCTATTTTTCATCCTGTTTGAGGTCTAGGTACTATTACTTTTCTGAAAGTTAACAGAAACTTCAAATATATTATCAAGTGAGAATTCAAAAGCATAAATTAAAGGCCTAAACCCTGCTCAGATCTTGCTGCTTAACCTTAGGCATTGTCCTCAATTCCCTGTTGATGCAGTTTTTAACATCTGTTATGAAAGGACAGGCTGCCTTATGGCATTGCTTAGAAAAGCACATGAAAACTCTCCCCAACCTCCAGGATACCTGACTACTGGTAACAGTGGTTAGAAAACAGGTTGGAAATATTGGAAACACAAGGCATTGCTATTTCAGTTCAACAAGGAGCTAGAGATGGCTTAAAAGCTCATGGAAGAGACTATTCTATTGAGGTTTTCAGGCTACCTGAATAGAACCAAATATGCTCAGGCACTCGTAGAATTGACTGAAAAGTAAGAATCAGATTACTTTCACACAGAATAAAATTAGATATAACATCTCTCATGTGGAAAAATTAATCTGTCCTGATGGGAGCCTTGCAGACCTATTTACTCTAAAGGATGTTTGCTTTTACAAATTAACAACTGAAACTACTTTTCAGCATATCATTTTCCAAATAACATACGTGGTGCTCTTCATGCCAGCAGGAGAAAATCAATGTGCACTTACGGTCAGAAAAATTCAATTAGTGGATATCAGCAGGAAAATACCAATTGGTTTTTCTTCCATAATCCAAGGGTTTCATTTCACTATGGATTATATTCTGTATCCCTTTAACTGTTTTTCATCCTCAGAAATCCTTCCCAGTTTTGATCTGGGAATTGACTTTATAATAATCACTTGATTTGCATAGAGTTGATCCCATTTCTACTCTGTCACCAAGTTTTTATTCGCAGATAGTGGATGGGGAAAATCTGCAGCTGAGCTATAAAGGGCAGACTCACAGGCCATTAGAGGAAAGCTGATAACTCCCCTGTGGAGGCTTCCTGAGGATCTGCCTAGGAACACTTATCTCTCAGAAGCCGCTCTTAAGTATAATTAGCTACTAGTCCTTCCCCCTCCCCCACCCACTTTTTCTTCTTTGAATATAATCAGCCGTTTTAACTTAAACGAAAACCTCTTTTATGTGTTTTGTCCTGTACATCATAGAATATTAGAGATGACTTAGGACTGACATTGTCTAGTCTTTGTTCTAATTGGCCCAAGGGGCCCTTTGAGGTAACAAAAGGACCCGGATCCCTGCCCAACCTTATGATTTCATATGAAAAGAATTTTCCACTAAGAAAAATTTAAAAGCCTTATCCAATCTTCTAACGTTATGGATGAGGCAACTGGGAAGTTTAATGATGGATCAAAGTTCACCTTGTCAGTGCACAGCTAAGATCACTAGGTATGTAGACTTTTTCACTTCCCGTCAGTCATCTCTCCACTACCATTCACACCTTTTATTGTGTATGTGACATGTATAGGGACAGCTTTGCTTTTTTCATATATATTTCATATTAGGACTCTGCCTCTTGTGAATTTTGGAAACTCCACTAGAGGTAGTTTTAGAAGAGAGGATACTTTATTGGAAGAACAGAGGTGATGAGACTATTTCACAGGATCCAAGGAGTAAGTGAACAACCAAACTTAGGGAGGAGCAGAGACCTGTTGTAACTCATCCTCTGGAACAATGGGAACCAGGGACCTGAGTGCTGAGCACTTTTCTTCATATGCGAGTGGTCTTTGCTTCTCTCTGCATTTCTTCCTTATTTTAAATACTGTGGTTGCTGCACAATTCTCTTCCCTACTCTTTCTACATTGTGGAAAACAGTCTGGCAAAGATGTGGAGAAGAAGCAAACCTAATGCACTATTGCTGGGAATGAAGATTGGTGCAGCCACTATGGAAAATAGTATGAATGGTCTTCAAAAAATTAAAAATGGGTCTGCCTCATCACCCTGAGATTTCACTTCTGGGTATATATTCAGAGGAACTTGAAAGAATAGAAGATACACTGCTATGTCCATTGCAGCATTATTTACAATAGCCAAGCTATGGAAGAACCCAAGTGACCATCAGCAAACAAGTGGATAAAAACATGGTGAATGAAATGAAATATTACTTGGCCATATAAAGAATGAAATGTTACCATTTGTGACATCATGCATCATGGATGGACCTGGGGGGTATTATGTAAAGTGAAATAATTAAGTGAGAGAAAGACAAATACTATATGATTTCACTTATATGTGGAATTGAAAGAACAATATAAATGAACAAACAAAACAGAAACAGACTCATATGTACAGAGAACAGACTGATGGTTGCTAGAAGAGAGAGGTATTAGGGCACTGCGTGAAAAGGTACAATGATTGAGAAGTACAGATTGGTAGTGACAAGAAAATAACAGAAATGTAAAGTAAAACATGGGGACTATCTACAATAATAAAAGAGAAACATGCGAATTGACTGTATCTCTACTACTACCACAAGCCAATCAGGAGTGAGTATGCAAATTAACCCAACCAACATAGCTGTGGCCATGGAGTGAACAGAAGGCTTGGGTTTTCCAGGCAATGGAGGAAGCCAAGCTTTCTGGCTGGCCCTGGCCTCTGCTCAAGACTACAAAATTTCAATTATAGAAGATAAATAAATCCCAGATACCAGGGCCTCCACTTGGGTCACTGGGGGGCGTGGCTGGCCTGCAAACCACCACAGGCCCCTGATCCAGGATGCCCCATGTCCCTTGATCCGGGACACCCTTCAGGGCAAACCAGCTGCCCAACCCACGTACCAGGCCTCTATACCATCTACTAAAAGAGTGATATGCAAATTGACCGTCACTCCAACACACAAGATGGCTGCCCCTATGTGGTTATAGATGGTTGCCCCCATGTGGACATAAGATGGCCATCACAAGGTGGCCAGCAGGGGAAGGTAATTGGGAGGGACCAGGCCTGCAAGGGAAGGCAGTTGGGGGTAATCAATGGCCAGCAGGGGATAACAGTTTGGAAGGGACCA
The DNA here is from genome assembly GCA_011751065.1 of Lasiurus cinereus. NCBI lineage: Eukaryota > Metazoa > Chordata > Mammalia > Chiroptera > Vespertilionidae > Lasiurus > Lasiurus cinereus. Next base: position 14,587,088 of record JAAGEH010000311.1, on the reverse strand, counting down.
GGCATTCAGGAGAGGGTAGTTATGGGTGACCAGGTCTGCAGGTGAGGACAGTTAGGGTTACCAGGCCTGCAGAGGAAGGCATTTAGGGCCAATCAGACCAGCAGAGAGGGCTGTTAGGGGTGACCAGGCTGGCAGGGGAGCAGTTAGGCATTGCTCAGGCTGGCAGGGGAGTGGTTAGGGGGTGATCAGGCTGGCAGCAGAAGTGGTTAGGGGCAATCAGGCAGGCAGGTAGGCAGGCGAGTTGTTGGGAGCCAGCAGTCCTGGATTGTGGGAGGTATTTCCCAGATTGGAGAGTGTGCAGGCTGGGCTGAGGGACACACATTACCCCTTCTCCCCCCCGCCAGTGTAGAAATTTGTGCACGAGGCCTCTAATAGTCGATAAAATTGTAATAACTATCTATGGTGCCTTATTGATACCTAAAATATCAGGGGAACACTTTGTAAAGTATATGATTGTCTAGCCACTATGTGCACAGTTGAAACTAATACAAAATAATATTGAATGCAAGTTGTAATTGAAAAATAAAATTCAAAACGTATCTTCCAGAAAAAAATGCTTTTAAATACAAAGACTACTAATATTTCACCAGTAGTATATGTCTCTGACCTATTCACATAATCAAGGGATGTTTTAATTCTATAATTCTTAATGCATTGGATTTTTGAAGCTTTTCTATTAGCAAAATTTTGGAGTACCTCTACCTGCTGTCACAATATCCTTTATCTGCCAGCTTTTTTCCTGTTCTGTCCTCACTCCCCTTACCACCCCATATGTACTTACTATTCTTTATTTAAGGTGTTTTTTTCTCTTTTTCTTGGTAGATATTTTCAGAAGTTTCATGTGGGGAATGGACCCCATACTCTGACCAGGTTTTTCACAAGAATTATTTAGCTATACTTATAGCCAACAAAGAGAAGTATAACCATGAACTCCACCCCACCCCACCCCAATATAGAGATTTCTCTCTGTCACTCTTGTCTTGATGATATAAACTATGGATTTTGGTTTTACACTTTAGTGTATGCTCCTCAGTCTCGTTGGTTTTTCCTGAAAACTATTGTCACTGCCAACCTTCCCAGGGTGGTCTCTTTTTTCCTCCACTTACTTTTATGTGCTCATCTGGTCCATTGCTATTCTGTTGTACATCATTCCAGCTATTTGTCAACCTGGAGTTTTAGTTGATGCCTAATTTTGCAAAAAATAGGTTTTTGTTTTGTTTCACATCTCTGTTTTATAGGAATAATTTCCCATAAGAGAATAAAATGCTGACATTCTGTCACCATATTGTAACTCAGGTCTAAACTGTTGCTTTAATAATACATCCTATAACGGTTTGTTACAATGGTATCAAACATTTTCTTGGCTTTAACAATGAGTTTGCCTCTTTGTTTACAGTATTCTGGTGCCCTTTTCATTCTTTGTCATTTCATAATTTGCTGCTGTGACTCTGAACAATCATTTTTGCAAATTCATTCAGCAAATGAGCTTGTTATATATTAGAACCAGATATTCGAATTCTTTGCAAGCAGGTTTCCTTTCAGTTTCTTGGCAAACTTTTATTTCAATTTCTGTTTTATTGTATTGGATCTCTTTTAAAAATTCTATTTTTTATTTTAATTTATTCACTAGGAAAGAAAAGCAGAAGCAAAATAAGAACAGAAAGGCCCTGCTTTCTCACTGTCATCTATTAACTGTGTTATCTTCCTCATGCAGCATACTATTCCTGTCTGTGAAGAGGCAAAGAAACCTGATTATAAGAGAAAAATCTGTCTTCTTCTATTTTTTTAACATTCTTATATTGTTCTCTAAGCACTCACAAAATGAAATATACATTTTTGCAACCCTACCTAAGTGTTCATTATTAATAAATGATAGAATTAACATGAAGTTTCAATATTTTATACAGATGAGTAAATTTCTTGCACAACATTCTTACCATATACCTTTAATTACACAGTCTTTGCATTTATTCTCTTTACTACACCTCTCACTGTATCCAATCTCTAACATACCAAGATTTTGGACATCAGTGCCCTTAAGACCCTCTGGACTGGGTGAAGTATATGGAAGACACTCAGAGCCATCTCTAGGACAACAGGAAGGGAGAGGAGGGAGAGTCAGCAGGGTGAGGCTCCTGAGCCCTGGCCAAACCAAAAAGTAGTCTTATAATTTTCTCAACCATGTACTAAAGTCACTATGCAAAGAGACTACCCAGGTATTTAATCAACCCAAGTGTAGCTCCGAAGATGCTAGCAAGAGTTCAACCAAGTATAGCGAAGGACCAAAGCACCCTATAAATAACTTGATATCATATATTTATCTCCATTCCACAGCCCAATGCCATTTATAAGAGGAGTGGGAGAACGAGGGATTCTCTGCCAGATTGAACAATTATTCCAGAGCAGTAGTGTTAAACCAGAGAGTCTATTTAAACCATTTGATTTGACTAAATTCTGAACCTGATTTGACTCAGTTTGTGTGTATGTATGTGTGTGTGTTTACTTTTACTCAGTGAGTGGGAGTGTCTCTTGAGAAATTTTAGATAAGTTCTAGGGAAACAAGAGGTACTTCTAAAAAATATAATATGGAGTATGCTTTGAATAAAATTGCAACATTGCTAAAAAGATAATGACAGAGTTGTTCTGATTAAATCTATGATAAGGGGTATATATTTATTTTCCTATATTTTCCCAATAAAGTTGCTTCTATTTATATTTACTTCTTTTTTTAAATCCTCACTGAGAATATGTTTTTATTTATTTTAGAGAGAGAAAAGAGAGAGAGAGAAACATTGACCTGAGAAACATCAATCAGTTGCCTCCCATAAGCACATGACTGAAGATCAAAACCACAACCTAGGTATGTGCCCTGACCAGAAATTAAACCTGCAAACTTTTGGTGTATTAGACAACACTCCAACCAACTGAGCCACTAGGACAGGGATACTTACATTTACTTTTATACTTTACATTTGCTTTTAAAGGTTTACAAAATATTCCAAAAACAGAAAAGTGAAAAAATAATCATTGTGCTTTTTGTATTTATTTCTATAACTCAATAATCCTATCTCATATGCCATCAAGCTTCCTTCCACCTATTTTCTTATTTATTTATTTTTTCAAATAAACTGCTATATTTATTATAGTATTTTTGTATTTATTCAGAATTTAAAAATGTTCTTATTGATAAGTGTCCTCTTAAATTCTAATATTTTCATTGGGAGTTATTGTTTTGGCTAACTCAGTCGTTATAATTTTATAAGTTTTGAGTGGTCTAATAAACTCCATTTTTCCAAAGTTTTATTATTTTTAACATGTGATTTTTATAGAATGCATTTGTGTGTTTTTCCAAATATAGGTAATTTGAGAAATGCCTATAAACACAATTCGAAAGGAAAACTAGTAAGATTGGTGTCTAGCTCTACTTTTTGTTCCCCAAATCAGAACAAAATAGCAATTTCCTGTCCATATCTAGAGTAACTCCAACTTGCAATCCACCTAACTCTCTGAATCTTTTTCTTGTTCAAAATAATGTGAATTCTACTCTGTCTTATCCTTCTGTCCTTTCAAATACCTCAATAATTTATTTCATACACTCCCTGCATTTGTCTGCAACCTTCACCTTACCAAGAACATGCTTAATTATGATGTTATAACTCCACAATCATAACAAATCAGGTTTGGTTTTATTCAAATATTTACTAAGATCTTAGAGAATACTCAGGAAAAAAAATTAGCCACATAAAGGTTGATAGGCAGACTTCAGGGACACGCTATATACTTCTTTGGTTGGCATTATCATAGTCACACCTTTGGGTCTAATAATGTTACTTCTCGGTTAATAGTGTGATGTGAAGCCTGGCTGGCGTGGTTCAGTGGTTGAGCGTTTACTTGTGAACCAGGAGGTCACAGTTCAATTCTTGGTCAGAGCACATGCCCTGGTTGCAGGTTCAATTCACAGTGTGTGGAGTGCAGGAGGCAGCTGATCAATGATTCTCTCTCATGGTTGATGTTTCTATCTCTCCCTCTACCTTTTCCTTCCTCTCTGAAATCAATAAAAATATATTTTTTTAAAAGAGTGTGTTGTGGAGTCAGACCTCTGGGTTCAAATCCTGACCTCAGAATATTCTGGCTGGGTGATTTTAGCCTAATTCCTTACTCTCTCTAATCCTCAATTATTCTGTCTTAAAAAAAAATAGATTCACCTTGTCCTTAAGATTATTGTGACATGTACTGTGATATTCATTGAAGTAATGTACATAAAACCCTAGGCATATATCTGATACATAGTGAGGGTGAAGAAACATTGGCTGTTATTAGTGTTGTATGAACTTGAATGCATAGTTGATGCAGGGGATGTTCGTGATCTGAGGTGCAGTTTCACTGCTGGGTAAGCCCCAGAACATAGCCACTCAAATATGACAAGTAATAGAGCACAAATAAATGAATTTAAGTTGTGACCTTCATTTTAGAAAGAACGTAATTTTTTAAAATGTATTGTTATAGTCATTTAAATGTACCTTGCATTACATTTACAAGAACTCAAAATGGGATCTCTTGGCCTCACATTCTTCCTCTTTTCATACTCCATGTTGAAAGCTGATTTCTCATGTGTAATTGCTTTTGGCTAATAATTGTTTGCCCTCACACTCACCCTTCTTTTATAAGCAATCACTCTCACATGAAATGGCTTGCTGCCACTCAGGTGCACCTATATTAGCAGTCTGAAGAGCCCCTGTGAAAGCAGGAATGGAAATTGGGAAAATTTTGCAGTCTTTCACATACGTGTTGCCAAGGAAACCATCTACGTACTAGCTCACAGTCAGGCTGGCTTTTGTTTTGTGTCTTCAGTTCATATGAAGAAAATAGAAGGAACTCAGATTTCCTGAGGATGCCTCATGGACAATAGTTAAACTCTAATTTAAAAAAATTAGAAATCCCACCACTATCAGAATGCAAGTAATAGAAAGGCAAGTAGACTTTTTAATACCAACAAAATTTATTGTTACACTTGATAAAAATGCATCTGAGATTTTAAGTACTACAGCCAGATAGTTTACAGAAAGCAGGGAGCTCACATTACAGCCAAGAAAAGGTGTGGCTGATTTATTTTCAATCCAAAGTGATTGTTATCATGAAAATACTGTCAGTTAATAGGTAAAAAGGCAGAAGACTGGCTCTTTATCCTGAAATGACCCCTTAACATCTTAGAGTCTCAGTTACCTTAGGTTTAAAATGGGCATGAGGATACCTTCTCCGTCTGCCTCAAGTTAGAAAATAAATGTGAATGCTCAATTCTATTACTATTTAAATATATACATATATGTGACTTTTATAATTTCCCAAAATGTTGGCAAAATAAAAGTATTAAAGGATTAAATTGTGTATTTTAAAAATAAAAAAATAAATAAGTAATATGGATTTCTAAGACCAAAAGTTTAGAACTTTATTTGTAAAGAGGCTGTTTGGAGCATGAAGAATCAGTACTTAGAGATTATAATAGTCTCCGAGCTGTAGTTTCTGATTCAAGTCTTCCTCTGCTATTGTTTATCTGAAATGCTTCTAGCAGAATCACCCAGTTATTGCCTTGACCAATGACTTATGTCATATAGAGAGACATAGAGAAGGAAAGTGAAAGACACATTTCAAGGAAGGGGAAGGGTGTGGAGCCTCCAATTGCCTAGGTCCAGCTCATGAGTCAACTGGTCACAGCCTTTCAATGACCTCCTCCAACAGGAGATAAATGGGTCTAAAAAGTAATGCTGTTGCAATGATGACACAGTCCTTTCATGAAATATGAATTTAGGCCAAAATACATTCCATTATTTTATAGCATTAATTTTACAAAACTTTCTCTAAATTTTAAATCTAGACATATTACATATACAGTGGTACCTCGAGATACGAGTTTAATTCATTGAGGCATGGGAAACTATGAGATGCTCCTCGTGGTAAACTGGTGGGTTGTGTGCAGCTGGCCGATCTGCATGATTAATTGTATCTCAAATGTTGCTCGTATTTCAAAGCAAAAATCGCTCGCTCTACGGCTCGTATCTCAAAAATCTCGTATGTTAGGGCTCTCGTATCTCGAGGTACCACTGTATATCCTATCTAATAGAGAGGAGATATGTTAACTGCAAAGATGGAGGTGCCCACAGCCAATAAGGAAGGAATATGCTAATTGACTGCCCACCCTCAAAGATGGTGGCACCCATAGCCAATAAAGAGGGAATATGCTAATTGACTGCCACATTCTCAAAGATGGTGGTGCCCATAGCCACAAGATGGTGGCATCCAGTTCCCTCAGGCTGGCCAGTGTCTGCCTGAGGCATAGGTAACCAGGGCCACCAGTTCCCCCCAGCTGCTCCACACACTTGCCTCTGGAGTCCCCCAGTCCCTCAGCCTCCCAGCTGCCCTGGGCTAGCTCAAGGCACAGGCATGCCTCGGATGGCGGCTGCCTAGCCACCCAGGGCCACCTGAGGCTGAGGTAACCAGGGCCAGCCAAGGCTTGCACTGCCAGCAGTGGCAGCAGCAGAGGTGTGATGTGGCGTTGCCTTCCCCTGATTGCCAGGTTACATCCCACCCCTGAGGGCTCCTGTACTGTGAGAGGGGGCAGACTGGGCTGAGGTAATCCCCCTTCAGTGCATGAATTTTCATGCATCGGGCCTCTAGTATATAAATTAAAAAACTGATAACTTCTTTAGGAGGTGACATGAATGTTTCTGAAAAGGCAGATACTATTTGAGCAGTCATTTATGAAGATCCTAATATGTGTTCAGCACCATTTGCCTTGTGTAGTATTCAAATTAAAAATGCATATTCCAGCCGAGACCGGTTTGGCTCAGTGGATAGAGCGTCGGCTTGCGGACTGAAGGGTCCCGGGTTCGATTCCGGTTGGGGGCATGTACCTTGCTTGCGGGCACATCTCCACAGTGGGGCGTGCAGGAGGCGGCTGATCGATGTCTCTCTCTCATCGATGTTTCTGACTTTCTATCTCTCTCCTTCCTCTCTATAAAAAAAATCAATAAAATATATTTAAAAAAATGCATATTCCATAGTGAATAGAGTAAAAACAATTGGGACTTGATTTTGGAGTACGATAAAGTAAAGATGCTGAACATAAAGAGAAATGAGGTTGGAGAGACTCAGATTAGATTATGCAGGATTTTTTAAAAATATATTTTATTGATTTTTTTTCAGAGAGGAAGAGAGAGGGACAGAGAGTTAGAAACATCAATGAGAGAGAAACATTGATCAGCTGTATCCCACACACTCTCCACTGGGGATGTGCCCACAACCAAGGTACATGCCCTTGACCAGAATCAAACCTGGGACAGTCCACAGGCTGTTGCTTTATTCACTGAGTCAAACCGGTTAGGGCTTATGCAGGATTTAAAAAGCCAGGCATTCAATAAGTATCTGCATTTTAAATAATCTAGATTAGTTTTCAGAGTGATTTCTTTGGAAAAGTTGCAATTGCTAAGTCAGAATCACAAATAGAATGGTCTCAACATAATGACACACTTCATTCCTTTTAGAAATTAGCATGAGCTATTTAGACCTCTCCAATAAGCCTAGGTTTTGAACATAGGAGTGGAACAGTTATGGTCAAGAGAATTTTATAGGGAGATTTACCTCACAGCTAAGAAAGAGATAAAGATACTAAGAATTCTTTTTGGTGTTTTCTCTTCCCACCTCCACTGTATACTTTCTACCATGGACAATTCTCAAACCTTTCATACTCTCACAAGCCTCTGTACTATTGTATGCGTGTCTTCCTCAGACTTGAACGCCCTTTCTCTTGGTATAATTGATAAACTCTCATTCATTCTTTCTATTTCATTTTCTGTTCTTGCACAACAAGCCCTAATTAATCAACTTCTACATTTTTAAAAATATGTTGCATGACCTATCATTCAATTTTGAGCTTCCTGACATAATTTATTATTCCATATTTACTTGTTTTGCTTTCATGACTTAGCGCTATGCTTTGCAGTTAGTAGTCAACAAATGTTTGATACTTAACAGTTTAAAATAGCTTTATTTTCCTTCTTAACTAGGATAACTATGACACAAAACCCAGTAGTTAATGAAAAAAAGGGGACCTTATATTGATAAAAGCACTGAAAGAAGAGACTTTGACTAAGAAGATGCATAGGAAGGCAGAGCTACAGCCAAATTAGGATCCACTTGAGATCAGTTCAACACCCTGAAATTCAAAGAGAAGATAGCTTTGTAGATGTTGCAAATCTTCAAGTCTCAAAACAATGTGAATTAGTGTGAAAAAAAATAGAAAACATCTGTGCATCCAAAAGCTGTGCAAGGAAGCTGAAGCTGGCATAAATCAGATAAGCTTGTGCAATTGGAAAGTTGGAAATTCACATGATCACTGCACATGGGAGTAATTCTTCCCAAACTTCAGTGAGTAGTTTGCCATATTTTTGTGCTATTGCATTTCCAGTGAAAACTTTCCTTTATTGATGCTAATCTTGAATTTTTAAAACTTTGCTATTGTGACCAGCATATACAATTTTCTGCTATTAAGAGAAATATAGCCGAAAATTAGCGATCGAATCCAAGATGGCGGCATAGGTGAATACCTACACTGCTGCCTCGCACAATAATTTCAAAACTACAACTAAAAGACAGAACGGACATCATCCAGAACCACAGGAAAGCTGGCTGAGTGGAAGTTCTACAACTAGAAGGAAAGAGAGGGACTCACAGAGACCCAGAGGAGCTGCAAAAAGCTGAGGTACGGAGACGCGCGCACGAGGAGAGAGCGGGTGCCGGAGTACCTGGCTGGCTTTCTCTGGAGGGAGGGAAACGGAGACTCCCAACGGCATTGAACCCCTTATCTTACGACACTAAACCCCAGATCCAGCCGAAATTCATACGGGGGGAGTTTGGACTGTGAAAAGGGAGAAGTGCACGGAAATTTAGGGAGCCGCAAAAGATCAAAGGCCTGGTGGCGGCGCGCACGGCGCTGCCCGGAGGACAGATTGCTGATTGTGCCGCTGGCTTTCGCGAGTGGGCGGGCGACAGACCCTCCCAACTGTGCCACTTCTGACTCCACTGGTCCCCTGTTTCGGGCGAAACCCTGTGGACCTCGACTCCTGTGGTCCTGGTGCGCAGGGGAGCTGGAAAGGCAGTGGTTAGAGGCACTGCGGGCATGCGCGGGCACAAGGACCTCTCCAGCGATTACCCAGTCACGTGAGACTCAGGGGCCGTGGAGGGCGGGGCCGACCGGAAGGCAAGGCGGGCCCTTAAGCCCTGAGACTCCACCCCTCCCAAGCTCAACAGAGGCTTCTGCGGCTTTGCACGTCTGGCATTATAAGGCTGAATCCAACACAGAAGTTTCCCCTACATAGTGAAAATGCCAAGACAAGGGAAGGGATCACAAACAAAAGAAATGGAGGAAAAAAAACGACTGGATATAGAGTTCAAAACCACGCTTATAAGGTTTTTCAAGAATATGCTAGAAAAGATGGATAAATTTATCAAGTCCCAAGAGGAGATGAAAAAGGACCAACTAGAAATGAAACATTCACTGACTGAAATAAAAAATATACAGAGTCCTAACAGCAGACTAGAGAAAGGCAAGAATCAAGTAAAAAATTTGAAATATAAAGAAGCAGAAAACACTCAACTGGAAAAGCAAGAAGAGAAAAGAATCCAAAAATGTGAAGATAATGTAAGGAGACTCTGGGACAGCTTCAAACGTACCAACATCAGAATTGTGGGAGTGCCAGAAGAGAGAGAGCAAGATACTGAACACCTATTTAAAGAAATAATGACTGAAAACTTCCCACATCGGTGAAAGAAATAGACTTACACGTCCAGGAAGCACACAGAACCCCATATAAAAGGAATCCAAAGAGGACCACACCAAGACACATTATAATTAAAATGCCAAGAGCAAAAGACAAAGAGAGAATATTAAAAGCAGCAAGAGAAAAACAGTTCATTAACTACAAGGGAGCACCCATATGACTGTCAGCTGATTTCTCAACAGAAACGATGCAGGCCAGACGGGAGTGGCAAGAAATATTCAACGTGATGAATAGCAAGAACCTACAACCAAGAATAATCTATCCAGCAAAGTTATCATTCAGAATTGAAGGGCAGATAAAGAGCTTCACAGATAAGAAAAAGCTAAAGGAGTTCATCAACTCCAAACCAGTATTATATGAAATGCTGAAAGGTACTCTTTAAGAAGAGGAAGAAGAAAAAGGTAAAAGACAAAAAACTATGAACAACAAATACGTATCTATTAACAAATGAATCTAAAAATTAAGTGAATTAAAAATTTGATCAACAGAATAAACTGGTGAATATACTAGAATCAGGAGCATTGAAAGGGATGGACTGATAATTATCAGGGGGAAAGGGGTGAGGGGTATACAGGGAGAGACTGGACAAAAATCATACACCTATGGATGAGGTCAACAGGAGAGAGGGAAGGATGGGAGCTGGGTGGAGGGGTGATATGGAGGGGAAAAAAACACAAATGTATTAATCTGAATAATAAAGATTTAATTAAAATTTAATAAATAAATAAATAAATAAATAAATAAATAAATAAGGAGAAATATAGCCAATCAGCACATTGCAGAAATACTCTAAAAACAAAGAATTACTTTTATTGTTATATCTGGTGTATTAGTTTCCTATTTCTTGCTATTACAAATTACCATAAATTCAATGGCTTAAAAAAGTGCCACTTTATTATCTTACTGTAGTGTAGGTTAGAAGGTCAACACAGGCCTCACTGGTTAAAGTAAAAGTTTAATAGAGTTGCTTTTCTTCTGGAAGTTCTAAGGGAAAATTCATTTCCCTGCTTCTCTCTAGCTTCTAGAGGTCATCCACATCTCTTGGTTCATTCTTCCTTTCCTCGTGTTCAAGTCCAACAACACAGCAATTCTGACACTGCTTCCATTGTCACAGCTCTTTGTCTCTTCAGCCTCCTTCCTCCACTTTGAAGGACTCTTGTGTTATATTGGATTCACCCTGAAAAATACAGGATAATCTCCCTATTTTAAGGTTGCATATTAGAAACCTTTATTTCCCTGCAATTTTGATTCCCTTTTGACATGTAATGGAACATATTCATAGGTCTCAGGGTTTAGGATGTAGACTTTTTTGGAAGGCCTTTATTCTGCCTCACATACCTATTAATGGAAACATGATTAGCCCCTCCCCTCTCCCTACCCCCCGCTCATAAACAACATATGGCTTAAAAGAGGTTAGGAGTTTAGGTAGCCAATGATGTTAGAAAAGTGTGTCTAGCCAAGATCTGCAGATTTAAATATAAATTAAACAGTCGCCATATTTCTTTACTCCATATTTGCTGCAAAAGTCCCTATGAAACCCTTATTTTGGCCACATCCTTTTAAAATATATGCTCCCAAATAATACTGTTCAGAATTTTCATGGTATGTTTTTAAATAAACTCAACAAAATATTGTAGGAAGATTTTCACTATTGACCAAACTGATCTAGAAATAGACTTGTAAGATGCTTCTAGTGCTAAGTAGGACACAAGCAATCACAATTCTATTTGACATCCTTTTGACAGAGTGAAACTAAGATCATTATCAAATAAAAAATTATGTTTAACTATTACGGATTTTCATTAAAAATTTACTCTGTTATATTCAATTGTGTTTGAAAAGCTCAGCGGAGAAAAAAGAGAGTCCTTGTATGTGGAAAGAAACCACAGAAGATTAATGGGGCCTTCATAATTAATTTAAAATAAAATCCTGTATTTGAGAAAGACTATTAAAAGCAAGTCATAATGCAAACATAAAGGGAATACTTTGTAAAAATCATCATATAGTTCATTGACAAGGACTAAAAGCTCCAAACAGCAGGCCATGTTTGATCTTGTTTTTATGAAGTTAAAGTAGAGAGACATAAAGCAGAATGTTCCAAAAACAAAGGAAAGATATTATAGCAATTAATTTCTATGCTCTGCTAAGCAGTCAGAAGTTAGAAATATGAATTTATAGGTAAATAAGTTTTATTAAAATTATTTTCTATTTAACTAAAAGAATTATTTTGAGTTGAAATGCATTATCTATACTTATCTGTCATTTAGTAATAGCTAATCAGAAGAAAAACAATTATTTTAAAGAATAAAAATACACACAGTATTTAGTAAATATATAGCTTTATAGCTATGCCATTATACTCCATGTTTCAAATTAACTAGATATTGGCCCTACCTTCACAAACGTTATAGTTGATTAAACATTCATGTGAATATTTTTTAAAATTCTTCATTATTTAAAGTTTTATGTATGTCTCCTTTTCCCCCATGTGGATATTAATAAAAAATAAAGCTTAAAGTACTAGAAATAATGTACTACGAAGAACACAATTCAGTATAAATAGCATGTACCAGTACATTTGAGATTGCAGAGCGTCTTACTCTTACTAACTTAATTCAAAGGGTGCTATTGCAGGAAGATAGGACGCTCTGCAATCTCAAATGGAACTGCATGACCAGGTGCCATAAAACACTGAAACATCATTCAGATTACTGTATTGACTATAAAAGTCCTCCAATCCCAGAAAGCTGCTCAGAAGACCTCTTTTGCTCCCTACTCCTGTGCCACAACCTTTGCAGTGACTCAAGTATGCTTTATCTAGTATCTACATCAGTCTTCTTAGTGCCTTGTGTTTGCTTTTGCCTTACTCTTTCTGTATCTTTCACTCATGTGTCCCAAGAAGAAGAGAATCTGAATGCTTGGTAGTTACATCCAATATAAATACCTTTTTCTCATCAATACAGAAGAAAACTTTTGCAGAGTCCTTTCTCATCATGGCTCATTTCAAGAACCTCTGCTGTTTGTCTTTAGGTCCAATTCACTGTGACCAGGGAGTAGATTTGTATGGCACAAATGTAAAAGAAAGCACCTGCAGCTTCTTTGTGTCCTTATGTAAATAAGGTTGTAAATGTAGCAGGAGATCAGAAAGCTTTATCTTGTTCATATGTAAGAAATATTCTATGGAATATTTAGGAATTGTAATGGCCTAGAAATTTAGGGTTTCTAGAATGTTAACATCTAAAATTTAATATTCACTTACTATCCAGGTAGAAGCATAATACAATTGAAGTGGTGGTGACTGTGAAGGTGGTGGTGGTGGTGGGTGTATGTGGGCATTATTCATTCACTCATCCTTTATTGGGCATTTATTGAATTGTGGCAACTATTCTTTATGATGAAGACATAGTGATGCATTAGATACTAATTTGGGATTTTTTTCAAGCTCAAAGACAGCTTGAAATCTAATGGAAGAGATACTCTTTAACCATGAAATAAAAATAATTATTTCAAATGTAATAAGTGCTATTTTCACATGTTACCATTATCAAACATGATCAAACTGTCAATTTCTGTATCTTTATACTCTGTCTTCCCTCCTGTTACTGCGTATCAATGACCCATGCTCCTTCTAGTAATAAGTCTTCAAGTTATGTACTGGGTCTCCCTCCCAACTCAAGACCTTTCCTCTTCCAGCTCATCACTTTTTCCCTCTCCATTTGATTATTCACATTAGCATTAAAAGATGCAATTATTTTTCACATTTTAAAAAAACAAATGTTCTCTTGATCCACAGCCTTCCAGCTACAGCCCAATTACAGTAAAATTTCTTCAAAAGATGATCCATATAATATATATATATATATATATATATATTATATTATATTATATTATATATGCATCTGGCCACTCAGTATGTATGCGTGTGTGTGTGTGTGTGTGTGTGTGTGTGTGTGTGTGTACTAAGTGGCCAGATGCATTCAGAGATCATAATAATCTGGCCACTCAGTGTATATATAGGTACTAGAGGCCCAGTGCATGAAACTCGTGCGTGCAAGAGTGGGCCTTCTTTCCCCTGGCTGCTGGTTTCCCTCTGGGCTTCCCTCACAGCCCCAGCTTTGTCTGGAAGGAAAACCAGTCTAATTAGCATTTTATGCTTTTATTATACATGTATATGATATACACACTTGCATTTTAGTGAGTTATCTAGATTTCAGAGATAGTTGTGCAGAAAAAACATGGAAAAAGATTTCTAGCAGAGCCTAAACATGCTAAGAATCTTTATTATACAATTTAGTTTTGCAATATCACTTTCAATTGTCAGAACAAATGGGCTTTTCTTTTCTTTTTTTCACTTCATTGAATTTATTTGTAGGAGTTTTTTTCTTTCTTTCCTACTCTTTACTGAAAACTTTTGTTTACTCTTCTCCACTCCTTGATTCCTCCCAAAATTAAAATTTCTCTTTTTCCTATTATGGAAATAATCTAAGCTCTTTTAGCTTCTCCTCAAAACTTACCATATTCATCACTGTGCACTTTTAGAAAAGCATATTCCATCAGAAATCCATAACCATAGTAGACAGTTTACTGATCATATTTTGTTATTTTAATGTTTTAGTAACCCACAATACTTATTAGACTTTTATAATGCTGCCTGTAACAGAGACTCCACAATAGCAGCATATTAAACATGATATAAATTTATTTCTCTCCCTCCTAAAAGCAGTCTTATCTCAGTCCCAGGCTGGTATGATGTGCCATGGTAACAGGAACTGAAATTCCCAATCCTGATTTCTCTGCCATCCTCAATGTGTATCTCCCAATCTCTTTCAAGGTGACTCCCCAACTCCAGACATCTGTATTCCAATCTGCACAGTGGGTGAATCAACAAAAGAAAGGAATGACCTTTTCCACTTCTCTTTAAAAAACTTTCCAAAAAAATTGCACATATACTTCTACTAAATTCCATTTGTCAGTATTTTTCATATGGTCACACAATAACTTTAAGCAAACCTGGAAAATTATTCTGGGCATCAGTGAGTCCAGTTAAAACCTAAAGATTCTATTTGTTAAGAAAGAAGAAAAAATGGATATTTAGGGGAAATTAACTCACTATCCACCCAAAGTAGTTTATTAATATTTTTCTCTGGAAAATTAATAATGTCCTCCATTAAATTTTTGTGAGTGTATTTTCTCTGGTATATCTAACTTATGGATATGTGTGCATGTAAGATTATGTATAAGTATATTTATATGTATGCCTGTATTTATCTAGTTTCTATCTACCTATCTATTTCTAGATAATCTATTTAAGTATCAAATTAATTTATCTATTTACCTATACATCCATCTAATTATAAAGTTATCCAACTATCAATTTTTTAAAACTACATCACTATTTCCAACTTTCTCTGGATAGTCCAATTCTAAGATATTTTGTTATTATCAACAACTAAACAGGTTGTTTAGAATGAAGATAAGGGCTACAGAAATATTGGAATTAGATGAGGGGTATTGTCATTACTAGCACATGGGATTAATCATCAAAGTTTTGAAATCATGTGGTGACAGTCATAGCCTCTCTGCTGCTGTATAATGTGCTTGGTACTAGTCAGATAAATACTTTTGATGAAGCTAAAGCAGCGCATGTGATTCTGATGAGGACATACAAGAATATCTCATCAGTATCAGAACAGTTCCTTGATGAGAGGCATAAATTTACAGTATTTCCTATTTTGAGTTGTGTGGAGAAATTGATTGATCTCCATTATTATCCATAAATTTCCTATCTCTTTTTATTTGCAAGAAAATGTAAGTAATTGGAGGTAGATCATGTCTTCAGAATGTGGCTCTATTTTTTTTAATCAGCAAGCAAGATTTGAAAGCCTCCCATCCAAGTTCCCCATCATTCCTCTGCTCATATTTCATTCATTTAAAAGAAAACTAAGTACACCATTACACCCAGATGTCATAATCCCAGACCACAAGCCATCCATCTGAGTGATAGTGAACAGAAATGACTAATTCTTATCTGCAGCCAGGGTATTATAGATATTATCAATGTAGGTGTTAAAGGTATTGAAACTGATGGGAAGGATGTCCCAAGTAGTAAATGAAAAAATAGAGTATCCAAGATTTTGTCAGCCTACACTCTGGGAAAGAAAGTAAGAAAAAATAAACACCTTTTCATGACAAAAGTTTATTTACCCATATATGGTGAAAGGCAGAATTTCAACTCATGTACTAGTTTAGAAATGTTTAGATAATCTGGCTGGCATGGCTCTGCTGTTGAGCTTCTATCTATGAACCAGTTCAATTCTTATGGCACATGCCAAGGTTGTGGGCTTGATCCCCAGTGTGGGGTATGCAGGAGGTAGCCTATCAATGATTCTCTCTCATCATTGATGTTTCTCTTTCTCTCCCTCTTCCTTAAAAAAGAAATGTTTAGTTAAACTAGAATGATAATGATTTTAAAAACATTGTTTCAGATATATAAAGAATCTAAACCCCACATAAATGTTAAGAAAAAGAGACCTATTCCTACTGTTTTATTTAAATAATCAGAAACACATTTCAAAAATTTATTTGTAAAACAAATTTATGGTGATCTAGATTCTTTAAGTTTCCTGTTGTTTCTTATGGATTACAATGATCAATCTTCTTTGCTAATTAGTTCATACTATTTCATTCTATGGTCTTAAACCACCCAAGTGACTATTTGAATGTTCTTTATCATACAGGGGAGTTACCAATTCATAGTCTCCCTGCTCTTCCTCCAGCTGATTATTAATAGCACTACTGATATTAACAAATAATTTGTCTTAAAATGTTCATGTGAAATTTGACTTTCATAGTTGATATACAGAAATCATTCTCATTTCATCTGCACTTATTCCTAATTTTCTATTCCAAACTAGGAACCTCCATTTCTTCGAACTAAATAGAAAGAAACTTGCCATCACCCAATCCAATTCACTCCTCCCTAAAGAAAAAAAGAAAAAACACCTTTGGAACTGGAGAACTGAGCACATAGAATTCTGCCCATCATTTTTTATTTTCTTTTGGACCTTCCAGCATGCATAGACAGTACATTTGGTTCAAGTCCCGGTGCTATGTAGTGAGTATATTCAAATCAGGATCCAGGAATGTCTTCTAGAATTAGGTCTGAGGAAGTCTATTGCCCTCTCTTTCTCTACTATATTATCTATATGTTTATAAGATAGCTACCCTTGGTATCCCCAAGGCTTAGAATTGGTGTTGCTAAGAAGCCTAATGTGACTCCATATCTAAATCCCACTAAGTACTCTGTTTTTTCAGTAATTTGATCTTTAGTGCTCTGCTGCAGAATCAAGGATACTAGGAGCTACTCATTATTTATTGTTTCATATACACAATCACAACCCCCCCTCCCCTTTCCTTACTAATTTATACAGAACTGTCGGAAACCAAATACTGTTCTCACTAAATGGATGTAAACAGGAAGCCAGAAGGCTGGTCAACCTTAATTGCTCTGAAAGGTCAGAGCTAATTACTCACTGTTTAGTTGAAACATTATTGGTTGAAGCAACCTCTATGTTTGTTTCTTGTTAATTTCTGTTTTTGTTATTTCCTGCCTAAAGGCTAGGGGTGTGTCCCAAAGCCTTAATAAAAGGGAGAAAAAGGCCAGAGCAAGTGGCAGTCCTTTCCACTAGAGGAAGGCTCCCGCCTGGCCCCCCAATATCGCCAAATTTATGCTTTCTAGTCTCTCATTTCGTTTGCGTGCGGCCTCCTTCAGAACCCGAACCCTGACCCGGGAACCCTGAACCACGCGGGACATGGAAAGAGGTTCCCACACAGAACCAAGTCAGTAATGGTCAAAATTTTAATTTCATTCCAAAGTGATAGAATATCAAGATCTAATGGTAATAGAGATAGAATAAGAATGAACATACCTGTAAGATAAACCCAGAGAGAGATGGGATTTTTATTTCTTCTGATTGGGGATAGTGTAAGTCACATGGGATAGTTAAACAGTTTTACTTATTTTTGTCATTGTTGGCATTGGGAACTTTATTGATAGAAGCACATGAATAAATGCTGAGCAAACAAAGGGATTGACTGTATTCTAAGGTAGGAGCACACCCATTTTATTTTCTTCAATATTCCCCTGGTGTAACAAGGGATGGTAGGAGAAAGCACTTTTCCTTTACAGCTAGAATTCTGGATGTGCTTTGGTTTTACCCATGAAATTTACTCAGATAAGGTTTGGAAAGTGGAAATGAGATGGTGACCATCTTACATGGCGTGGTAGCTGACAGTGGCAGTGTGTGATGGGATATGAGGCTGTTATGATGTCAACAGTCGTGGCAGAAACTCCGATCCCAGTTTCTCACCTCAGATCACAACTAGTGTTATGACCTGGAAACCAGTTATCCTTGAAAGCCCCAAGCTCGCATCTCTTCTACCTTTCCAACAACTTTGTAAAGACTTTTATTCTCCCTATTGAATCTCTGCTAGAGATATCTAACATGTTTTCTACTTCCTACTTGTAACATTGCTTGATATAGTGTGACACTATCTATTGGACATTGAGGAAACCCCAGTCTCCTCACTGTGAAGTGCTGATTGTGAAATATTATGAGGTTCTTTGAGAATTAAAAAGTATGCAAAGTGCTGAGCTCCAGTAATTTCGCAATAAAGAATTGCTGTTTTCACCAACAACCTCATTAGTAATACATTTTTTTTTTAGTATAAAGAGCATGACCACTTTATAAATGCTGTTATATTGCTAGATCAAGAAAAACGCTACAGATGATTATCATTTTTGTATTATGGTCATTTCCACACATTATAATTAAATAAAGCTATAGTTCCTTGGAATATATTAAGATATTTTCTTTGAAGTTTGTGTGATAATTTCTTGACCCTCTACCTAGCATGTAATCTTTTCAATTATAAATCAGATTGGAGAGATGATAATATTTCTGATTTTTATAGGGATGACCATTCAGCATTCCTTTGTTCATAAGAAGATTCTGACTGAGCAAAAAAGGAGATGAAAGCCTCTTATGCTATTTATAGATTTGGAATTTTCCCTCTAGTGATTTATGCAACATAGATTTGTCACATTAGAGGGAAATGTCATTGAATTTATGCTTTGATTTGTGCATGTCTGTATATGTGTGGGTTGGATTCCATAAACAAAGAAATTTCCTGAATATGTTCTCCTGCAATGTAGTAAAATCTGAAATTGAAAGTGCAGCTTCTTAATCTTTAAAATTTCTGAGAGAGTGAGTTCGGCATGCCTCTGCTGTAAGGTAAGAAATAAAGAAAAGTCTCTGCAGGCTGCTGGGTGACCCCTGATAGGTATCACAGCGAAATGGCCTGGGCAGCAGCATGATGTATTGTTCAGAGGTTGGTGTGCTACCAGGTGGAAATAATCACCAAAATAAACACCTTGGGATTTAAAACCAGTGTTTGCTTTTTCATTGTGCTTACTCTGGTTCTGAGCAGTTGATCTGTTGGGTATCCCACCAAGTCAGGGTAAAAGGGTAGAGGAATGTTTGGGATGGGAGGAACTGTGACTAGTTCTAGGTCTCCCTTGGTTTGCAAAAGAATGATATCTTTATAAATAAACCACGAGGGGTTTCACAAATTTACTTGTAAATATGTTGAAAATCCTCATTTCAGGAGATTTTCTTTCTCTGCTCTTATTCTCTCTGGCAAACTACAGATTCTTGAATTTCTGCAGTCAGTCCAACTTACAATTCTGACTTATTTGAGGATCATTAAAAATCTGGGCTCAGCTCTTTGGTTGGAACACATTACTAATGGGACCTAGCAGAGTCCAGAAGTCATGATCTGCAGATATAGTTATGACTTTACTCACTCCAGCAATTTAGAGAACCTACCAGAGAGTCAATGGTAAACAGAATTTTATATCCAGCAAAAGTGAGAGAAAAATTAAGACATTGTTAGATAAACAAAAGATAAGGGAGTTTGTTACCTGTTCTGCAAAAAATGTCAAAAGGAGTCCTGCAGGTTGCCAAGAAAGAACACTAAATAGAAACTCAAAGCAGTATGAAGAAAGTACGGTCTCACCCTGTCTGATTTGGCTCAGTGGATAGAGAGGGTTGGCCTGTAGACAAAAGGGTCCTGGTTCAATTCCAGTCAGGGGCAATTGCCCAGGTTGCAGGAGGCAGGCGATCAACGATTCTCTCTCATCATTGATGTTACTCTCTCTCCCTCTACCTTCCCTCTCTGAAATCAATAAAAAATATTTTTTAAAAAAGAAAGCATGATCTCTATAAAGGTAAATACATAGAGGATTATAATTACTAGCATTATTGTAACTTTAGCTTGTAATTCTACTTTTGATTTTCTTCAGTATCTGAGAAAGAAATACATTTTAAAAATCATTAGTTTAAAAGCTAGTATTACTGTAAATTTGTTTTGTAACTTCACTTTTTGTCTTCTACCAAAAATTTACCTTTTGAGACCCAAGTATGAAAATTTTTATAGTCTATGTTTTGGACACAAATGTATAACGTTCTAAATTGGTGACATTAATAACTGAATGTGACTGAGGCTAGAGAGGTATAAGTACAAAGTTTTGCATGCTATAGAAGTTAAGCTGGTTTAAATTCAAATTAGAGTGTTCTAGCTTAGCATGTTAAATGTAATCCCCATGATAACCACAAATAAAATTGCTATAAAATATACACAGAAGGAAATTAAAATATTTAAGTATAAAAAATGAACTCAATACAAAAGAAGAGATAAATATAGGGATTGAGAAACAAAAATAGTATAAGACATTGAGAAAACAAATTGCAAAATGACAAAGGTAAGTCCCTTCTCATCAATAATTGCTTTTCAATTTAAATGAATTAAACTATTAATCAAAAACAGAGATTGGCAGAATAAATTAATAAAACATTATCCAACTATGTGCTCTCCACATGAGACTCACTTTCAACCCAAAAAAAAACAAATACATTGAAAGTGAAAGAATAGAAATAGATATTTCATGCAAATAGTAATCAAAAGAAATTAGGGAAGAATATACTAACAAACTAGACATTAAATCAAAAAGCTTATAAGAGAACAAGACCCACATTATATACTATTCAACACATCAAGAAGATATAGCAGTTATAAATATTTGCACACCTAATAACAGACCATCAAAATATAAGAAGTAAAAATGGACAGAATTGAAGAAAGAGCTTTAAATAATAGTTGGATGCTTCAATACATTGCTGTCAATAACAGAAAAATAGATAGAAGATTAAAAGGAAATAAAAGACTTAACACAATAAAACAAGTAGACCTAACATATATACAGATTACTCTACCCTAAAACAACAGAGGACATCATCTTCTCAAGTGCCCATGGGACAATCTCCAGTATAGACTTTATGTTAAGACATAAATTAAGTCTCAATAGATTTAAAAATATGGATCATACAAAATGAGTTCTCAAACACAAAATAATGAAGTTAAAAATCAATAACAGAAGGAAAACAGGAAAATTTACAACTAATGGATAAAGAAGAAATTACAAAAGAAATTTAAAAATACTTAGAGGTGAATGAAAATAAAAATACAACTACCAAGACTTAGGGGACACAATGAAAGCAATGCTAAAAAAATTTTATAGCTGTAAATATTTACATTAAAAATATATTAATCAACAAACTAAATTTATAACTGAAGAATCTAAAAAGAGAAGAACAAACTGCACCTAAAGATAGTAAAATAAAGGCAATAATAAAGATTATAGAAGAGATAAATCATATAGAACATTTTTAAATATTGTGAAAATCAACAAAACCAATAATTAGTTCTGTATAAAGATTGACAACATTGACAAACTTTTAGCTAGATAGACTTAGAAAAAGATAGACAATTACAAAAATCAGAAATGAATGCGGGACATTGCTACTGATTCTACAGAAATAAAAAGAGTTACACAAGAGCAAGAGTATAATTGTACATCAACACATTGGATAATCTAGATGAAATGGACAAATTTCTAGAAACACAATACCTATAAGACTGAATCATAAAGAAACAGAAACTCTGATTAGAACTATCCTAGCTAATAAAGAGAGGATATGCTAATTGAATCTCAGACTGTCACAAAGATGGCAGCACCCACAGCCAATAAGAAGGGGATATGCCGTCAAAAATGATGATGCCCACAGCCACAAGATGGCAGCATCCAGTCTCCTTAGCCCCACCAGGTTGGAAGGTGTGTGGCAAGGTCAGATCTGCCCCAGGAGGGCCCGCCCACTCCACTCACCGGCCTCCGGAATCCCCCAGTCCCATCCTACTCTCAGCCACTCAGGGCCAGCCTGAGATGCAGGCAAGTCTTGAATGGCGGCTGCCCAGCTGCCCAGGGCCACCCAAGGTTCAGGTAACCAGGGACAGCTAACACTTGTGCTGCCAGCAGTGGCAGCAGCAGAGGTGTGATGGGGCATTGCCTTCCTCTGATCTCTGGGTCGGCTCCGGCCCCTGAGGGCTCCTACACTGGGAGAGGGGGCAGGCTGGGCTACCGAATCCCCCCCCACTTCAGTGCATGAATTTTTATGCACCAGGTCTCTGGTAATTGGCAAGGGGAGTGGTGAAAGCCTTGCTTCTGACTTAGAGAAAAAGTATTTTACCATTGAGACTGATGTTCTCTATGGGTTTTTCTTAAGCAGATTTTATTATTTTAATGTAATTCTATCTATCCCTAATTTGTTGTTTTTTTTTTATTATTAAAGGGCATTGAATTTTATCAAATGCCTTTCTGTATCAATTTAGATGATCATATGATTTTTAGCCTTCACTAAGAGAATACATCTAATTTTACTCATTTTTTGAACTTCTTCAATCTAAAAACTAATAATATCATTTAATATTAACAAATTATTAGCCATTAACTTCTTTTGGACTATTATCTTTCCAACCTTCTCTGGGATTCTGGAGTTTCAATTACTATTTGTTAGATTTTCACTCACTATCTTTTATGTCCATAAGTATTTTTATCTCTTTATCTCACCCTACTTTATTCTGCATAAACAATCAAATTTATTTTATAATTTATTATCCCTATTCAGTTGAGTTTAATGTACCATATAATATGTTCTTGTGTTCTTAATTTTGATAATTATGTTTGTCATTCTGAAATATTTCATTTGGCTCTGTTCCACATTTAGTTTCTGTTTGTTTGTTTTTTTGTTGGATTTTGTACTCTCTTGTATTTTTAAAAATAATTTTAAATACTAATATCAATTAGTCATATTTAGACCATTTTTAACCCTAGTTTTTTAAATGTAATTTTTAATTTGATTCAGTTATTGACTCTTTTTGCATTATAATTACATTTTATGTATAGTTTGAGCTTTCTAAAAATTGTAATGTCATCTCAAGGAAGGATGTATTTTTCTTTTTCTTTTTTTTTTTAACATGAAACAAATTTTATTTAGCATAGTTAGTCACAATATTCAGCACAAAAGTTTACAGAGGATAGAAAGTATACTAATAAAAGCCAATCTCTATCAAGAGAAAATAGAACAGGGTCACCAAATACTTCCTTCATGCCAGGCATGCCCAGTGGAATCTTTCCATATCCATCCTGAGACTTCTTGAATCCTAATTGTTACTGTGGCTGTTCTTACCGACCTGGTGGTTCACATCTGCCACAAAAAAGTTCCCAGTACCCTTCTCAGCCTCCTGTGACCACTGCTGGTCCCAGTAGGGATGGCTAATCAGTGAGGACACCTTCCAAGCTTTTCTCATCTAAAGGGTCAGTGAAAAGCTGAGATGGCAGAAAGAGGAAATGGACAGCACCAAGGCAGAGCTCAATGTTTTGAAATGGACAGAGGAGGACCTGAAATAGGGTCATCAGAAACTCGAAAGATGGTTATCTCTTTAGGTCAAGAAGCAGCTGAGGTTGATAAAAACGTAGAACTTTTGAGAAACAAGGATGAAGAACTCAGCTCTACTCTGAAGAAAATGGAAAATCAGTCTGAAAACAATAATATTGAAGTTATCATTCCCACAGCTCCACTATATAAGCAGATACTAAATCTATACAAAGAGAAAAATGCTACCTTTTACCTGGGAGGAGCTTTGAGGCAGAGAGTAATAGACCTGGATGTCTTCTTAAAACATGTTTCTGTCTGGTAAACAATTCCAGCTGAGAGCCCTAATGCAAAAAGCAAGAAAGAATGCCAGTCCCAGTGACCTCCACTGCCTTCTCTGATATTAGCTGGAGACTAAGTTCTTCTTAAAGCAGTCTTTCCTTCTCTTTATTTCTCTCATCAGTAGGTGCCAAGAATAAGTTATTGCTGTTAATCATTTAAGTATAAAATATTTTTAATTAAAGGGTGGATTTTCTTTGTGGGAGTCTCATCTACTGTGGGCTGTAGATTCTGTTGGGACTGATGGTAATTTATTAATTTCAAGCAAATTACCTCATGAGTATTGAACATTCAGAATTCAGAGTATCTGATTTGTAATTGAGATTTTTATTTTACCCGGGTTACATTTTTTCATTATGAATCTGGTAATTGGCATGATTCCTGATGCTTCCCTCCATTTGTGTTTTTTCTAAGCCAATTTCCACAGTCATCCAATTCCTTTTTTTTTTTTTTTGCAGAGGGTTCCATTCTAGCTAAACACCTTATATGAAGCCAAAACCACAGCTCTGTTTCAATAAACAACATAAGCAACAATACTCTGGTCTGTCGACATTATCCCAGGCCCCATACCTCTGAGCTACTTTAATAGCCTAAAGTTCTATGGTAATGTTTCTCCTTGAAAAAATCCCATTTCTTTCTTCCTGGTGAGTTTGGCTTTTTCCTACTGTATTTTTCTCTTGGAATTTATTATTTTTCCTGTAGAAGTATGGCATTTGTAGGAGTTTTGTAGCAGTATAGAGCAGGAGAATGGTGTTAATGGAAATTTGCTATACATAACCTCCTTTACTCACCTCATAATAAATAAACATATATTTACAAGTCATTGATATTATATTGTATCATTTTCACTGGCTTAAAACTATTTATTATACTTATGTGTCCTAACTTATCCAGCTAAATTCTTATTTTGATTATTTTCAGTGTTTCTCTCCCATGATTCTTTTCTCATAAAAATTGCATTGTATAATTTCTCATACATTCTATAAAA
This sequence comes from Lasiurus cinereus, assembly GCA_011751065.1. NCBI lineage: Eukaryota > Metazoa > Chordata > Mammalia > Chiroptera > Vespertilionidae > Lasiurus > Lasiurus cinereus. Next base: position 14,562,099 of record JAAGEH010000311.1, on the reverse strand, counting down.
AGAAAACAAAAGGATATACATAAAATAATAACAAAGTAAAAAGAAGTTTCTGGAAAATAAATGACAGTAAGAAAAGGGTTAACAAATGTGAGGGAGTACCAACATGTTCTTTTCTCTGTGACAATGTTTTACCTATATCCAAAGGGTTTCTTTGCTTTTTTAGAAAGGTTTAGTGGTTTGTTTGTGACAGCTATGAATAGCCCAGAAAAATGAAAGAATCTTATAATAAACCAGGACCAAATTTTTTTGCTGGTACTGTATCTTGAAATGTGACTGTTATGCTCTCAGAAAAACATTAATATGATTGAACCATACATCACTTTCTCTATTTCTTGCTGCCTTCTTTCTACTTTGGGATGCCTAGTGGATGAAAACTTACTGCATCCTAGGAAACATTGCTTTATCAGTCTTGGGAAAAGGTAGCAGTAATGATTAGGGCACCTCAGCCGAAACTACGGTAAACTTGGAACTAATTCCCCAAAGTGTTCATAACACCATTAAAGCTAGAGTTGTTTATCAAACTGAGGCAGTCTAGCACACTTTACAGCTTCCAGAACTCTCATCTCAGAAGCAATGTATTCCCATTAAACTGAGTAGACATAGAACTATAACTAAAAACTTCCAAAGAAGCAAAATAAAATATTTTCTAAAAAACAAAATAAGCAACAGACTAACTTCAAGAAGAAACAGCACATAAATCAAGAATAGTATATAGACCGTCGCCAGTGGCAGGCTGGGGAGCACACTGCCGCAGGGACCACGCCTGGGCCTTAGAGGGCGCGGGTGAGGGCCAAGGAAGGAGGCGGCGGCTCCTTACCTCCTGAGCAGCTTCGGTGCTTCAGGTCCCGCAGCTCTGAGTATTCGGACTTTCAGGTCTGAGCGCGAAGTGCCCAACTCGCTGCTCCGTGGAGCTGACCGCGTTCTGAGTGGGAGGTGGACATCTGCGGCAGTCTGAAGCCTTCGGCAGGGCACCCATCGAGCAGCCAGGGACCCGGGGACCCAGAACTCTGCTCTCCAATCGGCGCAGTCACACGGCGGAACCAGAGATCCACAGAGCACACCGAAAGGAGAGAGAACTACATAACCAGACACCCGGAGAAGAAAGACCATGGGCAGAAAAAGAAACAGCCCACATAAGACAGAAAGGCAGGTTTCACCAGAAAAGGAAGTAAACGAAATAGAACCAGAAATAAGCCAACCAGAGAAAGAGTTCAGAGAAATGATCATAATGTGGTTGAAAAGAATGGAAGACAAATTTGACAATATGAGTAAGAGCCAAGAGGAAATGAAGAACCTACAGGAGGTGCAGAATAAACAAGAAGAAATGAAAAATGACATCACTGCTATAAAAAATTCAATAGAAAGCATCAAAAGTAGACTAGAAGAAGCAGAGGACCGCATCAGTGAGCTAGAAGACACGGTAGGAAAAAATACCCAAGTACAGCAGCTTCTAGAATAAAAAGTTAATAAACAAGAAGAGAGTCTAAGGGAACTTTGGGATAACATGAAACAAAACAACATCTGCATAATTGGGGTTCCAGAAAGAGTGGAAACTGAACAAGGATTAGAGAACGTGTTTGAAGAAATAATGACAGAAAATTTCCCCAATATAGAAAAGAAAAAACCCACACAAATCCAAGAAGCTCACAGAGTCCCAAGCAAAATGAACCCCAACAAACCGACACCGAGGCACATTATAATTAAATTGGCAAACACCAATGACAAAGTAAGAATCTTAAAAGCAGCCAGAGAGAAACAGAAAGTTACCTACAAAGGAACCCCCATAAGACTAGCTACTGACTTCTCAACAGAAACTCGTCAGGCCAGAAGGGAATGGAATGAAATATACAAAGTCATGCAAAGGAAGGGCCTGAATCCAAGAATACTGTACCCTGCAAGACTCTCAATCAAAATTGAAGGTGAAATCAAAAGCTTCACAGACAAAAAAGGACTAAGGGAATATATTACCACCAAACCAGCAATGCAAGAAATGTTAAAAGGTCTGCTGTAATAAAAAGAAAGAAGAAGCAAAGAAGGAACTCGGGGGTAAGGACTAAAAATGGCAACAGATAAGTACTTATCAATAATAACTTTAAATGTAAACGGATTAAATGCTCCAATGAAAAGACATAGGGTAACCGATTGGATAAGAAAACATGATCCATATATCTGCTGTCTTCAAGAAACCCACCTTAGGAAAAGAGATGCACACAGATTGAGGGTGAAGGGATGGAACATGGTATTTCAGGCAAATAGAAATGAAAAAAAAGCTGGAGTTGCAATACTTATATCTGAAAAATTAGATCTCAAAGTGAAGGACATAACAAGAGATAAAGAAGGACACTTCATAATACTAAAGGGAACAATCCAACAAGAAGAAATAACTCTGGTAAACATATATGCACCCAATATAGGAGCACCTAAATACATAAAAAAACTCTTGGAGGATATTAAGGGAGAGATTGACAGCAATACAATCATAGTAGGAGACTTTAATACCCCACTGTCACCATTGGACAAATCCTCTAAACAAAAAATCAGCAAAGAAACATCAATCCTAAATGACTCACTAGAACAGATGGAATTAATTGACATCTTCAGAACATTTTACCCCAAAGCCACAGAATATACATTCTTCTTCAGTGCACATGGGTCATTTTCAAAGATAGATCATATGTTGGGTCATAAGAAAAGTCTCTTCAAATTCAAGAAGATAGAAATCATATCAAGCATTTTCTCAGACCACAGTGGCATAAAACTGGAAATCAACTATAATAAAAACAATAGAAAGAAATCAAACACATGGAGACTAAACAGCATGCTATTAAACAACGACTGGGTAACCAAAGAGATCAAGGAAGAAATAAAAAACATCATGGCAACAAATGACAATGACAACACAACAATACAAAATTTATGGGACACAGTGAAAGCAGTCTTGAGAGGGAAGTTCATAGCCCTACAAGCCTACTGCAAAAAACAGGAAACAAAGGTAATAAATTACCTAAACCTACAACTCAAAGAGCTAGAATGAGAGCAACAAGAAAAGCCCAGTGTACTCAGAAGGAAGGAAATAGTGAAGATCAGGGTGGAGATAAACAACTTGGAGACCAAAGAAACAATTCAAAAGATCAACAAAACAAAGAGCTGGTTCTTTGAAAGGATAAAAAAGATTGATGGACCCCTAGCCAGGCTCACCAAGAAGCAAAGAGAGAAGACCCAAATAAACAAAATCAGAAATGAAAGAGGAGAAATAACAACAGACCCTGTGGAAATACAAAGGATTGTTAAAAAAATACTATGAACAACTCTATTCCAACAAATTGGACAACCTGCAAGAAATGGACATTTTCCTAGAAAAATATAACCTCCCAAAACTCAATGAGGAGGAAACCAAACATCTCAATAGTCCAATAACTATGGAAGAAATTGAAGCAGTCATCAAAAAGCTTCCAGCAAATAAAAGCCCGGGTCCAGATGGCTACACAGGAGAGTTTTACCAAACATTCAAGGAAGAATTAAAACCTATCCTCCTCAGACTATTCAAAAACATTCAAGAAGAAGGAACACTTCCAAACACCTTCTATGAAGCCAGCATCACCCTAATACCAAAACCAGATAAAGACAACACAATGAAAGAGAATTATAGGCCAATATCTCTCATGAACATAGATGCCAAAATCCTCAACAAAATTCTAGCAAACCGGATCCAGCAGTACATCAGAAAGATCATACACCATGACCAAGCAGGATTCATCCCAGGAATGCAGGGATGGTACAATATCCGTGGGAATGGCTGGGGTAGGAGGGGGGTGTCAATCAGGGGAAAAAGGTGACATATGTAAAACTTTAGACAATGAAAAAAAGTTGGGGGGGGGAGGAAAAGCAGACTACAGTAAAAGGAAGAAATAAAATTTTATATTTTATTATTGTAATTATCAAAGGAAACTTTAAGAAAATGAACTTTAAGATCATATTCTTCTAGATCAGTGGTTCTCAACCTTCCTAATGCCACGACCCTTTAATATAGTTTCTATTGTTATGGTGACCCCCAACCATAAAATTATTTTCATTGCTACTTCATAACTGTAATTTGGCCACTGTTATGAATCGAAATGTAAATATCTTTGTTTTTTGATGGTCTTAGAAGACCCCTGTGAAAGGGTTGTTTGACTCCCAAAGGGGTTGTGACTCACAGGTTGAGAACCACTGTTCTAGATGAATATATCTGAAGTCATAAGATTTTGAAGTATGAGATCAGAGAGATCTAATTTTACTCCTGACTGCCTTGGGAAAATTCTAAAAGTGTATCTACTAAAGTTATCTGGAACACATTTCCTGAGAGCTTGATATTATTTGTCTGGGATCAGATATGGACATTGGAATACAAAATCAAAATTAAAAAAAAACAACACCTTGTCATTGATTCTACTGCACAGCCATCATGGAGAATCATTGACTGTGTCACCGCAGAAGACTGTGTTGGAGGTGTATAACTAAGTCCATCCAGAAAGGATGGATAGAGTTTGGGTTGGTGGATAGAATAGCAGAGCAGAAATTACACATTTCAGGCCAGCATGAGGAAAGTGTCAATGTTTTTAATATTTCCTTATAAAAAGCCATGCCAGTCAGAAATTTAGGAAAATTATGTGTACATACCCCATCACCAATTCTACTTCGATCTTTGGTCTTATTTGGATTTCTTGCTTTTCTCTGATTACTTATATTCAGATTCTTGTTTTTTTTTAGAGTCTTTCATGGAGCAGTTATCAGGGCCTCTATTTGATTTCTCCCTGCATCTGTCTCACCTCCTCCTACTTCAATTATGTGTATGCAGTCAATTCCAGCCAAATGTTATTTAATTCTGTACCCAACCTAAGTTTCCATGCTACTACAATCACCACTCACCATCCCCTGCATCCAGGAAAATGGAATACCAAAGACAAAGCTTAATAAAACTAAAGCTATCCAATACAGAAAATTCTAATTATAGATTATGAGTCTCCAATTCCTTTAGACTAATTTATTTTATGTACATATTTTAAAAATTATTTATTACTTCCAGCTTGTGGTAAATATTCTCTTTAGACATTATTTCACTTTTATCTGGATTACCTATCTCCATACTATTCAAGGATTAGCTCCAAATTCTTGGTTAAGTTGTTCAGTGCAAATAGAGCTGATTGGAAAAATGTCAAGGTATGTAGAGAAGAGCTATAGATACAACCTCTAGTCTCTGGTTGTCATTTCAAAGCCTTTCTTTATTATATAGTCTCAAAATGACCCTATAACAATATCTACTATTTTCCAAAAGTGCTCGGAATTTAGTTAACTACTTATTTCAAGTAGGTTTTTTTTTTCTTTAAAATTGCCTTTTTTTTTGTAGATTCAGGTCATTTTATATTGACTCTTTTCTAAATGTGCTGTACATTAACTCTGAAATCTCCCCTCCAGAGCTTGGATATATAATTATGTTGATTGCATTCACACTCCTTTATTTCCAAAGTGCAGCAGGTAATTGTAGAGGTTTGGTTAGTCTATGCTAGGTTCAAGTTCATTTACTGTGCTAATAAAAGGTTTAACCCTTTGATATTGGCAGCTAAGTAACTCTCTCTGCAAATATGCCTAAATTTTGTAGCATAAAGAAAACTCTGAGAGCTAAGTTAATATTCAAAACAGAATTATCAATGGCATTTTTTAAAGATTAAATGCTTAGATTTGCTGTTTCCCTTTCACTTGCCACCACACAGTCACTAAAGAACATTTATAGGACCTACCAAACACAAGAAAAATCACATTTCAAATGCAAAATATTCTAGAGTCTATTAGGTATAGAAAATATGACATAGAATTTAAACAATAAGCATTTGCAAATTAATCATAATTATAGGTGCTGAATACCAAAATTTATTTAAAAACAAAGCTATGCACTATTTGAACTTGTACATGCATGTGCTGTGCCCATGGAGGCAGATCCTACATAGACAGGTGTTCACACTGGATGATCTGAGTTTGTATCAACATAAAGCTCACCCTGTATTTTATTGGCAGAAATCATTCAAAACTATATGAACTAGAAGTTTTGACAATAAGCCCTAGGATCACAAATTATAAGTATCACAAAATTGGCAAATATGTTTCATAAAACTTGTATTTACTTGTAGATCCAACTTGTCATTCAGGAGTCTGACATTTTTTTTTTTATTTAATTTTTTTAAAAATATATTTTTATTGATTTTTTTACAGAGAGGAAGGGAGAGGGATAGAAAGTCAGAAACATCGATGAGAGAGAGACATCGATCAGCCGCCTCCTGCATGCCCCACAGTGGAGATGTGCCCACAAGCAAGGTACATGCCCCCGACCGGAATCGAACCTGGGACCTTTCAGTCCGCAGGCCGACGCTCTATCCACTGAGCCAAACGGTATTGGCAGGAGGAATCTGAAATTAAAAAAAACAAACAACAACAAAAAAAAACTAGTTTGTCCTTCATCTATTGGCCCAGTATCAAGCGGTACTATCTTTAACCTAATATTTTTTAATTTGAAAAAGGGATATAGAAAATGGAATAAGGGGACAGTATAAATATATAAGACACTGAGCATATTAAAGTATTATTTTAAGTAAAGAAGATTGCACTGATGTAGGGAAACAGAGAGATTACGTTAAAAAATGGGACTAAATATGCTGTATGTGGACTTCAGCATATCATGTCAGTGAGAATGAGGAAGTATTCAATAAATATTATGGGACAAATAGCTAGATAGTAAATAAACCTGTTCTCCTTGTCATCTATTATATCAAAACAAATTTTCTATGGCTCACATGTTTAAATATTAAAAAATAAGTACTAGAGAGAGCAAGGAAAATAATCTTTAGGTTAAAAAAAAGTCCCTTCTACAAGAAAGAAAGAAATGAAAGCTATAAAGGAATAAAATTTTTACTGCATAAAAGGAATAAGCTATAAAGGAATAAAAGTTTTAAAGTTATGTACAGCAAAATATCATAAAGAAAAAAATTTCAATCTAGAAAAATTAATTGCACATATATAGATAAAGCACAACTTCTCTTCATATATAAAGAACTATTCAAATTAACAATAGCTCCACAATTTTACATCTAGGAATTTATCCTAGATATGCAAACATAAATGGGTGAATTAAGTTTGCTGAAACATTATTGGTAATAATAAAAATCTGAGATAAATCTAAATATCAATTAATAGGAATTAATTTATTACATTATGGTATAGCCAAACAGCTAAAAAATGTGGTATAGGCAAATAATTTATGGCTTAATAGCAGTCACAAATAAATGGTGTTTATCTCTGTGTATAGATAAGATGTCCAATATATTCAAAGATAAAGACAAGATTCAGAAAACAAGTGTAATATCAAATGTGTGTATGTATGGGAAAAGAATGGCATAAATATTTGAATAGGTTTTGTGAAACGATATGAAATAAACTGCAAATAGTGAATACCCCAAGGTGTGACATTTGGAGAACTGGTGATAGGAGGCAGCAATGTACTATTCGCCGTAAATATATTGGACTATTTTACTGTACTCAAATTTAAGAAGGGGAATGAAAAGACTCCAAAGGGGAGCAGACAAACACATGGAGTTCTTCTACTGTTGCCCAATGCTTAATGTCCAGATATTTTACTTAGATCCTTACTGCTGGTTGACAAGTCTCTTTGGCCTTGGTACTGTTTGTAAGTTACATCAATGGAGCATGTTTTTGTAGAGATGGTTCTGATTTTAAAATTTTATTTTTTCATTAATAACTGCAGCTCAGGCAAACTAATTCAACAAGCTGATATGAAGGTAACCACAGAGTAAGGCAATTAGTTTTTGGCAAGGACATATGCATTCACCCTGAGTGTTCAGTACAAGCTACATTTGCCAAGCATATTACTATTGCCAAGGCTTTGCATGGGATAATAGCCTTATTCAAAATTTCTGCCCCTTGAGCCAAACCAGTAGCTGCTTTGTAGCACCCTCTTGGCTGACATTGAGAACTACAAAATTTTAGAGCTGAAAGAGACCTTGAAAATAATTTAGTCTAATTTTTTCACCTTGTATTTAGGGAGTCCAAGACTCAGCGAGTGTCTTCCTGCTCACTTAGCTAGGTGAGGACAGAGATTACATTAATGTTTCCTGAGTCCTAGTCAAGTGCCATTGACACTTGATACATGGTGATAGAAATCCAGTAATTTTTAAAAATGTAGACAGCTAACCATTTTACCTCTTCCTTCTCCTGGACATTATTGACACTCTAATTGAATGGTTTTGATGAAATTTTAATTTTTACATGATAACTCATAATAACTGCACAAGCCTCATGCCATCAGAAAGGTCCACAGAGCGCTATTCTTTTTGTCAAGAATTCTTTTGAGGCATAATAGTCAAGGGCAAGGACTGTAGAATCACAGTGTCTAATTTTGAATCTTGGCACCGTAACTCACTGGCTGTGTAATTTTGGATGCACTACTTAATCTCTTGGTACCTCAGTTTTCTCATATATAAAATGGGAAAAATGATAATATCATAGGGTGGTTATAAGAATTAAGAAAAATAACACATGTATGGATTAGAAAAATAATTGGTATATGAAGAGAATTCAATAACTACTAGCTATTTCTATCATTAATACAATTATTAATACTAGTTCCTAGGATTTTTACCTGTTCTCCTTTGTGAGTATCTGATCCAAACATTTATCTGACCACAATCTTTCTTATTCTTTCTCATTATTCCCAGTGTCATTAGTATGAACTTTATGTAATGTTAAGTATGATAATGTTATTGTCCTTGTAAAAACATGCAATGATGTCCTATCACCTGGTTAAAATCTAAACTCCTTGGCAAGACACAAGGCCATTTGTGTTTTGAGAGAGAGAATAGGTCATTGTAAAACAATGGTCCCTCCCCTCCTCATGCCTGATCAAATTATAAGGAAGGAAGAATGGTAACTTTTTGCACTTGATCTATCTTACCGTATAGCACGGCCTCTTTTATAATGTGATCTAATGGCATTAAAGTGTGGTCCCGTGTAAAAGTTTTAAAGATATTCACATTTAGGTTCATAAGTTACTAACATATTATCTTTTTTTTAAAATATATTTTATTGATTTTTCACAGACAGGAAGGGAGGGGGATAGAAAGTCAGAAACATCGATGAGAGAGAGAGACATCGATCAGCCGCCTCCTGCACACCCCCTACTGGAGTTGTGCCCGCAAGCAAGGTACATGCCCCCCGACCAGAATCGAACCTAGGACCTTTCAGTCCACAGGCCGACGCTCTATCCACTGAGCCAAACCGGTGTCGGCCATATTATCTTTTTAAAAATACTTTTATTGATATCAGAGAGGAAGGGAGAGGTCGAGAGAGGTAGAAACATCAATGATGAAAGAGAATCATTGATTGGCTGCCTTCTGCATGTACCCTTGACCAGAATTGAACCTAGGACCTTTCAGTCCGCAGGCCAACAGTCTGTCCACTAAGCCAAACTGCTTAGGGCAATATATTATCTTTTTAATTTGACTTAATTCATTGTATTTAGATTACGTAGGTCTAGAAATACTGCACAATAATGCTAAGATGATATTACAGTTGGTTACATTATAACCTTTTTTAACAGAGTAGGAGGCAAATGGTAGCACTGAAAACCCTTAAATGTTGTTCCAGAAGTAGCCAAAAGCTGTCTTCTCAGATATTTCCACAAGGAGATACCATGGGTATTTTAAACTTGACAGTGAAATTCTGCTCTACTTCCTTTATTCTCTGTCCCTATACCAAGCATCAGCATATTCCCAGTTCCCCCATCAGAACTTGGGATGGACTTGTTCTTCCTCATTCACCTCAAAAGTCAATCATTTACAAATTCCTTCCTGATTGCTTTCAAAACCATTCTATTCTCTCACTTCTAACAATCATTACTCTTATCATGCCTCAGGTGCTCATCATTTCTTGTCTGGATGATTGCAATGACCTCAGAAATCTCCCTGCCTCCAGACTCATCCCAGTTGAATCCACCATCTCCACAATTACCAAATATAAATATCTAAAATATAAATCTGAACCTTTTACTCCCAGGCTCAAAATCCTGTAGTCTTCTCATGAAGCCTTATGACAAAAATCAAAACTCCTCAAAGATGTAAGATCTTTCATAAATTTTCTCTGACCCACCTCACTTAACTTACTTCTATATTCATAATATATTCATAATATATTCACTTAACTTTACTCCATCTATACCTAAGCAATTGTATTTCTCTGAAATGCTGTGCTGTTTCATGCTTTATGCCTTTGTAGCCTTAATCATTTTATCTGGAATACCTGTGTCCTTTTCCTCCTGCTCCCTTTCTCATTTGCTTAACTCCTTTTCACACATTTTAAAAAGTAGTGTCATTGTCCCTCCATTTCTAATAAGCTTAATTGACCCACCTTAATTAAAACATGGTCTGGGCTCCATTAATTCTCCTGTGAACCCCCATTTATAACACATACCACACTATCCTAAAATTATCGTGTGGCTCCTTGAGGGAGAGACCACATATTACTTATCTTTGTGCTCTAATGCTCTCACAGTGCCTGGCATTTAGTCCGTAAGGAAATCCTAAGGTGAGCGTGGCAGTGACAGCAAGAGTGAGGGAGGAATTCTGCAAGGAAAGAGAAGATTGTACACCCCTCCATTTTGAACTTAGTTTGGGATCTATTACTTCAAGGAAGCTAGGAAATTTCCTTATATTGACATTTATTTACTTACATGTATGTCAGGAAATACATGTTGAATGAATGTATGCATGAATGTGTGAATGACAAGAATGGAGTTCTACCGGGGAAGTTTCATACCTTTTCCCATATCCCTGCCCCTTCCCACGCAGCACATTTTCAGATTCAACAAGAAGGACATCCCAGAGGAAGGGTGCAATTCTAAATCCGTTATAATATAGACTATTCACAGCACGTGAAATCAGAGGATTCTAAATAGCTACATGGGTATCTCAGGGAGCTGCTGAATTTTCAATAATTCCCAGAGTTGTGAGTTAAAGACAGACACTATCTCCTTTTGCAACGGTGAAGGAAAATAGCATTTGTTTAGCCACAAAATACTGGTTTGTTGTGGGGGATGTGATAACTTAATCAATAAAGAAATTAAAAAAAAATACTGGTTTGTTGAGAGTCATTTTGTTCCCTATCAATACCTACCTCCTCCCACGTGTAAAAATATAAAAACCTAGAAGTTTAAATTTTCTCTTAGTCACCTAGTTAAATGTGTTCTATTTTTATTCACCAAAGAGGCTTAGTAAGATAAGAGTGCTTTTATAGCAATTACCCGAGGCTTGCTTTGGCACAGATACTGGCCTATGTGAAGGAGAAAAATGTCTCACAACCGAATATCCCATCATAGATTTTATGAGATATCGGTACTGGTTTGAAAAGGACTGCTTCTCATAAATCTTCTCATACTCAGGGAAATAGATGACTTATAAACATTTTGATGGATTTTAATCACCTAAAAGAAAAAGAATCTGTATAGAAATCTTGTTAAAATGATAATGCAGATATAATGTTTTCCTTAACAATGACCAAAGAAAAGAAAAACAAAAGCCCCTTCAAAATCTGTAAAAATCTGTAGCTCTAAGCCTGGCCCGTGTTGCTCAGTGGTTGAGTGTCAATTTATGAATCAGGAGGTTATGGTTTGATTAGGGTTCAGAAGACATACCGGATTGCAGGTTCTATCCCCAGTAGGGGCATTCTGGAGGCAGCTGATTAATGATTCTCTCTCCCCCACCTTTCCTTTCCTCTTTGAAATCAATAAAAACATATTTTTTAAAAATCTATAGCTCCAAAATAAAAGATGGTAAGGTTTGGTTAAATTTACTAAAATCACTTAAATTTAGTTACATTTACTCTCCTCCCATCTTGATTATCTAGTTTTTTTTATTTTTTACAATCTAATTACCGAAACAGTAATGATGTTATGATTCTCTGTCATTCTCACTAAGAAGGAAGTTCCATGAGAGCAGAAACATGTTTCTATTTTTGTGTTCACTCTTGGATCACCATTACTTGGTGCAACTTTATGAAAATGGTGGATTCTTATTAAATATTTGTTAAGTAAATAAATGGTGAACATTGAAATAAAAGGTATAGAAGTTAAGAGGGCAAGAGACAACCCATCCAGTAAAGTTAAAGAAGTAATGCTCTATTAACCTATATTGTTTCCCCCACAGGGGGTACAGGTAATAGTGCAAACAGAACATATATAAAGCTGTTCACACTAGTATCTTCACTGTTGCGATTTTATATTATCTGTATTTTTAGGCTACATTATACAATGCCAAACAGGCAAGACTATAGGTGTAAAATTTTGTTAATATATTTCTAGGAATATTAAGTGGAATTGTCTGAGAAAATATGTTTAATATGTAAATGTGTTTAGCCAGAAGCAAGGAATATTTTATGACAATGGTTTCTGAGGAAAAGTATTCACTTTTGAATGTACTAGCACCTTCAATTCATAAGTCTTTGTTGAGTAAAATTATGCATGGTGTAGAAGCCTGAGTGCTGCTAGGGAGAGCATTAAAATTACCCTTTACCATTCCCTTCAAAGGGGTTTTTTGTTCATCTTTTTTGGATCATCTTTATTTCTTTAAGTTGAAAATGTCATTTTTAAAAATTTAACTTTGTCATACTGAGCTGAAGCAGAACCTTCTGAAGTCATTCCAGAATGTCATGCATTGTTTACTTCTGTGATCGTGACATTACTTATGTAGATCATCATATTTGAAACCCTTCCACAGCATAGCCTGCATAATATACTAGTATACAATTCTCATAGAAAATTGAATTTTAAATTAAAAATGTTTAAAACAGAATTCTTCTTTTTCGGTGATGAATGTCAAGTGTTAATAGAAGCTCTTGTTTTGTTTTGTTTTTTAGAAGCTCTTGTTGATATCTGTCTCCATAATAATTTATGATAAAGTCCTCTGGATGTGCAGATGAAAATATCAGTGCCCTGTGACTCCTGAGGAGATCAATGTAATTCCTTATTAAATTCAGGGCAGTATATAAAGTATGCTTCATTATCAGAAGGCCTTCATCCTATATGGATTCTAAACCATTTGTTTAAGATACTGACTTATTGAGTTCCTAGTTAGTATCAGGTCCTGACTAGACTCTGTAAGTTAGGGCTAAAGAAAGGGAGGCAGAAAGGAAGTAAGGAAGGAAGAAAGGAAAGAAGGAAGGAAGGAAAGAGGAAGAAAATATATTATAGTACAATTAGAGGCCCGATGCATGAAATTCATGCAACAGCAGGCCTTCACAGCCCTGGCTGTCTTGGCCCTCACAGCCCCAGCTTCATCCAGAAGGTCATCCAAATGGTCCTTCCCCTGTTCAACTGTTCAATCGATCTGCATATTATGCTTTTATTGTTATAGATGTAACAAGATAGTTCAGGAGCACCTAACAGGGTTTATGCTGCCAGGGAGTTTGTCCAAGAGCAAATAATAACTGAAAAAGAGTAGTTAGGAAAAGGGAAAGGAGACAAAAACATTTCATATTTAATGAGTTGAAAGGTTGAATGGTGTGAGTGTGTGTGTATGTGTGTGTTTGAAAAGAAATTAAGGAAAGGGGAGAGGGTATAAGACATGATGCTAGACATGTAAATTGGAATCCAAAGGCCATGATAACAAATTATACTTTTTTTCCAAGGGCAGTAGAAACCCAGGATAGATTTACTAGGAGCACAATATCACCAAACTAATGAAAATCCCAGCTATAGTACACAGAGAGGCTAGCAGTGATTGACAGAGAAAGAAGGGAAGTAAGTTAGATAGCAATTGTCCTCCAAGTTAAAGATAAAGGTGGATTCATACAGAGTGGTGGCAGTGGGAAATGAGAGAGTTGGTGGATTTAAGAGGAATTTAAGATGTAGAATAGATAGACAGGAGGGACTGAGTGACAAGACATGAAAGGAGATGAAAAAAAGGGCTTAAAGTGATATCTGGATTTCTGATTGAACATGTGCATTACTGTTTATAGAGCTAGTATTTATCTCCTTGTTTTGTGGCAAAAGCCAGAACCAACATTGTTCTAACTCCAAAGTCGCAACAGGACCTTATCCCACAGACAGTTTCAGCATATGCTCTTGCATCTCTTATTAAGTCATTGATGATTCCTGGGGAGATAGCAATTCAGAACATTGCTAGGTCATGGCAAATACACAATTTGCACTTCTAACGAATAAACCTGAAGTATGAGAAATATGAAAAAGTGATGGTGACTAAGACCATTAAAAATTTAAAAAGAACAAGGAGGAACTTGGTGAGAGTATTTTTATGAATAGCTTCCCTTTTATTCATAAAATATGATATTAAAAATATTTTGGGGGAATACCTTAAAATTTTGCATCAGTCAGGTATGGGACCCCAGATAAAACTGAATTGACTTTGTATTTACTGATATTTCAGAATACTTTATCTGTATTTTCTTTCAATACATAGTTAAATGAAGTATTGCTTTAATACATGATTACTTAACCACTTCTAGTTCATTCAAGGATTCTACAACTTGAATGTTAGGTTTAAAATTAAGTCAAAAGTTTTCAATAGCCTGATAAAAATAGGGCAGGGCTAAGAGAAAGGAGGATTTTTTAAAATTTATTTTTCAGTCACAGTGTACATTTCATGTTATTTTATATTAGTTTCAGGTATACAGATTAGTGGTTATGTGGCAGAATAATAAGAAGCTAGGAAAATTCCTGGGCAAGTATAATGAGGAAACTGAGGCAAGAAAATTAAAGAAGGCCAAATAGTTTAGGCAGCTTCAGTCAGCTTGTGAATCACAAGACCTTATCTTCCCCAACCAAGGACACTTGAGAAAAAATGGTTTATAGCTCTCCTTCCTAACCAAAGAACACATAACTTAAATCACCCTGGCTTGGGAAAATACAGAGCAAAGACCCAATTAATTCCATTTGTGCCAGCTAAACCTAAGGACAGATAAAGTCTAGAGGATAAATAACAAAACCTTCAAAAGCATTTAGATAATATCAATTGAGGGAGAATGTTAGGCAAGAAAGATAGAAAGATACCTGCAAGGGCAGGAGAAGAGGAGGGGGAAGGGAATTTATTTCACCCACTGAACAAAGAATTTAGCAGTCTTGGGATTTGTCAAGATAAAATTTGTTCTCATAAACTCTGGGAAAAGCTATAGCAATGTAAAAGGGGGACCTTGAAATCTATTCTATATTCTAAATCTAATATAAATTTATTTTTGAAATCTATAGAGGGGAGAAGTATAAAACCCTTGAACCCCTACCAGGTGGTATGCTCAGAGTTGCCTGCTTATGCTTTATGCCAATTGTATTCTTAATAAATTCATTTGCTTTGCTTCCTTAATAAATTCACTTGCTTTGCTTCAACACTGCTTTCTGTCACTCATCTGAATTCTTTCTCATGGGTGTGACAAGAGTCAAGGAGGTAAGAGCTCCCTCAGACTCAAGTGGCTCCCTGTTAACAGTTAGATAATCAAATACTTTACAAGGTGGTTCCCCAGATATTTCAAGTACAGTGGTACCTCGAAATACGGGTGCCCTAACATACTAGATTTTTGAGATATGAGCCGTCGAGCGAGCGATTTTTGCTTTGAAATATGAGCAACAGTTGAGATACGAGTAATCCCACGGATCAGCCAGCTGCACACGACCCACCAGTTTACTGCGACTTGAGTGTCTCATAGTTTCCCACGCCTCAAGGTTACGGGAAGAATTAAACTTGTCTCTCAAGGTACCACTGTACTCACTTGGCATCATATTTTTTTATTAAGAAGAGTATGGCTATATCTATAAGGCATATGAAAAAATCAGATTTAATTAATGCCATTAGAATTATTTTCTAAGACTTTGAAAAGACTGTCAAGATTTTTATCCTATGAAATGGCTGATAAAATGTATTAGTTTGATTAATTTTGCAAAGCACAACAAGTATTCTTTATTATTTCATTCTTTAATTTGACAAACACCCACTGAATATCAAGTTTAAAGACAAATAATTGTTATTTTCTCTCAAAAAACGGAAGTGTTTTTAGAAGCCATTAACTCTATAAAAACATTATATCATAAATAATGTGACCAGGAATGTACAGAATAGCCCTAGCTGGTTTGGTTCAGTGGATAGAGCATTGGCCTAAGGACTGAAGGGTCCCAGGTTTGATTTTTGTCAAGGGCATGTATCTACGTTGCAGGATCAATTCCTGACTTTGGTTGGAGCACATATAGGAGGCAACCAATCGATGTATCTCTCTCACATAGATGTTTCTCTCTCTCTGTCTCTATCAGACCCTTCCACTCTCCCTAAAAATCAGTGTAAAAATATCCTTGGGATGAACCAGAATGTACAGAATAACAAGGGGGGATGGCAATGAAAGAGGAGGAAGGTTATGTTTTAACAATAAAACTTAATTAGATTAAGGGGTGAATGAGAAGAATAAAAACTTTTAAGTGAGAAATCTAACTTGAAAGTATGATGTTCAAGGGCACTACAAAAAGTTCCAAATAATGAAATCAAAGGTTATGTGAGGACAATGATGGGAAATGAGCCTAAAGTAGCAGGCAGGAATCAGATATGTTATTAAGAACCTGTAAGTAAAGGGTTCTGATTTTATCCTGAAAGCTATGTGGAATTATTGAAGGATTTTAAGCAGAGATGTGATGCAATCCAGTTGACCTTATATTATGAAAGTTGGCAATCAGACACAAAGTGATAGCCAGTTTTGAGAAGATGAATTGTGCTTGCAAAAATCTACCAAATATAAGATGTGGAGGTTACATTTCATGAATTACAACACTTACTCTAATGAAGAATACACAGAGCATCCATAGTAATCATCTGACAATGGAGCAGATCTATTTTTAAAAAAAGAAAGAAGAGTCTTAGCAAAGAAAAGGCAAACTGTAAATATATATAAATACTAGAGGCCTGGCACATGAAATTCATGTGTGGGTACGGTCCCTAGGCCTGGCCTGCTATCAGTGCCATCTTCCCTGGCTGCCCACAGCTTGCCCTGCTCCCCGCCCACCACCCACTCTTGGTTCCCCGTTCACCATCGGGTAATTGGTGCCTGACGGCCAAGGGAAGGGACTGAGAGTTTGGCTGCTCCTACCCACTCGCTGGCCCCCAACCTGCCATGGGTGGCCATCAGATGATCAGAGCCTGCCATTTGGGGAAAGGGATCAAGAGGTGATCAGTGTACCTGATAGTGACTGGTCCAGTAGTTGTTTTGCCGCTAGAGTCAATTTGCATATTACTCTTTTATTATATAGAATAGAAGCCTTGTGCATGGGTAGAGGCCAGCTGGCTTTCTCTGAAGGAGGCCCTAGATCAGGGTTAAGGGTCCCCACTTTGGGGTGGGGCCGGCCTGGGCTTGGAATCACTAGAGGTTTTCAGGCCAGTTCCACCCCATACAGGTGAGGGTCCCTGCTGGGGGGGGATGAAGGCCCACAGGCAGTTTGCAGGCTTGTCATGTCCCCGATTGGAGTGGGGGTCCTCACTGGAGGTGGAGCTGGTCTGGGTGAGGGGCTGAAGGCAGTTTGTAGGCTGGCCATGCCCCCAACTTTGTCAGGAAGGACATCTGGAATGGGAAAACATCCAGTCTATTCAGTCTAATTAGCATATTTCCTTTTTATTAGTATAGATATGAAAAACAGTCTTTGGACTATATCCTAGGGTATAATAAGCAACTGAAGTAAATGTTTTAAAGCTGAGCTGTTCAGAAACTGCTCTTAAATTTTAATCCCCAGAAAATGCCCTGTGGTCTTATTGTTAATCTCAGATATTGAGAAAAAAATAACTAAAGGTGTATTGGGATTTTAGTTGGCCATTCAAATGTAATTGCCAGTGTGGGACACTTCCAAACACAATTATTTTCTCCTTTAACTATCTTGCAACACAAACACCCAAAGCAGCAGGGTCTTAGTTTCATGTAATATTTAGCTGAGAGATAATGAATTTTTTAAAATAATCATGGAAGAATGTATAGATTAAAGTAATGCTTTTGGCCTTCCTTATGTGCCCATATGCATGTACATACAATGTTCTCTAATAATTTGATGCATTTACTCAAGTAAGTTATAAAATTTTAAATTATATGAAAACATTTTCAAACAAGTATAGCAGGAAAAACCAGCTGAAAGTGAATTAGAACAATTAGGGAAATACATGAAAAAATGTATATCCTGTATCTTTTTTTATTTTATTTTATTAGTTTATTTTTATTTACTTCATTGCTTTTTATTGAAAAATATAGGGATATATCTAAGTTGTTTATGAAACCAATGATAAGTAATAAAGAATTACAGAGAATTGTGAAATTCCATGGAGTAACTAATATCCAATATAGGAAAAACTGACATCAGAGATGTTCCTGTGGACCATGCAACAATCCAGCCAATGTTTTATCTTGATACACTGGCTATTTACTATATTTTTGAATTTATTAATTGAAATTAATGTTTGTCAATCTCATTATGAATTCACTTTGTTTCCTAATTTCTTCTGCCTCTGAACGTAGGTCAGCATGCGACTCTCTTTGCCAGGGACCTGCCTAAAAACCCATGCCAATGCTTCTTTTTGCAGAAGACTAATAAATGCATACCACAATTGTCCCTTTAAAAAGTGGTGGGTTTAAGAGGGAGTTTGGGTGAGCTGCTATGACTTTCAGAAATTTATTAGCCCTGGCCACAGAGGCTTATTTGGTTAGAGCATTATACTATACACCAAGTGGTGGTGGCTGGATTCCTGGTCAGAGTACATACCCAAGTTGTGGCTTGTATAAGAGGCAACAGACTGATGTTTCTCTCTCACATCTATCTCTCTCTCTCTCCCTTTCTCTCTCTAAAATAATAAATAAATACAATTTTTAAAGAATATTGACTTTCATAGATCAAAACAGGCAATATTATTTTTCTAGACTAAAAAAACACCAGTTTTGTTGGAGTATAGTTTACATACCATAAAATTAATGACTTACAAATAATTAAAAATTCATTGATTTTAGGAAACTTAGCATTTTGCAGCCATAACTATAATTAGTTTTAGAATATTGTCATGTTTTGTTGTGTATTATCTGGCAAAATCAATGTTTGAGACCTTTAATAAAAAGAGTAAAGTAAGAGTATCTGATGAAACCTAGGCAAGGTCTACCACTGGGCTAAAAAAATCTGAGGTTATCTGGTGAATGGGAGGATCGAACCACTAAAGTGGCATCCTCTTCAGGAAATTCATTCTGAAGAACTAAAGAGCCATAAGTAACCAAATTTATTATGTAACAATGTTAGCACCGGGGCCCATGCTTCTGACTTCAACCTGGTGAATGTTGGTAGGGATTCGTTGCTTCTTCCACTCCCATATTTGATTCACGCCCCGTGGCATTTTTCATGTACATACAGCACAGGAAAAAAGTAGGTTTATAGTTGTTCCTATGGAAAATAATACAATAATTAATAAATAATAATATAAAAAATAAACTCTGCATTTTGTGTACACACAGCTATAAACCTACTTTTGCCCTATCCTGTTTTAGGCACTAAATAGGTATTTGTTGAATGAAATTTTTTCAATAAGATAATCTGACTTATACAGAGGGACCCACCAAAGAGCAGGTTTTGAGACAATAAGGAATGTACTACAATTTAATAGAACACATCACAGTAAGGGAAAGGGGCCTTTCCACCCACTCTGCAGTAGGACATAGAGCAGCTTCGGCATATGACAGTTCCATTAATTGGCTGCAGTAGGAAACCACATTACCTGCAGAGAAATAGTAGTACCTGTGAATGAAGTTGAACTTAAAAGATGTGGTTTGGTGAAGGATCAAAGAGGCATTATGATGAGTGTGTCACAGAATTACCCGAACATCTCAGTGTGTTTGATAAATCTGAGACCCATGGGGAATTAGTGACCCTGCCCTCCTTTCCCACCTCATTCTGTACCATCCCTGCCTTTGCTCACTAGGCTATTACCAGAGTGGCTCTTTTTTTCTGTTTATTTTCCATGACAAATAGTTTTCTCCTCAGAGCCTTTTTGCTAGCTGTTTCCTCTTTGTGCAATGTTCTTTTCTCCTACATCTTGGAGATGAATCTTTGCTTTCAGATTTCAGTCTAAAATAGGCACCCAAACACTTTTAATTATGTCACTCAGTTTATTTTCTTCATTGTACCTTGTATACAATATTACATTTACAGAGTGGGGTAAACATAAATTTACAATTGTGAGTATGTGAAACACAATTTTTTATTGTATTATTATTTATTATTGTGTTATTTTCCATATGAACAACTGTAAACCTACTTTTGTTTCACTGCTATGCTTATAAATGATATACTTATATATAAATTTAATATAGTATATATTTAAAATATATGCAAAAATGGCTATTTAATGTATATACTAGAGGACCAGCCAGCATGCATGAAATCATCTGCAAGTAGCTCGTTTCTGCTTGCCTCAACTGGCCATCTCTCCCTCTGCCGCTCATAGCTCTCTGCTGCTAGTAGCTTGTGGCCGCCCCACCCACCATAAAAGCTGCTGCTCATTTGGTTGTGATGGTGTTAGGGTGTCACAGCCACAGGCCTTTTATTAGTATAGATAAGCATTTTTAGAAGAAGCATGACTGAGGGAAATACTAACAAAGCAACATTGCTTGGCTTAAAGCTTTAAGGTCAGCTTATAAAAATGTATTGCTAAAAACTTTCTCCAAGAGGTTATCCAGCTCTCTTGCTAAACAGGCCCAGTAGGAGAAGATTTGTTTCTCTAGGTCAAGCCATTCTTCAGCTGAAAAAAAAAAATTGCATATTGATACAGAATATGTTTCCTTGTAACTTTATAACTAATCCTGCCTTTTTCCCCTTTGAAATTACATAAAATACATCTATATACCATATTTACATATTAGTTTTTTTTCCAGTATTTGATGGAATGTGGGTTATTGGAAATTCAATTATTAATCGGGCATGAGACCATTGTAATGTTATGGGAAGACGGTTTCTTGAGAATTTATTAAAATATGTAGGAAACAGTAACCAAAGACTTTATCAGACGAAGAACAAATAAATATTTACTGGACACAAATGTTAAATGTTTGGTTGGCCTTTGATGTTGCTGCCCTGGGAATGGGTGGGGTGGGGAGAGGGGAAGCTTAGGCATAGAACAGAGTTAGATGCAATTCCAAGGAACTGGGTTTGACTGATGGCTGGGAGGCTCAAGTCTTCATTTTGCAGTTTATTTGAACCAAAGGGTGAAGAAACATCAACCACTGAGAACAACCCAAGGTTTCCAGAGCTATTATTTTTAACCTATATGAAAACTTACCTGCAAAATAGTATCTTTCTATTGGCTTACTGCTTTACATTGAGATTCAAGGAATGATTTCCATTTTAAGAGAGGAAAACAACCCAGGCTGTGAAGCTTTTTAAAAACAGATTCCATTAAAAAGGCAGCAGAACAGTGTGGAAGCTCTGTTGAGCTTCATGTTTTTTTCTAAAAAAGGTAGTAGAGTGGATGAAATAAAAAATGTTCTTTCAAGTTATATGGTATGCTCAAGATTTTTGACTATTTCTATAATGTCAACTTACTGGACTTTAATTTAGTTTAATGGGTATTTATTGAGTACTGAATGTGTATCAGGCCCTGTGCTGGCTATGGAAAATCAACACAGAGATGTAGGCTCTGACCTCAGGAGGCTCACTATGGTGAGGAAAACAGGCCTGTAAAGGCGAAATATTCTGTCCAAACACAGTTATGAGTAAGAGTCTGAGCACTGGGCCCTGTGGGAGCATACACAAAGGACATCTGCCCTAGTTTGAGAGACTCAGGGAAACATCCTCAAGGAATTGATGGAGAGTGGTAAATGTGAATGAACTTACAAATAAAAGATAGCATGACTCTTTGAGACACAGCTAGTAGTTCAGTGTGGCTGAAGCATATATCAAAGCTGGGAGAGATAAAATTATAAGGGCTAGACAGATGAACAGAGAACAGATCTTAAAATGTTCCATATTTGGTTATAAACTAAGATAAAAGAAAATTCAAATGAATTTTCATTCATATTCTCTGATGTCAGGTGATATTGTACCTATATAAGGCCTTAGTTTTTCCTGTACTATATTTCACCATTACAGTAGCACGAAACTCAATAAATATTTGAATGAATGGATAAATGAATTTTGAACTTTGACTCTACTACGCCTTTAAAATCAGATACCTGTTAGTCAATTTTTTTTCTTGACACTTTAGTCTCCTTACTTCCTCTTCCCACAAAAATATCATATTATTGGTCTTTAAGGAATTTTCATTATAGAAGGGAATACAATGTTATAGCAGTAAGATCTCCCTCCTGCCAACGTGGTCTACCCCTAGGGAGGAATATCAGAATGGCTATTCTGATCTTCTACAGGATGCAGAAAAAGAGACATTGATTCCTAGTCATTCAGAGAGCAGCATTTGAGTTGAGTCTAGGTGGATGAGCAGAATTTTGATAGGTGTGAACAGAAGCTTCATGTGAGACAGGGCTTTGTAAAAGATTAAACGCTACACCAAAGTCATTACTGTGGTTTAGAAAATAGTTATAGGAAATAGATTATCAGATGTAGGCAAGATTTTGAATATTTATGTATTCCTTCTTAGAAAGTTAAGTGGAGTTTAGTCATGAACTAGTGGGTGGGTTCTGAACTAAAACACAAATATGTAATAACTACATGTCTCCACATTTCTTCTCCATAGCCAAATTCTTATTAATCAAATCCTTCTCCCTTGTTGCTAAGCAGAAGCAAGAATACATTAAAAACTGTAAATATTAGCATAGTAGAATTTGCAAGTCAACCCGTCCTATTACAAATGCAGTTGCAAATTTCTAACCTTCTGTGCTCTTGTCCACACTC
Source organism: Lasiurus cinereus (assembly GCA_011751065.1). Classification (NCBI taxonomy): domain Eukaryota; kingdom Metazoa; phylum Chordata; class Mammalia; order Chiroptera; family Vespertilionidae; genus Lasiurus; species Lasiurus cinereus. The sequence goes on along the minus strand of JAAGEH010000311.1, from coordinate 14,539,154 downwards.
TGTGCAGGCCTGAACACCTTCCTCTGGATGGATAACCAGCACTAGGAAAGACAGTAAATTCTTGTAAGCGTTATCATTTCTTCTCTCCTTGATTACTGACGCCACATTTACTGTTGACTACACATCTATGCAGGTACATGCATGAGTGAAGGCATGTAATCACTTCCAACACACACACATGCACACCCACTTGGAAATACACAATGCACAGATACAATTCAAAGGTGAGAATACAGTACACTCTTCCGGTACTTAAAATATAAAATCTTATTGCTTTAATTTTTAAGATAGAATGTGGTGCAACATTCTGTTTTAAAAGAGTGTTTTATTTTGTTTATTTTTATTTATATTTAGTATAATTGGTCAAAAAAATTTTCAAATGTAAGATCCTGTCATTTGTGACTATCCTGAGTCAAAACCTATAGCTATCAGATTCCTCAAAGCTTCATTAATGTCTTTTCCCCTGCTGCCTGCCTGCCTTTTGATCATTTCACTGCTAATTAGCCTAAGAGCAGGTGGAGAAAAAGATGCTGCTAATCTCTATTCATGTTCTTCACAGTTCTGGCTTACAGGAGGGCAAAATAAATATGGGGAAAGTATTGTATGCTGATGTTTTAAGATTTCACTGATGTCTCTAAGTTTGGATACACTGAAATTTAGGCTTATCTTAAAATATTAAATTACTAATGTAACATTCTTAATGATTTTTCCTTCAATTCACTTTCAATAACTCAACTGATGACCTGCTAATACAGACCACAAACAAGTTATAAATGACAGGAGGATAAGAGCAGGGACACACACAGGCCAGAGGGCACATAACAAAGAAACTCAAAGACATTCACAGAACAATGGAACTCTGGGTTGTTCTCCCATTTCCCTCCTACCATGCTTGTTCTCAGGTCAAGGAAGTGTTGAGAGTATGTGACTGGTTTGGAGTAATGATTATGCTAATGACCTGCCTTTTTAATAAGAAGCTAAGATTTTTCACTTGCTGACCAATCTCTCAGAAGGCCCTTGAATAGTTCAGTCTGTTAAATTCATTAAATAATCTCTTCCCATCAAGCTTTGGAGTGTGCCCCCATTAAAATAAATCTTATTGAGAGAACCACAAGATAGTACTGTAAGGAGTTTTAGAATTACCACCCCAATAAATGAATGATGAAAATTAGGTTTAGATATTTAAGCGATATTTTGCCAAAATCAATTAGTCAAGATGAAAGCTCAGGTCTTTTGACTCCATTGTATGTCATGTGAAGTGAATTGTGCTCCTTCCTACTGGTGAAGCTTCTAGTTTTATAACCAGCCTATATAAAAATGCCCAACATATATATAATCCTTTGGATTTAGATTTCAAACCATTGACTTAAAACTACTATATGTCCTCCGAAAATAAATAAAAAATTTAAAGTACCTATTATTCTTCATCTCTCCAGTCTGTCAGATGATGACCTAATCCATCAATGTGTTTTGGTAGCTCCATGTAATGTTTAGGGATTTGAAAGTTTGTTCTTAATGAATTCAAAGGGGTTTTAGTGATTGTTGCTGTTTTATCAGGGCTCCCACTTAAAAAAAAAAAGTTCATTGATTTTTTTAGAAAGAGGAAGGAGAAACATTGTTGTGAGAACCTAACATAAATCAACTGCCTCCTACATAGTCCCTAGTGGGGATGGAGCTACAACCCAGGCGTGTGCCCTGTAAGCAATCTCTAGGTGCACAGGATGACGCTCAAACTGGGCTGGGCTCCTAACTTTTTACAAAAACCTTCTGATGCAGAGTTATTTTCTAAAGTGTATGTCAAATTTGCCCATATCTAAATTATGGAATATGCCTTTTGCTATTGTTGAAATTTTAGACTAATTTTAAGTACATTCTGATTTTAATATTTTTAAGTATTTTTTAAATATATTTTTATTGATTTCAGAGAGGTAGGGAGAGGAAGAGAGAGAGAAAATATCAATTAACAACAGAGAGAATCATTGACCGGCTGCCTCCTGCATGTCCTACACTGAGGATAAAGCCCACAACTAAAGCATGTGACCTTCACAGGAATTGAACCCAGGAACTTACAGTCCACAGTAAGACACTCTATCCACTGAGCAAAACCGGCTAGGGCTTTTTAAAATTTTTTAATAATAAAATTGGTAACTAAATAAAAGGTGTTTTATTTAGGGTTTGTCAAAATTATTTTTGTGGAAAATGTGAAGTTATCAAACTTGTTTTCTGTCAAAATAACTGAATCCGTGTTATAATTTCCATTAACTTATTTTGTAAGATGAAAATCTCTGAAAGAGGAGCTATTTTTAAGCCAACCCTGAACATATTCCTTCCCTCATCCTTCTTCCTAATTTGTAAGGTCAATGATATCGACCGCTTTGACTAATAGCAAATCCTATCTCTATCTCTATGAAATCAGCTTATCTAAATACATTAGGAATGCTCAGTAGCCTGTTTCATGGAAATTAAATTAGTGAATAACTTTGTGATGAGAAAATCATGAGGTCATGGCCACTATTGCTTGAAACTAAATGAGCAAATCTTTAGAACAGTTTGGTTTTGCTCTTTCCATGATAAGACCTCAGTGGCCATGTCTCTCAGATTTTAGTAGTCAGAGCATCTCCAAGACACAGGAAGTAAGAACAATGGCAGGTGATGGGATCAGGGGTGGTTTAATAAAGTATGAAATAAGCAACAACCCTTCCTTATGAGATTTGAAGACATTTCCTTTAAAACTGTTCAGAGTTCTGTGATATATATTAGAATACTGGAGACTTCTGTTTATTATGTTAGCATTTTTTCTTAAATTACATACAAATATTTTCATACAGTAAGTCATTTTACCATATGAAAAGAATTGCTGGGAGTCACATTAATTAAAAAATAATTTTAATATAGGTATTTACCCTACTCTCCATGGGAAAAACACTTCTTGGTGGGTCCTTACTCTGATTTTGAGACTGAAATCTGAGTTGTGAACATTGTTAGGATGACCATCTACGAAAAGAGTGAGCAACATAGACCAGGCTTATCCTATATTCTCTCAATTTCCCTTTCCCATCTTCAAAAGAAGCCTTTTCTAGTAGTTTTGTATTCAAGTCTTCCCTTATCAAAGGGAAGGGAGAGCTTAAGAAAACATTTAATGATGAAAGCCATTTAGAAAAACAAGTTGGTGCAAACTCTTACATTAGCATGTTTATAAAATGTCTTATTAATTTTTAAGTTTCAGGTCTTTCATCTCAGCACCTACCTATATTGTGTGGAATGAAGTTTGCTGTTGGTGTTTTTTTTTTCATTTTAAAATAATTTTTAATTGTTGCCAGTTTTTTTACGTAACTTTCAGGTATTAGCACAGGAAATGAAGGAATATTTGGTGGGAAAGTGGAGTGAGGTACACAACAGCAGCAAGTAATCCGTGGCATTTTTCATTGCACAGCCTATAACGACAACTTTCATAATATTGAGGGAGTCATATCCAATATTTGCACAATGGTAACAAACTCTGCTCTAGTTATATAATCTTGGATAAATCTCTCAGCCCCTTCAGTCTTGGTTTCATCATTCAAACAATGGCAAGACTAGATATTTTATAATCTTACCCATAGAACTAACATCACCTAGGTTTCTGGTAGTTAAAGGATAAATTTGTTAACTGAGGTTGCCCCATTTTTAGCCATTTACCCCTGCTAGGTTTGGGCATACTTATTTAGATAAAAAAGGGCACATCTTTCATTTTCACTTACCAATTCAAAGAAAAATCACTGATGTTTGACAAGAAAGAAAGAAAATAATAATATTGATTTCATTTATTTTTGTTATTTTGGACTGATGAATGTAAATAAAAAATATGTAGGTTAATAAACTATACTGGCATAATTATTTAAGCTCAGTTAAGGAAGTCATCAGACTCCATATCATTATGAATAAAATTTACAGAGCAAATAGTTATCCTTTTAAAGATTTTAATACATACTTAAAAATGGACACTTTAATATTACATAATTATATAATATTGATACTGTTAGATATGTGGATGTATACATTTTTCTTTTCAGTAAAATAGTTTCATGCTTATAAAAGTCACCCTAAGTCAACTTGGGACAAAGAGAACAACATACAGTAAAAATAAACCAAGTAGTAAATATATAAGTAAGGAAAAATATTATAAAGCAGTTACATTGTTAACACAAAAGAAAAAATAAATAAATACACTTCTCTATTATTTGAAGGCAATTCACAATCATTTCCAGGAATTCTGTGAGAATTTAAGGCCATTTGTTCTAAAGAAATGCTTTAATTTAGACACAACATCACAAAACTGTAATTCTTGTAAAAACTGTACGTGCAAAAACTCTTTACAATTAATTGTTGACAGGCAGATTCGTATATAGGAGTAGGTTATTTCACAAATGTGTTGTGCACTAAGTCACATGGTTGTGTATATTTCACTGGGAATTTCACAAAAAAACTTCCAGCTGGTGCACCCTGTGTGGCAATGTGGTAAGGTGATAGGAACCCAGTAAGAGAGACAGTATCCCTTCGAATTAAAATATCTAGACAAGATATAATGGAATAAAAAGTTTTAAAACTTCTGCTACATGGTTCACAGTTAAATATTTGGGGTTTTAGTCTTTCTAAATAGCATTATAATATAAAGATGCTACTTTTTACACAAATACACAGTTATTTTCTGTGCATTTACAGTTCACAACATTTTGACTTTTTAAATATGTCTACTTAGCAGCACAAAACAAAAACTGACTGCAGTCTAAATTTAGAACCCACACTCCATGGGAAATGCATGTTCTTACAGGATACACACCTGCTAAGCTGAAACTCCCATCCTTGGCCAAACGCAGAGGAACTGATTGTTAAGCAGATGCAGCTTCATAAGACAACTCACTCACGGAAGAAATATGAAAGTATCTTTCCTTTCCTTTGTTTGCATCTGTATTTGTCCAGACAGGCATTCAAAGAGATATTGCTCTTGTAATTATAGCTATTGCAATTTAGAAGACAAAGGATTCGATATTCAAAACTCTTAAGAACAGTTATAAAAGTATTGAAATTTAAAAAGTAGGAACATGTAAACATTGATACAGAGAGACCGCTTCCCTATACACACAGCAGTCGAGGACAATATTTGAGTTAAAAACATAGTTTGTGCTTTTTCCCAACGACACATTGGAAATTAGCTGTTTCTGTCCAAAAAAGAAAAAAAAAAAAGGTAAAGATTCAGAGAAGACATCCATATTTTGCTTCAAGCATTCAAACAATTTTTCTGTTGCTCATGCAACGACCGTATTTACAGTTTTGGTTTAGGAAGAGAATAATTTTGGATCCCAGAAAGCCTATGAACCAGGACTGCTGAAACCAAGCGGAGAAAAGGTTCCATTCCCTGGTTCGTTACAGAGCACCAGGACCAAGCCTGACTCAGCAGTTCTAACTGACATGTAGTTAACGTGAACGTTTCGGAGCGCAGTCATATCTGAGTCTGTAACACATGTGTAGGTGGGGTGTACGGGGGAGGCGCCGGCGATGGCTTGATTCCTCGGGCCCTCATGTAAGAGAGAAACTGCTCGGGGATCTCAGCGAGGACATCCTTAGCCAGTCTAGCCATGCTCAGTATGTGGTTTCCACTTCTGTCAATATAATCTCTGAAAGGCACGAACTAGAAAGCAGAGGTGAAAGAAAGTTAGTTCAGACTCCAGCATGCTAGTTAATAGACACAAAAAATCAGCACATGTCAATACTTGGTTGTAGGAGTATCAGAGAACAGGTGAGGTGGACAATAATTACTATGCATGGTAAAGATATTTGGTTCATTACCCACAACTATAACAGTGACCACAACTTTCCAATATAAACTTTACCTAAAAAGGGATGAAGCCCTGGTTGGTTTGGCTCAGTGGTGAGAGCATCAGTCCATGTACCAAAGGTTCGTGGATTTGATTCCTGGTCAAGGACATGTATCTAGGTTTCTGGTTCAATACTGGTCAGGGTCATGTGGGAGACAACCAATTGATGCCTCTTTCTCCCATCAATGTTTCTCTCTCTTTCTCTCTTCCTCTCTCTCTCTCCCTCTCCCTCTCTCCCTCTCTCCGTCCCTCCCTCCCTTTCACTCTCTATAAATCAATGGAAGAAATATCCTCAAGTGAGGATTAACAGCAACAACAATAAAATTGTGTACTTGTGCTGAGACCGGTTTGGCTCAGTGGATAGAGCGTCGGCCTGCGGACTGAAAGGTCCTGGGTTCGATTCCAGTCGGGGGCATGTGCCTTGCTTACGGGCACAACTCCAGTGGGGGGCGTGCAGGAGGTGGCTGATCGATGTCTCTCTCTCATCGATGTTTCTGACTTTCTATCCTTCTCCCTTCCTCTCTGTAAAAAAATCAATAAAATATATTTAAAGAAAAAAAAATTGTGTACTTGTGTTCTATGCCCCACAATAACTCATCTCTTTGTCCTGATATGTCCATCATGTTGCTACATGTGTTTTGCAGTTTTAAGTTCTCTACCTAGCCTAACTTCCAATATGATGGAGCACTGTACCTCTTCAGGGCTCACTTTCCAGTCAAATTGAGTTAATCCATGTCTAATTCATATTTCAAAGCAAAACTATTACCCAAGGCAGGGTAAAAAAAAAAAAAGTATATCGTTAAAGACTCTTAAACACGTGTATTTTTCATTATAACTAGAACATCAAATCATAGGGACATGAATAAGAAATTCAGTTTGTATTAGTGGAACTTGAAATACAAGATGGGGCAAAAGAAGGCAGAAGCATACCTATATGAGTATAATTTTACCCTCTCCATCTGAGGAAGAAAACTCAACTTTTTCGAAAGGTGTGCTAGAAAGGTGACAAATCTTACTCTTACCCTGAAAGTAACTAAGTAAGGGTAAGAAAAAAAACTAATAGAATATGATTTTCAGCTGAGAAGTGGAGGATGTGAACTTTTGTGAAGTTGTATTACCTAACTATGGATAAGAGTTGGCATTTTTAATAAAAAAAATCAAAGATTTGCAAAAAAAAGTTAAGGTCTATTTTCTCTCAAAAACTATGATTAGACAAGTGAGACAATAGCAATCAACATAGTTAAGGACTAATGAAAAAATATGTGTAGTTGTAGCTATAATTTATTTCATCCTTATTTTAAAAAGTATAGTATTTTATAAATTAACATTTAGTCATGTTAGTATGGTTTAGTGTACATCTAATTATCTTTTAAGCTGTTTCTTAAAGGGTTCATTCCCCCCTCAGCCCCCCCCCCCACTCACACACACTAATTATGTAGCTAATACCTATATTTTAGGGAAATACTGACACCTCTGGTAAATAGCTGATACTGCCTTAAGGGAGAGGAAATCTGGCCTGCCTTGTCTTTCCTCTACTTCGAGTTTGCCTTGTATTTTTATTCAATTCTTTACCTCTGTTCTACAGCAGGTATCAAACTCATTTACCTTTTCACCACTATTCTCACAAACTCTGGAATCAGATTTCCTAGGTTCAGAAGCTGGTTCTTCTACTTGTTAGCTGCATGAACTTGGACAAGTTATTTTTCACTCTTTGCCTCAGTTTCCTCTTTTATAAAATGAAGATAATAATACCTATTTATTAGGTTACATAAGTTACCATATAAAGTGCTTAAAACCATGCTTAACTCATAATATGTACTATATATAATATTTATTATCATTATTACCATTATTATTCATGAACTCATATTTAATTACATGTTCAATATAAATATAAAACTATTTTCTTAAAAGTTTTATATTTACATTCTTATTCAAAACAGGGAATATTCTTATCAATTTGATCTCTTTCAGATTTAAGGACAATACAGTATTGTAATCTAAAATAGTAATTCCTGGCCTTTTTGTAATTTTAAAACATCTGTTAAAAAACCCTCACGATGAAGGACCCCGTTTGCAGTCTCTGTCTCTGGAACATACTTGGGCCTCTTCCTTCCTCTTCCCCTTCTTCTCTCTCTCACTTCCCCCAGTATCCCATGTATTACCTTTGCCTTTCCCTCTCCTAAGCTCCAGGGGCCCTTCCTTTGCTTTTACAACTTTCTTGTACCTATATAGCCCAGCTGGCTTACTTTTACTACCTCTGTAACTTTCTAGATAAACTTTCTCTTATCATTTGAAAAAATGCACACACACCCAAACACCTGTTGTTTTACCTTTCCAGCAAATGCTGTAAGATGTGTTAATTTTTTTATTAAATTAAAGTGTATTCTTAAGAGTGTTATAATATTCTGGAATATCAAAACTAAGAAGAACCATGATCATTGTTCTCACAATGTATACAGTTATGCTTATCTAAAATAGTTTTGTGAATAACAGATAAGAATATATATGTCATATATATCACATTTAACATGCTTATTAGGTGGCAGCACAGATATGCCCTTGAGTATTAAGGGACTGCCCCGGATTGAAAATCATTGTAATTAGCAGGTTGGGTGTCATGAGCGTTGGGTGTAGAAAAAAAAATGTTGAGAACTTTCTACTCATAAACCTAGAGTACCTAAACCTTTTCCAAAGAGACATTCATCAACTCAGTCATGTCTGAGAAATGAAAAATGACAAGCCACTCTTCATTTCCTCAACTTGGTACTAATGTTCAATCTTACAGTTTTCATGAAAAATATATGCCCTCTTTCTTAAACTATTGCTCAAACCCTTCTACAGTCACAACTTTCCACTTACCATCTCAGACCACTCTGTTTATAATTTCTTTTAATCACTCATTTCTGATCACCATACTTGGAGACCTCCTCTTCAGAATAATGTCCCCACATTTGGGCATGGAGATCGTTGACTATTATCACAATTTAACCTGGACCCTTAAAATGCTTGGATTAGAGGAATAAATAAATTTTCACTTGCACTAATTTTTCCCATTCATATGAAGAATACCAATAAACACATTCTGTTCTGTAGAAATATACTATGTCCTTGATGCTCTACATCTTTCTCTTAGCATCCACCCACTCAAAGGAAAATGTTCCTCACAGCTGCTCTAATGGCCATCTTTGACTATTTGTGAAAACAAGTTTAAATTAGTTTGGGCAAATGGGCTTTTAGTTGCTGTTCTGCTCAATTTTACTAGATTGTTCCTACTGTGCAGAGCCATTAGTGGTTTTCAAGTTTAAATCTTCAAGGTCATTATTCTCCATTTAATGGAAAATATGATTTAAATACAATTTCTAAGGAAATGATAGGCTGGTGAGCATCTGGAGGCAACCAAGAGAAATGACATTACTTTATACACCATGGCCAAGCCATAGCCCAAGCAAGCATACAAATACATAGAATTGATTTAAGAAAATAACTCATTTAAGTTTTAGAATAGCAACCACAGGATCTTATCCTAAATACTGTTTATACCATAGTCATTCGAGATTGAATATTGAGGCAATGAATATAATCACAAATAAAGCTGACCAGTGTCATATGTCAAGATCCAGACACTATGAAATAGTGAGTTAAAATGCCTTCTGTGTGGATTATGCCAACATACTACTAATAAAAACTAATACTGACATTAATGCATTTATTAATATCAATATTAATAACTGGCCAGAGGGAGGCTTTCTGCTAAGAGATTTTACACTATTTAATTTTTATAAACATGTTATCCATATTTTGAGTTTACAGAAGAGAATACTGAAACTTAAGATAGTTTAATGAATGTACCCAATATCAGATAGCTATAAATATTCATCATTATTTAAACCCCAATTAATCTTACTATTTTACATTAACCCTGATAGTAATATGAAAGAGAGAAAAGATCCTAATAATCCTCAATAGAGAGTAGGTCTAGTGATTACAAAGAGAACACAGGTTTTGGAATCAGAACTTTGTTGAAAATTTGGATCTACCTATTTATGAACTAAACAACTTTGTATAGGTTGTTTAATACTCCATCTTGGGCTTCAGTTTCCTGATTTATAAATTATTACAAGGCAAAAACTGTCCAATATTTTTATGAAGATATAAAGTGATAGGTGAATAAGGTTGGGGGAAAAGGTGGGAAAATCAGTTCAAGTGTGTGAAGACAGGCCAATACAAAAGGCAGTATACAATGTACTGAGAAATTTCAAAATGTAGAATTTTAGTTGGTCCAATAAGGAGGAAGATTATTCCAGTAAAGTGACAATAAAAAATAAAAAGAGCAATAGAAATGTCTGATGCAAAGATAGTTAATAGTCCCATTTATTTAGACAAAATGTGTGTGTGTGTGTGTGTGTGTGTGTGTGTGTGTGTGTGTGTGTGTTTAGCTAAAGAGGAAGATTGGAGTCCAGGCATGGAGACTCTTAAATGCTACATTTAGAATTTAGAATCAAAGTTATATAAAATATTTGTTAAAGACTTTAGAATTAAACATCTTAAGATTAAATCATGACCCCTGTTCTTACTGGCTTTGTGACTATGAATAAGAGGAATTAAACTTCATTTCTTCTTTTTAAAAATATGGTAATCAAAGTACCTGTCTCACAAAGTCAATGAAGGACTGAGTGAAGTAATGCTATAGCTCTTAGCCTACCTAGCATATGAAGGACTCAATAAATGATTAAATAGAACGAAGTTGGGTGCCACTTAAAATTGGACAATATAATGAAAATCCTATCTATTATCCCTAATTAGCTACTGAAATTCAGCTGCCTACTATTATTTGCAGCCTTAGAGTTTTATCCATTTAAGAAATGTAGACTTTTGTTTGCTGTGCATTAACTTAATTAGTCTCAACATGTAAAAAATCGAAAGTAGTAAAAAGGTAAGAGAGCCTAAATAGGCCCTATTTTCTGATAGTATTTTAGCCAGCAGAATTTATAGCATTATGATGGCTTCAATATTTCCTGATGATGGGAGGACTGGCATTGTTATTCTTGGTGTGCACTTGCAATTCCTATATCCCCAATTATTCAAGGAAATGTCTTTTTATTTGTTTCTAGAAACCTGGTGAACAAAATTCATGCACACAGGGCCGGGGGAGCAGGGGGTGATCCTCAGCCCAGCCTGAACCCTCTCCAATCTGGGATCCCTAGAGAGATGTCCGACTGCCCATTTAGGTCCAATCCCCCCAACTGCTTGCTTGCCTGCAGTTGCCCCTAACCACTTCTGCCTGCCAGCCTGATCACCCCCTAACCACTCCCTGCCAGCTGATTGATGCCTAACTGCTCCCCTGCCAGTCTATTTGCCCCTAACTGCCCTCCTCTGCAGACCTTGTCTCCCCCCACCCCAACTGTTCTCCCTGCAGGCCTGGGTCCCCCTGAACTGCCCTTCCTTGCAGGCCTGGTTGGCCCCAACTTCCCTCCCCTGCTGTCCTCATCACCTAAAACTGCTCTCCCTTGTAGGCCATCTTATGGTGGCCATCTTGTGTCCACATGGAGGTAGGATCTTTGACCACATGGGGGCAGCCATCTTGTGTGTTGGAATGATGGTCAATCTGCATATTACTCTTTTATTAGATAAGATAGAGGTCTGATGCATGGGTGGGGGTCAGCTGGTTTGCCCTGAAGGGTATCCTGGATCAGGGTGGGGTTTCCTTGATGCATGGGGCAGCCTGAGTGAGGGGCCTCTGATAGTTTGCAAGCTGGCTACATCCCACAGTGATCCAAGCGGAGGCCCTGATATCTGGGATTTATTTATCTTCTACAATTGAAACTTTGAAGCCTTAAGTGGAGGCTAAGGTAAGCCAGGGCTACAGAAAGTTTGGCTTCCTCCATCACCAGGGACAACCCTGGCTTCTTGCTCTCTCCAGTTCCATGACTGCTGCCATTTTTGTTGGAATTTATTTATTTTCTATAATTGAAACTTTGTAGCATTGAGTGGAGGCCTGGGCTGGCCAGGGTGTGCAGAAAGCTTGGCTTCCTCCATCACTGGGGCAATCCAAGCCTCCCTCCTGCTTGCTCCATGGCCGCAGCCATCTTGGTTGAGGTTAATTTGCATACTCGCTCCTGACTGGCTGGCATGAGTGGCTTGTGGTATAGTGGAGGTGTGGTCAATTTGCATATTATTATTTTATGAGATAGGATTTACTTATTTATTCTCACCCAGGGATATGCTTTTCATTGATTTGTTTTTTAGAGAGAGTGGAAGAGGAAAGGGAAGAGAGGTAGGGGAGAGAGAGAATGATAGAGAGAGTGGGAGAGGAAGAGGGGAGGAAGGGAGGAGGGAAGGAGGGATAGAGAGAAAAAGAGAGAGAGAGACAGACAGACAGACAGACAGACAGAGAAAGAGAAAGACATTCATTGGTTGTCTACTGCTTGGGCCCTGACTGGCAATCAAACCCAGACTCTTCTGTCTGAGGGCTGAGATATAACCATTGAACAAACCAGACAAAACTCAAAGAAATTTCTAGTCTTGAATATAAATCATCTAAAATGTTTTAGTGGATGGTAGAGGCTATGAAACTGTTGGAATGTTTTGAAAATCTTATTCAAGGTGAGAAAAAAGATGCTAATTCTTCTTAAATACAATAATATATATAAATTTTTACCTTGCTTACTATTTTTAAAAGAGCAATCACCATTTAGAAACTTCTCCATGAAATTAGAAAGGCGCATCAAATTTCCTGAACTATAAGCATGTAAGCCAAGATCTCACCATTACTCAGAAGGCTACTAATTGTCTGGGAACATTTTAATTTCATATTCAGAATCTGTAATACCTTACAGATCTTTCAGTTCAACTTTATGGGGTAAAATCCCTTGTGTGTTTACCTATTTCCCCAGGTCCCTTCAAAACCTTTGGGAATCTCAGTATCATTTTATAGTAGTGGACTGGATCTTTAAGGATTCTGAGTGTCAAACAGAGGAAACGTAATTATATGCACACTAGTGGCCTGGTACACAACATTTATGCACGGGGGGAGTGGGTGTCCCTCGGCCCGATCTCTCCAATCTGGGACCCCTCGAAGGATGTCCTACTGCTGGTTTACAGGGATTGGGCCTAAACTGGCAGTCAGACATCCCTCTCACAATCTGGGACTGCTGGCTCCTAACTGCCCACTTGCCTGCCTGATTGCCCCTAACTACTCTGCCTGCTGGTCTGTTTGCCGCCAACTGCCCCCTGCCAGCCTGATCACTCCCAACTGCCCTCACGCCAGTGTGCTCACCCCCAACTCCCGCCCCCCCCTGCTGGACTGCTCATCCCCAACTGCCACTCTTCCTGGCCTGCTCACCCCTAACTTCCCTCCCTACTGGCCTGTTCCCCCCAGCTGCCCCCCAGCAGGCCTGCTCACTCCAAACAACCCCCCCCCACACACACACTATTCTGATCACCTCCAACTGACCCCCACTGACATCCTGCTCACACCCAACTGGCCTCTCTCTGGTCTGCTTACCCCCAATGGCCCCGCCCCCCACCAGCCTGATCACTCACAATTTCCCTCCCCTCTTGGCCCCTAACTGCCTCTACCGGCCCTGCCACCATGGCTTTGTCTAATTAGCATATTACCCTTTTATTAGTGTGTGTGTGTGTGTATGTGTGTGTGTGTGTGTGTGTGTGTGTGTGTGTGTATCTTATACTAATAAGTAACAAAGTCATGACTTTTACTTCCTCCGAGAATCACAACATCATAAGAAAGGCAAAGATGAAAGAATTTAGAAGTAATTACACAATAGCTTAAAGAGATTTATTGACGTATTCAAGGTCAGAGTGCCAACAATATAATTTCATAGATTTGAGTCCTATAGCAATATTCTGTCCAATATAGGATATCCATTGAGAGACTAAATACTTTCAAAGGAATTTTTGTTTTATATTTATAATAAGAACTGCTGGTTGTCACCAACATAAGATACTAGCCCTTTTAAAGAAAATCTTAACAATCTGAACAATCTTAAGAAATACCAAGTTTCTCATAAGCATCATTTAGATAATAGTACGAGATATAGGGTCACCGCTGCTAACTTTGTAAAAATGCATTACACTAGCAACATAACATATTCGAAAGGACCTCAAATTCATACTCACTTTAGTAATTTAATTTTTTGAAACTGTGAGCCAGACATTATGGAAAGCTTTCAGATAAGGTGTAATTACTTAAACCTAAAATTATGCTAATGAGGTTCAGGTGAATAATCATGTGTCTAATTATGAAAACAAAACACATGGGATTCTTAAATAGATGACCATATTACCATGTTCCCTTTCTTAGCTGCTTTTAACCTCATCATTCATGTGTGTGTGGGGGGCATGTGTGCTTTTTATTCTCCTAAGAATATTAGGTTAAAAAATTGTTCATATTTAATTAACTTAAAAAAGGTTATAAAATTTTTTCTATTTGAAAATTTAATTTTGTTGACAGACTAAGAACAATGCTTTTTAAAATTTAGCGACATTAATCTTTACAAATTGCTTTATGTATAGTCTACTTGAAATTATTTTAATCATTTTTATTGTATTTTACTATTTCAGGAATGTATTTCATACATTTTTTTTCATTTGATCCTTACAATGTCAGTACACTGAATTTAGAAAGCTTATCCAAGTTATCATAGTTGGACAATCCAAGATTTGAACCAATTTCTGTTGAATTCCAAGTTAAATTCTCTTAAAGATTGTATTATGGGTAAACATATAGTTTATTAATTAAGAGAAAATGCTGAAGTCCCAGGTTTGCTCTGCCCAAACTTTCATGTCATGTGCTTCAATGATATTGACACATTCTTCCCTTTTCTATTTAAGAAGGTAGACTTCATAGTCTTTTTTCTCTTCTGGCACCCTAAAAAATATGGAGGCTGTAATGTATGCAGAACTTTAGTTGAATTAACTCCTTGTTTTGAACTATAAATTTTAATTATATTGGTTACTAATATTTTCTTTCAAGCCGCTCCTTGAATGGTAGGCTTTAGGTAAGTATTCTTTTAAAATTTTTAACAGAATTGTGGATCACATTTCATTATGTTATATATTATATCATGTTATTTATTTATAGTTATATATAGTTTACATATAACTTATATATATTTATACACAATTTTAAGATGTCTTTCTCCACTTTTCTAATCAATCTACAAGGAAAGTATGAAAATATCTACGTTTTTGGTTCATTTATACTAAATTTATCTAATCTAAATATATATCAGGTGTCTTAAAATATTTTTAATCTTTGTTGCAAACTAAATAATAGATAAGCATTAAAAAATTCGTTTTGTTTCTAGATTCTAATGTTACTAAAACTCACTATTTTCTGATAATAATAAAGTAGGGAATAATAAAATAGTAATAAAAGTAACTTACTGACAACTTATTTATATATTGTGAACCTAAAGTCCAGGAGAAACATGGGTGCTTTTTCTAGGCCCTCATACTTAACAGGCATCTCACAGAGAATCCACCCATTAAATTAAACAGAACCCAAGACTCATCATTTCAATTTAAAGTTGTTCATTTAATAAGAGCTGTTCACTATGAACAAAATAAATAATTTTCATTGAATTTCTTACCTGCACAATGTCCCTTTCAGCATATTTTCCTCTGGAGGAAACTCTTACATCATCTCCATCCAACTCAATCATTGCTTGAAAATAAAAAAGAATTATTTATCCAGTGTATTTTAGCCATATACTAAAACTATGTAGGCAATATAGAAATCAAGATGTATGAAGTAGCAAAACGTCCTATGTAAAGTCAAAAAGCTGTTGATCCCCTGCATCTTCTCAATCATTTTTCCAACAGAACTTGATTGAGGATAAATTTCACAAATGAAGGTAACAGGTCAGCACCTCAGGTGACCCTTTGAAAGATGAGAAGAGGCAATGCAGTAGAGAGCAGTCTTTAGGTGTATCTCTCCAACCCAGGGGTTCTCAAGTCAGGGTCATGTGCTTACAGGACTGTCTGAGCAAGTGATACTAAAACATTCAATTTTAGTTTTTCTTTCTAAATTAAGAAGCTTGGTGCTAGTCATCATAGAATTTCTAGTAACAGTTTGAACTTTATTCCTTTTCAAAATATATACTTTTTATTGATTTCAGAGAGGAAAGGGGACAGAGAGAGAGAAGCATCAATGATGAGAGAGAATCCTTGACTGGCTCCCTTCTGCACACCCCCTATGGGAATAGAACCCACAGCCTGGGCATGTGCTCTGACCCTGACCAGGAATTGAACTGTGACCACCTGGTTCAAAGGACAATGCTCTACCACTAAGCCACATATACTGGGCTGAACTTCATTCTTATCGAAACTATAACAAAGCTATATATCCATATTGCCTAATTCCCACTTTAAGATTGAAAAATAAAGAGACATTTTCTCTGCCCTTATACTAATTGAATAAAGTATGATTTTTCTGAGGCATGAGTTTTTGTTGGTTAAAAGAGAATTTTAACAACACATAGATCAGAGAGTATTTGGAAATGCTATCGTATAATGGTTCATCTGCTGATACAGTAATGTTATGCTGCAATTAAGAACATTTTCCAGAGTTTATTAGGTTTTCAGGGAGAATTCTCTAAATAATTAATTATATAAGGAATGCTAATTTGTGCTTAAAGTATAATTTTATTGCTGATAATTCATTTTGTATACATATGACATTCACTAGACTCCAGAGAGCTGCTTGCAGTTATAATGTTTGCCTCTTAACCCTCCAAAATATTGTTAAATCAGAATACAATCCTCACCATTTTTTAAAGATTTAAAAAAATATATTTTTTAAAGATTTTTAAAAATATATATTTTATTGATTTCAGAAGGGAAGGGAGAGAGAGAGATAGAAACATCAAAGAATCATTGATCAGCTGCCTCCTGCATGGCCCTCTACTTGAAATCAAGCCTGCAACTTGGGCATGAATCCTAACTAGGAATCAAACTATGACTCCTGATTCATAAGTCAACACTCAACTACTGAGCCACCAGTCAGGCTTTTGTTATTTCTTTTAGTGCATAGATAATGCATTTGGGTTAAAAACATTGTTTTACATTTTACTTTTTCTATACATGTTCATGAATCAGTGTCTAGGATAAAGCATTGCTAGTACGCATAACTGATAGAGAGCCAATACTCAGGTTGCTTAAATATATATGTCTTGACTTAGTAAATCAAGACATAGATATGTCTAATAATAAGGTAATTAACTTATTTAATATATGTATATATGACTAATAATAAAGTAATTAACTTATTTTATAAAAGACCTATTTTTTTCTCTTCTACTCATTAAAAATGTTAATAAGATAATTCATTATACTCAAATATTTTCAAGAGTTAATTCCTCTTTTTGGTCTAGGTTTGTTTTCAAAATTTTCATATTACTTTTATGACATACCAGCAAAACGTCTCCTTTATTATCTAGTTTACTAATTAAAGAAAATGACAGCTATTCTGGCAATAATGTACTAGAATAAGATCCTATAAAGAATCTCTCATTTTCCAGCATGTCTTTTGGGTTAAAAGTCTCGATGTAGCAAGACTACACTTTTGCTTGCAAGGAGAAAAGAAATAGGGGGTAGGTGGTGGGAGGGTAATGTTCTCCCTTCAGGTTTCCAGACCATCGGGTCCTCAGGAACCTGATGTTGTAAGTCCCAGGTCCCCACCAGGACTTGTCCTTGGAAAAACAATGTAAGAGAGACAGACACTTCTTTCTAGCCAAGGGAGATGGGATGAAGTCAGAGCCCCTTTTAGTTGTCCCCTTCTCCTAGTGATCAAAGCAGGTAGCTAGATGCTGCTTTAATGTGACTTTTTGCCTTTTAAGGATAAAGAAATCCCACCTTGAAAAATCTTTCTTCTTAATGAAGCTGCTTTATAAAGGAATGAAAAGTCACTAGGAGGAAATTCTACAGATGGTTTTAAACTGTTCTTATTAAAATACCAAAAAAAAAAAATTAAAATAAAAAAATAAGAAACCTGAATACTCACTAATTTAATAGTTTATTCCTATTTTCTCAACTTTCAAAGAATGGATCGCAAAATATTACCTTTCTTGCCCATGCAAACAATGCCCTTCTGGTTAAAAATGTGTAGATGTTGGATTTAGGTGGTTACCTGATAAAATCTGCCAGTTTTATTTCACTTTTTTCCCAAGTCAGTGTAATGTGTGGTATATAAAGTTGCTCTATGATAGACTTGGGGGAGCCCAGAGAAAGGCTCTTCTGATAAGACAGTTGCAATTTGCCTCGTCAGTGTGGCTTAGTGGTTGGTGGTTGGGCGTTGACCCATGAACCAGGTTCGATTCCCTGTCAGGGCACATGCCTGGGTTTCAGAATCAATCCCCTGTAGGGACCATGCAGGAGACAGTCGGTCAGTGATTATCTCTCATCACTGATCTCTCTCTCTCTCTCTCTCTCTCTCTCTCTCTCTCTCTATATATATATATATATATATATATATATATATATATATATATTTCTCTCCACTCCCCTCTCTCTAACTCAGTAAAACATTTTTTTTTTAAAAAGACAGCTGCAATTTGAATCTAAGTTGGAGATTTTCTATTTTAAACATGAGTATTCTATCCTTTTCTTCTTAGCCATGAAAGGGAAAAATCCTTTAAAGAAGCACCTACTGTCTCCTGGTGGAATACCCTACTTTTCTAGTACTAGGCCTGGAAGACTTTCCATCCTGTGTAAACTTCCATCATGATGAAAGCAGGACCCTAATTCCCTGTTCAAATGTTCCCCAGAGGAAAGTTTCTAATTCCCAGGATAGAATCTACTGGGGAAAAAATTTCCTTCTTTGTCTACAATCTTCACTCACTTTTCCACATGGGAAGAGGGAAGTTTCATAGGATTACTAATATTAGAAGAAACTGACCCCGAACCTCTCTCTCTTTTTTTTTTTTTTTGGAGTTGCCTATCCTTAGAGTGAAGGCAATTTCTCTCTGTGGCAGGCTTAATTGGCAAGATTTAGCCCCTGAATGGAGTAGGCCTAGAGATAAGGATGAAGTCATTTTAATGTTGGGGGGGGAAAAGGGAGTGAGAAGTCTGCCTCTGTGCAAAGGTTAACCCAAATTCTCTAATTCTGCATTGCTAAAAGCAAAGCTTATATTTTAGTCTGAGTGTTTCCTGCATATCTTTTTTTCAATTACTTCAGGAAGTCAGAGAGGAAAATGATGAATTATCACACCTCAAACCCTAATAATTAATTCACTGGGAACTAAAGAAAATAAGAAAATAAATAGCTGTCTTGTGTAGTAAGTAGAAATATATGACCAGGAAGAGTCAGTGGCTTTGTATTCAAACATTATGTGTGGGGGTTGTTGATGAACAGGTGACGAGTGTTTGTCATCCCTGAGTTCATACATCTAGTGGTGGACTTCCATGGGAATCTGGGAGCCCTGAGATGTACCCTATTAGAGGTGTATCCTTGAGAGGCAAAAGCAAATTAGTGACTGAAGAAAAAAGTATGGGTTATTGTAGCTTAGCAATGGGTAAAGTTTGTGGATCTCAGTCTATCACTAATTAATGCAAACGATCAAGTGCACAAAGCATTAAGAAGAAAGATGTGTTTTAGCTTTCCTGACTCCAGAGAAATCTGTCATATTGATGCCTGAAATATGATGCAAATAGATGTAAATGCCCAGAGACAGAAAATATTAGAAGCAGCAGCCATCAGACTAAATGACCTTTGCTTTAGAAAATGGAAGATCATAATGATGAAAAGGATGACTAGCCAAGCATAGAATCAAAGAAAGGAATTTTCAGTCACCAATATAACTTGCCCTGTGTTTTTAACCTGAGATGGACAGATCCATACTACCTTTACAGAGAAGGCATGGGTGGTTAATGGAGAACCAATCCAGTGATCATCATATTAAAATTAGTACCTGTATGTTTAAATTATCTTATAACATACCAGAGGTGTTCCAAATATTCTAAAATTATTTTCATTTCTAAAATACCAAGCTAAAGAAAGTGTTATTGTTAATCTAAAACACCTGAACCAGGTAAATGTTATGAAGTCATACAGGTGCTGTCCAGTATAAAGTTCTCTTGAAGTAGTTGACCAAATAAATAGTAACAGAATATCCATAACGAAGTTTGCCCAGATCATGAGTTACACAAACACCTGTCACTTAATTAGCATTTGAACAATGCCTAAGCCCAAACACAACTCCCAGTAAGTCAGTTTAGCATAATTATACTATTATAAAGTTTCCTTAAATCTTAGATGGTCAGTTCCATTTTCATTCTGTTCTTTCATATGACAGAACTTTCTTATAAAGCTAATGTCTATCAACTAGCCAGGGTCTGAAAATCCATTCAAGTACCATATGTGCTATGTTAACATTTCTATTCATAACCTAATAGTTTATTAATTTAGTTTTTATTCCTAAAGGTTTTTAGGAAACCCAGAGTGTAATTTGCCTTGGGAACAAAAACTCAATTTATCATTCTGTAAGTCTTTAAAAAATATTATCTTTAGGTACAAAACATCTCTACTAAAATGAAAAAATACATGTTGCACAAATCTATACTAGAAAGATAATGCTCTACTCAGAAGACAGTATTTTAATTCACTCAACTAAACAGATTTCATGGTGAGATATTTATATTTATATCTAGTGTACATGGATATTATATGCAAATCTACATGCACACTCACATTCAAAATGTTTAAAGATAGTGATAGAAACTTAAATAAACTCCCAAGGGATATTATTGAAATTGTGTTACTTACCATCAAATTCTGCTGGTCCAACACCAACTATAATTATTGACATTGGAAGTTTTGAAGCCTTTGAAAAGAATACACAGTTCACAATTAAGAAATTGAGTTCTTAAGAAAAGAATTAATATTTAAGAAAAAATTAATCCTGTTTTAGTTTATATTTTTCACAGATGTTCATTAAAGTAGTCTTGAAGATTCTTAAAATAACTATAAGATAATATATTTAATTCAATGCTTATACTTTCCTAACTCTGTACATATGCTGATTCAGTGGGACATTCCTCAGGAATGACCAGTTTTGGATAATATACAAAATAAAAAAGTGTTGATCTTTAGCTTTCACTTGCTACTATCAGCCAAAATCTACATAAGATGATGTTGGGTATCTTTGATCTCCCTTTTTTCATGTTCTCTCTCCTCTAAAATATCTTTTAGTTGCTAAAGGAGAAAGGGGTACCATATTTATGAAACAATAGTATTCTATTTTACCTCATTTATAAAAAGTTATTATTAGTATGGTTAAATGATGTATTAATATCGGTGAGATTGTGAGGGATACTGAATATGTTATGGCAGGTTTTCTCATTATATGTATCACTTAAATGACACATTAAATAATTTAATGGTAAAAATGTAAGATCTAGCAACATATAGATACAATACTATAGCAATCACATCTTCACTTATGAAAACCATTGAATTATAAATGTTCCTCAGTACATCATGACTGTTAATTTAAATTTAAATTAGTAAGTCCATATTTTAAAGTGCACACTAATGCCACTGATCAGAATAGTAGGGAAATCAATATTTAACAGTAAACAAACAAATATGTGAACTTTTATTCTTCCTCTTCACTTTCATATTTAATTTTTCAAAGCACATGTATATAAAGTATTTGATTTTTGCCCCTATATGAATCTATTTCCTCACAACTAATAGCTAATGGTATTTTCCCCATGCTATTCATAAGTATGAGGTATGCTAGACATTCATGCAACTCATTTTTACTAAATGCCTACTGTGTGCCAAACATTGCTAAACCTCAATATGAAAGGGGAATAAAAGCAGATATAATTTTATTAATTACTAGAGGTGGGGTGCACGAATTCGTGCATGGGTGGGATTCCTTGGCCTGGCAGCAATTGCGGCTGATCAGGGCATCTCACCCAGTTCTGATTGGGGCCGATCAGGGCCCGCTAGCTGGCCGAGGGGAGGGACCACGGGAGATTGGCCAGCCATGGGAGGGTAGCTATGGGAGTGCACTGACCACCACCAGGGGGCAGCTCCTGCATTGAGCATCTGCCTCGTGGTGGTCAGTGTATGTTATAGAAACCGGTTGACCAGTAGTTGGATTGACTGATTATAATAGTCGCTTAGTCTTTTATATACAAAGATAATCTAGTAAATGTAGATTTTATAGATTATAGCCTAATAAGGAAAATAATAAAAATCATTAATTATAACACAATTAGGAACTATAATGGGAAACATGGTTTTGAATCAAGTCCAGTTTCCATCCAGTTCTATAGAAATAGAAATTAGCAAAGTTCTCCATACTGAAATGTGAATATTAAGAAATGTTTTTTTCAAATTGTAAAATTGTGTATAAGTACATCAAACTTGAGATAAACACACTCATGTACATGAAGGTAGTGCTATTACCTTTAAAAAATTTTTTTGGCAATAATTTTTTATAGCTCACGTTATCTACACTCTTAGCCTAGTCCTTATGCATTGATGGTACAAATGTGTCTGAGTTTTCTGGGTAAAGTTTGCAATTGGTTCAAAAGTCATGGACATTTCGTTTCACTGTGAAGTCAACTAAACTCTAGGCTCAACCTGAGTAGCACTATGCTGTCATGTAGCCAGCCCAAGACTGAATGACTCCTCCTTACGTTAACTATAGACTCCTTCGTTTGAGCCATATCTGAGATAACACCATCTGTCACAATCAGGAGCACAAAATACTGGGAGCCATCCTTTACAGAAGAAGCATATCTGAAAGTCAAGAAGAAAGTAAAAATCACCACAGAAAATAAAACAGTTCCTCTCTATGTGATGGTTACTAAATACAACTTGGAACAGTCAACAAATCTTTTAATCTCAAGAGAGTATTTAAATATATGTTAGGAGCCTATAACATGCAAACTCTTAAATAAACATTTTCCTTAAATAGCACACTAAAATAATGACAACATTGCCGCATGCTGGCACTCTGAAATGCCTGGCTGCCTTACAAACTTATTCACTAACAAAAGGTGAGATGAATGAGGGTTTGTTTTGCACAGTGGAATGGATATAACATTTGGAAACAGACATTGTGGGTAAACAACATATTGCGTATATGATCTTCAGTAAATTACTTTATCTGGAACTTTATCTTTCTAGTCTTAACATTAAGATACACCTTTATATTGTTAACTAGAGGCCTGGTACATAAAATTCGTATACTCAGGGATGTCTCTGAGCCTGACCCACATCGTCTCACAGTCCAGGACCCCTCAGGGGATGTCCGACTGACAGCTTAGGGAGTGGGCCTAAGCTGTCAGTCGGACATCCTTTGCATTGCCCCAGAGGTAGGAGAGGCTCCTGCCATCACTGCTGTGTCGCCAGACATGAACCCACCTTCTGGCT
This sequence comes from Lasiurus cinereus, assembly GCA_011751065.1. NCBI lineage: Eukaryota > Metazoa > Chordata > Mammalia > Chiroptera > Vespertilionidae > Lasiurus > Lasiurus cinereus. The sequence continues at coordinate 14,515,886 of JAAGEH010000311.1, read as the reverse complement.
GAGTGGCGTTCCCCCTGCAGGAGTATACTGACCACCAGAAGGCAGCTCCTGAGTTGAGCATCTGGCTTCTAGTGGTCAGTGCATATCATAGCGACTGGTCATTCCCTCATTCAATTTGCATATTAGCCTTTTATTATAGAGGATATTGAAAGCACATGTATGGTATTCAATATATAGTACAGTACTATAAGTTAGCAATAATCATAAATGCCTTTTGTTTTGGAACTAGACAGAGTTGATGGTTGCACAACACTGAGAATGTGTTCAATACCATTATACTGTACACTTTAAAATGGCTACTTTTATACTATGTGAATTCACTTGAATAAAAAAAAAACTGCAATAGAAGAAAAGCTTTTTGAAACATCCACAGTTCAAGTTCTTAATACATGTCAAATTAATGAAAGCTGGGACAAAAAGACAAAAATTAGGTATATAAGGCTATTAAAAAGAAGGAAATCTTACATTTTGGGAGAGCATGTATGGACCTGGAGAATATTTAGCTATAAACCAGTCAGAGAAAGTCAAGTATGATATGCTTGCACTCATATGTGGAATCTAATGGACAAAATGAACTAACAAAATAGAAATAAACTTACAGCTGTAGGGAAAAGGTTGACAGCTGTCAGTGAAGAGAATAAACAAAAATAAAAAAATAAAAAACTCATAGACAACGGTATGGTGATTACCAGAGGGAAAGTGGGAAGGAAGTAGAAGAAGGTAAAATGGAGATAAATGGTGATGGAAGGAGATGTGACTTGGCATGGTGAGTACAATCTATATATACAAAAGCCTAAGCTTAGGAGACAGTAAATAAGAAGACTTTGGTCGATTCTTGGAAAAATCATTGAGTGAATCATAGGAAGACTGGGTTTAAGAAAACTTCCATTGATTACCAATGAAATATCTTCACAGCCTAAAGGTTCTAAGGAAGCAAGTTTGAACAGGTCCAGGACAGATCAGTAGCATAACATTTCAGGATAAAATTTCTTTCTTGGAGAGCAAAATTAACTACCATATAAAACAAGAAAAACAGTTACCATTTTGCCACAGACTAGAGAAACTAATAGTTGCTCATGCTACTGATTAAACAGTTTTATAGATTAATGAAGAGACTACAGTAAGTGGCCTGTTCACCCCCTGTAAAGATAGTGTTGAACTGGCCAAAAATACTCCCATGATACTAAACATTGATCTTAGACAATAAAAATTTGTATTAATTTGATGGCAACACAATGAATGGAAAACAATCCAAAGCAGATATGAGCCTCTTCTATTTTACTTTAACTTTTTTTTCTTTTCTTTTTTTATATATTTTATTGATTTTTTTACAGAGAGGAAGGGAGAGGGATAGATAGTTAGAAACATCAATGAGAGAGAAACATCAATCCTGCACGCCCCCTACTGGGGAAATGCCCACAACCAAGGAACATGCCCTTGACCGGAATCAAACCTGCGACCTTTCAGTCCACAGGCCGACACTGTATCCACGGAGCCAAACTGATTTCGGCTTTTTTTTTTTCTTTCTTAATAAACAAAGTTGATAATCTCCCTAAGGAATTTATTTTAAAAAGTTTTTAAATACCATGATTTATTTATTTTCAATATATTTTTATTAATTTCAGAGAGGAAGGGAGAGGGAAAGACAGACAGAAATATCAATGATGAGAGAGAATTATCAACTGGTTGCCTTCTGCATGCCCCCTATTGAGGTTGGAGCTTGCAACCCAGCCATGTGCCCTGAATGGAAATCGAACCCAGGATTCTTCATCCCCAGGCCAATGCTCCATCCACTGAGCCAAACCGGCCAGGGCATACCCATTTTTTTCAAAAAGTATTTCTTACTGACTATGCTTCATAAATATAGGATTTTATGTTTTATGTGATTGATGGAAGGCTATAAATAGTAGTGAGAAAAGCTTCTATGAGTACAACAGTAAGGCTTTATACTTTGCTTCCCCTGTGATGCTCTTAAAATAACAAATTTCTACCAGGTTCAAAAAAATATGAAAAGTTATGTATTATGCAATCTTGTAAAAAACACTTCAAGTAGTGTAATGGTCTGCTTTTTCTATGTGCGTGTGTTTACTTTTTATTCTCTTTCAATGCTTCTGGTTAACCATGAGAAAGTCTCAGTTGTTATTATGCCTCCTCCTCCCAGCTCTCCCAGCTTGAGGTATAATTGATATACAGAAAGTTGCAATAAATACTGTATATAATCTGATGAATTTGAACATACATGTATAGTTGTAACCATCAAAACAATCATGGTAATAAATATATCTCTTACCTCTGAAAGTTTTTGTATCCCTTTATGCGTGTTAAAATCATTTAAAATAAAATCTAGCCTCTTAAAATTTTAAGTACATAGTACCTTATTATTAACTAATAGAGGTCTGATGCATGAAGTTTGTGCAAGAGTAGGCCTTCCTTTCTCCGGATGCAGGCACCGGCTTCCCTCTAGTACCCAGGACCCGGGCTTCCTTCGCAGCCCCAGTCTTGTCTAATTAGCATATTATGCTTTCATTACTATAGATAAGTTCTATATAATAATAATATAGATTATTATAAGTAGGTACTATGCTGCACAGTAGAGCTCCAGAATTTACTCATCTTGTATATATGCTCCTTTATTCCCATTGATCATCTAATCCATATAACCCTTTCCCAGCTCCTGGTTACCATCATTCTATGTCTATTTCTACGCATTTGACTATTTTAGATGACTCATCTAAGAGGAATCATGCAGTGTTTATTCTATGACTGTCTTATTTCACATACCATAATGTTTTCCAGGCCCCCCATCTGTGTTGTCACAAACAGTAGGATTTCTTTCATTTTATTTTATTTTATTTTATTTTATTTTATTTATTTATTTTTTTTACAGAGAGGAAGGGAGAGGGATAGAGAGCTAGAAACATCAATGAGAGAGAGACATCAATCAGCTGCCTCCTGCATGCCCCCTACTGGGGATGTGCCCACAAACAAGGTACATGCCCTTGACTGGAATCGAACCTGGGACCCTTCAGTCCACAGGCCAACGTTCTACCCACTGAGCCAAACCAGTTTGGGCAGGATTTCTTTCATTTTAAAGGTGGAATAATATCTTATTATATGTATGCCCGGTACATGAATGCATGCATGGGTGGGGTCCAGCCAACCTGTCTCACTTGGGGGTGATCAGAGGGGCTGCAGATAGTTGGTTGGCTGGCCTCACTCCTGATTGGGGTTGGGGGAGCTGGTTGTGGGTGGAGCAGACCTGGGGTAGGGACCTTGGATGGCTGGCTGGTCAGCCCTGCCCCTTGTCGAACTCCTAGTCAAACTCCGTCCTATTGACCCAGTGCACAAAATTTGTGCCTGGTTGGGGGTTCCCTCAGCCCTTCCTGCCCCCTCTCACAGACTGAGAGCCCTCAGGAGATATCCTCAGGAGATATCCCCGGGGCGCGGGCCTCAGCCGCAGTCTGGCCACCCTCTGTGGGAGGTAACAGGGCTGATCAAGGGAAGGCACCAGCCCCATCACCCTACTGCTGCAGCCACTGCCAGCCTTTGTAGCCGCCAAGGTGTTTTCATCAATATTATAGATAAGTACTATATAATGATCTATAATAATAATATAGATTATTATAAGTAGGTACTATGCTGCACAGTAGAGCTTCAGTCCCTTCGCTGTAAAAAAAAATGACAACTTTCTTTAGGCATTTTCAAGATATGTCTTTCATAGGATATGACATTTCCTTTTTATTTTTTATCCTCACCTGAGGATATGTTTCCATTGATTTTTAGAGTGTGTGGAAGAGAGAGGGAGAGACAGAAAGAAACATCAACATGAGAGAGACACTTTGATTGGTTGCCTCCTACATGAGCCCTGACCTGGGCCCTAAGAAGGAGCCTAACCTAGGTACATGCCCTTGATCAGAATTGAAACCGGACCCTGCAGTCACCAGGCCGAGGCTCTATCAACTGAGCCAAACCATCTAGGGCAGGATATGACATTTCTTAGCCCCACCACCAGCGGACCTTCGTTTTTTCTTCTAGGATTGTGGTAGAAAAACCTTAGATCACCTTCTTGGATTCTTATAACCCAAGTTACCAAGAACACTGCAAATGGTGGCATGTAGGAGCTTAGCCAATGGGCAGTCAGAAAAGGTATTTATGCTGGAACTGGTTTGACTCAGTAGATAGACTGTAGACCTGCAGACTGAAGGGTCCAGGTTTCATTACTGTCCAAGGGCATGTACTTGGTTGGAGGCACATCCCCAGTGGGGAATGTGTAGGAGGCAGCTAATTGATGTTTCTCTCTCACTGATGTTTCCAACTGTCTATCCTTCTTCCTTCTTCTCTGTAAAAAATTCAATAGTATATATAAAATGGTGTTTCCTCTGCAGCTCATGTGGCCCCTGTGTTGTATCCACTGGGTTAGGGGATTACTGCCACCCGGTAATGGCCACCTGGGTCTCTGCACACCCCAGAGACTGGCAGCCAGCCCCTGGTCATGGGTGCTGGGCTGGGGGGCATGCAAGGATCCCCGGGCTGCATGCAGTATCTGCCACCAGGGTCTCTGAACACCCCAGAGGCCAGCAGCTAGCCCTCCCCCAACCCCATCATGGGCACTATGGGCACTGGGATGAGGGCATGGACCCGAGCTGCTTCTTGGCGCCAGCAGGAATATCCCCATCTCTGAAGGCCCCAGAGGCCAGCCCTGTCATGGATACCAGGTTGGGGTGCATGCAGGGACCCCTGGGCCACACACTGGGTGGCTGCCAGGGTTCCTGCATGCTCCAGAGGCCAGCAGCCACCTCCCTGTCATGGGCACCAGGCTGGGGGCATGGACCCGAACCGCCACTTGGCGCAGGATAATGTGCAAGGGGCTGGGAGCGGGATGGAAACAGCAATGCAGGGATGTTCCCATCCCACTCCCAGCGGCTTGGCTGCTGCACCCATAGTCCCAGAGAGGCTGGGGCTGTTCTGGGACCCCTGCTGCACAGGTCCTAAGGCAGACCTACAGGCTAGGAGCAGCCTGGGTCCCAAGTATGTTTCTGGGACCCAGGCTGCTCAGAGCCTGTGTATGCAAATTAACTTCCATCTTTGTTGGGTTAATTAGCTCCTGATTGGCTGCTGGGAGTGGGTTGTGGGTGTAGCGAAGGTATGGAAAATTTGCATGTTTCTCTTTTATTAATAAGACTAGAGGCCCGATGCATGAAATTCCTGCACAAGGAAGGGTCCCTCAGCCCAACCTGTGCCCTCTTGCAGTTTGGGAACTCTCAGGGATGTCTGACTGATGGCTCAGGGGGAGCGGGCCTACGCCATCAGGCAGACATCCTTAGCGCTACCGCTGAGGCAGGAGAGGCTCCTGCCACCACCACTGAGCTCGCCAGCTGTAAGCCTGGCTTCTGGCTGAGCAGCGCTCCCCTGTGGGAATACACAAACCACCCGGGGGCAGCTCCTGCATTGAGCTCCTGTCCCCTGGTGGTCAGTGTACATCATAGTGACTGGTCCTTCCACTGTTCAGTTGATTTGCATATTAGCCTTTTATAATATAGGATATGGTTGTGTCTTGTTTTTTTATATAAACACTCACTAACTCTGTCTTTGGATTGGTAAATTTATATTTCTTTCTTTCTTTTTTGGTCAATCATTAGAAAGTATACCAAAAAGAACAGGAGAATATTTTGATATTCCCTAAGAAAGTTAGGGTTAGATCCTGAAGCAGACAGTAAATTAGGAATTTCTCTGAAGTTTGTTGTGTTATCTTAAAATTCATAGAAATTTTGCATTTTACTAGTACTTTATAATAAATATGACTTGTATTACATTTCTTAACTTAGAGAAAAATTAATACTATAAAAAGTATACAAGTTTACCATGTTCTCACTTCTGTTTAGATATACGGCTTTAAAAATAAATTAAATTCTACATAAAAACTATTCAATCCAATTTTATATTTATTAGCATAAGCATTATAAGTTAGTTATTTTCATTATTTTTATGGTGTTTATTCTACACATTCTCATATTGCAAGTTAATCTAAATTTCAAGCAAAATCGTATTTTACACTAAAAGTATTCTATATTTATGAAAAAATAATTTAAGAAATAAATGTGTAAAATAGAAAAAAGAGGCTGTTTGAACCCACAACCCTGGCATGTGCCCTTGACCAGAAAGGAACCTAGGACTCGTTAGTCCTCAGGCCCATGCTCTATCCACCAAGCCAAACCGGCTAGGGTAAAACTCTTATTATTGAAAGGCTGCTATCTTTTTTCAAGTATAGGATATCTTTAATTTATACTTTAATACTATATGACAAATCTGAGGGAGAGGTTCACTTTGTCAGGATTTTGGAATTCAAACACATTTCTTTGCAGTCTTTGTCAAGTAAATTGCTGGGATTGTTTTTGTAGACTCATAAATGGTTGGCTCAGATTTGTGGGACATTCTTTTAGCTCATCACTAGTTCTCAGGAATAGAGAGAGCAAGAAAAAAGATAAGAAAATGACTCAGAGTCATAATAAGCTAAAGATACATGAGACTTGTAATTGTATTGGAAGAGATCATTCCCTAAAAGCCTTATCTTTATTTTTCTTGTTTTTTTTCTCATTAAAACGTTATAATACTGAACTATTAGATAACAGATTATTTTCTTTCTTTAAAAAGTATTTGTATTGATTTTTAGAGGGAGAGAAAAGGAAGGGAAGAGAGGAGAAAAAACAAAAACACATCAATCTGCTGCTTCCTGATGCCCCCAACCAGGGATGGAACCTACAACTTGGGCACTTGCCCTGACTGGGCAACTAAACCAGCAATTTCCAGCCATGGGATGAAGCCCAATCAACTGACCCACATGGGCCAGGGAAATAACGGATTATTTGTAAAGAGGCTGAATCCATTAGCTGGCAATTACACCTATGTTTGAGAATTTTAAAAATGCTGGACCAAACATAAAAATGGTACTAGAGCAGAGTGAAGGCTGTAGTTTTAAATGGCACATTGAAATGCACCTAGAAACTATATCTAAAAGCTTAATTTGTGTAGTAGAGATATACCAGGACAAAAAAAAAAGTAAAATTAATTGGTAAGCACCGATGAGAACATCTATAATTAGCATGAGCTCAGACAAAATAAGTCCTATCATTTTTCTCTTACCTTTGTATATAAAACACTGATCTGGATGTAGTTTGTGACAGGGGAAGAGAGTCAACTAAATTTATCTTGCATTAATATTATTTTGATTCTGCTTTACTTGACAGCCATAAAAAACAGCAGGAAAATAGTGTACAGATAAAACTGCTTATACAAGCTAATACAATAAGCTAAACTGTGTTTTTCAAATTACAGGTAATGACCCATTAGTGGATTTTGAAATCAGTTTTGTGGGTCAAGACCTGCATCATTAAAAAGTAATAGGAACAAAAAAGACGCCATGGAAATCAAAAGAAAATATAAGTATTATTCCATATTTTTTATGTTGTATGTTGAGATGTAAAATTTATACCTTAGTACAGGTTATGGATAAAAATGTTCAGAAAAGCTGAGTTAAAGGGTCACATTCAGAGACTTGTCGTCGATGTATCATTGTCAAACTGAGATGGCGTTCCACGCTAGAGGCCCCTGGGGTCAACCCGGGGTACAGGGTTATTTTAGCATCTTCTCTATGTCCCAGATAATGAAAAGTAGAACACATTTAAGGTGTTCATGATGTGCAAAAGGAACATGGTAAAGTACCAGAACCTTCCAAGAGAGAACTGAAGATTCACGTTGCCCTTGCACACTGATAAAACTGACCCGAAAGCAGTCATTTTTTTTTTTCCCCAAATGTTGACTAGGTATTGGAAAGAATACAAAAGACATACTCATTTGATAATCTGAAAATTGGCAAGCTTTCATAAGATTTGCACTGGGCCAAGCCAAACTTACCAGTATCTCAAAAGTGATATCTAATTTACTTTATGCACTAATGAAAAAAATGATAAAGAAATGTATATGGATTTTTACATTAATTTTTTTCAGAACATATATTTGGAGTCATAGCAATTATATTCTGATCTCAAAACTAAGTATTATATACAGGTAGAGCTCTGGGAATTTAGAATATTAACAAGTATATTAATTTTGGAAGAGTGAAAATAACATGCCCTATATATCACTGAAAGGAAGTCATCTTCATGGAATTCAGTTTCTTATTACTTCTTTCTACTATAGAATTTGTTATTAGATGTGTATAATTTACACAGATGAGATCATGCTTAATCTTGTTATTGCCCTCATGAATGTCTTTTCAAAGAAAAGAAATTTTCCTTGGTTAAACAAATGTAAGTCCTAACATAACTCAGTATATGTTTCTTCACTTGAGATTTTGATGCGAAGTTTTAGTAAAAAAAGTATCATGATAACTCATTGGAGACTTTCCACTCTATATCAAAATTTACCTCAATTTCTTGGAGGTAAATTAGAAGAAAAATACTCTCATCAGTGAGGGCATTCTAACAATAAAGTAATGATTTCACTGTGATTCAGTACCATGGAAAAAATATCTGGTACACTTCAAACTTACCTTGCTACGTGATTAATTACAGGAGCAAAGTTGGTTGGCCCATACAGTTGCACAGATTTCAGACTCCTATAATAAGCCTCCATGACGCCATCAATGCCATCACAATAGGGGTTTTGAGGGTTCCCATTCTGTAGAACATCACAGAAAAAAAAAAAAAACAGTAAAAAATTAATAGTGTCAGAGAATCCAAGATGGTGGCATAGGTAAACACTTACACTGCTGCCTCACACAACAATTTTAAAACTACAACTAAAAGACAGAATGGACATCATCCAGAACCACAGGAATGCTGGAGGAGTGGAAATTCTACAACTAGAAGGAAAGAGAGGGGCTCACAGAGACCCAGAGGAGCTGGAAAAAGCTGAGGTACAGAGATGCACGAATGGAGAGAGCGGGTGCTGGAGTACCTGGTTGGCTTTCTCTGGTGGAAAGGAGACTGAGACTCTCAAAGGCATTGAACTCCTTATCCTACGACACTAAACCCCAGATCCAGCCGAAACTCATACAGGGGGAGTTTGGACTGTGAAGAGGGAGAAGTGCATGGAAATTTAGGGGAATCGCAAAACATCAGAAGTCTGGTGGCACGCATGGCACTGCGTGCAGAGGACCGACTGCTGATTGTGCGCTGGCTTGAATGAGTAGGCGGGAGACAGATCCTCCCAACCAGTGGTTCTCAACCTTCCTAAGGCCGTGACACTTGCATACAGTTCCTCATGTGGTGGTAACCCCCAACCATGAAATTTTGCTATTGTTATGCATCGTGATATAAATATCTGCATTTTCTGATAGTCTTAGGTGACCCCTGTGAAAGGGTCGTTTGACCCCCAAAGGGGTCACGACTCACAGGTTGAGAACTGCTGCTCCCAACTGTGCCACTTCTAACCCCATTAAACCCCAGTTTCAGGCAAAACCGTACGGACCCAGACTCATGTGGTCCCGGAGTGCAGGGAGCCGGAGGGACAGCAGTCTAGAGGCACTGCGAGAGAGGGCGTGCATGCACTGGGACCACACACTGGGACCGCTCCAGTGATTACCCAGTCACATGAGACTCAGGGGTCGTGGAGGGCAGGGCTGACTGGAAAGCAAGGCGGTCCCTTAAGCCCTGAGACTCCACCCATCCCACTCTCAACAGAGAGGCTTCTGCAGTTTTTCAAGTCTGGTATCATAAGGCTGAATCAAACACAGAAGTTTTCCCAGCATAGTGAAAATGCTGAGACAAGGGAAGGGATCACAAACAAAAGAAATGAAGGAAAACAAACGACTGGATATAGAGTTCAAAACTACACTTATAAGGTTTTTCAAGAATATCCTAGAAAAGTTGGATAAAGTTAGCGAGACCCAAGAGCGAGATGAAAAGGACCAACTAGAGATGAAACAGGAGCAATTAGAGATGAAAAAGAACCAACTAGAGATGAAAAAGATCCAACTAGAGATGAAAAAGGACCAACTAGAAATTAAACATACACTTACTGAAATAAAAAATATTATACAGAGACCTAACAGCAGACTAGAGGAAGGCAAGAATCGAGTAAAAAATTTGAAATATAAATAATAAGAAAACACTCAACTGGAAAAGCAAGAAGAGAAAAGAATCCAAAAATATGAAGATAATGTAAGGAGCCTATGGGACAGCTTCAAGCATACCAACATCAGAATTGTGGGGGTGCCAGAAGAAGAGAGAGAGCAAGATACTGAAAACCTATTTAAAGAAATAATGACTGAAAACTCCCTACATCTGGTGAAAGAAATAGACTTACAAGTCCAGGAAGCACACAGAACCCCATATCAAAGGAATCCAAAGAGGACTACACCAAGATACATCATAATTAAAATACCAAGAGCAAAAGACAAAGAGAGAATATTAAAAGCAGCAAAAGAAAAACAGTTCATTACCTACAAGGGAGCACCCATATGACTGTCAGCTGATATCTCGACAGAAAGGATGCAGGCCAGACAGGAGTGGCAAGAAATATTCAACGTGATGAATAGCAAGAACTTACAACCAAGAATACTCTATCCAGCAAAGCTATCATTCAGAATTGAAGGGCAGATAAAGAGCTTCACAGATAAGAAAAAGCTAAAGGAGTTCATCAACTCTAAACCAGTATTATATGAAATGCTGAAAGGTACTCTTTAAGAAGAGGAAGAAGAAAAAGGTAAAAGACAAAAAAACTATGAACCACAAATACATGTCTATCAACAAGTGAATCTAAAAATTAAGTGAATTAAAAATTTGATGAACAGAATAAACTGGTGAATACAATAGAATCAGGAGCACAGAAAGGTAGTGGACTGATAATTTTCAGGGGAAAGGGGTGAGGGGTGTAACAAAAATTTGTTGACTTCTGTATACTGAACTATATATGAAAATATTTACATACATTAGTTTTTATAACCACCCTAAAAAAGTAGATAAACTAGTGTCATTTTTTCCACTTTACAAATAGATTGACACTGAGAACTTAAATACTGTGCCCAATGCCACATCACACAAATGAAATAGCCAATATTTGAACCCATACAGTCTAACTCCAGAATCCAGTTTCTTCACCACACTATGCCATCGTGTTACAAAATCCTAAGCATATTGAAAGACTGGGGATCTTAGGAAACTAAGCCTGAGATTATTAACCACTTCAATTTTGCCATTTTGTGAACTAAGAATTTATACACGTTTCCCTTTTAATTTTGCTTTTTTTCTTCAAACTTTTATTAACTAAACCTCAAGTAAATTTTAAAATCATAAAACTCATAAAGAGCTCTTTATATTATAAAATTGTTTACAGCAGTTGATTAAAATTAAAATGTAAATGTTCAACATTTAGCACAAAGTTGTTAAGGGTGGTTTTGGTGTTAATCTGAGCTGACCTATTTAACCTCCCTTTAGATAAAATTTTACAGTGTTCTTTTCCCTTGATAAAGTATGAAGCAATTAAAATTAAAGCTCATATTCATTTTGGGCATTAAAATGCATAATGTATCTTCCCTGAAGAATAATTCTGAGGTTTACAAAACAGGATAATTCTGAGCTTATTTTCTTTTTAACATTTGAGTGAGAGTTTATATTTCTATAAAATTATATATTTTCTCTATTTCTCTGGAATTGAAATTACAAGTCACCATTTTTATTACCATTTAATTTTCTTAGTTGAAAGATTTTCTTCTTAATGACAACATTGTAATGAGTTATAAAATGATTTTTAAGTCTTTTTAAAAACTCATTTCTTAAAATAATTATGTTGGAAATTAGTTTTTGCTTGTTAAAACAAATTAAAAAGCTTGTGTGAGGATCTGGCACACACACAAAAAAAAACACAGGACAATTTTTAAAATAAGAGGATTCATTTTCATCTTACATTAATGAAGATGGTAAAGGATGCTCTATTTTATATTCCCTTTTAAATTAACAACTTTTCCATTTATAAAATAATGAATGTCAATTGGTGGAACACATAGAAATTATACAGAACAGAATTCAAAATGAGCAATCACCCTACTGTGCAGACTTCAGCGGGGAAGGGTATCCAGCTCTCACCCACTTTCCCTCCATTTGGCTCCTCTTGGGATTGTAATTGGGGAGTTACATTCAGTTCTGGGCAAGAAGCCTATAGTCTATTGTTACCTACAGCCTATAATATTCTCCAGCAGGGCTAACACACTGATGAAATGCTCTCAGGAGCCCGTGCTTTATTGTTTGAAATGTTAATGATTGCTGCCCAGAGACTGCTGACAGTGGGGAAAGCTGAGCAAATTTGTCCTTTTATTCAATAAACAAACATCTATGGAGCTGCTATTTAATGCATACAGGGGTAAAGACCCTTGACTGTTAAACTGTATGTCTAGCTTAAAGAAAAGGCATGCACACATATATTAAATTGCATAGATACCTATAAATGCCAAAAATTAGTGAAAAACAATAAAATTCTTTTAGATATTTAGTAGGAGAAAGTGCTCAGACAGGTGTAGGATTTCTCTATCGATCAATGCAAAACACCTTCTTGTAAGGATCACTGGCCACATGACTATGAGAAATACAACCTCTGAAGGTCCACACTATTGTATTTTCTGTTACAACTCCATAAGGAGTCACCAGGAATCACAGATATTGGCACAATGACTCATCATTTTCAGAACCCAAAGCGCTTCACAGGTGATGCTAGGACTGTTACCCTTTCTTGTCCCATCCCCTTTTCTTACGGGACTACATTCATTCTTACACATATTTCACATGGAAAGTCTGGGTTTACATGAGATCTTTTTGATTCAGAAAAGCTCAATTTCAGCTTTTGAGACAACACCAAACTCACCAAATAGGGAGTATTTAAATTTTTTAAAAGGCCTCCATTGCCACTTGAAAGATTACATAAACTTGCTGTAGATAAAAAGATTAATGGTTGTGACTACACATCACAATTCTTACCAGGGAAACCTGAGAGTTTGTGAACATTAGGTGGCACATGAAGTGCCATATTGACACGGGATTAAAGGTTTTGTATTTGCTATTTTGGGCACTTATAGAATATACACTGAGTGGCCAGATTATTATGATCTCTGAATGAATAATAATCTAGCCACTCAATGAGTGTGTGTGTGTGTGTGTGTATTTTAGGGGCCCAGTGCATGAATTCATGAATGGGTGGGGTCTGACCAGCCTGGCCAGGGGGAGGGGACATGGGCAGTTAGCTAGTCTGCCTGCTGGTCAAAATCCTGGTTGAAGGGACAGTTTGTATATTAGCCTTTTATTATATAAGATATACACTGAGTGGCCAGATTATTATGCATTCAGAGTTCATAATAATCTGGCCACTCAGTATATACTGGAGTTATTTATGATGAGGTTAATTCAGAATATTTTCTTACAAATCAAGACAAATTCTATATCGCTAAAGACTTATGTGACCTTTGTTTGGTTTAGTTTTCTAAGTAAACAAAAGTGCTTTGAAAAATATTAAAGTGACATAACAATTAAGAAATATTAAAACTGAAGTATTATCAGCATCTCATTGTTTTCATAGTCATTTAAATAGAGATTTTTTTTTATAAAGTTAAAGAGGTATGACTGTTCTATAAGTATTTGAATTGAAGTGAAAGAATAGTTCAAGATGCAAATAAGAAAAAAAGCCTTCCTTAACTGTAGTAATTGGCATAGGTTTGGATACAAAGAATAAATGTAGAGGTAAAAAAAAAAAACAGAAGAGGAGGGGATTAGAGAGAGAAAGGAAGAAAATGATACACAAGGATGAGAGGACACTCATAGTAAGAAAAGTAATAAACCTCATTTAGTTTAACATAATTATATCTTCTCTTAGGCTTAAAATAGCTCGTGACCTTTTTCCTGAGGCATTTAAGACAGGATCACATGAGTGATTTTCATGGTCTTATAAGATTCTGGGAAATGTTAATTCTCCAAGAAACAAAATCCCAACAGATACTCATTTTTATATGACATTGGGAGTATGGCATGTGGCCTATTTCATGAGAGAAAGAATTAAACCCTATAGCAACCATTTTATGAAATTGTGGGGGGATAGAAAAGCAAAGCAAAATTAAGTGCAGCAATAATAATATTAAAATACTGTTATGAAAACAGTATTTTATGTTATAATAATGGTGTTAATCAAACACATTTCTGAGCAGTAGTATTACAGGTATTATATAAAATGTGGCTGAGTAGTGGATTAAGACAATGGATTCTAAAATAGGATGATATGGGTTCAAGTACTGTCTGTTAAAACCCTAGTTAAGAATGTGAGCCTCTGAGCTGAGTGATATAACTCTTGGATGCAGTCTTCTTACCATATTCAATGAGTGGTACTTTACAGTAGAGTAATGTGAGAGGTATGGTATATCTACCACACAGAAGTTTTATGAAGACTGAATAAGAAAACAAGTATAAAGGACTTAGATCGATACTCAGTAATTACTTAGTAAAGATAGTATATGAGTTTATTTTTGTCTACTTTGCTTATAGAACTTAAAAATCCTATAATGAGCATACATTATTTTTGTAATAAAAATGAAAAGAATAAACAAAGACCTACAAAAATATGGATGACTGGAGAGATTATCTACCTGTTATAACATGTAATGTAGGCTATTATGAAAATCTAATTTTTTCCCAAAATAATAGCTTACCACCATATATTGACTTCTCCATTATTTATCAGAAAGTGCATATAAGAGTAAAGCTGGCTGGGCCTATCAGCATTACCTATGGGGAGTCTAATTTGAAGGTAGACTGCAACACATTACTTACCTGCAGTCACACAAATGAAAGCAGATCTATGTAAATTAAACATTAACTAGAGAAATGTTTTTATTCCATTCACATCTACTCCAGTATACTTAAATCTTAATTAATTATAGCTGTAAGTGCTGCTTCACATTTGAAAAAACTAATTCCAGCCATGACTAGTTCTTTAAATTTGAAATGCCATTTTAAAAGAAGCTATTTAGAATATTTATAAATCTAATGCATTTTAGGTAGATTAAATATAGTCACACATTCTTTGATCTGCTTCTCATAGGGAGATAAAAGTTACTCCTCCTACCTTGAAACTGGGCTGGCCTTAATGACTTGTTTGACCAAAAGAATGTGGCTCAAGGAGTTTTCCAGGACTTCCAAGGCTGTGATAGAAAAAGTCCTGTAGTCTCTGTCCCTGCCTTTTAGAATATTCACTCTGGGGAAACCAGCTGTCATGTAAAAAATCTACCAGGAGACCCCAAACTGAGGAAGCCAATGATGAACACAGGGAGAGGTTATATGTAGAAAGAGGGGAAGATGCCCAAGCAACCCAGCTATCTCAGCTACCCCAGCTCAGGCATCAGACACAGGCAAAGAAGCCATCTTAGGGAGCATGCTAGCTACAGCAGACAGGACATGAAGAAGAACAGAGGAATCCAATTGACAGCCAGAATCAAGAATATGGTTCCGTCTGAACAATTCTAGTCATCTCTAGCTAATCAAGCCCTCCCAGGGGAGGCCCCAAACATTACAAGTCATTGAACAAAACAGAATGGTGTTGGTTTACACCTAAAACTTCTAGGGAGGTTTGTTATGCAGTAACAGAAAACCATAACAGATCCCCCTATTTGTAAATCAGATGCACTTTACGTAGAGATTTATTGCTAATCTATTTAACTGTCTTTGTTTCCATTAATACCACATCCCTAAGCCAATCATTGAGCAAATTAAGCAGAGTCTACTGTCACAAAAGCCTGTTACATGACTGACTAAAGCAAAAACAGTGAACTAATATTTAAAAATTCAACATGTTTATTTGTTTAATTCAAAATATGCAATCCTTGTGACATATTCTTACCAAAGCAAACTCATGAGATATCCTTCCATCTGGAGGAAGTTTTGCACCAAAACCTAGAGCTGGGAACATTTTATCACTGTCATAATCTTGAACGATTTCTCCCACTGCTTTCAGTGCCATCCCATAGGCGTTCAGTTGATAAGGATTCATGTAGTGGAGAGAAGTGGGCTGGGCTGGGTTGCCTGATGACAAAAAACATTTCAAACATGAGTGATCAGGCTAAAGATAACAATCTTTTGGACAACATTTTTCTTGATATCTATTTCAGAATAAAATATTTAAAAATTGTGTTTTTTTTCTGCCTATACCCATGTGTCAAATCTAGTTGTGTGTGTGTGTGTTTTGGTGGCGGGGATGAGGGAGGTGGATATTAAAACAGAAATATTTATTATAGTAAATTCAATTACACATGTAGACAATTTCCCAAAGTTATGTCAAAGTATATGCAGATTTTTTCAGAAATTATTCTTCATTGTCAATGCCAAAGGCTATTATTGAAATTCAGTTCCATATTAGTATAAAAGAACTTTCGTTAATTTTATTTTATCATAATATTTAGTTTTTTAAGAAAAAAAAATGTGCTTTTAGCTCAAATTCTTATGCCTGTAATCAGAAGACCCAACTGAATTAATGGGCTTGAATAATTATGAGGTTTTCCTAAATTTGTATCACAAAAATAAGTTGAATATGTCAAAATTACTCCAATTTATCATTTTTAAAAAGGAGAGCATAATGGTTTTCAAATTCAAGCTAATTTAAATATCTAGACCTGAAAAATGATTCAGAGTTTCTAACTAGACTTTAAAGTAGGAGGCAGAAGGCCCAAGGTTGAGTCTTGCCATTTGCGGGACAATATTTTTTAAATGCCTGCGATAAATCCTACCACAGTGTTTACTGGGAGCACAAGATGAGATTATGTTTGTGGAAGTGATTAAAGACAATAAAACATCCTGGAAATGTAAGGCTTAAATGCTTCTGTTATTAATGTTGGGTCATCCACGAGGTCCTGAATTTTCAATATCTTACACTATGTGGGATGATGCCTGTGAATAGAGATGAATGTGAGAAAAAGTAATATATGTGCTGCCACTTAAACACATTGAGCTTCACATTGAATTGCCCTAATTACCAGCACCAGGAAGCCTGAAAGTCCATTAAGTTTGCTAAGTGAAAATGAAAAAGTTAAATGGAACTCTTAATAACACATAAAACTCAATGCTACTTTAAGACATTGCCTGAAGAAGGAAAGCCTCAAGGCAGCGCTCTTTTCTGCTAAGGAAAAATAATAATAATAAGCACTTGAGATGCAGAAAGACACAAAATCAAGGAGAGATCTTCCCTTGGTTTATAATGCATATAATTATATTAAGAGCATTTCTGGTCTAAAAATAATTCACTGTGTAAATGCATTTCTATTTCCAAAGGGTTACAAGCATTCAAGGGCTAGTTCCACATGACATAATTTCTGAAAAAAAGTGTCTTCTGACCAAGATGACCTTAATATTCCCCTCAGTTTGACTAAACTTTAGATAGGTTTCTCCTGACTATAGGCCAAGCTCCCTTTACTCAGAGCATTTATGTTAGATAACTTGCAATTGTAAATTCCCCACCCTCTGAGGTCTAAATCTCCTACAACCCAGGAATGTCTTTCTCAAGGACCTGGGAGCCAGCCCTTTAAAATGTCATCATGAGAAAGAAAGAAATATCACATGATCTCACTCATTTGTGGACTATAATGAACAACATAAACTGATGAACAAAAACAGATCCAGAGACATAGAAACATCGAACAGACCATCAACCCTCAGAGGGATGGCTCTGTGTGTGTGTGTGTGTGTGTGTGTGTGTGTGTGTGTGTGTGTGCGTGTGTGTAGGGGTGGGGGAGGAAGCAAGATAAGGGATCAACCAAAGGACTTGTATATATATATCCACATAAGCATAACCAATGGACACAGACAGTAAGGGGGTGAGGGCAAGTACTTGAGCCAGTGGGGGGCGGGTGGAAGCAGCCAGGGAGAGGTTAATAGGGGGAAAAGGAGACATATGTAATACTTTAAACAATAAAGAATTTAAATTAAAAAATAATAAAATAAAGAGTGATCTATTTTTTTTAATTTGAAAAAAAGAGAAAGATACCATCCCTATCATCTATAATCTCTGTGGGACAGTAGGAACCTAACTTTAAGAAATATTAATTAGCGAACAGAGATTGCAAAATCACACAAACCACCTCCTCTCTAATGTCCCCCAGTACTTGCCTACTAGTTCACCACAGCACTTAAATTCATTCCTTTCTTTTGTTTTGGAGGAGTTAAGTCAATATCTTTCTTCTACTGTAATAGTTTTGATCCTTATTGCAATAGTTCTGAGTCTTCCTAGCCTGTTTAATTTGTCTGGAACAATTTTTGTTTGACAATTTTCTTCTAAAGTAGGAATTTTGCCACTTTGTCAAAAACCGACTGGAGCCACATATAAGAAATACCATCCCTTGACTAAATGGTTATTTAGCTACACTCTCAAATATAAGAGTTGTTACCCAATGGTTGCAATATGGCAACTAATTCAATTTCACTTAGAAAACCACAAACTAAAATAAAAATACCACTAATATACACAGCATATCTAAACAACTTAGCCTCATGCACAACTGGGCTTGCTCCTACCCATTCAAAGATGTTGCTTAGCTCTTTCCAGCAACTTTATTCAGACCAGTCTTTTCACTGGATCGCTAATGGTATGTTCCTATTGTGACCTCTCAAGTTACCACCCTGAAATTTGCTCTATTCTTCTCCAGCTTATGTCCTCCTTGTTTCTACCAGCACTTACTGTCCTCTCTACTCTTAGGGCTCTTGTGTTCTGTACCACAAAATATAGCAATTTGCCAAAATGAGTGTCAGTTCCTGAATCTGAGGCCATGTTTGTGCCATCTCTGTATCTGCAACAATGTCTATGAAGAATGAATTTATAGTAAGTTGAGTCCAATTAATAACAGTAATTATAATAGCATGGAATCTAGCATGTATTGAACTCCTTACTTCATTTTCACTTATTCCTTTTCAACGATGTATGGGTACTTTAATTATACCTATTTTTTAGATTACATAATTTTCAGATTAAATAACTTGCCCTAAATCACACAACAATACTTGGCAAAACTAGAATATGAACCTAGGCAATTGCATTTCTACTCTTAACTATAACTCTTACTTAGGGGTCTTGTAATATTTTAAACCCTGAATATTATCAAATTGATATCTAATTTTGCTTTAGAGACATACCATGCCTTTGTAAAATAATCCTACTTGGATATGATTATGTTTTTAAAGCTCTTTTAAAAAAGCTTTGTTGAGATATAATTCATATAATTTAGAATTCACCCTTTTAAACAATGCAACTCAATAATTTTAAGTATTTTCACAGATATATATATACATATACATATACATACATATGTGTGTGTGTGTGTGTGTGTGTGTGTGTGTGTGTGTGTTTGTATCCATCACTACAATCAATCAATTTTAGAACATTTTCATCACCTCAGGACTTGTTTCCTGAGCCCATGCAGCGCAGCAGACTTACTTCTTCTAAGGCTCACTTCTACCACTGTGACTTTCTAAATAAGTTTTCGCTTATATTTAAAAAATAAAAATAAAAAAGAAGAAATTCTGTAGCCATTCACTATCATTTCTTTGTCAGTCCATTCATCCCAGGCCTAAACAATAATTAATCTACTTTCTGTCTCTATTAATTTGGGAATTCTGGACATTTCATATAAGTTGAATTACATATGATATGGTCTTTTGTGACTAGCTTCTTTCATTCCATAGTCATTTTATGGTTTATCTATGTTGTAGCATGTTTCACTTCATATTTCATTCCTGTTATTGCTGAATAGTCTTCACATCAGCATACCACCTTTTTCTATCAATTTATGAGCTCATGAACATTTGGGTTATTTTCACATTTTGGCTATGATGCTAAAATATTTGTGTACAAGATTTTGTTTGGAGGCATGGTTTCATCTCTCTTGTGTTTATATCCAGGAGTGAAATTGCTAGGTCATATGGTAACTGTAATAACTTGAGAAAGCATCAAAGTATTTTCCAAAGTGGTTGCACCATTTTACATTATCACCCGCAGAATATGAGGATTCCAATTTCTCTACATGCTCACCAATACTTGTTAACTGATTTGTAGATTATGGCCAACTGAGAATTGTGAATCTTTTTGTTGCCCTCAAGTCTGCTTTCAATTGGGTCAGTTTCCCAGTTCCTCAAATTTTGATAGAGATTAAATTGAAACTGGAGATCAATTTGAGAAATAGTACCATCTTAACAGTGTTGAATTTTCCAATCAATAAATGGCATGTTTTTTCCACTTATTTAGACCTTTAATCTTTCAACATTTTTTTTTCTGAATAGTTTTTAGAGTATAAGTTTTATACTCACTTTGTTAAATTGACTTCGAAATATTGGATTCCTTTTGATAGTATTGTAAACAGGATTATTTTCATAATTTCATTTTATGATTGTTGATTAGAAGTGTGTAGGAAAAAAATTTATATATTGATATTTTATCCTTAATCTTACTGAATTCATTTGTAGGTTCTAATAGATCTTTAACAGGTTAATTAGGATTTTCTATATACCAGATTATGTCATCTGCAAAAAAAAAAATGGTTTAACTTGTTTATTTTCAATCTGGATATATTTTATATCCTTTTCTTGCTTAGTTGCTCTGGATACAACCTCCAGTACAATGTTGGATAGAAGTGGTAATAGTAGACATTCTATCCTATTCCTTATCTTAGGGGGAAATCAGCCAACTTTTTGCTATTAAGTATAATGTTAGCTATGAGTTTTTCATTTAGTCCCTTCTTTATTAAGGCAACCTCTATTCCTGGTTTGTTAAATATTTTATCATGAAAGTATGTTGGACTTTGTCAAATGGTTTTTCTGCATCAATTGAGATGACTATGTGGTTTTTAAATAATTTTCTAATTAATTTGATTTTTTAATATTAAGACAATGTAGTGCATTCTTGTGAAAAAAAATCTCAGTTGCTCAGAGCATATAATTCTATGTATTGCTGAACTCAATTTGCTAACATTTTATTGAGAATTTTATATCCATTTTTCCATAAAATATACTGATCTTTAGTTTTTCTTTTCTTGTGATTTCTTTGTTTGGGTATTAAGGTAATACTGACCACATGGAATGAGTTGGGACATGTTCCTTCCTCTTCTATTTTTTGGAAGAATTTGTGAAGAATTTTTATTAATTCTCCTTTAACTATGTGGTAGGATTCACCAGTGAAGCTATCTGGACCCAAATAAACTTTGTGGGTAGTGTTAAAATTTTATTACAAAATTCAATTTCTTATTAAAGTTCTGTTCAGTTTATCTATTTTTTTTGTCAGTTTCAAAAGGTTGTGTCTTTCTATTGAATAGATTCTTGCTTCTTGCCAATGTTCATCAGTGAATAAAAGCTAGTACTTTAAACAAGTGGGGCTTTACATTTTACTTCCATGTTTCATATTTTACTAAGTAAAACAGAGGAGTAAAAATGGTTAACTTGAAGTAATAATTCTGGAGAATAAATTTAACATGCAGTCTAAGGTTCCTGAATTATAGTTTGGTTTCCTAGTCTCTATTTCTAACTCAAGAATTAGTAAGCCAAGATGTATGTATTACTAAAAAGATATTCTGCATCATTTTCCCCCATTGTATAAGAGGACAATTGAAATAAGTGATTTCCAAGGTGCTTTCTTACTTAAAAATTCTATTATTTTGTGACATGAGTCACTGTTAAAGAAATGTGAGGTAAAGGAAATATAATGTGAGGAACATAATAAGCACAATAAATAATTTGGAAAAAAATCATAGGTAAATATAAACTGATAACTACTTCTGGAAGAAGTTAAATAATGAGATTCATGCTCTAATGATACATAATTAATATCAGATGACTGTCCTATTTGAAATAAAGTTACTTCAAAATAAGATTAAAAGTCTACTACTTCTCTTTTTTAAAATATTTGATATACAAATTATAAATAGCTACACATGTACTATTAGGTGACACCTCATGTGAATTAATTAAATATAAAATGTTAACATGAATAATTCTTAAAAGTAAATATTCAGGTAAAAATAAAGCATGTCAAATAAGGTACATTAGTACACATAGAAATACTGTAGAAATGAGGAATATAATTAAATTTCAGGATTATAATTATGTATGGAGAAGAGGGGAGGATAGAAGAAATGGGGTGGAGTGCATAATGGGCTTAACTAAATCTAGAACTTTCTTTTTAAAAATATGCAAAACAAAAATGACCATATTTTGATATGGAATAAATTTGAATGGGACTAATACATACTTTTGTTATATTTCTTGTATCCCTCTCTATACTTGAACTAATTCATAATGTTAAAAAGAAAAAGGAAAATTTATCTAAATATCTGAATTTTATATGAAACACTTCAAAAGTATGAAAATATAGAAATATCAAAACATTACGAAAATAAATATTTACATTTCACTTAGTTGCTGATCATTTTTATTAGGGAATAGTGATAATACTCACCATTTGATGCTGTAAAATCAATGGCCACCGTGAAATTGATTTGTGTTCTAGAATATAAGTAAATGAAAAACATTAATAATGAAATAATTTCACAAAAAGTTTGATTTCCATTTGTGTTACATTATTTTTAAACATAATTAATTTTCTTAAATATTACTGGCAACTATGTTACAGTACACACTGGATAGCATCAGAGAGGCAGTTTTCAATGGAAACTTGGCAAAATACCTTTACAATTATACACCTGTACAATAAAACGTAAGTTATCTGCAATAAAAATGAAGAAGTCAAATTGCAAATAATTTTTGCCAGTCTCTAATGTTAGCATTCATTTTTAATTTGCTTTCAAAACTATTTTATAACCCATGTTAAATTATTATGCCCTTAATAGTGTGGCATGGCTAAAATAATCCCAAGGACTCTAGTAATAACATTTCTTGAATTCATTCTTTCCAACAACCATAAAACACATGACTTTCTCCTGCTTTCCTAAAAAAAAAGAAGTATTTCAGACACAGATCCATCTCTCAGTGATTACTGCCTGCTGGGGTGTGTGTGTGTGTGTGTGTGTGTGTGTGTGTGTATGTGTGTGTGTGTGTAGATATAAATGTTTATATAGATAAAATTGGTTGCATGTACTTTCAGCAATTAATAACCCTAAATAATTTTGGGGGGATTATATTGTTCCTTTTTTTTGATAGAAAGATATACCTCTGAGTTTTTCTATAGGTAATTTAGCCTCTTTTTCACCAAGTAAGGCATAAAAATACAATTATGTGACAATGATATGATTACTGAGATAACCTGCATCATATCTAATTTAAAAAATAATTTTAATTGAAAAAGCAAATCATTTGAAAACATGACTACTTCAACTATTTTTACTAACAAATTACTTTGACATTACACAATTGATTTACCACTTCAAGTCTGAAAGTGTTGTTCAAATGGTGGTAGTGTTACTGGTGGTGGTGGTGGTGGTGGTGATGGTGGTGATGGTGGTGATGATGATGATGATGATGATGATTATGATTATAGGTATTTCAGCATAGGATCCCTTTTAGTTCTTTTAGCACTAACTATAGTAATATTTCCTTCTGTCTTTAAAAATTAAGCCTGAAGAGCCCTAAATATCAGGTATTAAAAAAAACTCAATCATTTTTTCCTAAGGAATATATCTTTTATGCTTTACATTTAATGAAAAAAAAATACTAATGAAGATTCTCTTTATAGCTACATGGTAATTTCTTCTTAGATTAGAAATTAGGTTTATAGGCTAAGAATATAGGTTAATGTGGAATATACACTAACCGGTATGAACCAAAATGAGTTTTAAAATTTTTAGAAAAAGAATATAGGGACATACTTGGGATACATTTTGAGATAATAAATCTTCTTCAGGAACTTGAAAGAACTGTCACCACTGGTGAATTACTTTGTCATTCTGCTGAAAGGGACTGAACTGACTGTACTACAGGGAGTATGGTGTATTAGAAAGGGTATAGCTTTTGAGTCTGAAAAAAATGGGTTTGAATTCCAACAATCTAGTTACTGACATTAGTCAAGTTTTAAAACTCTCAGAGGGAAAATCTAGCACAATAACTCACTCTCTCTCTTTCTCTCTCTCTCTTTTGTTAAACCTCACCTGAGGATATTTTTTCCCATTGCATTTTAAAGAGAAAGGAAAGGAAGGAAAAGGAGGGGGAGAGGGAGAGAGAGAAAGAGAGAGAAACATCTATGTGAGAGACACATTAATTGGTTACCACTTGCAGGGGACTGGATGGAGGTGAGATGACCTGCAACCCAGATAAGTGCCTTGGACTGTAATCCAACCTGTGATTTTTTGGGGTGCTCTAACCACTTTGCTAAAAGGGCCAGAGCTCAGTTCTCTTTATAACAGTGTTTTGCACAATGCTTTCCACATATTGGAATGCACACCTAGTGGTTGATTGATTTCAAGATTTGATTGGTTCTTTGCCTCATTCTGCATGTCAGAAAGAATCTTACTATTTTATCATTTTGAATCAGCAGTATGCAAATCAGAAGAAAAATATGATAGCTTATTACACAAAATGTTTCATGGTTGTGACAATCCCTTAGCCTGTTATTACAACATTTAGATTTTTCATTTAAAAAACTATAATTCAATAATTATTTATTGAGCATTTTCTGATGGTCAAGCCCTGTGTTTAAGTGATAAAGAGAAAACAGTAGCAAACCAAACACTATCCTTGAAAACTCATAGAGTTTACAATTTCAGCTTCTTACTATTAAAAAAATGACAAAAACAGCATAGGAGTTTATAACAATTCATAGTTAATAACATAACTTAGTCTCAACTATGAATTTAAAATTTGTTAATTCCCATGATTTCTAAGAATTTGATATTAATATAATAATGTATATCTACTATATACCAATGTACTTTGAAAAAAATTTAATAAAAGTTTTTTTAAGATGCTAGCAAAACCATAACTTTAGACTATAAGGCAGACTTCTTCAAAGCTCTGATAAATTATTTGTGTCATAAAAGTAAGCCAGACAAAACATCTTCATTATTAATCTTGTTATCCTTTTTCATTTTTCAATATTGCTTGAAGACTAATATTAGAGAAAAAAATCAATCATGTGTCAAAGTAAGAAATCTGAATTTACAGGCAATGATTGACAGAATATTCATAAAACTATCTTATGTAAATCTCAAAATATTCTGTTCAAGAAGTGTCACTTTAGCTGTCAGTTTGTTTTACTATATTCTACATTTATGTTCTATCATATTCTAGAGTATAAAACAAGGCATGCCTGCCAAATTTCATGGGTTAGTAGTAACATCTTATAAGACTTCCCAATTCATACATCCCACTACTGCTAAAATACATACTTGGGAAAAGTCCTTATTTTATTCTGCCACCTTTCCAAAAGTTGTGAATGACAGATAAATCAGATATCAAGATAGAAAAATTTAACTAGTAAAACAAAGATCCATAGAAAACACCTATACGTGTGCATATCGAAGAAAAATGCACAGATGTATGCACTCCCACACACATGCACATATGGAATAATACCATCTAAAATAACTTTCCTACAACCGACTTTATACATTAATTCTTGAGAACTAACAACAGTGCTGGGGGTGTACAGAAGGACTGTATTATTTCCTTCCCAATTTCAAATTTTGTTCAGTTGTACAAACTTGACATTATTAACATGAAAGATAAACTTCCCTCCATCCTTCTTTAAATTAATCTTGACAAATGCAGATTCAGATCCACAAGCTGTTGTATTCTAGAACCCAAAAATGCAAATGAGTTGTCTGCCCATTTTTAATATCCTTCCCATGATTGCCATGCTGGCACCAAGACTTGGCTTCTGCCTTGATTTACTGGCAATGCAATCAGGTTCCTACTTCAGTTCTAGAACCTGCCCTACACCTGTTCACTTGCCTCTGGCATTATCATCAGCCTAATCCTGCATAACCACAGCTCACTGTGGGCTAAACCTTGAATTCTTTTCTTACATTTTTCCTCTTTTGTAAAAGTAGTTCAACTACCTAATTGGCAACACAAACAGCAGCCAGATTCTAAGTGTTGCTGCATCTTCACAATCCCTGCTTCCCATGCCCATCAACTTGAGAGGATTCATTACCCTTGACAACTGAGATCTGCTAGAATGAGGGCAGCCTTTGAGATGCAAATTCAAATAGAAATACTTTCACTACTTGCAATGTGATCTTGGGAAATCTATTCAACCTCTTTGCACCTCATTTGTAGTAAGTTAAGAATAATAAAACTTCTTTTGGATTATTTATCATAAAAACTCATAGTAAAGTGGGAATTAAGGGAACATATCTCAGTGTAATAAAGGCCATGTATCATACTCAATGGGCAAAAACTAAAAGCATTTTCCTTAAGATCAGGAACAAGACAGGGATGTCTGGTAGCACCACTCTTATTCAACATAGTACTGAAGTCCCACCCACAGCAATCAGACAGGAAGAAGAAATAAAAGGCATCCAACTTGAAAAAGGAAGAAGTAAAACTGACATAATTTGTAGATGATATTATACTGTATACGTATAGAGAACCCTAAAGATTCCAACAAGGAACTACTAAAACTGATAAATGAATTTAGTCAAATACCAGGATTCCAAATACCCAGAAATCAGTTGCAAGCCTATACACTAACAATGAACTATCAGAAAGGTTAACTATAACATTTTGACTCCTGAATGAATGCTGAGCCTTGATTGTGGAATGAGTTATGGAATGTACGTGAGAATTCTGGGCTAATTACAAATTCCCATTAGTTCTGCCTTGTTGAGTTCGAGTCCCTCTGCTAGGGACTGGCCCTTCATGGATGCTGGGTATTAGAGAAGATATGAGCAGTTGTAGGCTTATAGGAGAGTCTTTATTGCAGACCAAGTAGATTTTGCTAACAAGGAGCTATCAGACAGAACATACTTCAAAGCAGCCTTACAGAGCAGTAGCTGTGCAAAGCAGCCTCAGCAAACATAGGAGCCATTGTACACATAAAAGCAGAGTGTCAGCCTGCAGACCAAAGGGTCTTGGGTTTGAGTCTGGTTGGGGGCACATGCCTAGGTTGCAGGCTCCATCCAATGTGCAAGAGGCAGCCAGCCAATGTTTCCCTCTCATCATTGATGTTTCTATATCCCTTTTCCTCTTCCTTCCTCTCTGAAATCAATAAATATGTATATATTTTTAAAAAGCAGCCTTGTCTTGGCTAGTCAGTAACATATCTTTATACCAACTTAGACAAAAGAGGCTTCTTGCTAAATAGTGGCATCAATACTTGTGTTACAGAAATGCATGCCTACACATTGCATACAGTACAATCGTGGTGTCCTTGCTTTTGCACCTGCGTATGGTAAGTTGGACTTGGTAACTTGGCCTTGAACATCCAGCGTATTCTGATCAGGGTTGCCCCATGCCTCCAGAGCAAGAGGCCCTCAACGTTATCCATGTCTTAACAGACCCTGGATCCCGAGCCTCCCAGCATCTGGTTCCTTTGCTCACCCAAGCTTTCCTTCCCCAGCATGGAGGCTTGCTGCTTAGGAGACATAAGCACAGTCTGGGGTGTGGAAGGCACTAACATATCCATGTCATGAAACACCCAAGAAGCACCTCCAATGTCAGGACCCTTAACGAACCCTTAATGATGGAACTGTCAGCCTCTTTCTCTGGTTTTGGCCCCGGGACATTTTACTTCACAGTGCTGGTCTGTGGTGTGTCGATGATGGGGCAATGAACCCCCACCTAGTACAGGCAGTAAGGAGTGTCTGTAGATAACTTAAAGACAAAAGTGTCATCTTCTAATGTTCAATTTACATTCCAAGATCACCATCTACCAGCAATCTATGCAATGTTAGTGATAAATTCTCCCACCCTACCAAAACCTGCCTTTAGTAAGCTACCCTTACTCATCTTTATTTCTTTTCTCCAGCCCAACCTTTCAATTTTCCACCAAAGAGATACTATTTTAGAGATAGTAAGGCTAAAAGTGCACACTCCGATCCTGAAAGATAACTAAGAAGCATCCTGATACAAAATAGATTATCAATATTTTGGCTAAACCAGCCATAGTTATGATGATGATACTATATAAGTTTCCTCTGACTTTGAAACAGAAGGCTCTGAAAATATCAAACTGGCAATCCCCCAAGAGATAACTGGGCAACCCTAGACTTCTAAAGAATGCATTTGACATGTTAAAAAATTAGAGTCGAGAATTAACCAAAACAATGTTGATGAGTCTTAATATGTATAAAAGTTTCTCTTCTAAATTTTAGATGAGTTTAGTTTATGTATGGTAATGTTCTATGTAAATGCACTTAGAGGAGGCAGAATGGCTTTATTTTCATTAGATTTATCCCTATTCAGTGCTGCAGGGTTTATCTCTCCACTGATTTGATGAAAGCAAAACACTTGGGTGCCTCCATGAGAAGCACTATAAAAAATCCTGGACATGTATATTCAGTTTTCAAATAAGAAATTGGATTTGAAAAAATCCAAAAGCCTTATAGTGTTTCATGTTCTGGCAAGATGTGCTCCCTTAGGCAACATAACCAATATACTGCCACCAATTCTAAAAAACTAAGGCAAACATTTAACAGCATCATTGCACTGGCTTTTTTAAGGAAAAAAGAAATCCTTATGGAGCTTGTTGATAACAGAACTTACTGATAATCTACTCATATTTAAAATAAACAGTATCAAGAAGCCAACTTTAGTCTTTAAATTAGTTTACAACAATAGGTAGCTCTTCTTCCTCGTCTTGGATAAATAGGACAACTACCACAAATGACATTATGATGATTAAATGACTAAGATATATTGGAATTTTAAAGAAATTCAAATTATTCACAAAAATGATAGTAACATTTACTGAAGGTTAACATATGCCATTGAATCCACATAGCTTCTCTACGAGACAGGCATTTTTATTTTTATTCCTAGTTCATAGAAATGGAAACAAGCTATGCTAACAAGAGACAGATCTAGGATTTGAACTACACAGTTAATGCCCGAGCCCAGCTTGTTAGCCCCTACTATGGACTACCTCAATTATCACAACCACCTCTGTACAATAAACTTGACCTCTTGTCAAATATTTACCTCTTATTTTGATTCTTGCCCAGAACTTGCCCACTTAGCATCTCCCTGTTACTTCTTTCATGTTTCCTTTCTAACATGTGAGGAGAATAAGCACCTGATGCTTCTAATCTTGACCTGCCTCTCTCCAAGTCACTGCAAACCCAGATACGGAGTTGAGAACATTTCTGGCAGAGGCAACACAAAAGCATTTTTTCTTATCTCAGAAAGCCTGGTTCATCTGTTTTGTTGGTAATTGTGGTATGAGGCATGCAAAGAGAAAGGTCATAAGATGATAAATTCTGAGAGACACACACATGGGGGTTTGTTATCCAGATCACTGAATTGTCACACTCTTTGTTTAAAAGCCCTATTTATTTATGTTTCATTATGTTAAGAGATTTAGGGGAAAGAGTCAAAAGTCCAGCTTAAAATGGCTTGCTAATTAAATTATGTTTAGTCAGTAGCTACTGTGTGTTCAACTCTATAAAATATTTAAAGACTGCCAACCTCTTTGAGAGACATATCATACAAACATACAATTAAAATAACACCCAGAGAAATTAACACTGGACATAAGTGGTAGGACATCAGGACCAGTTGGATAAGAGTTGGGGTGTTCTTCAGAGGAAGGAATTTGATCATTTTTAGATCTGCAAGTTTCTAACACACTCAATTGTCTGATAAGAGCATAGATTAGGGTTTGTGTTGGTATGAAATCCTGGGAGTTTAGAGAGATTCAGTGTGCATCAGAATTTGTTTTCCTCCCTCATCTGCCAGTGAAATACTAGTAGATGTAGAAAGCTTTACAAACATTTGCTCTTGGTCATGTTAGTGGTAGAGTAAGAGTTTCATGAATACGTAAGACACAAAGAGGATGGAAGGGCAGATAAAACCTTCCATTCTGACCTCAGATCCCTAGAGTGTGAGCTATTGGGAAAATGGAAAAATGTATTATATAAATTTGGAGGTGTCATGATGGGATATGAACACATATGTAATAACTTAATCAATAAAAAATTATCTTAAAAATACTAAATAAATCTGTAAAGATCAATAAAGCCATTTCATCAATGATAATCAATGATGTTACCCTAAAGGAGGTCATAGATTTCAAAACATTTCTGTAATTTTGTATGAATCTGACATGACTCTTATCAATAATAACTAGAATTGCCCTGGCCAGTTTGTTCAGTGGATAGAGTGGACCCAAGAGTCCCAGGTTTGATTCTAGACAAGGGCACCTGCCTCTGTTGCAGGAGGCAACTAATCGATGTTGTCTCTCTCACATTGATATTTCTCTCTTCCTGTCTCTCCTCCTCCCTTGCACTCTTCCTAAAAATCAATGGAAAAATCCTCGGATAAGGATTACCAACAACAACAAAATAGTAACTGGAATACTGAATTCCATAAATTAATTACTGAATAAATATCTTTAGTTGCCAAGGATATCAGACTTTTAATATTTAAAATTATTTCTCTTTTAAAAAAATTATCTTTATTGTTAAAAGTATGACAGATGTCCCTTTTTTTCATTGATCCCACTTCTATGAATATATCCTAAGAAACCCAAAACACTAATAAGAAAGAATATATGCACCCTTATGTTCATAAAATTATATCTTAATAAGAAAAAAGAACACTGCAATAATTGTACAGAGTGTGACTAAATTAATGACCCTAAGGTTAACAACCCCGAAAAGGCAAACAGGTTTTATTATTCTACAGTAAAATCTCCTTTGTGGATATTATTCTTCTATGTAGAAAATAAACCTCTTTACTACTTAGGGTCATAAAATGTTTCTTATGCTGCAGGAAAATCATGGTACTGCTTAAATAAAAAAGTTCCAAAATTCAGATTTTCGTTTCATAAGATATTTACATAAAAATAGGATCTTGGCTGATTTTGAATGCATCTGTCTCATGCCTCCTCTATTCACTGTACCTGAATTCATAAACCTGTAGACTGAAGCCAAACACAATGTTTTAGGAACTCAGGCAGTGAATGCACAGTAACAAGCTAACAAATGATTTCACAATCAAGGTTATATTTTCATGTAAATGCCTACTTTGATAATGACAAAAATAATGGAATCCTGGAATATGCAACAGTAAAAATTATGTCTGTAAAAACTTTCATTTGAAAGGGAAGATATTAAAGGTCTATGACTACAGTTTTGTTTAGTATTTATATGTATTCATTCCTAACTCTACAAAATGTCTACTTGGATTCATGAGGAAACGTTTTTTATAACTTTATATTTTATTATATTTGTGTGAGATGAAACAAAAAGAGATGACATTTTAAAGTACAAGTCGAGAATTTCAGAGTTTGATCACAATCTACTAGCCCTACATATTACCCCCTTTGTTTTCATTCTCCCACACAACCCATGTAAGAGAAATAGTTTGTAAAATTCATGTAGAGAAAAAAATGTAATATAGGAAAAGCTCAACTAACTTTAAGTGGCCAGAGCTAGCCAGACTACCAGTTTAATTGTTACTCATATTTTATATGATGATTTTTTACCTTTATTTGAAGACCTCTAGCTTTACATGCCCATTAGGATTCAGCACAAATAAGCATAACTCAACAATAGCTTCTCCTAGATGACCAAGGCTATGGTGAGTAGGTCCCTGAATTGATGACAATTAGCGACAATGATGCTAACCCAAATTAACAACAAAACAATCTGCAAATGCCAGTAACAAATGCTGATATTAGGGTATTTTATTTATTTTTTAAAACTTTTTAATATACGTTATTGATTTTTTTACAGAGAGGAAGGGAGAGGGATAGAGAATTAGAAACATCCATTAGAGAGAGACATGGATCAGCTGCCTCCTGCATGCCCGCTACTGGACATGTGCCTGCAACCAAGGTACATGCCCTTGACTGGAATCGAACCTGGAACCTTTCAGTCCGCAGACTGATGCTCTATCCACTGAGCAAAACTGGTATTGGCTGATATTTGGGTATTTTTAAAAATGAGTAGCTTCTATGATTTATTATAAACACAAAAATTAATTCCATACTTAGTTCCAATAGCTTCTGCAATATTATATTTGAATATAGTGGTGGAGCATTTCTTCAAAAAAGCTAATGTTGAAAAACAAATCTGCAAATATGCTAATACAACCTCCAAAATACTATTTTGGGTTGCTTGCTTGATTGTAGCCCAACGTGTTAGCTTATTTTATTGTTCTTCTTCAATGCAATCACAAAGCAAAAAGAAACAAGGTCACATGGCCAAATTAAGAAGAGTCTCTTTAGATGTGTGCTGAAGAAGAGTAGATACCAAAGACTAAAATGTGATTATTGGGGAAGATTAGCTGAAGTGTTGACAGCACTAGGGATATAGCTGCCAGTCAGCTTTCTGCCTTCTGTTCTCAGTTGAAAACACTCAACCTTTTTATTTATTTTTTATTTTTTTGGTGGAGCTAAGAGAAGAAGCAGAAAAAAAAGCAAAACGATTTTTAAAAAAGAGTTCTGAAATCTGTTTCCAGAGACACCACTAGTTAAAAATCAGTCTTGACAAAAGACATCACAATTAGTAAGCACAGGTTTCACAGACAAAAACTGACAATTTATAATATTTAGCTATTAAATTAGCAAAAATGAAAAAGAGTGGCACTCTTCTGTAAGGATAAAGATATGGTACTTTCATATGCAAATGTTAGAAGTATAAATGATGATTGCCCTTTCAGGAACACCATTTAGAAATATCTAACAAACTATGAAATACACATACCATGTTCATCCAACATTATTTCTAGAAAGTAACCTTGTAGATATGCTTAATGAAGTGCACAAAATGTATGCACTAGGGTTTGTTTTTATGTTGAAGCCTTGTTTATGGAAAAATAAAATAGCTGCAACTAAAATATATAGCACAAGATATTTTTAAACTAAATTGTGTGCATCCATACAGTTAAAAACTGTTAAAATAAGATAGGCATATAGGTATTGACATAGAAATATATATATGTTTAATGAACAAAATATACATTCTAAAATATTGTGCACAGTTGTGATCACACTGATATAAAAACAAAGTGTGTTTGAGAATAAATTTCTAGCAGTAATTATCTCTACAGAGTATGATTACAGGGGATCTAGCATCATATTAAGTTATTTTCATTTTACCTAATTTTTGTTTGTACCATTTCACATTTAATGTTGTAATGTGAAACATGAATGTAGATATTGGTGCTTAAAATTTGGGAGACATATATTTCTTTCCCAAAACCTGAAAATAAAACACTAATAAAAGGAAAATATTGTGTAGTTTTGGAAAAATTGTTATGAGGTGTTTAACAGTTTTAGAATTTTTTTTTTTAGTTATAAGAGACTAGAAATTCTGATTTGATGTTGTTCAGATGAGATTCAATATCCATTTTTGAAACTATACATAATTAATGGTCAATTATTATAATTAATTCTAAAGTAAAACAAGCATAGCTCATTATATTCCATTTTGCTATTATTCAGAAGTTTTATGTAATAATATCTTTTATTTTAATATGATTTCCCACCACTGCAGCATATTTGTCCACTTCGAGCAGCAATTTTCAATTGGTGTACAGCAGTAGGCACACTGGTGTACCACAAGGATTTTTAAAACATGCAATAGCTAACTATTTAGTCAGGGTCACGGACCTCTTTCCCTGTAGATTGTCACATAAAAAAATGACACAGTCAACACAATAGCCACCTGGTGTGAATGAATCAAAATTATACTTACTTTTTTGTGTCAGATTGGCAAAAAATGCATATTATGTACATCGTCATAGACAAATGTATTCTATGAAATAATATTTTGTGTCATCTATAATAATAAAAGTATAAAATGCTAATTAGACCAGATGACCTTCCAGATGAAGCCGGGGCTGGAGCGCAGGATTGAGGCAGCTGCCCCGGTGGCGAGGGAGGGTCTAGACAGCCACTGCAGCTGCAAAGACCTACTCTTACATGAATTTCGTGCATCAGGCCTCTAGTTTTTAGATAATATGGTTATGATATGAAAATTAATATAAGTCTAGTTAGATTAATTATGCAGTGAAATTCAAACTCCATTTTCCCAGGTCCCATTTGTAAATCAAAAATTGAATCTTATCAACTCATGGGAAGTTAGGATTGGAATAAAGTGCACCTCATAGGTCGGGGCTCCATTTATATATTAATTTCTGCCAGAAAAAGGTCACAAGCATTTCTTCTAGCACAGACAGTCCTAAAAATAGGATGTGTATAAGCCAAAAAATAAAAATAACATAAAATTGGAGGTTGGAAGCAGCAGAAAAATATGACAGTGTGATATAGTCAAAACTGTCATTGAACTAGGTATAGTAGGAGAATGTGAACAATAAATAAAAATGATTTATTTATTGGTAAGAGATTCTGAACACAACAAAATGTTACTAGATTTTCCCTGCTAACAAAACATATTGGATATTTATTACACACACACACACACTTAACATGCTCACAGAGTAAAACAAAAGAAATTTTTAACATTTTAAAACTTCAAATTACTTCAACAAGAAAATAGCCAGGTAGAGCACACACTTTTATTTTTAATTTAAAAAGACTATGCTGAGATATCCTTTGTCTTACCATCTTTCTTTATTGCTACAGCTACTAAGAAATTTATTTATACAGGTATCTATTTTTTTTTTTTTTAATCCTCACCTAAGGATATTTTTTTCCATTGATTTTTTTGAGAAAGTGGAAGGGAGGTAGGAGGAAGAGGGAAAGAGAGAGACAGAGCACAGGCGATGATTTAACCTGCAACCCAGATACATGCCCTTGACCTGGAATGGAACCTGCAACCCCTTAGGTATATAGGCCAATGCTTTAACCACTAAGGACTCTGGCCAGAGTATATAATTACTATTACTAGAGGCCTGGTGCATAAAATTCATGCATGGTGGGAGAGGGGTTTCTTAGCCTGGCCTGCACCTTCTCACAATCTGGGACCCCTCAGGAGGATGTCTGACTGCTGGTTTAAGCCTGATCCCTCTAGCAATCTAGGATCATTGTCTCCTAACTACTCTGCCTGCCTGACTCATCACCCTTAACCACTCTGCCTGCCTGCCTCATACCCCTATCTATCTCTGTCTGCCTGCCTGATCGACCCCAACTACTCGCCTGCCTGCCTAATCACTTCTAACCACTGGCCTGCTTGCCTGATCCCCCCCGCTCACCTGCCTGTCTGATCACCCCTAACCACTGGCCTGCTTGCTTGATCACCCCTAATCACTCACCTGCCTGCCAGATCGCCCCTAACTGCTTGTGCCTGCCTGCCTGATTGTCTCTAACTGCTCAGCTGACTGCCTAATTGTTCCTAATGGCTTCCTGCCTTCTTGACTGCCCCTAACCACTCACCTGCCTGCCAGATCACCCCTAATCTGTGCCTGCCTGCCTGATTGCCCCTAACCACCTCTGCCTCGGCCCCTGCCACTATGGCTTCATTCGGAAGGATTTCCAAAATGACACCTGGAAAGTCGTTTGGTTGTCTGATCTAATTAGCATATTATACTTTTATTATTATAGATTTCTTTTATAAACACAGTGTTTTATTTTCCCATCTTATAAAGGTAAGAATATGCACAGAGCCTGGACTACTAAGGAGAGCTGGCAAACATTTTTTCCATTTAGTAAGCTTTCCTTTAACTTTATTGAAAAACCATCATAGCATCTAAGACTGTGTAGCCAGGTGGCAGGTTGCAAGATGCTTATATATAGTCAAGATTCTCCACTTAGGCAAGCATTGTTTTTGTTTGTTTTATTTCCTTAAATAAGAGCAAAATGGAGAAAGCTCTCCCTTTTTGGGGAAACTACTCTTGCTTCTCTTGCCCCCTCATTCTTCCATCCTGTCTTCTTCTTCTGCCTCATGTCAACTAAACAGAGAATGAGTATTAAAAAATAAAATAAAACTTGCTGAATGATAATGAAGAAGATATTTACATGAATTTTATCTCTGCTCTTATTTACCATGAAATTATGGAAAATTCAAATTTGTTTTCTTACCATTTTTATGTATTGTAAATACAAGGTAACAGCAAATAAATTAGAAATTTGGATATTTTAGACCATATGGTAATAGGTGATTATTTGTAATCTCTGGGGGTGCTTGGTTAGATTTTTAAAAAATAGGAGCAAAGTCCATAATACATTACCTAGACAGGTTCTGTCCGGACTCTGACAAATTTTAAGAATGATTACAACAATCAATGTTTTTTCTAATATATATTTCTAGAAGCTTAGGGAGCAACTAAATGACTATTCACCATCTATATCTGCATTATGATTTCATGACAAGATACATTCTCTAAAAATCTGGAGCTAGAATAAACATTTGGAATAAACCCTCAGCTAAAATTTTTCTTTAATTTTAAAAATAAAAAGTGAAACTAAAAATTCCCAGGTGTTAGACAAATGAAAACATTCTATGAATGTACATTTACCTTTACAGATATTACCAACACAATAGTTTTTCCTCTTGGTCAAAGAAAAGGTACAATTTTTTCTAAAAGTAATAGCTCTTGATATATAAATTTATCTCATAGGTCTGATACAAAAGTTCAATTTATCTGCCATCAAAACATAATAAAAGATATTATTTCAGTTGTCTATTACCTAGTGGTAGCACTTGATACATACATTTTAAGGAATGCTTCAATAATAAAACAATTTCAGAGAATGACTTACCCTCCTTTAATATAGTCAAGGAATGAAACTTCTGTTTCTACCAAGAAAGAGAGTAAGGTTACCTGAAAAAAAAAAAAAAAGTAAATAAAGAAAGAGAAAACAGAGCAGGATCACCAGCTAGTACTAATTGCAACCCCAAATGGACTTTTCCCTCACTAACTATTAGGGAGAAAATCATATTTTCTAGGATTTGAAAATCAAAGATATTCTTTATTAAAATCTGCCAGATTGATTGTTCTTGCACTTAAAATTATCAGAAGGAAAAGGGCCAAAAATTTTTAACTAATTTCTATGACCAGTTTACTTCCTTTAAAGAACAGTATAAAAATTATTTTCAAGGACACTGTTACTTCTCATTTTAGATAAAAGAAAAGATGAAAGGGAGCAGAAAAAAATGGTTAAAACTAAAAAATCAAAATGAATAAGCTTAGTCGTGTCAGAGGAAATGTGTATCTCTGCCATGGTTCTGTAATGAGGCCATCTAATATTTTAGATGTCTTGCTTTATAGAAATATTTAAAAGAAAACTTGGAGAGAATGTACAAGGTAATTTCAGGGTAAAATCTTCAGTTTATTTTTTTTATCAAAATAGGATGATTTAGATTTTTCACAATTTTGGGGTACTTTCATTTTTGCACTTTCTGCATTGATTTAGTCAAGCAGAGTTGTAAATGTTAATGGACTATAAACAAGTACTTTCTCATGCTATAAAATGAGTCATAATAATTAGCCTATAAGGATTATAGTATTTCTCACTACCACTTAAACTTTTTCATGTCTGCTTGATTCTCTCTAGCTTGGTTCCAATGATTGAAGAATTCTTAACAAAACGTAAGTATCCTTCACAGGCACTATAACCCCCTTGATCCAGAGCAACCTGCAGAGAGCTGGCTCACTGTCTCTTATAAGATGTTCTCCATTAGAAACATTCCCACGGCAAGTTTATTTTTCTATTATACTAGTGTACCTTCATATTAAAATTCTTAGTGAAACAGCTCAGTATTGAGTTGCTTCGATTCTGATAAAAACTGTTATACATACATATTTTTATTTTTTGTTTGAATCCTTAAAAAATAACATAGTACTTGACTTACTGTTCCCGAATTAATGTATTTTTTCTTTTTCACTTTCTTTTTGGGATTCACCACCTTAAAAAGATAAAACAATTACAATGTATTAGGGTTGATACTAAAATTATTTTAAAATGTATAGCTCAACCTGCTGCCTTTACTTCTTATGCATTTCTTCATTCACCAATGCCTTTATTATGACCTCTGAATAGTCACTTAGCCAAAATTCCTCTGTCATAGTTACTAGGATTATTCATCTTAAAAAGCTTTATTTTATTAATGTTCTCAATTACTTTATGCATTGATTACTCTTACCCATCTGCATCTCTTGATATGAGAAAGACCTTTAATACTAAAGGTTCTAAATAAGTGGTTTGTAGAGAAAAAGATATATATGTTGTGACAGAAAAGTATAATTGAAAGACATAATTTTCAATAGGTTAAAGACACTAACATAGCAAATCACCCACATATGTGGATATATAAGGACTCAATGGACTATATTGCTTGACACTGGTAAATCATTTCAACTAGATACCCAGGCTGCACAATAATTGGTAAAGGTATAATTTGTGGACAGAAGACTAAATTTTGGGCTGTTTGTGCCAAGAGAAATATCATTGCATCCTACAGTGTCAAGATATGGGAGGATAAAGAGAACATAAAGATGGGGAAAGTCTGTTAAACTAATAGGATAAATTAATCTAACAGGATAAGTGTTTTAAAAAAGGATCTTTCAGCACATCTCAATCCAAAATGTAAAGGATGCATTTTGATAGGGAAATAAAAATGAAAGAAGTTGTAAGTATTATTTGAACTAGAATTTATTCATTTTAAAACAGGGCTCCAATGAAAGGTAATAGACAAATGCAACGTTCTAGAAAGAGGAAAAAGTAATTGCTCCAGTTTGGCTGAAACAGAGAGCAAAATCATAAAGATTTAAAAAGTCTGACGGCTTGCTGGCACATGGAGCCAGCAGGACACATGGCCATCTGCACTCTTGGAGGTCCTAAAAGGGCCCTTTACTTGGGTCTGGCCCCCTCACAGCTGCAGTCCACCAACAGTCCTGCAGACCCAGGGTAATGATCCTATCTGCAACCCCTTAGAACCTTAAAGGGCCCAAGACTCACTTCCAGATCCACCCAGCCACAATTGTAAGCAATTTTGCTGACACAGAGACCCACCATAAAACACTCCTAAAATATTCCTATATTTGGGTCCACCCTACCCAAGACACATGCTCATTTGTACCTCCAGAGCCAGATCTATGGCTCTCTGTCTTGGCTATGGAAACTGAAACAGTTCCAGGCCCTCTTAGGCATGTCCAATCCCAGCCCACGAAGGGGGAGCCCTCCCAGGCACCTGGCAGAAGCCACACCTACCTGTGCACCTAGTAACAGGTTAGCTGACTGAAGACCCTGTACCACCCTACTGAGCAAGGCACTAGAGCCAGTCTCTTCCACCGAGGGACCAATCGAGCTCCTGGTAACAAGCACACTGACTGAGGACCCCACTGTAGACCTAGCAATAGTCTCAAAATGAGCTCCAACCAGTGTGACTCCAATTCTGGAGGTAATGCTATCATCCCATGAATCAGACAAGCTTTACCTGCCAAACTAACCTAGATTTTTAAAAGCTTAGGCATATGGTTGGGGATCTAGAAGGTCAAGTACATGTGCAGGGATCTGCATGGCCAGGGAAGGCCCAAAGAGGATCTAAGCCTTAATTGCTGGCCTACTACGAATCTGCTGAAAGGGCAGGTGAATTTTACATTGTTCTTACACATAAGGAGAGCACCAATGCATGCAGAGTGGTTGGTCTGTGGAAGGTTATGTGGAGAGTGTCAGTAGATGAGTCCGAAGTACCAGGAGCACTAGTACACAATGACGTTCCTCCTCAGCTGTTCTATGTAAGTACAGCCTGTCTTATATTACTTTTGTGACTTGTTTAGAGCCTTAATACTCCTTCCTTGAAAGACTTAGATATAAAAATTGATTCAACATTCCATCTTTATCTTTACCTATGAAGCTTTCTTGGGTTGAGTTGCCCCCAACCCAAATATCTCATAGTCCACTAAGTATATACTAATATATATAGCAGTTTTTAAAAAAAATATATATATATTTTATTGATTTTTTACAAAGAGGAAGGGAGAGGGACAGAGTTAGAAACATCGATGAGAGAGAAACATCAATCAGTCACCTCCTGCATGCCCTCTACTGGGGATGTGCCTACAACCAAGGTACATGCCCTTGACCGGAATCGAACCTGGGACCCTTCAGTCTGCAAGCCAACGCTCTATCCACTGAGCCAAATCGGTTTTGGCTATATATAGCAGTTTTCAAAATACACTAAATATATTTCCTGTGTTTGTCTCACCCATCAGACACTAAAATTTTTATTCATTTGTGTCCCCAGGGCCTGATACAGAGTGAGAATATAGAAGCCATGTCATAAATATTTCATTTGTAAGTTAATGCTTGAATGAATGCATGGAATGCAACTGCTCTAGGCCAGGAAGAAGGTGGTAGACGGAGATGATTCTTCCACTCTTAACTTAAAAGAGGTCAATTTTTAGCATCAATCTGGCAGGGAAATAGTTACCATTATTGGCTAAATACTGAAATATTCTCATCTGCTATCCATGTATGTAAAATTTAAAAATATAGAGAATGTACTGATAACATAGCTCAAGGATTAACAGTACTAAAACATAGCGTATGCTCATCATAGATCTGGCAGTTGTGGCAGAAATCACTAATGTGTTTGCTTTGATAATTTAGATTTCTAAAATGCATATTTTACTCTTTATATTTGAGAGGACTTTAAGGAGGAGGTTGGTGGGAAGGCAAAACATGAAGGTGAAGCTTAAGAAAAATAAATAAACTTGCATCTTATTGAAATATTTAAAAATAAGAAAAAGTTACATAGGCAAAAACTTTAAATGTCTCAAAATAGGTTTAAAAGACTATGTCACTTGAAGAGAAATAATATCACTTAATTTCAGAAACAAGTCTGTCAGTAATTTTAGAGATTCTTATATATACACTGAGTGGCCAGATTATTATGATATCTGAACACACAATAATCTGGCCACTCAGTATATATCCTATATGATAAAAGGCTAATATGCAAATTGTCCCCTCGACCAGGGGTTCAACCAGCAGGGAGGCTAGCAATTGCTCATGTCCCCTTCCTCTGGCCAGGCTGGCCAGACCTCACTCATGCATGAATTCATGCACAGGGCCTCTAATATATATATATATATATATATATATATATATATATATATATATATA
>JAAGEH010000311.1:14444850-14474728 GCA_011751065.1 Lasiurus cinereus | reverse complement strand
TATATATATATATATATATATATATATATATATATATATATATATATCTCCGTATGCTTTGCAAATGAAATCTGTTCATTATCATAAAAATGGACATTTTCCCAACCTCTAACCAGGGTTTAATTCTTAGCTGAGTTACTAAAATCTACAAACCTCCCATAGACCTGATGACCAATGACAAGCCACAAAACGTTGTATCTAGTCAAACAAAATTCATGCACCGGACTTCTAATACACACACACACACACACACACACACACACACACACACGTACTAAGTTAACCTTTGACAACTACCTTTTTCAAAGTTTATACTTTTAAAGCATAAATGTGTTTATTTCTGAGGAAATAATAAAATTCTTCTTACCTCATACACATTGAATTGTGACTGCCCTCTAGAAAGTTCCCTGTAGCTTGTTGTAAACTCTCCAATGAAATCATGGCTAAAATCAAGGAAGAAAAGACATGTAGCATTAGTTTTAATATATCTGTCAATTATGTTTAAAGCTTTTAAGAAGTGTATAGTTTAATCATGAAAAAAATGTTTGATATTGTTGTAAACATAGCTTAGCTTATACATTAAAAGAGACTGATACGAAATTTCATTATTCTTTAACTTTAAATTTTGGGTACTCAAAAATTACATTTTGTTAGCATTTAAATAATATTTAATTTATCCCACCAATATTAATATTTTAAGCAGGAATGTTAGCTTAACATTCATATTTCAAAACATTTCAACTCCTGTGTATCAAGTAATTATTTATTTGGATGAAAGTTTAAGACACTCAAAAATGTATTATTACCCCATGTCAATAATCACCAATGTAAAAAATCACCAAAATTTCCTATGATCAGGATATAATAAGACACTCTTTAAAAAAGGCTATTCCTTGTTAACATGAATAATAGTCACCAAGCCTTAATTTCAATAAGAACCATTTAAAAGTATACCATGGAGGAGAATCCAAGATGGTGGCATAGGTAAACACCTACACTGCTGCCTCACACAACAATTTCAAAACTACAACTAAAAGACAGAATAGACAGCACCCAGAACAACAGGAAAGCTGGCAGAGTGGAAATTCTACAACTAGAAGGAAAGAGAGGGGCTCACAGAGACCCAGAGGAGCTGTAAAAAGCAGAGGTATGAGACACACGTGGAGAGAGTGGGTGCCGGAGAACCTGGCTGGCTTTCTCTGGCAGGAGGGAGCTGGAGACTCTAAAAGGCATTGAACTCCTTATTCTACGACACTCAACCCCAGATCCAGCCAAAACTCATATGGGGGGAGTTTGGACTGTGAAGGGGGAGAAGTGCATGGAAATTTAGGGGAGTCGCAAACGATCAGAAGTCTGGTGGTATGCACAGTACTGCGCACAGAGGACCAACTACTGATTGTGCAGCTGGCTTGCATGACTGGGCGGGAGACAGACCCTCCCAACTGTGACACTTCTAACTCTACTAAACCCCAGTTTCAGGCGAAACCCTGGGGTCCCAGACTCCTGTGGTCCCAGAGCACAGGGGAGCCGGAGGGGCAGCAGTAGAGAGGCACTGCGAGAGAGCGCATGCGTGCACAGGGACCGCTCCAGTGATTACCCAGTCATGTGAGACTCAAGGGCTGTGGAGGGCGGGCCGACTGGAAGGCAAGGCGTCCCTTAAGCCCTGAGACTCCACCCATACCAAGCTCAACAGAGAGGCTTTTGCAGTTTTGCAAGTCTGGTATCATAAGGCTGAATCAAACACAGAAGTTCTCCTGGCATAGTAAAAATACCGAGACAAGGGAAGAGATCACAAACAAAAGAAATGGAGGAAAACAAACGACTGGATATAGAGTTCAAAACCACACTTATAAGGTTTTTCAAGAATATGCTAGAAAAGTTGGATAAAGTTAGCGAAACCCAAGAGGAGATGAAAAAGGACCAACTAGAGATGGAAAAGATCCAACTAGAGATGAAAAAGGACCAACTAGAAATTAAACATTCACTGACTGAAATAAAAATATTATACAGAGACTTAACAGCAGACTAGAGGAAGGCAAGAATCGAGTCAAAAATGTGAAATATAAAGAATCAGAAAACACTCAACTGGAAAAGCAAGAAGAGAAAAAAATCCAAAAATGTGAAGATAATGTAAGGAACCTCTGGGACAGCTTCAAGCGTACCAACATCAGAATTGTGGGGGTGCCAGAAGAAGAGAGAGAACAAGATACTGAAAACTTATTTAAAGAAATAATGACTGAAAACTTCCCACATCTGGTGAAAAAAATAGACTTACAAGTCTAGGAAGCACACAGAACCCTATATAAAAGGAATCCAAAGAGGACCACACCAAGACACATCATAATTAAAATACCAAGAGCAAAAGACAAAGAGAGAATATTAAAAGCAGCAAGAAAAAAACAGTTCATTACCTACAAGGGAGCATCCATGCGACTGTCAGCTGATTTCTCAACAGAAACGATGCAGGCCAGACGGGAGTGGCAAGAAATATTCAAAGTGATGAACAGCAAGAACCTACAACCAAGAATACTCTATCCAGCAAGGCTATCATTCAGAATTGAAGGGCAAATAAAGATATTCACAGAGAAGAAAAAGCTAAAGGAGTTCATCAACTCCAAACCAGTATTATATGAAATGCTGAAAAGTACTCTTTAAGAAGAGGAAGAAGAAAAAAGGTAAAAGACAAAAAATTATGAACAACATACATATCTATC
This sequence comes from Lasiurus cinereus, assembly GCA_011751065.1. Classification (NCBI taxonomy): domain Eukaryota; kingdom Metazoa; phylum Chordata; class Mammalia; order Chiroptera; family Vespertilionidae; genus Lasiurus; species Lasiurus cinereus. Next base: position 14,472,014 of record JAAGEH010000311.1, on the reverse strand, counting down.
AACAAGTGAATATAAAAATTAAGTGAATTAAAAATTTGATGAACAGAATAAACTGGTGAATACAATAGAATCAGGAGCACGGAAAGGGAGTGGACTGATAATTCTGCGGGGGAAAGGGGTGAGGGGTGTACAGGGAGAGACTGGACAAAAATCATACACCTATGGATGAGGTCAACGGGAGGGGGTAAGGGTAGAGGGAGGGTTGGGAGCCGGGTGGAGGGGAAAAAAGAGAAACTAGTGTAATAATCTGAATAATAAAGATTTAATTAAAAAATAAATAAAAGTATACCATGAATACCAACATGGTTATTCTGAGTTTCTTCACCTTTTTAAACCAATAGTCACTGAGAAAGCAGGTCTTCTACAGATGCCTTCTTAGTTTCAGTGGGAGGGGTAGGGGTGTGTAAGCATGTATTAGCACTAACTAAAAAATGTATATCAGCATGATTACTGAGCCTAACCTATGCAACTTTAAGACATGCTAAACATTCAGCAGTTTAGAGGGTACTGCATTCCACTACTCTTTCTAAGTTAATGGTCAACACTAGGTTGAACACATACCGCTAAAAAATAAGTGGGAAATGTTGATAATCCAGTACCATGGTAAAATGTAGTGCCTCAGAGGAAGAAGATGAAGATTGTAGGAGTTCAGGTCCTATAACAAACATCAGGGATCTTACTGCTATTCTTATAATAGAAATTAAGATCAGTCCATATGCTTTACAAATGAAATCCGTTCATTATCATAAAAATGGACATTTCCCCAACCCCCAACCTGGGTTTAATTCTTAGCTGAGTCACTAAAATCTATAAACCTCCCATAGACCTGATGACCAATGACAAATCACAAAAAGTTGTGTCTTTTAGCAAAATACAATTGCTAAAAGATGGAATGCGGAAGAAAAACACTGGCTATCATTTCATTTGATTAGAATTTCTGCAATAGGAAGTGTTTCTTTAAAAAGAATTACTGCCCAGCCAGTGTGGCTCAATGGTTGAGTGCTGACCTATGAAACCCTGGTCATGGTTCTATTCCTGGTTAGAGCACATGCCTAGGTTGTGGGCTCATCTCCAGTAGATATCAGAAACACGCATAGCAATGGAGGAAGATAGATTCTAAACAGAATCTCCATAATTCAAGTTGTTGAGATCCGCAGAGAAATATATCACAAGTTTTAACTTGCACTTCTGAAGGTCAAGGAGAATTACTTATAAGAAATGTATTGCACTGCCCTAGCTGGTTTAGCTCAGTGGATAGAGTGTTGACCTGAAGACTGGAGGGTCCCAGGTTCAATTCCAGTCAAAGGCACATGCTCAGGTCGCAGGCTTGATTCCCAGTAGGGGGCGTAGGGAAGCAGTTAATCCATAATTCTTTCTCATTATTAATGGTCAACGCTGTTTTTATTGCTCTCTCCCTCTTTCTTCCTCTCTCTAAAACCAGAAAAATATATTTTTTTAAAAATTAAAGAATTATTTAAAATATAACTCACTTAGATATCTTGCCTCCAATTCTATCTCAAAGATCTTTTCCATTTACCACAGTATTCTATACATGGTACTCCTCTACTTCAATATCACCTTAACCTCTTCAAGATTTAATTTTCAGAAATAGATCTACACATGAAAATGGTGAAAGAAAAAGTTAATTGAAGATTGTGATAAATACATTTGCATTTATGAGCCCAAACCCCTAGCACTCTCACTCTTTCAAGATACACAAGGAAAATTATAAAACAGTACTTTAGTGCTTCACATTTATTTTTTTTTAATATATTTTTATTGATTTCAGAGAGGTAGGGAGAGGGAGATAGAGAAAGAAACATGAATGATAAGAGAGAGTCATTGATCAGCTACCTTCTGCATACCCCCTACTGGGGATCGAGCCTGCAAACTGAGCATGTGCTCTTGACTGGAATCAAATCCAGGACCCTCCAGTCTACAAGGCCAATGCTCTATCCACTGAGCCAAACCAGCTAGGGTAATGCAATACATTTCTTATAATTAATTCTCTTTGACCTTCAGAAGTGCCAGTTAATACTAGTGACATATTTCTCTGCGGATATCAACAACTTGAGTTATGGAGATTCTGTTTAGAATCTATCCTCCTCCATTGCTACGCATGTTTCTGATATCTTAAGTAATAATCACTGAGATAAAGGCTCTATTTATAGGACTTCACCACAACACTTTGATATTGATACGTATGGACAAGCCTAATATAACCAGAACTCACCACACTGATGGTAGGAATCTATTATAGAGGCCTTAAAAATAATGCCTGAATCATTTAAGCCCTTATGGGAATTTTCTGATTTTACAAATCCTAATCCCACATGGTTAATTGTTTAAATTCAACTCTTACTGTTAACATTAAATTCCTTCCACTTAACACTAATCAAAAACTTGGTAGAGACAAGCAATATTTACTGTTCTCAAGTAAATGTAATTAATCAAGTCCCAAGTAATACATCCATCTAGATAAAGCCAGTCCAGCTGTAACTGGACAACCAAGGGGTCCAGGCTGCCTGTCACTACTTCAGCCAATTAAGCAGAGGCAGGGTTGAATCATACATGAGTGTTTATTCCAATACTGCCAGCATTATGGGAGAGCAGCAGGCATCCACAAAAATCTGCTCTGCCTCTCCCCATAAACCAGCTGCTTATATTAGGCAGAAAGACAAAGATTACGTGGAAAAGTAGGAATTATAAGCATGGGAAAGTAGGCAAGGTAGAATCATTATGGATTACAAAACATGTGGGCTGAGGTGGGGTGGTCGGAGAGGGTAGGTGACTCCAGGCACCCAGAACCATATTACAGGCAATAGGAGCCAGGTTTGTAAAAGTGGGTGGCTCCAGGACTAGATTGGTTTAGCTACGGGGTTTGTAAACATTTCCATGATGATAGGCAGTTCTCAGGAAAGGAGGATGGATTGCATGGCATGCCAGCTTCCGTGTCCCAGGGCGTACAACTCGCAACCTGGGCGTACAACTCCCGGCACTGTCCCCAACAGACTTTTCCAATAGCTTACCAATATTTTCCCCTGGCCCCAATCTCCTCACACTCTTCAGTTCACCAGGTTTTACTATGTGCTTTATATAATATGCTTATTATATCTTATTATAAGCTGCCTTGGATCTTTTTAAGAATAAGATCACATAAATAAGTTTGAAGATGTGCCCCTCATTCTGAATCTTGTTCAACATGGCTATTTTGAATTTTAAAAATGAATTTGCATATCAAACAAACGCAATGCTATTCTTGTGTTATAGAGGAGAAAATGAATTAAGTGAGTCACAAATTGCTTTTCAGCCTCTGAGACATTTCTGTGAAATTAAAAATGGATGATCAAGAGGTGAGAATGTGTTCAAAGTTCATGAACATAAGGCAGTTAGTAGCACAGTAAAATAGTCAATCATAGAAGTAAGGTGCTTTGTCTCCAGAATAAATCAGAGAATTTGGGTGGATAAGTGGAGAGATTCTTAGATCAATTTTATTATAGGTTTCTCAAAATATTGGACATTTCTATAGTTTTCTTTGTTACCTGTCCTACTTTAAAAACTGTATATTAAATTATAGATTAGTACTTTAAAAAAGTATTAAATGCAGTTTTCACTGATTTATTCTTATGTTTTCCCCTATAATAAATTATTCCTAGTTTTTATTAAGATTTAAAGGGAGGAAAATTAAATTTGCTATAATATTTATATCTATTTATGATTTTCAATGGTATAACAGAAACAACTTTACTATACAAAGAAATATGAGAGAAAGATTTTCATAATAAATCAATTTCCTTGTGATTCAATAATATTGTTTCACCATTTCCTATTAATTTAATTGAAACTAAGATAATTTCCCCATATTATAAGCCTCTCTTACTATGTTTACAAGATAGAGTTTACTCCCTGATCTGATTTACATCTGATTCCTCAATTTTCTCTCAACAAACTCTTAAAGCTTCAACTTAATTGACCTTTCCAGATTTATCTCATATTTCAGGACTTCTCCATACACATCCCAGACTTTGTAGAAATGGGACTGGCCAAATTCCCAGACATCCTGAACTTTCTCCATTTCACAATTTTACTGATGATTTATCAATAGACAATGTAGACTCTATAAGAGCAGACAGATAACTGAAACTATTTAAATATATATGTAATATTTATAAGGCTAATATTTATTGAGTGATTACTATGTGTTCAAAACTGTGTTAATTCATTTACATAAATATATCATGAGCACAATTACATGCAATAATATATAGAGGTTGTTACCCTGATGGTACAGATGCGGAAACTATGTCTTAGGGAAGTTAACGTATCTTCTCTAAAATAACTCAACTCGTAAGCAGTGGAGTCACAATCCAAACTCCAACTCTCTCTGAATCCAAGAAGCAAGCTGTTAACCACACATTCTAGGCTTCATCTATTCCAAATCCTAACTTGTGTTATAGTTATTTGAGAGTAATTTTTATATCTCCCTGGTAAACTTTACACTTCCTGAAGAAAGCTAACTTTTGTATTTCTGAATACCCTCTACCCCTAACAAACGCAAAAACAGCTTTCAGCACAATGTTTGTGGAAGTGATATAAGTAAAGGCAAAGAATTCTAAAGTAAAATGTCAATTTAAAGCCTTTGGACATGTCTTAAATGCCTGGGGGGAGCACCCCTCCCCTGCCCTGAAGCACTGTCTATATTAAACTTAAATTTGCACTATTTTTGCCCATAGGTAAATTGACAGGAAGCAGATTTGCAGAAAGAGCCAGCATGTGGTGGATCCTCTCCTGTGCAGCTCTGCCAGATCCCAGGTGGACATGGCTCACCAGCCTGAACCTTGCTCTTAATGCTGTGTGGAAAATGTTGTGGCTTGTGAAGATATTAGAACTAATGTTAATTTTCAAAAATTATACATCCCCCCCAAATTAGATAAACTTTTTTTAAAGGAAACTTTTTTTAAAGGATCACCCCCTAACCACTCCCCTGCCAGCCTGATTGACACCTAAATGCTTCCCTGCCAGCCCAATTGTTCCTAACTGCCCTCCACTGCCAGCCTGGTCTCCCTTAACTGTACTTCCCTGCCATCCTGGTTACCCTTAACTGTTCCTTGAGATATTCCTTGAGAGATTTCTTCTATTCCTAGTTAACACTGTCAGTAGTCAGGCTGAGAAAGATGTATTTAAATTAAAGGAAGTTATTTAAACATACCAGAGCCAGAAGGTATTAATAAATCTGATAGCCAGAATAAAACATGACAAAAAAGATTTTTTTAAATATAAAAGAACCAATATAATCCAATAATACTGCAGATGTATGAATGAACCTCATTGAAGAGGGTGGAGAGAAAAGGTACTGATCTAAGTAACTTTAAAAATGGAGTCTGTAAGACTGAAGGCAAAAGCATTATTCTTTGGTTGGTAAAGTTGTGTCCCAGAGGACAATACATATAGGATACATGTTAACAATTCTGAATTTGCTATTAATGTACTGGAATAGCACAAGTAAGTAAATAAATGGCAGGTAGTTAGAACAGATTTCTCACTGATAGAGAGTTTACAGATAAGCAAGGGAAGGAAGCTAGATGTGTATGATATTTATACATATACTAGAGGCCCAGTGCATGAAATTCATGCACAAGGGGTGGGGAGGAAGGGGGTTTCCCTGAGCCCAGCCTGCACCCTTTCCAATATGGGACATCCCTCTCACAATCCAGGACTGCTGGCTCCCAACTGCTCGCCTGTCGGGCTGCCTGATTGCCCCTAACTGTTTCTGCTTGCCAGCCTGATCACCCCCTAACCACTCCCCTGCCAGCCTGATTGACACCTAAATGCTTCCCTGCCGGCCCGATTGTTCCTAACTGCCCTCCCCTGCCAGCCTGGTCTCCCGTAACTGTACTTCCCTGCCGTCCTGGTTACCCTTAACTGTCTTCCCATGCAGGTCTTGTCACCCCCAACTCCCTCCCGGCCCCCTGCAGGCCTGGTCCCCCCCTATGGCCCTTCCCCATAAGCTTGGTTGTCCCCTGCCAGCCCTGTCACACCTAACTGCCCTCCCCTGCCAGCTTGGTTGTCCCTAACTGATCTCCCCTGCAGGCCTGGTACCCCCCCCAACTACCCTCCCTTGCAATCTTGGTTCCCCTACAACTTTACTCTCCTACAGGCCTGGTTGCCCCCAATTGCCTTCCCCTGTAGGCCAGGTCACCCCTACTGCCCTCCCCAGCAGGCTGGGTCCCCTCCAACTGCCCTTCCCTGCAAGCCTGGTCCCCCCTAACTGTTTTCCCCTGCAGGCCTGGTCTCCCCCAACTGTCCTCCCCTGCTGGCCTGATTGCCCACAATGGCCCTCTCTTGCCAGCCATCTTGTGGCAGGCATCTTGTGTCCACATGGGGGCAGCCATCTTTGACCACATGGGGCATCTATCTTGTGTGTTGGAGTGATGGTCAATTTGCATATTACTCTTTTATTAGATAGGACTGGAGGCCCAGTGCATGAAAATTCCTGCACTGGAGCAGGGGGTCCCTCAGCCTGGTCTGCCCCCTCTCACAGTCTGGGAGCCCTCAGGAGTGGGAAGTGACCTGGAGACCAGGGTAAGGTGATGCCCCACCACACCTCTGCCGCTGCCACTGCTGGCAGTGCAAACCTTGGCCTGCCCTGGCAAACTGAGCCTCAGGTGGCCCTGGGCAGCTGGGCAGCCACCATCTAAGGCTTGCCTGTGCCTCAGGCTGGCCTTGGGCGACTGTGAGCTGAGGAGACTGGGGGACTCTAGATGCAGGCACAGAGAGTGGTCAGGCCTGCCCGGGGGCAGAAAAATAAACCTGGAGGAGGATCTTGGTACCAGAAAATAATGAAGTGTTTTTTTTGTTTTGTTTTTTAATGTACAACAATAACAAACCCACAAAGATTGTGTCATATAGAACACAGGAAACAACTGAAGAAGTTCCTAATGGCCAAAGCTGGGACAATTTGAAAAACAAAATAAAGTTATAATGCAAAGTTGCATTATAACTCAAAGGATAAAATAAATGTCCATAACATAAATGAATGATTGAATAACAAAATAAATGAAAGAAGAGACAAAACTCCAATGCAGAAGAATGCCACATAATTTGTGTAGATATTCTGCCCTTAAAGAGGAGTCTAACTCCCACTCCTTAGTGTAGGCTGTGAACAGTGACTTCTTTCCCAGCAGTATGGTGTAGAAAGGGGATAAAAGAGTAGCTTTATAGTGGAGAAACCTGGCAGCCAATCCTTCAGACAAAAGATCAAGGTTAACATCTACAGTGATAACTCATGCTGCTAGTGTGATATGACATGATAACAATCGCACTTTACCTCTGTGGTTTTCCTCTCAAAAGTCCACATCCATAACCTAACCATAAAAAAAAAACACATCAGCCCAAGAGGTGCCTAAGGTCCCATAAGACAACTAAATGTAATTTGGTATCCTGGATAGAATCATAGAAGAGTAAAAGGACACTAGGTAAAAATTAAGGAAATCTGAATATATTATGGACTTTTGGTAATAGTAATATATCCATACTAGAGGCCCACTGCATTAAATTCATGCATGGTCTGGGGTGGGAGCCTCAGCCTGGCCTGTGCCTTTTCACAGTCTGGGAACCCTCGGGGGATGTCCAACTAACAGCTTAGGTGGAGTGGGCCTAAACCAGCTGTTGCACATCCTTTGTGCTGCCATGGAAGCTGAAGAGGCTCCCACTACCACCGCTGCACTCACCAGCCATGAGCCTGACTCAGGGCTTCTAGTTGAGCTGTATACCCCTGTGGGAGCACACTGACCACCAAGGGGCATCTCCTGTATTGAGCATCTGCCCCCTGGTGGTCATTACATCATAGCTACCAGTCATTCCACAGTTCAGTCGATTTGTCTTTTATTATATAGGATTGGCTATAAAAATGACTGGTGAGATTTAAAATGCATGTGGAATTATAATATCTGACAACAGCAACACAGTAGTTGTGATTTGGCAAATGCATTATCTGGGGCAAGAGGTAGAATATACAATTACCTATGGTTGTATTATTTACCCAATAGTAATAAAAAGAACATTTTATTATGATGAAATACTTATCCTTTTCCATTAAAAAAACTACCTGCTAAGAATTATATATTTTTTATAGATAAGATTAATATGACCTCTGTAAAAAGAATGTCAGTACATGGTGCCTAGATATAAAGAAGTCCAGTCTTGGAAGTCTAAGCAACAAGTCTTTCTTTAATATCCCTTAATACTTATAATAACAAGCTTATAAAACATAAAATGCCTTGCATAAACAACCTTCCCTTTAAAAATAAAACACAAAGAAGTAGCATTTTAGGTTTCCAGTTATGCTTCTGATTTTCTAAATTTCAATTTATAAACAACTTTTAGAGAAAGTAGTAGACTGAGGTGCACTTGTGTACTGCTCCTCCCATGAATAGAATGGAAATCTTAAATTCTCACCTGCAACATGGCTGCCATATCATATCACAAAGCTGGCATTTAAAGGAAGCAAGACATTGAAATGAGATTTTCTTTTTAACGTTTCATAGAACATGGGAATTGTGTGTTCTCCTCCCCCGAGGGGAGTAAGGATTTAATGTAATATTTCAATCATACTCGAAAGAACATGAGTTAATATATCACAGATACTTAATCCACTCATTCAGAAATAGTAATGCAAATGTTTAAATATGTATGCTTTGTAGGAAAACATGGCACCTTGAATTATGGTATTGTGCTCTCTTATGTCACTGACTTACAATTTATTTCAGATCAGGTAACCAGAAAATCACTGTATTCAACAGGGGAGCACAAGCAAAAGTATTTATACTCACAATCCTTTCATTTTTATTTACACACAAGCACAAGCTTTATTTGCCTCTTGAATAAAATTAAAATATCCATCAAAGTCAATGATTAAGAAAGAGATTAATGCTGTGTGTTTAATTGATTGACCTGATTATAATTTTCCATCATGTGTAAAATTCAAAGACTCCTGAGAGAACAGTGATTCTACAGTAATATCTTGTTATTCCCAGACATAATGAGTACCTTCAATATAAACTTTCCACTTCAATCATAATGCAAGTTGTATGTTGGTTTTCAACCAACCCTGTCTTTTAATCCTTGTTTTGAGCACACGAATAAGGACAGAGAGGAATCAAATTATTTGGAATGCTTTTTTACAAATTTAATGCTCTTCTTTCCACTATCACCACCCCCAGGCTACTGAAGCAGAAAATCAGGTTCAGACAAAAGCTTAGATCTGTCAGAGTGAATTTCAGAATTAGGAAGGGAGCTCAGGAGCCATGAATGACTTGACAGAGGAATCTGTCCTGTTCTGCCTCGTGGTAGCTTGGAAGTGTTCAAGATAAGTCAGACACAGGGAGAAGAGTTCATTATCTCCTACTTCTAACCCCTGTGGCCCAATCCAACTCTTGTCTCTTCAGAGATACATTCCTCTTTATCCCTTCAGTAGTCTAAACTAGTGGTGGGCAAGCTCATTAGTCAACAGAGCCAAATATCCATAGTACAACGATTGAAATTTCTTTTGAGAGACAATTTTTTTAAACTTAAATTTCTTTTAACGTCATTTCTTTATAATAGACTCACCTAGGCCATGGTATTTTGTGGAAGAGCCACACTCAAGGGGCTAAAGAGCTGCCTGTGGTTTTCGAGTTGCAGTTTGCCAACCACTGATCTAAACAATCAAATAGCATTGGATGATATTTTCAAACCATATATTGTCATCAACTACTCCTGGATATGAAACACTGACGAGGACACATCACCTCTCTGGTATCCTCTCTAAAAATGTCTAATCAAATCTAATCATAGGAAAAATAAGGCAAACAAAAATTGAAAGGCATTAGCCAAAATAACTGGCTGATACTGTTCAAAAGTGGAGGCCCTGAAAGATAAAGGAAAGACTGAAGTTCTGTCACAGACTGGAGGATAATATAAAGATATAATGACTTTTTCCTATTAAGACCTTTTCTAAAATTAAATGTTACCCAAGTGAATTATTTATAAAGTTGCAAGAAACTGCAAACTTTGGTGAACAAATCTTGATGTCATTTCCTTCGGCAGTGGTCAGCAAACTGCAGCTCGCGAGCCACATAGGCTTTTTGGCCCCTTGAGTTTTTAGCAAAGGCCAGCTTAGGAGTACCCTAATTAAGTTAATAACAATATACCTACCTATATAGTTTAAGTTTAAAAAATTTGTCTCTCAAAAGGGAATTTCAATCGTTGTATTGTTGATATTTGGCTCCGTTGACTAATGAGTTTGCCAACCACTGTCCTAGATAGAGGGTTGTTGACACTGGGTTCTCTTTGGCTCAGTTGCCAATTCACTTCCAAAGGCAGTCGAGCTGCCGAAAAAGATGCAAAGCATGGGAAGGAGAGATCTAATCAAGATGTCTCTTTGAGCCCCTAGTCCCTCCCCCAGCCATCAGATGGGTGATAGGAGGTTAGGCAGTGACAAAAGAAGGTTGAAAAGATTTTCTAAATTTATATTTGGTAATAATAATATATCCATATTGGCTATAAAATTGGCTGGTGATATATAAAATACATGCAGAATTGAAATATCTGACAATAGCAACATAGTTGTTGGGAATTTAGCAAATGCATTATCTGGGGCAGGGATAGAGTATGCAATTATCTCTTATCAGAAGAATGCCACATAATTTATGTAGACACTAAAGGCCCAATGCATGAAGATTTGTGCAAGAATGGGTCTTCTTCCCCTGGCTGCCAGCACCACCTTTGCTCTGGCCCAGAGCCACCTTTCTGCCTTTGCTTGGCCCAGAGCTACCTTTCCACCTTCCCACGTTGCCCAGAGGGGCCCAGAGCAGATGGGGCACTGCTGTATGCCTGCGTTGTAGCCATGGCAACAACACAAGCATCCCCACCCTGGCCACTTGGTATCAGTGTATACAAATTAACCCACCATTTTGTTGGGTTAATTTGCATACACATTCCTGATTGGCTGGTGGGCATCTTTCTCTTTTATAGTGTAGATTCTGCCCTTAAAGAGGAGTCTAACTCCCACTCATTAGTGTAGGCTGTGCACAGTGACTTCTTTCCAAAGCATATTGCATTGAAAGGAGGTAAAAGAGTAGCTTAATAGTGAAGAAACCTGGCAGCCACTATCTCAATCAAATGATCAAGGTTAACATCAACAGTGGTAATTCATGCCACTAGTGTGATATAACATGATAACAATGGCACTTTACCTCTTTGGTGATGCCAGACTCAGGAGGTGGCAAAGGCTGAGTTGCATAGTTCTAAATTAAGGCCCATTTTTCCCTTGCACAATGGCACCACCATTCCTATGCAGAGCCCTCCTTCTACATGACTAAATCTTGTTTTTTGTTAGCCTGGTGAACTCTTCTGTCCTCACCCTGAAAATTCCCTGAGACCCCTCTCTACCACAAAGGTATACTTTGGCAGGTAAAGGCTGGTGTTGGTATACCCTGACACTTTTGATAAACCCAGAACTGGTGTCGAGTTTGAATCTGTATCTTCTGGTGAATACCACTGGTGCTTACCTGGTGACTCACTAAGAAGCCACCTCCCTCTAATCAAGTACCATCAGAGCCTCTTTCAGTGACTGGACTAAGAGGCAGTCAGCAGGCAGAAGTAGATCTTGGGCTGTCTTGGGACTTTTGCTGGCCTGTCCCTGGGCTCGAGGCTGGTAAAAGCTAGACTTGGAATGCAGTTTAGACCCTCACATGTGCACCCAGGCCCAGCAGAGGCAACTACAAACTGTGAATCACTTTATAGCATGAAACTGGTAACCCAGAGCTCATTACAGGCAGTTCCTGGCATTCACCTGCACTGGAATCCCTCCCAAGAGGCAAGGAACAACAAACCCAGTGGATGACTTCAGACCACATTAGAGCATTGCCCAATTAGCTCTCAAACAGCACACCAGACCCTGCTAGGTGAATTCTGCTTCATAGATTAAGCTCCCATACACCACCTCATATACTAATCATCATATCCATCCTGAGAGTTAACACCACCCACAGATAGGCTAACAACAGTCAAAATTCAACTATAACAACTATAAGGAGAACTCACATAACCCACACAACAGACATTCCTGGAGCACCTAGTACAAATGATCAGAGAGATTGTATTTGATAATATAATCTCTCTGATCACTTGCACTAGGTGCTCCAGGAATGTCCCATAATACACCTACTACATTAGGCCACCATACCCAGACTGGAAGACATAGCTGATTTACCTAATACACTGAGAGGCAGCCAAGATGAGGAGACAACGAAGCCACAAATGAAAGAACAGAAGAAATCCCCATAAAAAGATCTAAATGAAATGAAAGCAAGCCATCTATCAGATACAGAGTTCAAAACAATGGTTATAAGAATGCTCAAGGAACTTAGAAGAAGAATGGATAAACTTAGTGAGAACTTAAAGAGATAGTAAGCATTTAAAAAAGGATATAGAAATTAAAAAAAAGAAGAATCTATAAGAAATTAAGAATAGAAAATCTAAAATGAAAGATACACAGAAGGAATCAACAGTAGGTTACATAAAGCAGATGAATGAATCAGAGATATGGAAAAAGATCCAATCACAGCAGCAAAAAGGAAAAAAAGAAATATTTTAAATGAGGAGATTTAAGAGACCTTGGGAATAATATCAAGCGTAATACACTTACATTATATGGGTACCAAAAAAGAGACGAAGAGAGAGAAAAAGATTGAGAATTTTCTTGAAGAAATAATGACTAAAATCTTCCCAAGCTGGGAAAAGAAAAAGACACACGATTCTAGGAAATGAAAAGAATCCCAAGTAAGTTGAACCCAAAGAGGTGGGCACTAAGACATGTCATAATAAAAATGTCAAGGCTTAAAGACAAAGAGAATTTCAAAAGCAGCAAGAGAAAGACAGTTACCTACAGGGGAGCTCCATAAAACTGTCAGCTGATTTCTCAAAAGAAACATTTCTAGCCAGAAGGGATTGGAATGAAACATTGAAAGTATTTAAAAGCAAGGGCCTACAACCAAGATTATTTTATCCAGCAAGGCTATCATTTAGATTTGAAGGAGAAATAAAGAGATTCCCAGGTAAGAAAAAGCTAAATGGCTTTATTACCATCAAACAAGTATTATGTGAAATTTTATAGGGACTTCTTTAAAAAGAAAACAAATAACAAAATAAAGCAGGAACATAGTTATAAAGAATAAAATGGCTTTAAATATGGACCTCTCAATAATCAATTTAAATGTAAATGGCTTAAATGTTTCAATCAAAAGACATAGAGTAGCTCAACTGAGAAGAAAACAAGACCCATATATATGCTGTCTATTCTCATTAAAAGTAGAATCTTGGTTACCCTCAAACAAGTTGTCTACCTCCCTAACGGGCCTCCACTTGAGTTACTCTAGAATGTTGGATTCCAAGAGTTATAGATTTTAATACTAAATTATCGTCTACAGACTAAATAAAAGACTAAGATTTTCAGATATCTTGTTATTTTTTTATTTTATTTTTTTGCCAAAGAGTTAACCCTAATTCAGCAATGGTGGCACTAGAGATATAAAATTATTTATTTTAGAAGGTGGACTTATAACCCCCATCTTTTCTCATATAAATTTATAAAACCTCAGCTCCATCCTTTTGCCATTATTTTAGAGCTCACTAGAATATTTTGTGCTATTCTTCAGTCCTTCATCATATATTTCCTTGTATTTCTATAACCAAATAAATTCTATGACTTTATAAATTCTCTTTCTTCTATTTCTATGATTCAAACTTTCTTTAGTTTTGATTTCTATTCCTTTTCCCTAAGCTCCATTGTAAAATTATTTTCTGTTGCTTTGTTGCTCTCTTTACTATTCTTCCAGTATCTTATTTTCATCTTCTTCTTATGATTATTTTATTATTCCCATTATATTGTTATAAAACTATGACACTATTGCAAAAACTCATTTTAACACTGTAATAAGTATTTATACTCTTTATATAAATGCCCTTTTTTTCATCTTTTTAGCTAGTGGAAACTGTACATAATTTACAATTAACTTTAAGAAAATCAGCATCATTTCATTGTCTATTTCTTACTGATGGAAGAGGTGGCAGTTGACAGGATATGGTGGATGAAAGCAAGGGAGGGATCAATATGATTATAATTTTTCAAGTCTGCAAGTTTGGGATTATGGTAATGCCTAGGTTTTAGGATTCAAGTTGTGTGAATCAGTATATTAAATGCCTATATAAAAATTTAGGAACAGCCTGGCCAGTGTGGTTCAGTGGTTGAGCATTGATTTACAAACCAGGAGGTCACTGTTCTATTCTTGGTCAGAGCACATGTCCAGGTTGTAGGCTCAATCTCCAGCATGGGGTGTGCAAGAGGCAGCCAATCAGTGATTCTCATCATTGAGGTTTCTATCTCTCCCTCTCCTTTCATCTCTAAAATCAATAAAATATATATATTTCTTAAAATTTAGAAACATCTGTCTATTCTCACATTGATGTGTAGCCTCTCTTCAGAATCTCTATGTGCCCTTCTACTACTCCAGCTTCCACAACATAGCAATTAAAAGGTTATCTTGGCAAAGAAAAAGGCTTTCAGTACCCTACCTGTCATCTACTTTGATGGCTGATAAAAATTTTGAATATCATTCCTGATATTCTCAGAGTGAAATAAAATCTGTAAGAGGAAAGGCAGATTTAGTGGTAAAATTGATGATTAATTCAAAATTGGACATAATTAGACTCAGCCTCCTGCTTATAAAATCAAAAGCTAATTGTAAAGGTCCTTTCCATCACTGATATTATAGCAAAATTAGAAATTAATTTACATTCCAATTTGACTGATGACATTCTAATGGAGTCAAATAAATAGTAAGGTGATCAAAAATCAAAATGTATACTATTTGTTGACATGAATTAGATAGATCCACTGTGGAGTTGGTGAAAGTCATCAGTATTTAAATATGGAATATAGCAGAAAATGTAATCTGTATGACAGATATATGATCTTATTATAAAATCTACGATGTCTACAAATGGTGAAAAAAAGAGACAAAAATGACAGCTGAATTAATTACTCATTGCCTGAAATTTCACTAAAGAAATAAAAGCTTTCATATTATTTGTGATAATTTCATAGTTTCAAGAAAAAGGTGGAAAGGAGGAGATCTAAAAGCACTGATGAAGGACTGAGTGTTCATTAGAGAGATGACAGGTATTTCAAATAGTCTCTTCTATAGCATTGAAATAACCCAGCAAGAAGCTACTACATTAAAGGCACTGCAATCTGTTCTGTGAGAAATAACAAAATAAAACATGGTCCTTAACCTCAGCAGTTTACAGTTACATATGAGAGATAAAGCAGAAACAAATCATTTCAACCTAAGTCATAATGTGTTAGACATGCTAATAGACATTCCTAAATGGTAAGCACAACACACAGGAGAATGGAATTAAATTAATTTAGATGCATAAGGAAAGCTTTCTGACAACTGATAACATTCAATTGTTGCTGAACAGAAAACCAATGGGCAAAAATGAACACAGAACAGCTTTCAAAGTGTCGAGGTTACCTACGCAAGTTTTTGGTGATAGAATAGCACATGGTCAATCCTGAAACATCCCCAAACATATCCTGCAAATATCTTTTAGTAAAGGGTCAGTGTTTATATAATTTTCTTTTTATTGAAAATTAAAACAAGCTTTTTTTCCCCCTTGAAATATAGATCTGATAGAATCCAAAATCACTCCAGGTGAATGGAAGAATATAACAAAACATATTAAGAAAAATTAAAAATATTATTATATGAAGATTGGAGTTTTTCATTAAGTTGTACATAATAAATGCTCAATAATAATTTTTTTCCAAAAGTGATAAAAAATATCACTTAAGCCCTAGCCAGTTTGGCTCAGTGGGTAGAGCGTCAGCCTGTGGAATAAAGGGTCCCAGGTTCGATTCCAGTCAAGGGCAGGTACCCTAGATTGCAGGCTCCTCCCCGGCCTAGGCCCTGGCCAGAGCTTGTGCAGGAGACAACCAATCGATGTGTTTCTCTCATATTGATGTTTCTCTCTGTCTTTCCCTCTCTTTTCCACTCTCCCTAAAAATCAATGGAAAAATATCCTCCAGTGAGGATTAACAAAAACAAACAAACAAACAAACAAAAATTACTTAAAAATTTAATTGGCTGGAAGAAAAAATGATATGTCAGTAAGTAACATGTACATTATGAAATTCTATTTATTAACATTTTTTAAGTCTCAAAGAAGTGATAGTGGAACAAGGAAAGCAGCCAAATTTTCTCTACTGAATATGCTTTTAGGACACAGAGCTAACTGCAAGTAAATAGAGGGCTATTGTTAGGAAAGAGTTAATTAGAATAACTGAAGACATTTAAAATAAATTTAAAAATATAAAAGGTTTACACATGCTCCTCCTGAATGAGTTATCATGTCTTAGGCAACTTACAAGTAATCACTTATTTCATACCATGATGATGCATGATCACAGGAACAAAACATCAAATGCATTTATCAAATGTTATCTTCAAAGGTAACTAAAAGCTGATGGCTTCCATACACATTTCACAGATAAATGAGGTTTGCACTTATAATAAGTATTACTATTTACAATGACTAGATTCAATAAAATACAAAGTGATAAGAGGCATTAGAAGCAGTTCACTGGCTGAGCCCTTTCTTCAAATCATCATTTTCTGGGAGTCAGTGATCCACTTGGTGGCCCATTTAAAATCAGTCCCACATTAAAGTCACGTGGTTTTAATGCAGAGCTGTTCCACTAATGCTCCCTAAATTTTAATTTAAGCTACACAAAGTCAGCTGCAGCAACTTCAATCAAGTGAAGCTTTTTAAGGATACCTCCACTGATTGCTTTGTAACCAAGACTAGTCGTTTCTCAGCACTTCAGGTTTTCAATTGTTAAAATGAGATTTAAATATTCATTTTGCACATTCCTTGAAGAAATGGTGGGGACTAGAGATGATTTAAGCAAAGTGGTTTAACTTGTGGAAAATGAAGTACATTTAAACTGATTATTTATATCAAGGTCAAGTAATGCCTCTGCACTCTAAGCCATTGTTAATTGTTGAAATAAAAAAGGACAAATGACTACAATTTCTTCTATTCTAGAGGAACTCAAGGCAAGGAACCTAATTTCATGTCAACTGGCTATTTGCTCAACAGCATTATCACATTTTAGTAGGCCTCATAGATACACGAGATCTTTGCTTCAGAAATAATTTCAAGTTGATGAATTGAGTCAAACACACCATCAGAATTATGACTCAAAATCACATCACTTCTGAAAGTCTGTGAATATCATCATCTGAAGTACCTACCTAGTAAAAGAAAACGTGATTGTAAGCAAGTAACACTGTCAAGCATTTTCCACTTGAATCGTTGAACAAAATATTCTCTCTAGATGAAAGATCACATATAATATAGATATCTGAACAGTTTTTCCACATTTTATATTCTAAGTTTCTGTTACATGCTGGGAAAACATTTCATCTGATATGAAATTACTTAGGATGTAGACTGTATACTTCATTAAAATCTACATGATGTTGGCCAACATGGTAGCCACCAACAATATGTTGATATAGGTTGGTTATCGGAAATGTAGTTAGTCTGAATTGGGATGTGCTGTAAGCATAAAATACATAGCAAATTTTAAAACTTAGTATAAAAAATGTAAACATTTCTTATCCTACTGGTGTTGCTCAGTGATTGGGTATCAACCCCTGAACCAAGAGGTCACCTGTTCTATGTCAGGTCAGGGCACATGCCCAGGTTGCTGGCTAGATTCCTGATGAGGGGCATGCAGGAAGTGGCCAATCAATGTTTCTATCTCTTTATCCTTCTCCCTTTCTCTCTCTTTCAAATCAATAATTAAAATATTTTTAAAATGTAAAATGTATCAATTTTTATATTAACCCTATATTAAAATAATACTTAAATATATAGGATTAAATAAAATATATTATTATATTGATTTCACTGATGTATTTTTACTTTTTAATGTTGCCACAAGAAAATTTAAAATTATGTGACTCACCTTACATTTCTATTGGAAAATGCTCATCTATAGTGTTAAAAAAAATCCACTGAACAAATAATCTTTTCTAAAAAGAGTGATATGTGCACAGGATTTTTGACAAATATTAAAGGTGATGGGGAAAAAACATAAAGAATAGGAAACAATCTCTGCTGATAATTATATTCGTTATGAAATATAATGGTTATCATATATGCATTCTGACTTAAGGGAAGAACTTGGGAAATTATGCCAGATAAACAAAAATGCATGGAAAAGGTATAATAATCCTATGTTATTATATCACACAGAACCACCAGCCAGAATATCAACTTGCATAACAGTTTACACAGTGACTATGACTATTATTACTGCATTATAAAATTAATACATGGATTTTAAAGTTTTATACATATTTTTATTGGAGACTAATATGCTTTTATAATTTCACACACATTATTCAGTTGAAAGCATTTTTAAGAATTATTTAATCATTATTTTAATTTTGCTTTTTTAATTTCATCCACAAACTAATAATTTTGCTAACTTTGAAAAATGCTGCTTTAGTGTACATGAGTTATATAGAACTATACACTGAAATTTTTCATACAAAATGTAAAGCTATATTTTGGACTAAAGAAAGATAATTTTACCCCAACAATGAGAAGCTATTAGACCACTTGTAAAAACACAAAACCTTCCTCTGAATATTCTACTAATCATAATTCACTTCCAAGAAATGTTTAAAGTACCCTTAACAACCTCTCCATCCTAATTTCACTCCCCTTGTTATCAACAAATCTTTAATTCCCCAGATTTCTTTTGAATGTGCTGTTATGGGTGGTATATAAAAGTGAAATTTAAAAATTTATCAACACCGTATCCACCAATGCCAATCTTTCTCCAAAGGGCTGATGATACAATGACAAGATGAGCTTACAAAATAAATCTAAGTATTTAACTTTTTTCTAAATCCATGCCTCAAAAAGTAAATCATCATTTTTGTTGAAAAAAATTTTCCCAATATAAAGATCCAAATCCTTCACTTTTTTTTAAGTACATTTCATAAACAACCTCTTTCTCTATCTCTATTTCCCCCCTCTCTTTCACTTGCTTTTGATTTCATTTTAGATGTCATTCTCATAATCTAAATCAGCTGTTTTAATACATTTTACTGGCCCTTTTGATGTCTATGAAGATTCTCTGCAAAAATGTAACACTCCTACCATTTGCAAAAGCATGGATGGAGCTAGAGAGCCTTATGCTAAGTGAAGTAAACCAGTCAGAGAAAGATAAATATCACATGATCTCACTCATTTGTGGATTATAATGAACAATATAAACCAATGAACAAAAACAGATCCAGAGACAGAGAAGCATCGATCAGATGCTCAAACCTCAGAGAGAAGGTAGGGGAGGGTGGAGTAAGGGGAAGAGATCAACCAAAGGACATAAGCCTAACCAATGGATGCAGACAACAGGG
Organism: Lasiurus cinereus; assembly: GCA_011751065.1. Lineage (NCBI taxonomy): Eukaryota > Metazoa > Chordata > Mammalia > Chiroptera > Vespertilionidae > Lasiurus > Lasiurus cinereus. The sequence goes on along the minus strand of JAAGEH010000311.1, from coordinate 14,452,473 downwards.
GGTGAGGATGAGGGCAGAATTGGGAGAGGGGGGGAGTAATGGGAGGATAAGCACACATTTGTAAATCCTTAATCAATAAAGAGAAAAATATGTAATACTCACTTCTCTCTACCTAACTTCCTAATATGTAAGACATGCTTCCTAGGAATGTTTCATCTATTTTTCCAGATACTAAAAAATGTCAGATAACATACTTATGTTAAAAGCTTTCTTAAAGAGCCCTTGGATTCCTCTAATCACCACATTATCAACTACCAAAGAATCATAGAGTAAGACCAGTGTCCAGGTTGAAGGCTTTTATTTAAGTACCAGAATTTTTAATTATAATGTTATAAATAGAAATATATAGTGTATTAATTATGAGTACACCACTAGAAGCATACTGGAGAGTTTGGGTCCTGGCTCCACCATATACTAGTTGTGTGATTTAGGCATATTGCTTCTTTGCTTTGATTTCTTCATCTATAATATGGTATTAATATGGGGTGGGTGGGGCAAAAGTAGCTTTACAGTTGTAAGTGAAGCAGAGTTTATACTTGTATTATTATTTATTAATTATTGTAAACCTACTTTTACTACACCCTTTATAGTATTTATTTCTTATTGTGAAAATTAAATGGGAAATAAAGTAAAAAATGCTTCAAGAAATCTGGCGCATTAGAAACAGATAATAAGTATGTTTAGAAATACATATCCTGTAAAGAAATACTCAAAACTCCAACATCAAAAGAAAAGATAACTGAATTTCTAACTTTCAAAGCTATTTTAAAATTTTGTGGCTCAGACATAGACTGAAGACAACAGGAGAGTAATAAAAGCTCACCCTTCAAAGCAAGACAATAAAAGATCTACAGTTTGCAAATTTGAATTGTCATAAGAAATCTGAATTTATATCCCTATTTTATGTTATTAAATTAAAATTTCCCGAAAAAACACACAACTTTTTTCCATTCTCAATTAAAATGTATAAGATCTATTATAAAACTTTTTATGACATACCCTATATTTATATCATCATGATAGAAGGCAGAATGCCTACTTTACTCAGATCGGCATTGTTTCTTTTCCTATTTATTCTGAGGAACAAAACTAATTTTCTCAATGAATAAGGTTAATGAACAATCAGGTATCAGTCCCTATAGAAAAACATTAGGTTATCTTGTGAGATTTCTTCAGAATGCAAGTAGAATTTGTGTAAAGAAGTTCTAGATAAACAAATAATTAAATGAGGAATCTGACAGAAATGCAAAGATCAGTGATACAGCATTGATCATCTCTAAGTATAAACGTCAAGAAATGTTAGGCCACTTTAGCACTATCATGTTTGAGTTATAATTTGAAGACTGAAATCACTGAGTCTTATATAACTGTTTGGTAATTGCTGCTATATGAAGTATAATCTCTACCTCTCTCTCTGCATCCTCTTTTATCACTCCTTAGAAAGGAGAAAATAATAATTGGGCTAAATTCCAGGATACCTAATGGATCATATGTGTGAGTGTATGTGCAAATGGCATTTACATGCTTGCATGAGGTGCTCCAATTAGGCATTTTCACAACCAAGCAGCAGAAGAGTTCGGGGAGGTACCCTCTCAGGACAGGCCAATCATTTTGATCCAACCTGTTGCTATATTTAACAGGAGTGTGGAGGTATCCAGACCCTTAGAGCTTGGGTGCTGGCTTGCATGCAATGCAGAGAGAAAGCCCTTAGATCTTGAGCTTGAACCTCGCTTTAGCTCCATTTACCAGCCACCTCTGGGCTGGAATTTAGGGTATGGAGCCAAGTAAAATCAAATGCCCTTTGTTTTCCAATTTGTCATTCTCCTTGGCCTATGTTCACTTCCTGGAACCACCTGGAGAGGCTGTTATCTAGGCCAAGGCGAGATTGGAGCATTTCTTGGTACCTTAACTTTAACTCAACTAAAACACCTCAAAATCAACCCTGTTTTAAAAATATAGAAACAGTGGGACAATACTTAAGAAGAAAGAAAAAAAAGTAGTACATTCCTCTTTTTCAGTCTTGAACGTCTGCTGTGATATGCAGAGGGAGCCCATAATTGCAGAACTCTGACCAACTATTTTTACTGGCAATCATCAGATATAATGCTTGCATTTCATTTTGTTGTTTGTTGTGAGGGGTATGTCTGTTTTGGAGGGGAAGGGGTGAAGATTCAGGTGTGTTCCCATGAATGATATGGGATATAATGATTATAGGAATCTTCAGAGAGATTGTGAGATACAGAAATAAAGACATCTCTAAGTTGGACACCATGAGAAATCATTTGATCTAAATTTACTGTTACTGGAAATGAGGAAGACCTCTATTTTAATCTCCACATTAAAGAAAATACACACATTCTTAAAATTTCATGTAAACACATCAGTAATATCTGGAAAAACAGGACAAAATTAAAATGCAAAAACATAGTCATTTCAGTATAGTTATTTATTAAAGCATATTAAGTGTCAAGAGCAAGAATAAAAGAAGAGACAATGTCTTACCTCCCATCTCGTTCCCAGTCATATACCTCTACTTTGATTGTTCTGTTCATGAGAAAAACATACACATAAAGTTACTTAGTAAGATCAAAATGATATATAAACCAAGAACTTCTGTACTTGCTAGAGGCCCAATGCACAAAATTTGTGCACGGGGGGGTGGGGGTCGGGGGCATGTGTCCCTCAGCCCAGCCTGTACCCTCTCCAACCTGGGACCCCTCGAGGGATGTCCAACTGCCAGTTTAGGCCCAACACTACTGGAGACTGCTGGCTCCCAACCACTTGCCTGCCTAATTTCCCCTAACCATTTCTGCCTGCCAGCCTGATCACCCACTAATCACTCACCTGCCAGCCTGATTAATGCCTAACTGCTCCTCTGCCAGCCTGATTGCCCGTAACTTGCCCTTCCCTGAGGCCTGGTCACCCCTAATTGCCCTCCCCTGAAGGTCTGGTCAACCCTAACTACGCTCCTCTGCAGGCCTCATCACCCCTAACTGCCCTACTGTGCAAGCCTGGTACCTCTGAATTGCCCTCCCCTTCAGGCCTTGTCTTCTCTCAACTGTTCTCCCCTGCAGGCCTGGGTCTTTGAGGCATGGGGCACCCTGAGGTAGGGGCCTGTGGTGGTTTGCAGTCCAGCCACACCCTCTGACAACCCAAGCAGAGGCCCTAGTATCTGGGATTTACTTATTTTCTATAATTGAAATTCTGTAGCCTTAGGCAGAGGGCAGGGCCAGACAGGGCAGGCAGGAAGCTTGGCTTCCTCCATTGCTGGGTGCAACCCAAGCCTTCTGCTTGCTCCAGCTCCATGGCCACTGCCATATTTGTTGGGTTAATTTTCATACTCACTCCTGATTGGCATGGCTTGTGGGTATAGTGGAGGTACAGTCAATTTTCATGTTTCTCTTTTTTTAGATAGGATATGCACAGCCCATGAACATTGGCAATAGGATAGTGAAGACCTGAGGGGAATAGGGGCTTGGAGGATGGGGAGTTAAGGAAGGTAAATGGGAGACATCTGTAATACTATCAACAATAAAAAATATACATCAAAAATAAAATAAATGAACTGTAATTTTTAGGGACAAAATAGCGTGTACCTGGAGGCTTTACATAGTAATTTGAACTTGTCTTTGATAATTTTATTGCTAAATTCAATTTATATCTTAGCTGATATTTCTAAAATCTGCATTGATTCTGTAAAGGGAGCAGGGAAAGTATATGGGAGAGATGTGTAGTGTGACAGAGCTCCTTCTTCAACAGGAAGGAATTCAGCTAGACCTCTACTTTTGAAACACTGTGTCAGAACAAGATTTCTCATCAGAACATAGAGTAGGATCTCAGGAAGGGCTTGTAAAAACATTGTTGGACCTCATCCCCAGAGTTCCTGGGTCAGTAAACCTGGGTTGCAGCCTACGAATCTGAATTTCAACAAGGTTCACCAGGTGATACTGAACTATAGTATGAGAAGCACCTTCTTAGAGAAAGGAAAAGCAATTAATTAAATTATATTCCAATTAAATGAATAAAATAACAGTCAAATGCCATAATACATTTTAGAATAAAAGTAATGACATATTGGTAATCAGTAGTTCCTTCTATAATATTAGTTAACAGAATAAATTCCCAGTTTCCTAATATAGAAGTAAGGAAATAAATAAAATCAAGAGACTGAGCTTTTATTTTCTATTTATTTGCTTTTCTTTTGCAGTGAATAAGTTTATAACCTTCCAATCAATGTTATTTAAAAATAAACTATTGATATTAAGAAATTTTTAGGTATATTGTGAAAAGATCTTTAGAGCCACCACACACAACTACAGACCTATAGAGTCAGCAACCATGAAAACAGTACTGCAAACAAAAATTTCTGGAGTTTTTCAGGGTTGATAATATATCTAGTCATAGTATTATCCTATCTAATAAAAGAGTAATATGCAAATTGACTGTCACTCCAACACACAAGATGGCCAACTCATGTGGTCAAAATGGCTTCCCCCATGTGGACACAAGATGGCCACCACAAGATGGCCAGCAGGAGAGGAGAGTTGTGGGGGATCAGACCTGCAGGGGAGGACAGTTAGGGGTTACCTGGCTGGCAAGGGAGGGCAGTTAGGGGTGATCAGGCTGGCAGGGGAGGGTAGTTAGGAGCAATTGTGCCAGCAAAGGAGCAGTAAGGCATTGATCAGGCTGGCAGGGGAGTGGTTGGGGGTGATCAAGATGGCAGGCAGAAGTAGTTAGGGGCAATCGGACAGGCAGGCAAGCAGTTGGGAAGCCAGCAGTCCTGGATTGTGAGAGAGATGTCTGGTGGGATTGGGCTTAAATGAGCAGTCAGACAACCCTTGAGAGGTCCCAGATTGGAGAGGGTGCAGGCTGGGCTGAGGGACAACCTCTTCCATACACAAATTTCATGCACCAGGCCTCTAGTATTTTATATATTCACTTATGCCAGACTAGAAAGACAATACCAAATGAAAGCCTTGAGGCAGTGAAAATTGTGGAATGACTTTTGAATAGTAATATGTTAAAAGTTAAACTAATATTCAATAGCTTTTTAGCACTTTCTACATTTTTCTTCTTGGAAATACAGTCAGTCCAACCAGTCTTAACTCACCAAATTACCCCTCTTCACCAAAACACAAATAAATTATTCATTCGTTTGTGCATATAGTACACTTATATTGGTGAAGAAGCTACTTTAATTTTTTTAATCAACTTAGGATTATTGAATACAAAATCTATAGTAAATAATCATAGCTCTCAGAAAAGTTGTCATGTATCTTACCTGTCATAATCGCCATTACATAATGCTCTGACTGAGATCTTGAATGCTTGCCATACAGGATTTAGAGTATTTTTGACAACTTCTGTTTTATGACAAATTGTAAAACTGTAAAAAAAGAATTTTTAGTTATTTCTGTGATTCAATTATGACATATCATTTTAGTAGTCATTCTTCTCTTTCTTTTGGTGCAGAATAAATGTTGCCATTCCATTCTTTGCTACTGTATCATTTAATAAGAAGAAGTTTGTGGTTTTATAACTGTAAAGATTAGCTCACTATAATACAAAGCAGTAAGGTTTTGAATTGTTTACTACAAATGATATTCGGCAAAATCATTCTAAAGCCACTTTGTAAACAATCTCTAAATATTATGATGACATATTAATACAGGGAAAATATACACAGGTCATTGAAAAGATGGCAGTTATCAAAACCTGTTTTGTTGGAGTATTGGGGATAAAAATCTGATTAGAATGGGTTTGAGAAAGAAGAGAAATTGAGGCAGAGGGTATAAACATTTTTGAGGAGTTCAGCTTTAAAGAGAAATTGGGGGAAATATTAGTCAAGTGAAATATTTTGTTTTTGGTTTTGTTTGTTTGCTGGTTGGTTTGTTGCTTTTTAATTTTTTTTTTTTTCAAGAAGGAGGCAACCATAGCAAGATTGTAAGCTAAAAGAAACTACCTGCAAGAGGGCAATCAATTTGTGAAGCGTGAGGGAAAGGAGAGAAAGGCTGGAGCAATGTCCTTTAGGCAATGCAAGTGGATCCAGGGCATCAGTAGAGGAGTTGCCCATGGAAGCACTGACAATCCTTCTTCAGGAACTTTCAGGAAGCCACAGCATCACAGCACAGGTTAGATGCTCAGATGAGGTCACGAGGAAGTCCTCCAGTTGCTTCCATTTTCTTATGATACAAGAAGCATGATTAGCAAAGAAGGAAGAGGGCAGAATGCTGAAGTGTCTGGGAGAGAGGAAAAGTTGAGGAAAAGGAGTAGGACTCCTGCATAGCTCCAGGGCCTATTTAAAATTAACATTATCAGCCTGGCTCAGTGTTTGAGAGGTACACTGCAGGAATTTATTATGAGAGGAAGGAAGGGGGGGGGGGGGAGAGACAGAGACATCAATGATGACAGAAAAATTGATCCTTGATAGGCTGCCTCCTGCACACTCTTTAACAATGAAACTGATTGATTCCTGATCAGGGCACATGCCCGGGTTGTGGGCTCTATCACCAGTAGAGGGTGTGCAGGAGGTTCATCATTGATGTTTCTCTCTCTCTCTCTCCTCCCCTTTTCTCTAAAGTCAATAGAAATATATTCCAATAAAATTAAAAATTAACATCATGAATTTCAGGAAGATCACTCTATATGCGGTTCCTTGTTTATTTAAACTGAAAACTTCTATATATCTGAAGAATTCTTGTGGGAAGATAACTCAAGAATACACAATAAGGAGGAGAATCCATGGAGCCTTAAACTCAGTTTTCTGTGTTGTTTCCGCCAAATCATGCAATCTCTAGACATTAATAGAGTTCTGTAAATGTTTTTGCCTAATGTAAATTATTCAGCAGTTCATGAGCTATAAAATGTTTAGAATATTCTTGGTTAGAACAATACATAAACTCGGTCCTCACCAATCCTTAGTCATGAAGTATTCTAATGACAGGATTCTCTCTAATAGTCATGAACATGAGAACATGTGCCCTTAACCCCCACAAAATAATCTCTTTTGAAAAGCTTTTGAGTCTATATTCTTCCTTTCAGGAAAGAAGGTTTGTTTCTATTAAAATGTCAAATAAAAATATAACTTCAAGAGTTCAAGTATTAATTATGAGAATTATGGCATAAAGCCATCGCTTTCCTAGTAGTATCCTCACCCATCTAAAGAAACGCATGCTTTTTTTGAAAGAGCTCTATAGTCAATGCTCTCAGAATTGACTCACTTAAGCAATTTAGGGATCACTGGGGACAAAAGCTATTAAAAGAGAAGACTCAGAAAGGTGTAGTCAAGATATCTAAAGCAGAGGGAAGAAAAGCAAATGGGATCATGGAGAGATAGGCAAAACAACAACAACAACAAAAAAAAAAAAACAGGGATTCAGATGAGAAAAAGTAAAGTACTCAAAAATGGTTAAGAAACATTCTTAGGAACAAAATTACATATATTCTTTTGTTTTAGAAAAAGGCACCTGCCTTCCTTCTTAATACAATACATTCTTAAAGATCTACAAAGGGGCCTTGCCTGCTTTCTCTTGTATCACATTCTACTATGTATTAAGTCTTTGTTATGGTGACAGATTAGATAGATAGATAGATAGATAGATAGATAGATAGATAGATAGATAG
>JAAGEH010000311.1:14127999-14444840 GCA_011751065.1 Lasiurus cinereus | reverse complement strand
TAGATAGATAGATAGATAGATAGATAGATAGATAGATAGATAGATAGAGTGAGTGAGGAGCACCTAGCTGACTATCTTCACACCCACATGCTCAAAAATCTATTACTTCTTTTTGGCCTCTTTGCTTAAGGTTAAATCAAAACTTCTGTTATAGCCCTAATATCACCAGCCATAGTAATTAAATACTTTGACACTTGAAACTTCTTTTAAGACAGTGTGTCATCTTCTTAATGAGGTATTTATGCCAGATAGTCATCTCTCTTTGATTAATCTTTTTTTTTTTGGTTGTAATACATGAGATGTGATACAGACAGCAAAATCTCACCAGAAATTCCAGTGCTAGTGTCACTAATGAAAATTATGATAGGAGCCAAATGCAGATCTTTCTCACATTCAGGAGTATTTATATATATGAAAGGCTAATGTGCTAAGTGTCCAACTGTCAAGATAATGATGTCATGTACCAATGCCTGACGCCCTCCCTAGAGAGTAGCCTCCTTACAGTTTCTTCATCCCAGGAACATGACTTGCTTTACAGCCAGGTGGAAACATTCCACACTGGTAATCAAATATCTGTGAAGCATTTTCACATGGCTCATCTCATTTGATCCTTACAGAAGTCCTAGAGTAGGTAAGTAGGAGACTCAGTGGAATACTATTTTCTTTTCATTAGCCAGAAAACAGAGATTTAGAAATCTTAGAAATTTGACCCATTTGAAAAGAAGTAAGAAATGGTGGAACTTGAAAATAACATCAGGTTTTCTCACTGTGCAGAATATAGTCAAAAAATGCTATAGTTAAATATTTTACCCTTTGTTCTCCCTGTATTATCTACAATAATAATCTGCTTTGTGTTGATATTTATTACTGTGTTGCTGACAATTACCTGAAAGAGAAGTTGGGGTGCTTCACTGGGCTGGAGAAGGTGTAGCTAAGTCAGAAAGCAGGTCTAATTAAGCAAGTTTATCTGTATATATAAAGCTCCTGCTGGTACTTTTTGCATGAGTATTTCCATCTGTCATTGTTGATCATGAATTTGGTTGACACTTCTATTATAGAGAAAGGGTGAATAGCGATATTAAAATATTTCTTCTAATTAATTTCCTTTCAGTGTGCACAAATTCATGCAACAGGCCACTAGCTGTTTTATAAATATAAAGTGTATGGGTATATTATAAATAGCATTATAAGAAAAATATATTAAATAATCTGTATTAAAGTATTTTAAATGATGTCATTTACCAAAATAAAAGCAGTTAATTATAAATACAGGTCAAGTTACCAAATTAATGTGAAAGCAGAAAAGAAAAATTTATAATCACATATTATTAAGGTTTTTATTAATGCTTCTGGTTGAAATTAGTTTTATTCTTTCCTATAAAATGAGCCTTAAACACATTAGACAACAGGCAGTTTTTGAAATAGCTCCATAGTCAAATAAATGCTAAAAATAAGACTAACTCTTTACAGTAAAAAAATAGAGACAGCCGGTTTGGCTCAGTGGATAGAATGTTGGCCTGTGGACTTAAGGGTCCCAGATTTGTTCTCTCTGGGGAACATGTCTGGGTTGCTGGTTCTATCTCCAGTTGTGGGCATGCAGGAATTAACAATCAATGATTTTCTCCTTTCCCCCCTGAAATCAATAAAATATATATATATATAGAGGCTTATAATTAAAAAGTGAGAAGTAAATGCATTTTTACTCATTAAAAAAACATATATATTAATGTACTAATAAATATGTCTCATTATATATACTTAGATCTAACTGGTGAACTAGTTTTATGTATATAAATACAGGGTGTCCCAAAAAAAACATATACATACACTTTAATAGCTGATAGTTCAATTTTGAAAATTAAATGAATTTTAGTAAACTTTTCTTTATAGTTATTCAAAGTATATGTATACATTTTTTGAACACCCTATATATGTGAGAAATTTTCTGAAATGAGATTTATCAAATTTTAGTAATAGTTGTTTTTTTAAATAATTTAAGATATTTTTATTAGTTGTATACACTTTAATTCCTTAATATTGAGTTTCATTTAATGACCAAGTTATCATTCATGCAAGCATAATAAATTCCTGCAATGTAACTCACACTAGTAGCATTAAATTTGTGATAGATTGAAATGTATAACTAATCTTTACCAATAAAGAAAACTAGAAGAATAAAAATAAAAAATTCAAGAAACTAGTAATTCAGACAAGAGGAAACAAAAGAACATTGTGATTCAAGAAATTTTGAGCTCATTCTTTAATTTTTCACTATCTTCAAAATGACTAGCAAGTATGATTATTTTCTTTATTGTCCAATATTTTTCACATGGATAAAATCAATGTTCAAATGCAAATGTTACTCTGACATCCTAACCACCAAAAAGAAGAGAAGTATGCAAAATTTAATAATATGATACCATGATAGCCCAGAAGTGCCCAGTATCTGCATCAAAAAAATTCCACAATAAGAAAAACATTGTTTTTTACTTGCCAATGTATTAATTTTAAATACCAAACTTTTTATTTTTATGTAACAATTTTGTATATTTATTACATAGCATTCACATATTATATAACTAGAGGCCTGGTGCGTGAAATTTGTTCACTTGGGGGGCTTTCTCAGCCTGGATTATGAGAGGGTGCAGCCAGGCTGAGGGACTCCACTAGTGCATGATAGGGGCCGGGGAGGAATGCAAGAGGTTGGCTAGCTGGGGAGAGACCATGGGAGAACTCCAGGGCATATCCAGATCAGCCAGACCCCAGAAGCAAGCTAACCTACTGGTCGGAGCTTCTGCCCTCTGGTGGTCAGTGCACATCATAGCAAGTGATTGAGCGGCCTTAGTAATTAGCATATTATGCTTTGATTGGTTGACTGGCCGATTGGAGGACTGGACACTTAGCATATTAGGCTTTTATTATATAGGATTATATTTATAAGTGTAGCACTATTGACAGGTTTGTTTTGTTTTGTTTTCATTCCAGTCCCCTAATTTTTCTCATTAAATGATGTTTTCTCTTTAGCTAATATTTTATTATGCATAGTTAAGAAAAACAATATAAAAATACCTTAGTAAAAAATAATAACAACAGAACTAACATTTAAATTATTCTTATGTATAAGCAAGCTTCTAAATGTTTTTTTTGCATAGTAACCCATGTAATACTCCCAATAACCCTATGAGGTAAATGTGATTAATTAGTCCATTTACATATGAGAAGTCTGAGTTTCACATGGCTTAAAAAACTTGCCTATGGCCCCACAGCTATTAAGTAGTAGTGCCATAATTTAAACTATAGCAACAAAAAGTTAGCCCGTAATTTTAACTGCTGAACTTTCCTACAAATACCGGCATTACAATATGAATCAAAGAAAACAACAAAAATGTATTTAGTGGTAGAGTCATATGCATTACACTCTATAACCCATGGATACATTTTCAAACCAAATAGAAATCAGTCTAATAATGACTGCTAAAAATATTCCAATTACTGGAATGTAATAAAAAGTTTCACTGAATGTTAACTATTATTGAAAAACAACAACAACCCTGTAGTATAAAAAAATCAACCCATACAGTCCATTTCATTCTCTAAGAAAATAAAGTTTGTAACAAGTCACATCATATGTCTACAACAATAGAATTCTTCCATACTATTAAGACATTATAACTGTATAAAAAGTAAGGAGGAAATGTTTCCATGAAGCTAAAAATCATTCATTTTAAATATCAAACAGAACATGTGAAATGCTTAGAAAGTGATGCACTGTTATTGAGATGGAATATCACATCAATTTTTAAAGTAAAAATATTGTACTCTGTTTATCAATTTAATGAGCTTCTCTGAGATAAATAATTCAAATAACATTCTTATTTTAGTGTTAAAATGCATAAAATATAAATCTACCTGCCATCTTCATTACTTCGATAAAACACAAGAAAAGGATCTGATTTTCCAAAGAAGTCCTTCTTGTCCAACTTGTTAGCACAAAATTGCATCAGAACAGCATCCTGAAAACAAAATAAACATAATACCTCAAAATCTGGATTACAAATAACCAGAAACTACAAATCACAAATAAGACTTGAGAAGAAAATAAATATGAAATTTTCATGCAAATGGCCAAGTGTGTGAGAATCCCAGACAATATAAAATTGCTTTAAAGGACCATGAGACTGAAAACTTGACTTTGTGTTTGTTCTAGTCATAAAACTATAACTTTAAAATCTGTAACAATTTTCCTCTGAAAAGTGATAGTAAGCTAGATAACTCTAGGTATCAAATATCATACTACAAATCTTCATTCATATCTCCATTATTCAAGTATACATTTTTAAAACACAAGTATGTTTTAAATTCCTGAGGAAATATTTACTAACTATATACTAAGTATCTATCATGTGTTGGATGTTAAGATGTATTAGATGGTTAGATGAGGAACAAGACAGATCTGACCACTATTTGGAGCAGGAAAATAGTTTTTTTCTTAATTATACAGAATGCTCCACAATACCTCAATAACTACATTTTAAGATAATTTACATTGCATTGGACTCCAAGAAAAGCAAAGCATCTTCATTTTCATTTGTAATTTAAATTAAACATGTAGCATGTTAATCGCTATGCCAAACCAATCATTTTTATCAGTTTATATAGTCAAGCATTCATAATCTACATAATTTAGCTTAAAGTTAAACAAACTGGGGTGTAATAAACCATTATTCAATTACATAGTGTAAGCTTTCTAATGAAGTAGAAAATATGTAGCCATTTTAAGAATAAAATTACTATTTTGATTTGTTTGCTTTTTTAACTGAAAGGAAATGCTAACAATTTTGGAAAGAGGTAGAGGGTGAAAGTAATTCAGATTAAATCAAGAGGTTATAATTTCAAATCCTATTTGATGAAAATGTTAACAATGACTAAACGGCACTTTCTTATTCACCACTTCTTGGCAGAGTCCAGCAATACTGATTTAAGTGTCCACCTACATTTTCATTATTTCCTTTTGGTAATTCCAGAACAGCATACCAGAGATGATGCTGTTTTTCATTCATTCATTGATATATTTATTTAACAAACATTTCTCAAGCAATACTCAGAGAAGTTTATAGGTCTAGATTTCTCATTTTCCAAGGTATCGATAGAGTGTCATTTTACTTTGTTATTTAGAATAGATGTGATATCTTCTACCAGAGAAATACTCATATTAAAGCAGGCATAAGGCTTCTAAGCAAGTATAGTTACAATATACATTTCAAAGACAATTACAAGAGGAACACAGCAAAAACAATGGGAGCATCATTAATAACTCAAGCTCCTCAACCATGATCGCTTTTCAAATCTAAGGTTTAAAGTATAAAAATTGATATACTATCCATTAAAGAAGTAGTGAGAGAATCATCTGGATGATAAAACTATAAAGTCAAATTGAGAAGAAAGGGCTGGGGGTTTAAAGTTTTGTTTTACGTTATTTGTTTCAAATGCCCTTTCATCTTCCTATATATTACATGCCCTTGAGTGAGAGTAGTTTTATAATAACATGGGAAGAGGACATTGTTCTTGCCACAGAAAAATAAATAACCCCTTAAAGATATTTTCCCAAAGCACCTGATATTATCCCCAAAAATAAATGTGTATATTTCAAACTGGTTGTGCATTAAGCTTCAAAGAGATCAAGTATTATTAAAAAAATAAATTTTCACATCATCATTGGTGAATGTAATACCAAGCTGTAATTTTTCAAATTATATTCCTTAAGGTTTACTAAATGAATAACCAATTCAAAAGAAAGATTTCTTTCAATGTATTGAATTATATAAATTTAGGAAAAAATATATTTTGCTACTATTCAGGTTAATAACATAGCAGGGGTTTCATCTGTAACAAGTACAAAAGGTATCTAATTTATAAGGAAAAAATCCAAGCATTTACTTATTTTCAGAAATATACAGGCATCACTGCAAAGGTGTTTTGTTTTTTTTTTAAATCTCTTATGCTTAGTACCACCTGAGAGAATTTTCAAACTTTTCCTCAATACTCCACACCAGTATAACAAACTTCCTTTTGAAAAAATCTACTTAAATATTTCAGTCATTTCTAACAAGTTCAAATCTAACTTGCTTCTCCTATAATTTTCCTAGCTCAATTAGTGGTTCATCATTTATGCAAGTGATCAAGAAGTTGTTCTCAATTTCTCCCTTTTCCTTACCCTTTACACATTTCTTCACCAAGTTGTAACATTCTGAGTCTAAAACTTCCCTCAAATTTTCGCTTCAGCTATACTGTCACCACTCTAGTCCAAGCCCACCTCCTCTCTCACCTGGACTTGTACAGTGTGGCATTGATTCCTTTCTCCCTCTTCCTCTCTTGGACCTATCCAAATCATTTTCCATTTAGCAGACAAGTTCTTAAAACGTGAAAATAATAATTCTGCACATAACAAAAATGCTTCACAGCTTTCTCCTGTATTTAGATAAACAGACTCTTAAAATGGTCGACAAAGCTGAACACTAGCCCTAGCCAGTTTGGCTCAGTGGATAGAGCATCAGCCTTCCAATGGAAGGGTCTTGGGACCAAGGGCACATACCTCAGTTGCAAGCTCCATCCCCAGTCCTGGTTGGGGATCATGCAGGAGGCAACCAATCTATGTTTCTCTCACATCGATGTTTCTCTCTCTGTGTCTCCTCCTCCCTTCCACTCTCTCTAAAAATCAATGGAAAAAGTATCCTCAGATGAGGATTAACTAACTGAGAGTGAATGAATAATGAATGAATGAAGCTGAACACCAAATGGGCTCTGAGTTGCCTTTTCCACCTTCATCTGGCAAAGTTTTACCTCAATCATTCCCCACTCCTAGGCCCTTGTCACCAAACACCAGACACACTCCTTTCCCTCTTTAGATCTTATGCAAGCTGTGCATACTGTAGGAATTCTTACCGTGCAGCTGGCAAACCATTCCTCAGGGCCTAGCTTACATGTCATTTGTTCACAGAGGCCCACATGACATCCTCTCTCTTGTAAGTTAGATTTTCCTTTGTCTTTCTCATAATATATCAATTCACTTAGTAAACATCATGACATATTCACCTGCACAGTCATCTGCATTTCCCACAAGCTGTGTTCATTAAAGACAAAGGCCCAAGGTTGTTTGTTGTGTGTTTTTCTCCCCACTGTATTTCAAGCTTCCATTTCTGAGACTAGCATGTTTGTACAATATTGTTGAATCATTCAATCAAGAATAAAAAATATTCTTTGTGGTTAATTTCAAGTTACTTGTAAGCTATGGTTTATACATATGATGCTTTTGTTTTCCCTGCAGAAGAGCCATCTGGGGGAGGTGTTAAGAATATCAGCATTTAGCCCTAGCTGGTTTGGTTCAGTAGATAAAGTGTTGGCTTGTGGACTGTAGGGTCCTGGGTTTGATTCTAGTCAAGGGCACATGCTCGGGTTGCAGGCTCGATCCCAGGAGGAGGCATGCAAGAGGCAGCTGATGGATGATTCTCAGTATTGATGTCTCTCTCTCTCTCTCTCTCTCTCTCTCTCTCTCTCTCTCTCCCCCTCCTCCCTCTCCTCCTCCACCTCCTCCTCCTCCTCCTCCTCCTCTCCCTTCCTATCTGAAATCAATAAAAATATATGAAAAATATTATAAAAAAAGACTCTCAGAATTTTAACCACTTTGTTGTATGTCTGAAACTAATACAGAATAATATTGAATGTAAACTATAATTGAAAAAAGAATATCAGAATTTTCCAGATAAAGAAATTAAAGCTCCAAGAACATGACCTCACTCATCTATGAGAGAGATAAGACTCAAATTCAGGTGTCCTGACTCCTAAGTTTATTTTCAAGTTAATGACAGATGATGTGTGTTTTTTTTTTTTAAAAAAAAGTCAATTCATACAGTGTGAAATGTGAACTAAAGTATTTCATTCAAAATACTAAATATTTTTAAAGTAACCTATAAGGTAAATTTTAAAGGCATTGTCTCTTCTGTGAAGTAACTATAAACATTTCTTTGAATATATTTGTTCCTTCTATTATATGCGCATAGTATGAAATGATATTTCAAGGCTTATACATATTAATAATGATGTTGATTACCAATAAGGCCATAGCTAAGAATCAGAACACAGAATATAAATAAAATGAAATTAGATCAATATTTTAAACTTTTTTAAAAAACATATTTTTATTGATTTCAGAAAAGAAGAGAGAGGGAGAGAGAGATGGAAACATCAATGATGACAGAGTATCATTGATTGGCTGCCTACTGCCTTCCTCCCACTGGGGATTAAGCCCATAACCCAGGCATGTGCTCTGACTGGGAATCAAACCGTGATCTCTCGGTTGCTAGGTTAATGCTCAACCACTGAGCCACACTGGCCAGGCTAGATCAATATTTTAAATAATATTTTAAAAATATCAGATCTATAATTTCTAAGCATGAGAAATATGCATTTACTTATTGAAAGATAATTCCAGATGTTCTTAAGACTTTATAGAAAGTGGTAAAAATGCTCTAGATGGCTAAATAACAGATTCTACTTCATTTACATGGAAGCTTTAGAAGATTTTCCTGTTTTCCAAGCAAAACCATAGAATTGAAAAAGGAAGAAAAATAAGATGCAGCCTGGCCATACGCAATATATGCCTCAGTATCTTGATTTTCTTTTGAAATAGATGAATAATAATGTGTTCATTGGCATATTTATACAAAATCACCTCAATATCAGATTTTGACAAAATAGGATGTTAATGTCACTGTAAAGAACAAGTATCTTATTGACCTGGAACTTCTTTTTCCCTTTCCTCTGTCATTATTCAAACTCATTATCATTGTACACATAAAGAAATTCAGAGACAAGAAGTGTAATAGATGATATCATTAAAAGAAACCATTGTGCCAATTTAACTTAAAAATAGGTTTGGCATTATTTCTGTAATTAATTAACTGCAATATTTTTGTAAGGTATTTTAGCATACATAAAATGCTTTCATATACATTATGTTTTTCAGATTTAATGATATAGTAGTCAATTTTCAGAGATGAGAAAATTTTTAAAAATATTCTAGTTACTTTTTCAAATGTTTGGCTAGCTCCCCAGCCCACCACTGCCCCTTGCAAATATGAAAAGTGAAACTCAGAGCAATCAAGTGACTTAATAAGCCAAAGTACAAATTACTAGCAAAACTGAACCCAGCTCAGTCAGATGGTCTTTTATAGTATTATACTGTAAGTAGTTTCTGGCATTTTACACATGAGAGAACTGAAACTGAGGTGGCTGTGACCTGCCCAGGGAATAAAGACAAAGAATAAGGAAAAAGAATAGGAAGGCTTCCATTTGAATGCATTTCTAACTGCTTAAATTCTAATATTCTTGTTTAATTAGCTCCACAAGCCTCTTATTATACTTTCCTTTTGTTACTTCACTATCCTAGCCCTCAGAGTCCCAAAGGTGCATAGTTAATTGAAATGCTCAGTTTTTAGCAGTTGCAGGCAAGTAATATGAGATTTTTCTGACCATATTGCCTTTATACACATACTTATGTATATAAACCCATAGTAATTATCTTTAAAAAAAAAAAAAACAACACAACACACACACACACACATAATCTCTGGGGATTAGAGTGAAAAACTCAGATACTAATTAATAGTTCTCCGTATTAAAAAATTCAGCCAATGTCAAAGCATTAAGTTTTGGTACTTTAGGGGAGCTTCTGTTCATAAAATCATGAAGCAAACATTGTAAATAAAGAGTACTGGAAGATAATTTCTTTTCCCCAAAAATAACAATTTCCAGGGACCCACTGGGCCACGCTGAACAGACAGCACTGACTTCTGATTCAGAGCCACCATTACTTCCAGTGCAGAATGTCGTGCTCTCAGCTCATCTTGACAACAATGAAATCATTGAACATGAGTCAATGGCTGTATCAGCAAATCACAACTAAAAATAGCAGCTTTCTAAAAATACTGCCTATGCACTTGTTCCTAGTTGGTAGTTGGTCCTTCCTTCAGACGTGGACTTACCAAGCTAATGAAAGATGGGACTGTATACATTCTGAATTAATTCAATCAGAAATAGGCAAACACAGGTATGTCATGCAAAAGGAACAAGGTCAAACGACTATGAATATTCCTTCAAAGTCACACATAAATCTTCAAAATTTTTGCAAGAACTCAACTGATTGGTACAACTGACAATTCCTTATATTAACGCCCCTCCCAAATGATAATAACATTAGATTTTATTTGGAAAATTTATATTCTATAAAAACATCATTAAACCTAATTGATTATTCTTTTGGGACTACAGAATAGAGCCTCTCTGGTTAAAGTACTAAGTGCTAAGGTGATACTTAATGAGTCATAAATTAACTTAACACAAAAGTAAGTCATAAATTAACTTAACACAAAAGTAAGTCATAAATTAACTTACTTTAAATTAAATTTGCTACAATTACTCAAGTTAATCATTTATGTAGATTTTCAGAAATATTATTTAAAGTTAGTGTTAGTAACACAATTTAAACCAAAGAAATTTACTTACCCTGCAACAGTTTAATTCCTCTGCTGTAAGTATGATAGTGCCACATTTCTTCCCTGGGATTCCTCTAAAATGTCAAAAATATATTTATATACATTAATATTTTATATTTACAATATTAAAAATTTAATATTTGTAAAACAAAATAAAGAGAATATTACTAGTAGGTTGGCTCTTCCCTAGAAATATATATATTCTAAGTTGAGTTTATCCTATATAACCACACATCCCAATGAAGCTAAATTTTGATCGCATTTAACATGTCAGTTCTCTGCACAAGAATTTTTAGTAGCTTCATATTATCTAGCATATTTAATATAGTTCTATCTAATAAAGAGAAAATATGTTCATTGACCCTCACACCATTGCAAAGATGGCAGCATCCACAGCCAATAAGGAGGGAATATGCTAATTGACTGCCATGGCCTCAAAGATAGCAGTGCCCACAGCCACAAGATGTGCCTGCATGCAGAGTCCCTCAGTCCTCTCAGCCCCTGAGCCACCCAGGGCTGGCCCCATGTATAGGCAAGCCTTGTATGTGGTGCCCAAACCTCAGATAACCAGGATCAGCTGAGGCTTGCACTACCAGCAATGGCAGCAGCTCTGGTGTAATGGGGCATCACCTTCCCCTGACTGCCACGTCACCTTCCACCCCTGAGGGCTCCTGGACTATGAAAGGGGGCAGGCCAGGCTAAGGGAACCCCCAATCCAGTACATGAATTTTCATACACTGGGCTTCTAGTATAATATAATATGTAATATGATCCTATCTAATAAAAGAGCAATATGCAAATTGACCATCACTCCAACACACAAGATGGTCCCTCCCATGTGGTCAAAGATGGCCACCCCCATGTGGACACAATATGGCCGCTACAAGATTGCCAGCAGGGGAGGGCAGTTGTGGGCGACCAAATCAGCAGGGGAGGGCAAGTGGGGGTTACTGGGCCAGCAGAGGAGGCCAGTTGGGGGTTACTGGTCCAAGAGAGGAGGCCAGTTGGGAGCAACCAGGCCAGCAGGGGAGGGAAGTTGGGGGCAATCAGGCCAGCAGGAGAGCAGTTAGAGATTGATCAGGCTAGAAGGGGAGTGGTTATGGGGTGATCAGGCCGGCAGGCAGAAGCAGTTAGGGGCACTCAGGCAGGCAGCCAGATGAGCAGTTGGGAGCCAGCAGTCCTGGATTGTGAGAGGGATGTCCCAAATTGCAGAGGGTGCAGGCTGGGTTAAGGGAGATACACAAACACCCTGTGCATGTATTTTGTGCACTGAGCCTCTAGTACGATATGATATATGATATAAATATATAACAATATTGTCTCCCATGGTTACTAATATTTCTATTATGTAATTAAACCTATTCTAATCTTGGTTTTTATATTTCTTTTTCCTTTCATCAACATGGTTACTTATTTGCACTTATGTCTTTTTGCCATTCCCATGCCCTGACATACTGTAGTGTGTTTCACTATACCTTACCCTGCCTCAAACTTTCCATATCTCCATATGAAATTCCATTTGTTCTATGAAACCTTATCCGTCAATTTCACACAAATCTTTGCACTCCCATTGCACTTATAGGTTAAGCATTTAATCATTCCTAAATTGTTACAATCATATATTCTTTTCCTTTGTTTTCTCAAGTTGATTATAAGCTGTATAAGAGCAACACTCATGAGAGAAAACTCTTGTAAACCAAGAGAGTTAAATATCTATACAGAGCAATTAGTCATAATATTTAAAAAATTGTGTAACATAAACAAAATTAAGCAAATGGCAACTGCCATTCAATTTTCTTTTTACATGTCTCTGGTATATTTATGTTCATATAGCTCCTGGCTGACACTAATAGAAGTTCAATAGGAAAATGCAAGGTGCATGCATGGTTCCCTCCTTTACATGAGGGACAAGTCAGGGAGAATTTTCCAAAAGACAGTGTTTGTTCCTAACAGTGTATTTCATGATTCTTTTACTTTCTCACAAATCATAGTTCAACTCTTCTGTTTGTCCTGGGAACTAAATATGTGAAATTAAAGCTCAATGGATGCTTTTGTTCTCAAAGATTGTATCCATCCCTGATAGTTTTATTTGTACCAGCATGTATGCAACTAATACATGCCCCTTAATTTCCACATATACAGGGATTGGAGTGTTAGTATCTTGACTGGGAACAAGATAGAAGAATGGAAAGTTAAAATATTCTCAGTTGTGAATATGTCAATGAAATTATACTCACTCTAAAAGTGTTCTACCCTTTCTATCTTTCTATTCTAAAATTTCTTCTTGAGCTAAAAATGCTAGCTTGTGCAGGAACCTGCCTATCACAAAATCTCCTTTCTTCTATCTCTTTACTCCCCATTAGATAAAATGTAAATGTCAGGATCTTCCATTTCCTCCAGGTCTTTATAATTAAGAGATCAATTAATTTATGTTTATACATTTTTCTTAAATATTACAGCCAGCATTTTTCAGTTAATTTTTCTAATCCAACTGTACCTTTTTCTTCTTTCTGCATGGAAATCACAAAATTTATATTTTTTGGCATTTTGGCAAACTAAACACCTTAACTGAAAAACCACCTGGAAATAATTTGAAACGCTGATTACAATTTGAAATTTTTTTTTCTAATGGCTTTGATAACCAGACAAAGTAAGAACCAATCAGAAGTGGAAACAAGCAAAGGTGAACCCTGGTGAGTTTGATCTTGGGCTTGTTTTTTAATGGCTGCTTAGGGCATAAAGATAAAAGATCTCCCCAAAAATGGAGGGATGCAGGGAGGGAGGAAAGGAGACTCACAAAGTGAGAAATTCAATATATGACCAGCTCACAGCATAAAGCTTCACTCAAAATGACTATATTGACTGATGGATTGTAGTATTTATTAGATATAAACAACCCCTTTGGAGGTACATAAAAAAATAAATCCCTGCCTGAAAATTTGGTGATCAATAAAAGAAAAAAAAAATGTCTCTTAGTAATTCAGACCTAGCCAGGCTTGCTGCCTTAATTTCTACTACCTAGATGGTCATAAAAGCTTCTAATAAAAAATTCAGTAAACGCAAGTGATCATAAGTGCCTGGTAAATGCAAAACCTCTCTGAAAGAGTTTGCCTTAAAACTACATCTCAAAATAATCTAACATTAACATTAAATATATATTTATAAAATACTGAAGGAAAAATGTACCATGTGTTAGAGTCTCCAGAAACAACCAACTACAGAATCAAAGATGGACATAGAATACGGGAAATGACAGTGGGGAAGGGTATGTAATAAGGAGAGAGCCACAATCCTATCGAATAAAAGAAAAACATGCAAACTGACCACACCTTCTCTATGCCCACAAGCCACACCCACCACCCAATCAGAAGTGAATTAACCTAACCAAGATGGCAGTTAATTTGCATATCCAGGCACAGCGCAAAGACTGAAGACAGCATAGAAGGAAGCCAAGCACTGCAGAAGGGATGGAAGCTGCGGAGAAGCAAGCAAGTGGGGTGGCGGAGAAGGGAGGGAACTAGGCGTGGTGGGGGGCGAAGGGAGGGAAGCAGGAGGGGCGGCGGAGACTGCTGCATGAAGCCCTATTGCAGGAATCTTCCTGCAACATACCTCTAGTTGTTTAACAATTATTCACTATAACTATATATAAGAGGGGTTTTTTTATAGATCCTGGGAAACTGGAGGATGAAACAAGGCTGTAAAGAGATAAGATGCCTCTATAGGTCAATTACTCAGGAAAGAAATACATTTTGAGAATAGACCAAGGACAGGACACGCTTTGATTTGGTTACTGTGCCTAGACCCTGACTCCCTCCAGGAGTTTTTCTCTGGTCCCAGGATTGGGCTGAGCGGTTTGTAACATCATACTAGATTAGCCACCTTGTTACCAAACTCTGACTGAGCTCCTGAAGGCCAGATCACAGACTCTCCCCTCCCCTTTTCCATGTTACACTGGTAGCTCACAGTTGATGTAGCTAACTTTTTCCTCATGTGTATGCAATCAGCCAACTGACAAGTAGGGGGTCAGAGTAGAATTTCGAGGGTGACCAACTGCTCTCTCCATACTGCTGGAATTAGTGGAATAAATACTCAGATATGATTCAATCCTGTCTCTGTTTAATTTGGCTCAAGTAGTGATAGGCAGCCTCCAACCCATTGTGTCCAGTTTCAGAAATATTATGCATAGTATACAAAATGTAAATATGTATGATATAACTAAAATTTAAAGAGGAAAATGGAAATCTGAGTAATGAGCAAAAGCCAATAAAAATAATCAAGAATATTTGGAGAACCCAGCTGGTGTCGCTCAGTGGTTAAGCATCAACCCATGAAGAAGGAGGTCCTAACTTGATTCCCAGTCAGGGCACATGCCCAGGGTTGTGGGCTCAACCCCTAGTATGGAGTGTATAGGAGGCAGCCGATCAATGATTCTCTCTCATCACTGTTGTTTCTCTCTCTCTCTTTCTCTCCTTTCCTCTAAAGTCAATAAAAAATATTTAAAATAAATAAAAATAGAAACAAAAATGTCACGCTATATAAAATAATAATAAAACTTATTCATTAGTAATTTACAACAGACATCAAAATTTAAGGCTCCAGAAAATTCGAAAGAAAAGAATGGATATACTCAGGGCGAGAAAACTAACCTTAATGAAAACCAGTGTTTATACATTTATAGCAAACATATAGATTTTAAATTTAAATAATTCTAGAAATAGTTACTGTGTCATAATAAAAGATTCAATTAATTAGGGAGATATATCAATACTGTATGCATCTATAGTTATAGCTCCAAAATATATACAAAGAAAACTAATAGTACTACAAAACAAAAAGTATGCCATCATGTGGAGCAATTTTAACCTGGCAAAGTACATACCTTGGCCAGTAATCCAGGCTACTACCACCAGTGGCAAGTCATGTTTATGTCATGTACCCCAATACTATGCAATAAGAAGGCACTTCACCTTTGTGTCCTTCCCCTCCAAACCTATAACCCCAATCTAACCATAGGAAAAACACCTGACAATCCCAAATTGGGGGACATTCTCAGAATATCTGACTAGTACTTCTTAAAACTGACAGGATCATCAAAAACAAGGAAAGTCTGAGAAATTGTCAAAAACAGAAGATACTGGGAGATAGGATAACTAAAAACAAGGTGATATCCTGAGCTGAATTCTGAAACAGAAAAAGGTCATTCATGGAAATACAAATGAAATTTAAATAAAGTCTGGAGCTTAATTAATTTTAATACATGGATGTTTGTTTCCTAGTTGTGACAAAATAACCAGAGTAATAAGATGTTAATGTTAGTGGAAACTGGATGAGGAATATACAGGAACTCCCTGTACTATCTTTGTAACTTTTCTGTAAATATAAAGCAATTCTAAAATATAAAGTTTATATTTAAAACATTGTAAAGCAAGAAAAGACAATGACAGGCTAAAGAAGTATTCCAGATTAAAAGAGACTAAAATCAGAACAACTAAATTCAATGTGTGACTCTTGATTAAACTTTAGATGGGGGGAGGGGGGAGATAGCTTTAGGACATTAATTGGAATCACAGTTGAAATTTTAATATGGAGTGTGGATTAGATAATATGATTGTGAAGTTTCCTGGTTTTGATTATCATATTTATGGCTATGTAAGAGAGCATCCTTATAGGAAACACACACTCGGGCATTTAGAGGAAATGGGCACAATATCTTCAATAATGTCTCCAACTTACTCTGAGATGGTTCAGAAAAAACAACAAAACCTAAAATATTAGAGGAAGAAGTGCGGGATGGAGGTGGGGGAGACAATGATAAAGCCCATAAAACAAAGTTAACATCTGTTCGAAGTAAACATTCTGGGTAAAGATCATCAGAAGTTTCTGATACAACTCTAGTAAATTTTCTTTATAATTGAAATTATATCAAAGTAGAAAGTTACCCCCCAAAAAATCAATTTTGAAAAGTTTCCCACACTTGTTTTTACTGTGATATATTGTGATATATATATATATATATATAATAATAGAACTCAAGCCCAAAACAGATAAAGGTTTATCTCAAGAGAATTATTAGAGGGGGAAACTAAGATGGTGGTGTAAGGTATACACCGGTACATACTGCCTCTCACAACCACACCAAAACTACAACTAAAAGACAAAACGACTATCACCCAGAACCACGGGAAAGCTGGCTGAGTAGAAGTTCCACAACTAGAAGAAAAGAAAAAAGCACATTGAGACTGAATAGGACCTGCAGAGGTGAGGAAAAACAGAGGTACGGAGGCGCGCAAATTAGGCTGGTGACTGGGTGCACTGTTTTGTTTTTTTTGTTTGTTTGTTTATTTTTGTTGTTGTTGTTTTTCAAAAGGGAAGGAGATACAAACTCCCGACTGCTCTGAACTCCAGTTTCAGTGAGACACTGGGGACCCAGACTCCTACGGGGAGAAGCTGGACTATCTGGCATTAGGTTGGAAAGAGGGTGGCTTTATTGCAGAGGTGCTCGCATGAATCATTGTTTACTGTGCTGGGGCATGGGATGTGGAGACACAGAGACATCTGACTGGCAGCCATCACAGTTTGCTACACCCTGCTGATTCCCTGAGACTCTGCCCCACCCAATTTACAAACCCACCCAAACTGTGCACAGCGGCTTTTGCATATTAATGGCCTGGCCTCTCGCAGCTTAATCTAACAAACTGGAGCTGGGTCAGACAGCTCCAAAACTTCCAAACCCCGAGCAAAGAAATATGCAGATCTCCCTGTAGCTCCTGCTGGGTGGCCTCAGCCAGTAGCTAACTTGCCCCTCCTTGGAGATCCAGGAGCCAGTGTACATAGTGATCAGTGTGAAATGATACCAGATTTCAACTCCTCACATTCATAAGTGACACACTCAAGAGTCAGATTTAGTGAGCACCAAAACTCCACTGAAGAAAGTCCTACACCATAAGGGTGTCTCCAGCACAACAGTTCTTCCATTATAGACACAGCTGGTCCTCACAGCCAGCCAATTGGCCTGGAGGTCAATTCCTCCCAGTGTACCAACAGCAATCAAGGCTTAACTATAATAAGACTGTGCACCCAGCCCACAAAGGGGTGCACCAAGAGTGTCCACTTCAGGTGATTAGGGAGGCTGGAGCCCCAGGGCCCTATAGGTCACCTATCACACAAAGCTATTCCATCAACACAGAGAAGCAGCCAAAATGCAGAGACAAAGAAACATGTCACAAATGAAAGAAATGGAGGACAGCAAACTACTGAATATAGAGTTCAAAACCATAGTTATAAGGTTACTCAAGAATCTTCTAGAAACTTCTGAAAAACTTAATGATACCTTTGAGGATCTTAATGAGAATGCCAAAAAAAAAAAAAATAGAAAAGGACCAGTCAGAAATTAAGCATGCACTGTCTGATATAAAGAATAATATAAAGAAATTCAACAGTAGACTAGAAGACCCCAAGAATCAAACCGAAGATTTGAAATATGAGGAAGTAAAAACATCCAACCAGAAAAGAAAAAAGAATCCAAAAATACAAAGATAGTGTAAGAAGCCTCTGGAACAACTTCAAGCGTGCCAATATCCAAATTATGGGGGTGCCAGAAGGAGAGAGAGAGCAAAATATTGAAAACTATTTAAAGAAATAATGACAGAAAATTTCCCCTACCTGGTGAAAGAAATAGACATACAAGTCCAGGAAGTGCAGAGAACTCCAAACAAGAGGAATCCAAAGAGGACCACACCAAGACACATCATAATTAAAATGCCAAGGGCAAAAGACAAAGAGAGAATCTTGAGAGCAGCAGGAGAAAACAGTTAGTTACCTTCAAGGAAGTACCCATACGACTGTCAGCTGATCTCTCAACAGAAACTATGCAGGTCAGAAAAGAGTAGCAAGAAATATTCAAATGATGAACAGCAAGAACCTACAACCAAGATTACCCTATCCAGCAAAGCTATCATTTAAAATTGAAGGTAAGATAAAGAGCTTCACAGACAAGAAAAAGCTAAAGGAGTTCATCACCACCAAACCAGGATTATGTGAAATGCTGAAGGGTATTCTTTAAGAAGAGGAAGAAGAAGAAAATGGTAAAGATAAAAATTAAGAACAAAGTAACAGCAAATACATATCTATCAACAAGTGAATCTAAAAACCAAGTGAATAAAAAATCAGAAGAATAGAATAAACCGGTGAGTATAATAGAATCAGGGGCATAGAAAGAGAGTGGACTGACAAATTTTAGGGAGGAAGGGGGTATGAGAGGTGACAGAAGAGATTAGACAAAAATTTTACATCTATGGATGAGGACAGTAGCAGGGAATAAGGGCATGGGGTGGGAGTGGGGGAATCAGGTGGAGAGGAGCTATTGGGGGGAAAAAGAGGAACATCTGTAATAATCTGAACAATAAAGATTTATTTAGAAAATAATAAATACATAAATAAATAAACAAGTTTAAAAAAAAGAATTATTAGAGATGAGTAATTCTTTCCAAAATTAAGTGTGCAAAGAATATAAAGTCTTTTAAGAGACTGGGTGGCTTTCTTTTTGTTTGATATGGTTTGTTTTGCTTTTTGTTGA
The DNA here is from genome assembly GCA_011751065.1 of Lasiurus cinereus. NCBI lineage: Eukaryota > Metazoa > Chordata > Mammalia > Chiroptera > Vespertilionidae > Lasiurus > Lasiurus cinereus. The sequence continues at coordinate 14,425,715 of JAAGEH010000311.1, read as the reverse complement.
TTGTTACAGTTGGTTTTTTTTCCTAATTATAAAATTTTTCTATAACTCATACTACTTATCCATTATGAGTACCACTGCCTTAGTGCATACCTTTACACTTTTGCTTGGTTTATTGGAGTTTTCTTGTTCCTAACTGGTCTCAGGCTGGTACTCCTTTAATTTATCCTCTCCATGATGCCAGATTGATCTGCTCATTAATGCTAATCATGAAGCCTTCCATCTTCCAGTGGCTCTATAGATCCTACGTGATTTTAAAATTAATAATTATGACATTCACCTTCATAAAATTCAGCCACTGTTAAGTCTCTAGTTTCATCTTTCCCACCACTTTCAATAGAGTTACACTTTCATTCCCTGAATCCATAACAAATGTTTCATTCCTCCCTGATTTCACCTAGATTAGTCATCCTACCAACCACTCAAGGAATCTTTTCATCTCAGTGATTTCTACCCATACTTCAAACTTGTTTTAACTTATGGAATATTTACTAAAGTTGATAAAATATTATGTCACAGAATATTTATTAAAATATGTCATATTTATTGCTTAAGAAATTTTGGTAAGACACTAATGACAAATGTCAATTTTTAAAACATTTTTAAAAACTCATTATTTAAAAAAAGAACTAATAGGAAAGAGAGAATACTTAGCATTGCACAATAATAAAAGTAATACTTGAAACATTCTACTTTCTTAGAATTTTGTATATAAAAAGTTTATAAACAAAATGGCATTAAACAAAAACCCAGGAATGTGTTTTTTAAAAAAAGCTAATACAACATCAACACAATAATAGCAGGAAATCTCAATACTTCACTTTAAACAATGGATAGAACACTGGAAATAATATCAGTTAGAAAATGAAGGACTTGAGCAACACTATAAACTAATTGAATAACAGACATATATAGATCACTCAAACAACAACAAAATATACACTCTTCTCAAGGACACATGGAACATGGGGAATGTTAGGCCACAATACAAGTCAACAAATTTTAAAAGCTTTATACAAACTATATTTCCCAATCACAGTAAAGTAAAATTAGAAATAAATGGTAACAAAAAAAATAGAAAATGCACCAATATGTAGAAATTAAACATACACTCTTAAGCAGTGAATCAAAGGAAAATACACAAGAAAAATTATTTTTAAACAAATGAAAATGAAAATGCAACATACCAAAACTTATTGGCAGTGAAAGAAATGCCAAGAGGGAAGTTTATAGTTGCAAATTCATATATATATATTTTAAAAGTCTACACATCAACAACCTAGCTTTATACCTCAAAGGACAAAATATAAGAACAAACTAAATGTAATGGTAGTAGAAGGAAGAAAATAATAAAGAGAGAGAGAGAATAGAGAATAGAAAAACAATACAAAAATCAATGAAATTAAGCTTTTTTAAAAAAAGATCACCAAAACTGACAAACCTTTGGGTAGATTAAGAAGTAAAAAGGGGAACACTCAAATAAATAAAATCAGAAATGAAAGCGGGGATATTATAATCAATGCCACAGCTATACAAATGTTATGAGACTATTATGAACAATTATAGGCCAACAAACTGGATAACTTAAAAGAAATGAATAAATTACTAGAAACACACAATCTACCAAGACTAAATCATGAAGAAACAAAGAAATCTGAATAGACCAATAACTAGTAAAGGAGATTAAACCAGTAATCAAATACTCTCAACAATAACAACAGAAAGCCCAGGACCAGATGTTTTTACTGTAAAATTATCCCAAACATTCATAGAAGAATTAACATCAATTTTCCTAAAAGTTTTCCAATACTTCTAAGAGGGAGGGGGGGACATTTCCAAGTTTATTCTATGAGGCCAGCAATACCCTGATACTGAAGACATACACAGTCACCACAAGAAAAAAAATAAAAAACTATAAATCAATACCCCTAATGAATATTGATGCAAAATATCCTAAACACATTACTAGCAAACTGAAATCAACATCACATTAAAGGATTGTATACCATGACCAAGTGGATTTATTCCTGAAATGCAAGGATTGCTCAACATATTAAAATCTATTTAATAATACCATATTAACAGAATGAAGGACAAAAACCATATAATCAACTCAATTGGTACAGAAAACACACTTGACAAGATTTGGCATCCTTTCATGATAAAAACATTCAACAATGTAGGAAGAATGAAATTACCTTAATATAATAGCCATATATAAAAAAGCCCACAGCTAACCACATACTCAATGATGAAAGACTGAGAGCTTTCCCTCAAAGACAGTGGTTCTCAACCTTTCTAATGCTGCAACCCTTTAATACAGTTCCTCATGTATTAAATTTTATGGTTGGGGATCACCATAAAATTATTTTCATTGCTACTTCATAACTGTAATTTTGCTACTGTTATGAATCATAATGCAAATATCTGTTTTCCAATGGTCTTAGGCAACCCTGCTAGCGGTTCTCAACCTGTCACAATCCACAGGTCGCTATGATGTGCACTGACCACCAGGGGGCAGATGCTCAACGCAGGAGCTGCCCCCCTGGTCATCAGTGCGCTCCCACAGGGAGAGTGCTGCTCAGCCAGAAGCTAGGCTTATGGCTGGCAAGTGCATTGGCAGAGGCAGGGGCCTCTCCTGCTTCCACTGCAGCACTAAGGATGTCTGACTGATGGCTTAGGTCCATTCTCCCTGGGAGCCATCCTAAGTCATCAGTTGGACATCCCCCAAGAGCTCCCAGACTGCGGGAGGGCACAGGCTAGGCTGATGGACTGCCTGCCCCCCAAATGCATGAATTTTCATGCACTGGGCCTCTAATATAAAATAATAAAAGTAGACCTTTATTGTATACCATATATAAAAATCAACATAAATGTAAGACCTGAAACTATAAACTTTTAAAAGAAAATACAGTGAGAAAATTCATGACCTTGGTCTTGACTGATTTCTTGAATATGACATCAAAGCACAGAAAAATAGACGAATGGGACATCAAACTTTAAAATATTTGTACCTCACAGAACATATAAACAGTGAAAAGGCAATGGGAGGATGTATATGCAATCATATGCTCGATACAGGCTTAATATTCAGGATATCTGATATAAATTACTATATATAAAGAACCCCTACAATTCAATGGGAAAAATATCAAATAGGACTAAAAACCTTATCTCACTCCCAGCCCAATATTAGAGAATTGTTTTACCAGTAAAACAAACCAGAGAATAATAGTAGAGCAGTCTAATTTTCAGGGAAGTTAATAAAGATGACTTTATCTCACTCCCAGCCCAATATTAGAGAATTTGTTTTACCAGTAAAACAAACCAGAGAATAATAGTAGAGCAGTCTAATTTTCAGGGAAGTTAATAAAGATGACTTTGAAGGTCAAATATTCCCCCAAAGTTCACAGTATGTTCACTTGCAAAGATTGCACAATAGACATGTGAATTTGTATGTTTCTCATCTTTAAGACTAACCATTCTCCTATAAGCACGAGGGCCACAATATAGGTCTCAGAATAAGGCCACATTTGAGTCAGATCTTTAAACCACCCCTTTAAGACTCAGGCTCAAGTTGCCTTCAAGCCCTCTTCTTGTACTTTAATGTCATATCTTCTGCCTTATTGACTTGCTTATTTCACTTAGCATAAGGCTCTCCAGTTCCATCCAGGTTGCCGCAAATGGTAAGAATTCCTTCTTTGTTAAGGCAACATAGAATTCCATTGTGTAGATGTACTATAGCTTTCTGATCCACTCATCTGCTGACGGGCACCTAGGCTGTTTCCAAATTGTAGCTATTGTAAATTGTGCTGCTATGAACATAGGGGTGTATAAATCCTTTCTGATTGGTGTTTCTAGTTTCTTAGGATATATTCCTAAGAGTGGGATTGCTGGGCCAAATGGGAGTTCCATTTTTAGTTTTTTGAGGAAATTCCATACTGTTCATTCTTGAGTCCAATGTCAGAACTGGGATTCTGTGTTCATTAGAGCACTGCAAGCTGGTCTTCCAATTATCACCTGCCTCCAAGACCCTATCCCTGTACTCATCAACACCTATCAGGATGCTTACTAATTCCTCTTGGATCCCTCTCTTTATTTCTACCCTCTACTAAAGATCAAATGCTGCACAGCCAACCTACAAAGAACGCAATCTGCTCCCTATGCCAAAACCTCTGTTCATTCAGTTACTCTTGGAGTTTTGGCTCCTCCCCAGAGCAAGAATCGTCTTTCTCATCATACTAGTCCCTGCCTCCTTGCCCCATGCTTTCATAAAGAATCAGCCAGTCAAGCCTGGGTCAGAGTAACGGTAACAAACAGGTCTGTTATTTGATGAATATAATAAATGCTTGTCTCTCAGAGTAGAAAATGGCAATCTTCTTTAAACTGGTACCGATCCCAGAGCATTCTGGAAGACTTTCTGAATCTACCACTGAGATCCCTAAAGATAGAAGAAGTATGACTGACAGCATCATGCAGAAAATTAGATACAATCTCACAGCATGAACAGACACACTATCACTGCCGAATGGGTATAATGCCAAATCATAATGGGACGATCTAAAGAGAAGAGCAAATGAGTCATAGGAAGACACAGTAAATGTTGCAGACAAATTAAGTAGCACAAGACTCGTTTTCGGAGGGGGAGGGAAAAAGACCAAAGTGTAGGATGGAATTAAGATATGAGAAATGTGTTAGCTCAAGACTTGAATCCAAGGAACAGACTTGGAAATTGTAAAAATCCTGAGCTGCGATTAAAAAGTAAATTAAAAATAGCTAACCATCAATTTCAAAATAGTTCACCTGAGTTTCTACAAGATATTAAAAAATAACTTTTATTGTCATAAAAACTGAGAAAAATATTTTAAAGTGACAACAATAACTGAAAAACAGAAAAAGATGAGTTTAAATTCAAATGTGGATTATTTAGTAGGGCACATGACTATGTACAAGAAACTATTTTTTCCTTTGTAATAAACATAACTTGGTTCTCAAAGACTTGTTTAATAATAAATAACTTAAAGCTTGACTAAGCCGTCTTTGCCTCTTCAAACTTTCTAGTTATCATCATTTTAAGAAGACTATTTTTGAAGAGATATTATAACACAATTGCAATTAGAAAGCTAGAAGAAATTATTCTGAATACCTTAACAGAACATAATTTAAATTGGGCCATTTAAAGGGGAAAAAACAACAACAAGGAAATATTATGAATAATTTAGAATACAAATGGGAAACTAATTGGAAAATAAATATTTAATCTAAAACAAATTAGTAAATAAGCACTAAATCAATTTGATGATTCTATTTAATAAAAAAATAACATCCGGGACACAGAAAGACTTTAAGATGAGTCCATTTTGTTTACTGTGGGTGGATTTTCTGCCTCAGGAGGTGTCTGGTGCTGCCATTCGGAAGCCTACACTCATCCATAGGGGACAACCCCCTAACTCTTAACAAGACTGACAAAAGTCACGGCTGCAGCAGGAGAGTGTATGGACTCTATTTCTATCTCCAGCCATGAAAAACAGTAGGATGTTCAGTGGCAATCCTACAATGTTATCTTCACATGGCTAAGTCCTGGCCAGGACAGGTTCACAAGGGAAGACAGAAACAGGGGGGAGGCAAAAGGGACTATGAAGTAGAGATGTAAGAGCTACATGTTAAATACGTATAATTTCCTTAATACAAACATCATTATTTCTGTCATGCTTTCATCGATTCCACTATTTTTATATATTATGTGGTAAATCATGAAGTCTGTAGAAAATGTGTTTTTTCTTATCAGAGAAGAAAACACTTACCTGATCTTGTATTATTTCCAGTTTTCTCACGGGTTCCCACCTTTCTTCCAAAGCTATTCCTCCTTCTACTGAAATATTCCATATCTCCCACTCTGTCCATCTCTCCCCACCATCTGCCCATTAGATTGATTCAAAAAATCAAGCACAGGGAAAAGGATGTCCCTGAGCAGAGGAAGCAGGGATGAGGATGGAATCTGCAAGCATCCATGGCATGGACCAGCTGCTCTGAAGAGCAACTCTGACATTATGGAAAGAGAAAATGTCCATGCAACAGCATTTCACTTTCTTCCTCACCCCAACTATGTGTTTTAAAACAAAACGTATGAATGCTTTTGATTGCTTTTCAGTAACATTGAAGTAAGGGAGTCAAATCCTATTTGAATAGAAACTACATCTTCTCTTAAAGCACTTGAACTCGCAAGAAGCCAAGATAGCAAGCATACTTAGTTCAGAAGATCTGGCTCTTCTATCCACATGTTCCCCTTCCTCTAGATACATGCCATTCTTACAGCTAGAATCCTATCTAATAAAAGAGTAATATGCAAATTGACTATCACTCCAACACACAAGATGGCTGCCCCCATGTGAACACAAGATGGCCACCACAAGATGGCCAGCAGGGGAGAGCAGTTGGGGGGACCAGGCTGGCAGAGGAGGCCATTGGGAGCAATTAAGCCTGCGTGGGAGGGCAGTTGGGGGGGGACCCAGGCCTGCAGGGGAGGGCAGTTAGGGGTGACCAGGCCAGCAGAGGAGGGCAGTTAGGGGTAATCAGGCTTGCAGGGGAGCAGTTAGGCATCAATCAGGCTGGCAGGGGAGTAGTTAGGGGGTGATCAGGCTGGCAGGTAGAAGTGGTAAGGGGCAATCAGGAAGGCAGGCAGGTGAGCAGTTGGGAGCTAGCAGTCCTGGATTGTTAGAGGGATGTCCTATTGCCTGTTTAGGCCTGATCCCAGTAGGATGAATTTTGTGCAATGGGCTTCTAGTGTTTAATAAAAGCGAATATTTCCTCAAGTAAAAGACTGAATAACAACAAAAAAATTTCCTTCCCTTCAATGCACTGGAATATAGTCACATGCTCAAATGAAAGCATGTGACTATATTCCTCCATGCTTTAATTAATAAATCCAAGATATCCTTCCATTAGGAAGTTAATGGCATTCAATTTTACTGTCCTTTTTTGATTAATCTTCCATTTAAATTCCTTCTATCACATTCTCTTTATCTCAAGCATTTAATGTATTTTCCTCAGGGAGCAGGTCACCATTATGCAATTCTTATAGTTTTGTTCTTTGCCTCTTTTGTAGTCAATCCCTTTCCCACTCTCAAGCCCTACATTTTATCATTTTGTTACCCAGTTAGTGCTAATATTTGCCTAGCTATACTTGCTAAGAAAAAAATTTAAAATATACCACTGCTCAAACATTAAACCCTATCATAATGTTTATTTGCCTGAGAAGACTGCTCAATAAGGTTCATGGCTGAATAAAAGATTAGTTGCACATAGTTTTAAAAATTGAGTTAATTAGACCTTTTTCAATAAGATAGATATAATACCAATGTTTTACTAAATTACAAAATACCCTCAGATGGCATGAAGTGTGCAGTTACAAAACCTCCAATTTATGTGAACAGGGTTCTAAGGCTCTACCTCATTTATGCTACCCCATCCTCAGCAGGAGCTAGGAAAAATCTAAAGGACATCTCATCTCTTCTAATTATGTAAAATGATCGTGACTCAAATGCCAGGAAATACTCCCTAGATTTGCATATTCTGCCAATCACTACTCTAGGTATCTAAGTAACTTGACTTTGTTTTTCTTAGTCTTATTTAGTGGGAATAGGTGCATTCAAATAAGTGAGATTAGCTGAACAAGGACCACATCTTGTACAATATGTGGGTGAAAAAAGACATGCAGGTTATGATTATTAAATATCTTTATTAACTCCATGTTCACATTCTCCCAACGTTAAGCCTACTTTAGCAACTCTATATTCTGTTTACCATATACTACAATCAATATAATATAAACTTTTAACATATTTCATGACTAATATAACAATGATTTTCACTGCGGGGGAGGGAGGAATGCTATGTAATTTAAGAGCTTTCTGAAATAAAGTTATGATTTCCTTTAATGAAAAAAAATCAGATAAAAATCTATAATAAAATTTGAAAATATAAGTACAAGTTCCATAAAAATTTCTACTCTGTTGCTCTGAAATAAAAATTATATTTTAACTCCTTTTGTTTTCTCTCAAAGAATGTTAAAAGATATCTTTAAGTTGTCATTGTGTATATTATTGATTTTTCTCCCAGAAAAAAAAAAAAAAAAGGTAGATTTTGGAATCTTCCAGGAATCTCAATGGACTTGAGTCACTGGATTAAAAGATGTAATAATAATTATATTCATTTAAAAATAATCATATGCACTTAAGAAAATATTTATGTATAGTTGCTTTACAAATAACATACTACTTATCTAGTAAAGTGAACAAAATATATTTAAATCATAAGCTTAGTTACACTTGAAAAAAATGCTACACGAATGTTAAAAATGTTAAAAACATTTTCATAGCCAAATGTTTCCAAACCACTATTTTATAGTAATTTTCTAAGAAAATCAGGTTAAATAAAAGAAGTTAGAATTCATAGACCTCTTATTATCTTAAGAAGTTGTTGTGTAACACTGAACACATTAAGTGTTTAATTTTATGCAGGGAATATAAAAATTATGCCTTACCCATAGTGTTTGATGTCAAAGGTGAATAGATATGTGGAGTTTTGATATTTATTTTGTAAGGTTAAAATTCTTAAAAGACTGGTGAAGATATAAATTCCAAAATTCCCCAAACCTATAGACATTGCATTTAGTTCTACACATACCTTAGTATTCTTCCTAGATCTTTTGATTTTTTACAAACAGTTAAGTGCATCCAAATAATTGAGATTAGAAAAGGAGAAAAAAGATGACAGGGAAAGGGAAGAATAGGAAAAAATGTCAGGAATTTGTTTTCTGCACTTTTTAGAACCGCAGAAAATAGGATTACACCATTCAACTAATAAAAAAAAAAAATGAAGCATGATTCCAGTAATTGAAGGTAAAGGTAGAAGATGTAACCCAAAGCAACCACCTTCTCTAACATTTACACCAATCTCTTTCTTTACAAACCAATCCTATATAATAAAGTGCTAATATGAAAATGGTTGTCATGTCTTTGCACCCTCACGCCCTTGTGCCAGGGCCCAGAGGACCTGAGGCTGCACCCCCCTGCTCTGGTGCCGGGGCCAGAGGACCCGAGGCTGGGCTGGGGGATCTGAGGCTGCTCCCCCCACCCAGCGGGGCTTCACAGGATATCTGAGGCTGTGCCCCTCACCTGGAGGGGCTTGACGCGGGCAGGGCTGGCTGGGTCTGGGTTTTACACAATTTTGAGGCATGCACAGGTGGGTGGGGACTTGACTCTGGGTCCCACGGCATGCCCCAAGTTTTCATATACATTTTACTAATTTTCTTTCATCAGTGACACTTCTATTATAGAGAAAGAAAATATTTTCTCCAATTAATTTCCTTTTAATGTGCATAAATTTCATGCACCGGGCCACTAGTTTTGTAATAAAAGTTATTAAAACCGCAATCACCAAAAATGCATTTATTAAACATGATATAAAAGGTGGTGCTACATATAATTCTGGCCCAGAGGAGTAAAATCTCTTTCAAAAAGTTGTCATTTCTCTCGTGAGGCCCTCTGCTGGGAGAACAGAATCAAGTCTGCCTTTTAAATTGTATCACTAGTATTATAGATGGAGGGCAGTACTGTATCATACTTCTGTGAATATAAAATATCTTGTACCTGCTTTTTGATACATAGTAGTAACCATGCTTTATCAGGGTTGGTTTTAATGATGTTATTCTAGTATGTTTTCTTTCCAGATGATGATAAAGAAGCTAATAAAAAAATGGTGCCAAGTATCACAACAGTAACAGAACTTGGCTGTTTTCTGGGGCTTTTTATCTTTTTTTTTTTTTTGGAGGGTGCTGGATATCTCTATAATTTTGTTCAGATGACTGTAGAACTTGGAAAAGCTCTTGCTGCTATAAATGCATACCACACTTCTATTTGTTTTTTTATAAAAACATATATAAATATATACTTCTTAAATTTTTGGAAGCTGTGCTGTCAACTTTAGAAAAACCATCCCATTTGTACTGTGTTGGGCTGGCATTGTACAGAAATTAACAGCTATATTGGTCTAGAAACATTCAACAATTTTTTCCATTGTATTAAATATGTCAGGTTTTAATTTACATGTGTTTGATTACCAAAACTAATAAAATACCCTCTAAATAAGAAAAAGGATGAAATATAAGACAAGAGGACAACCAAAAGGAAAACAACATATTTCCTTGTTTAAATGTGCTCATTTCATTTTGTGAACATTTTGTAGCATAGCATATGACAGCTGAAATATAAATTATTCTTTATAAACATGTCACAATTATTTTTTTTAAGGAAAACTCAAATAAGATTTTAAAACCCACTTTTTATGTACAGGTATGCATTTATCAATTCCAAATTGCAAAAATAAAAATGAGAGTTAATATTTCATTGTCTGAATTTAAAAATACTTACACTATTGGCTTTTCCAGGCGACTTCCTTGTGAACCAACAATCTCCCCCAATGTACAAAACACTTGTCCCAGAAAGTCCTAAAATAGATAAAAGAATAAAGTTTGTGAGTTCCCAGACTGTCTTTACACTCTATATTTTTGTACATCACACTTGCATTGTCTTCACTACTGAAATGCCGACTTCTCTAACTAGCTTCTAATGTTAAATAAAATAAGCTCAATATGCATTAATTTTAGCGATGTGATTCTCCCCCAAGTTTATACAGCATTTTGTCTTTTTAATCCCAGAGCAGGTTTGTTATTGTGAGTGTTTAGACATTGCGTTTATTTTCTTTTTTATGTTAAAATAGAAATGGAAAAATAGTTCCAGGATTTGAAGTCACAATTGGCTTGCCTTTGGATGTCTCTGAATCTGCTAAGCTTTTGTCTGAGGAGGCAAATTGGGAAAGCACGGAGCAGTGGCAGCTAACAATACCAGTGCCATTTACAGAGCGGTCAAGCGGTGTCCTGGCTACAACTGGGTTCTGGAGCCACACTGCCACATGTCTTCCATTACCACTTCTACCACTGTGCACATTATTTCTCATCAGTTTCCTCATCTCTAACATGTATTAGCCCCACTCACAAACTGGTTTTCAGGGTTCAATGAGTTATTGTGTGAGTTGATGTTAGTGTGTATTTAAGTGCCTGAAATTGAGTTAATATAAAACACCATAGAGTTCATTAGAGTACACTAGATGATTTTAATTTTCAAAATGCAAGATCTATTATTAATACTTTATTTCAGCCCTAACCAGTTTGGCTCAGTGGAGAGAACATCAGCCTGTGGACTCAAGGGTCCCAGGTTTGATTCTGGTCAAAAGCATGTACCTTGGTTGCAGGCACATCCCCAGTAGAGGGTGTGCAGAAGGCAGCTGATTGATGTTTCTCTCTCATCGATGTTTCTAACTCTCTCTCCCTCTCCCTTCCTCTCTGTAAAAAAAAAAAAATCAATAAAATATATTTAAAAAACTACTTCACTTCACATAAAAAGAAACTAATCATCTAGGAAGCTGATTTATCCATGTTTTAAGCATTCTCTAAGTAGCAGTCAGAGCTAACTCATATTCTACATGGATATGCTGCCTAAGAATTTAAATATCATAAATGCAATGCAACTTCACATGCCAACAAAATAAGGGCTCCAACATCATCCAGATATTTGGGGCAAGAAATATGGAGATGGTGCCCTAACTGGTTTGGCTCAGTGGATAGAGCATCAGCCTGTGGACTCAAGGTTCCCAGGTTCGATTCTGGTCAAGGGCATGTACCTTGGTTGAGCAGCTGATGTTTCTAATGCTTTACCCCTCTCCCTTTCTCTCTGTAAAAAAATCAATAAAATATATAGTTTTAAAAAAAAGAAATATGGAGATGGTTTAGTCGATCCACTTTCTAGTTTAGCATGTATGTAATTGCAATCTGCCCTAAAGGACAAAGTGGGGGCTCTCCCTAAATTTGTGCAGTGAATGGATCCAGACAAGGCCCTAAGAAAAAAGGGAAAAAGAATGACAACAAAAATGTTGTTTTAGATTTTACTAAGTAAAAATTTTAAATGCCTAACAAACCACAAAAGTGAAAAACCATGTAATTCAGTATATATATATAATGAGCATGAGATGTAAAGTAGTCAACAAATTTATTACTCCTCTAAGGCCCATGGGAGAAAAAAAGACCACTGTAGACAAGGAATGCCTCACACCCCCCCCCCCCCCCCCCCTCAGGAAACACCCTGGTAAGAAATAATAAAGCAGTGATGCAAAGCACGATAACAATAATATGAGTTTTGTATGCATAGGTGGTTAGAAATATTAGCAAATCAGAGGGAACATTTGGGTTATTCCAATACCAATATAATCCAGTTTTATTATTAACACTAGAGGCCCAATGCATGAAAATTGTGAAAGAGTGGGCCTTACTTCCCCCAGCTGCTGGCATCGGCTTTCCTCTGGCACTTGGGACTTGGGCCTCCCTCCGCCACCTGAGACCCAGGCTTCCCTCAGCCCACTGGCAGGCAACCAGGACCTGGGCTTCTCTCACAGCCCCAGCTTCATCTAGAAGGGCATCCAGAAGGACGTCTGATCTAATGAGCATATTACGCTTTTATTATTATAGATAACAAGCTCAAAATCCAGGGAACAATTCCTATACCATCAGATTCCAGCTGATTATTACATACATTTATGTTTCTTTTCTCCTCCTTGTTAATATTCAGGGGAATATCTACTTTAGCTGAATAACTGCATAGAAGAGCAGAATATTTTAATTTCTTCAAAACTATTCCTTTACTAGTGACTCAGTGCACAAAATTCATGCACGGGGTATGCGGGGTGTTCCTCAGCCCAGCCTGCACCCTCTCCAATCTGGGGCCCCTCAAAGGAAGTCCTACTGCTGGTTTACAGGGATTGGGCCTAAACTGACAGTTGGACATCCCTCCCACAATCCAAGACTACTTGCTCCAGCCACTCACCTGCCTGCCTGATAACTCCTAACCACTCTGCCTGCCTGCACCCCGCTGCTGGACTGCTCGCCCCCACCTACCCTCCCCACTGGCCTGCTCACCCCCAACTGCCCCCCTGCTGACCTGTTCACTCCAAACTGTACCCCCTGCTGTCCTGATCACCTCCAACTGATCCCCAGTGATGACCTGCTCACTCTCAACTGGCCCCTCCTACTGGTCTGCTTATCCCCAATAGCCCCTGCCATCCCATCTTGGCCTGATCATACCCCAGAGAACCAAGGTCCTAGCCCCTCCTTTTTTTCTTTTTCTTTATTTTTTTTTCAGCACCTCCTTGAGCAGAGGTCAGGGCCAGCTGGAAGCAAGAATCTAGGATTTATTTGAAACTTTGTAGTCTTGAGCATAGGCCAGGACCAGCCAGGGCAGGCGGGAAACTTGGCTTCCTCCGTTGCCAGAGGCAACCCAAGACTACTGCTTGCTCCAGCTCTGTGGCTGCTGCCATTTTTGTTGGGATTTATTTTATCTTCTATAAATGAAACTTTGTAGCCTTGAGTGGAGGCCAGGGCCAGCCAGGGCAGGCGGGAAGCTTGACTTCCTCCATTGCCAGGGCACCCCAAGGCTCCTGCTTGCTCTAGATATATGGCTGGCCTCCACCTTGGTTGGGTTAATTTTATACTCACTCCTTATTGGCTGGTGGGCATGGCTTAGTGTACTGGAGTGATGGTTAATTTGCATGTTTATCTTTTATTAGTCTAGATTATTTCTTTTTATAATTTTTATTAATTTTTTATACATATCTCCCCATTGCCGCCCCTCCTTCCCAGGCATACCCCAACCCCCCAGTGTCTGTGATCATTGGTTATGCTTATATGCATGCATACAAGTCCTTTGATTGATCACTTATCTACCTCACCTAACTTTAATCTTTCTGCTGTAATTTCACAGTCTGTTTGATGCTTTATGATTTTTGTCCTCCTGAGAATTATCAGTCTACTCCCTTTCTGTGCTCCTGATTCTATTATATTCACCAGTTTATTCTGTTGATCAGATTTTTAATTCACTTAATTTTTAGATTCACTTGTTGATAGATGTGTATTTGTTGTTCATAATTTTTTGTCTTTTACCTTTTTCTTCTTCCTCTTCTAAAAGAGTACCTTTCAGCATTTCATGTAATACTGGTTTAGAGTTGATGAACTCCTTTAGGTTTTTCTTCTCTGTGAAGGTTTTATCTGCCCTTCAATTCTGAATGATAGCTTTGCTGGATAGATTATTCTTGGTTGTAGGTTCTTGCTGTTCATCACATTGAATATTTCTTGCCACTCCCGTCTGGCCTGCATCCTTTCTGTTGAGAAATCAGCTGACAGTCGTATGGGTGCTCCCTTGTAGGTAATGAACTGTTTTTCTCTTGCTGCTTTTAATATTCTCTCTTTGTCTTTTGCTCTTGGTATTTTAATTATGATGTGTCTTGATGTGGTCCTCTTTGGATTCCTTTTATTTGGGGTTCTGTGTGCTTCCTGGACTTGTAAGTCTATTTCTTTTACCAGATGTGGAAAGTTTTCAGTCATTATTTCCTTAAATAGGTTTTCAGTATCTTGCTCTCTCTCTTCTTCTGGCTCCCCGACAATTCTGATGTTGGTACGCTTGAAGCTGTCCCAGAGGCTCCTTACATTATCTTCACATTTTTGGATTCTTTTCTCTTCTTGCTTTTCCAGTTGAATGTTTTCTGCTTCTTTATATTTCAAATTTTTGACTTGATCCTTGCCTTTCTCTAGTCTGTTGTTAGGACTCTGTATAATAGTTTTTATTTCAGTCAGTGTATGTTTAATTTCTAGTTGGTCCTTTTTCATCTCCTCTTGGGTCTCACTAAATTTATCCATCTTTCTAGCATATTCTTGAAAAACCTTATAAGCGTGGTTTTGAACTCTATATCCAGTCGTTTTTTTTCCTCCATTTCTTTTGCTTGTAATCCCTTCCCTTGTCTCGGCATTTTCACTGTGCCGGGGAAACTTCTGTGCTGGATTCAGCCGAAGAAGCCTCTGTTGAGCTTGGGAGGGGTGGAGTCTCAGGGCTTAAGGGACCACCTTGCCTTCCAGTCGGCCCTGCCCTCCACGGCCTCTGAGTCTCACGTGACTGAGTAATGGCTGGAGTGGTCCTTGTGCGTGCCTGCAGTGCCTCTAACCACTGCCTTTCCGGCTCCCTTGCGCACGAGGACCACAGGAGTCTAGGTCTCCAGGGTTTCGCCCGAAACAGGGGCTTAGTGGAGTCAGAAGTGGCACAGTTGGGAGGGTCTGTCTCCTGCCCACTCGCGAAAGCCAGTGGCACAATCAGCAATCTGTCCTCCGCGTGGTGCCGTGCGTGACCAGACCTCCGATCCTTTGCGACTCCCCTAAATTTCCATGCACTTCTCCCTTTTCACAGTCCAAACTCCCCCCGTATGAGCTTCGGCTGGATCTGGGGTTTAGTGTCATAGGATAAGGGGTTCAATGCCTTTGAGAGTCTCCATTTCCCTCCCGCCAGAGAAAGCCAGCCAGATCCTCCAGCACCCGCTCTCTCAGGACGCGCGTCTCCGTACCTCAGCTTTTTGCAGCTCCTCTTCGTCTCCGTGAGCCCCTCTCTTTCCCTCTAGTTGTAGAACTTCCACTCAGCCAGCTTTCCTGTGGTTCTGGATGATGTCCGTTCTGTCTTTTAGTTGTAGTTTTGAAATTGTTGTGCGAGGCAGCAGTATAGGTGTTTACCTATGCCGCCATCTTGGATTCTCCTAGATTATTTCTTTTGTGCCAACATTTACTGATCAATTCCATGCACCTACATTTAATATAATGTAGATACTTCTCTATGTTCATAAAAATTACATTAATTCTATTTGCTTTAATAATTCCACACATATTAAAAGGTAATAAACTTTGCCTTTTAAATAAACTGGTGTTGTTTGTTCGTCTCTTTGCTCACTTGCTAGTTTATCAGTTTTAATGACTCCTATATGTTCTTTTAAAAAGATCTTTTAGCCGAAACCAGTTTAGCTCAGTGGATGGAGCATCGTCCTACGGACTGAAAGGTCCCAAGTTCAATTCTGGTCAAGGGCATGTACTTGGTTGCAGGCACATCCCCAATAGGGGGCATGCAGGAGGCAGCTAATGGATGTTTCTAACTCTCTATCCCTCTCTTTTCCTCTCTGTACGAAATCAATAAAATATTTTTTAAAAAAAGATCTTTTACATACATTTATTTTTTCACATAGCAAAGCAGTATAGCATACTCCCTGACAGTGAGAATTGTGAGGATCTATACTGTATAACCTGTGTTTATATTCTGATTGACCATTTACTAATGTCTCTATGCCTCAGTATCCTACTCTATAAGATAGACATAATAAATAATACCTATATATTATATTGTTGGGAGGACTAAATAAGATAATATATGCAAAGCACTTAGAACAGAAGCTTGGAACATGTGTCTAGGAAATATATTCCTCTCTTCTCCTCCCTAATTCTCTGGGGTTAAAAGAATATTATATATACTCAAAATGTATCACTTACTACTAAATGCCAATACTGGAGATGCACTACAATTATCTGAATAAAATAACATACTCCTTTCTAAAATCTAAAACTATTTTACACTCATAGTCAATATAAATGCTTATTTTGAGTGAGTGACATTATAAAACCCGGCCCGGGAAGCAACCTATGAACCAAGAGGTCATGGTTCAATTCCCAATCAGGGCACATCCCTGGGTTGCAACCGGATCTCCCATTACAGGAGGCAGCCAATCAATGACTCATCATTGATGTTTCTATCTCTCTCTCCCCCTCCCTTCCCTTTGAAATTAATAAAAATTAGAAAGAAAGAAAGGAAGGAAGGAAGGAAGGAAGGAAGGAAGGAAGGAAGGAAGGAAGGATGGAAGGAAGATCGGAATGTGTCTTATATACCAACTTTATCTTACATGTTAACTACTATATATATATATATATATATATATATATTGCACTGACCACCATGAGCCAGACGATCAATGCAGGAACTGGTGGTCAGTGTGCTCCAATAGCCAACTGTCCCCAGCCAGCCAACTTCCCGCTTTCATTCCTCTGGCCCCCAGGCTGGTACAGGGAACTAGGAGTGGGTGACAGCAGAGGTGGCCCCTTTCCCAGGGGGACCAAAAGCCGGCTCCCTCCTCAGGCCAGTGGCCAACCTCCTATACCCCATCCCGCCCCGTGGCTGGCAGGCTCTGATTGGCCTACCGCCCATCCAACAAGGTGGCAGTCGAGAAGGAGGGAAGAAGGAGGGTCGGGGGGAACTGAGTGGTGGCAGGAACTAATGATGGCGGAGTCGGCATCAGGCATCTGTTCCTTCCACGCATTGCCTTCTCTCTGGCCCCGCCCTGATTGGCCTGGCCCCAGTTGGCCCTGATCGTCAGCCAGGCCTGGGGACTTCACCAGGAGTTAATCAATTTCTTGATTACAGTCTTGATTTGCTCCCATTAATTCCTTCTACCTTGTGTTCATTATATTGATTCTAAACAGTCACACTTTGCCAGTAAGAACAAGAGAGAATAAGTTACACAAAATGTCTTGCTTTTACAGTATTTTAAATAAGTAAGAAGAAAATATTGGTGAGGAAAGTTTGTATTGCCTTTTAAATTTTATTGTTGACATTATCTCCCACTATTTTATTACTGGCACTCCCTGCTAATATTGCTGACTTACTTTGTATTTAATTAATTCATACTAATCAGATCAACTATAAAAGATCAAGATGTGACTTTGTTATAGCAAAAATTGTTAATAATAAAAAAAATGCTTCTTTACTTTGATAATGACTTCTGCTATCTTAATGGTTGTTAGCACAGGTATATATTGTTTGGGGAATAATACAACTTTATATGAAATAATTGGATTCAATATTTTAGTAGAAAAAACATCACATTTTAGCATTACTATAAGGTTTGTTTTCAAGCAAGAATTTTCTTTCTAATGATTAGATTGGTCCAGAAATCAAAATTATAATTCTACATTTAAGAGATTCATAAAAAGTTCTACACTCAGACATCAATAGTTATATTATAAATACAATTTCAAAATTATTTTCTAAAGCTTAATTTATTTCTTTTTACCCCATATAATTGTTAATTTTAAAAATATTTTTTGTTTGCTAGAGTCCAAATAAAGGCAGTTAAATAAGCCAAAACCGGTTTGGCTCAGTGGATAGAGCGTCAGCCTGCAGACTGAGGGGTCCTGGGTTCGATTCTGGTCAAGGGCACATGCCTTGGTTGCAGGCACATCCCCAGTGGGGCTTGTGTAGGAGGCAGCTCATTGATGCTTCTCTGTCATCGATGTTTCTAACTATCTCTCTCTTTTCCTCTCTGTAAAAAGTCAATAAAATATATTTAAAATAATAAATAAATAAATAAATAAATAAATAAGGCAGTTGAATGAAATTTAAGCTTTCAACAATTAGTAGTACATGATCATTGATCTAAATTAACCAATTTTATAGGGTTTTTTTGTTATACATATATTTTTATTGTTTAAAGTATTACAAATAGTAGTACATATGTTAAATTAACCAATTTTAAAAAAATTATCCACAACATATATATTTAACACTTTTAAACTATATATTAATAGATTTTAAAATTAAACCATAAACCCAAAAATATAACAAATTTATAGAAAATGTTTACTTTAAGAAGGCACATCACTTTTGTAGAATATTAATATTCATTAGTAAATAAATGAAAAATATAACATGCTAACAGAAAATAAGTAAATATTCTCACTATATAAACATAAGACAATCAATAGGCCAAATAACCAGAAAACGTACTAAATACTATTAAACACATTATAGTATTATTAAATATAATTAAATATAATTATTAAATAATTATTAAATATAAAAACTATAGAACAATATCATTATTAAATACTAAGTCCTGAGTAAGGGCCAGTTTTACATATAAATAATCCTACCTAATACAACTTAAAAAGTGCTGAAGATACTATCATCAAACATACTCAGGCAACATACCTCCAGCTAGTGGCCAACCTTTCATACCCCGTTCCTCCCCCCGGCTGGCAGGCCCCGATCGTCCCTATCTCTGTCTCAAAGTCCAAGAGAAATCTACAAGGCCCTACTGAAAATGCAAATGGAAAACCAATCCACTAATAGAATACCAGTCATCGATTCTTTAGCTTGAATACAGTTTATAAGGCTAGCTCTCATCATCTAGTAAGGACCAAACAGCATGCTACATAGAAAAAGAAAGCTACTATTAGAAAGTCATCAGAGGATACTTGGCACTCAGACAATGCTCTCAGTAACAATTTAATAGAAATCTGAATAGTATGAGGGAGAGAACCAGTTGAATATTGGGGATAAAAACATTCCAGGTAGGAGAAAAAGCAAAAACAAATGTCCAGAGATAAGAATATACTTAGGGCAGTGGTCGGCAAACTCATTAGTCAACAGAGCCAAATATCAACAGTACAATGATTGAAATTTCTTTTGAGAGCCAAATTTTTAAAACTTAAACTTCTTATAATGCCATTTATTCAAAATAGACTCACCCAGGCCATGGTATTTTGTGGAAGAGCCATACTCAAGGGGCCAAAGAGCCGCACGTGGCTTGCGAGCTGCAGTTTGCCAACCACGGACTTAAGAGTATTCAAGGAAAAGCAGGAGAGACAGTGGGTCTAGTGGAGCAAAAATAAAAAATGGAAGGAGAAGAGAGAACTGAGGGCCCATGATAGACCATGAATTCCATCGTAGGTGTAGAGGAAAGCAATTGGAATGTTTGAACTGGAAAGTGACATGTCCTCCTCCACCTTTTAACATGATAATTTTGGTAATCTTCCACCAAAGTTCTAAGTGCTGAAGTTCCCCCAAGGCTCTATCCTCCCCTCTTCTCCATTTATAATTTTATTCGATAACTTTATTGAGTTCAGTTTTATAGGCTGATGCTTCCCTGGTCTATATCTCTAATCTCCAGACATGGCCTCATCAGTATCTCTAGTGGGATTCTATTGGAATCTCAAACTATATAAATCTGCCCTAACCACTGATTTCACTATGCTTACTTCCATCATCTTAATCACTTCCTTCCCAATGGATCATACTGCCAAAAAAAACAGTATCACCATTTATCCAGTTGCTCCTACCATTAACCTAGTAGTCATTCTTACTTCTCTTATCTCCATACCTGCTATCTAACTCATCAGAAAACACAACAACAAAATATATTCCAAATCTGATCCTTTCTTACCACTAAAAAGGCTGTACTCACTACATGTGCACCTAACCACCTGCAGCAGTCTCTATTGGTTCCCAATTATGGGAGTTCCCTGGGTGAAATCAGAAACTGCCCCAACACAAAAGGCAAGAAGAGACCAAAGAAAGAGGCAGACCACTCCAGCTTGGTAGTGACGGTTTTAATAAGCCAGGGAAGTTACACACCAGACTTGTCTTGAGGAGCCGGAAAAACAAGTTGATTGCTACCTCCACCCTCCAAAAGCTCAAAAGTTTATACAGAGGCCTTAATGGGTTCAGTCATGTATTCTGTCTAAACAGTTTAACAACACATTACTCTCTCAAGAATGTGTTCTTGAAATGGCTCCAGTTATGGGCAGAACAAACATTTTAAAGGCAGAGAGTGGGGGAGGAGCCTCTGATTGCTTTGGGTCCAGCTTGTGGGCCAATCAGCAATCACATCCTCTCAGACCTCTACCAATAGTCTCCTTAACTCCAGTCTTGCTTACTTACCACATTCTCCAATTCACCTTCCAGTTATTATTTAAATATACTATACATAAGATCACATCCTTCTCCAGTGAAATCCATGAAAAAAGAAAAATACCAAACTTGTTTTTTTTAACCATGGCCCACAAATTTCCACATCATCGGAATCCTGTGTACCTTTCCAGATTATTTTATTCAGCTCTCTTAATTATACACAATACTCTATAGATGAGGCTATCTTTCAGTCACACCAATATTCCAAACTTTTTCTTGAATCAAGATCTTTGCACTGCTGTTCCTTCTGCCTAGAGTGCTTTCCTCCTCAATTTTCAATACTTTCCTCCTTCTTTTTAATATGAACCCAGGGTGAGAACTGGTACAGAATCATGCTGCCTGGTTGAGAGAAACCTAAGCTTCTAGTTAATGGGTTTCATCAGTCACTTTCTCTCAGTATCACTATCTTATTAATATAAGTGCTATGAAAAGGAAGTTATATTAACCATTAATTTACATTTATTTCTATTGAATAAATCTGTCCACTCCTCCTATCCAGTTCTAAAAATGTAAGCTATTTTAGAACATGGACATGTTTGTCTTATTGATTGCTATATTCCTCGGCACTAGAATGCTATCTAGAATATATGGATTTTTTGCCTGGCTGTATGATTATACATTGGAATTCAGTGCAGTGATTTATGATTTAAGTGGTCTTCTATTCTAATGAAAGAATCTTGCTCCATTTATAAATCTCTTCCTATGAGAAAATGCAGTTCATGACCCAAGCAATTAACTTTCAAATAAAATTTTCAAATATAATTGATCTATATGTGAAGGTTTGTACAGATAACATTTTAAAAATATAGTAAAGAGAATACCCACCTCAACTAAAGGTTGTTGTTTTGTGGCCAAAGAAATCCAGAGATCCATAAAAATGTTTAAAATAAAAATTTTACTGGGAACCTTCAGAGGTCAACCAAATGAATACATGCATTTTGGATTGCCTCATGGGTCTGAAAATTTAGTGCACTAAGTACAGTTTCACTTTCATCTAATTCAGAACACCAAGCAGAATCTTAGATACACCAATTATAGGCCTGTTATTAAACTTTTCATTAATAATTTGGCTGATGCAATTATGCAAATGAAAGTATGCCATGTAGTTCTGCTAATGACATTAAGATGAGTGGGTTCAACAGCAACTTAGAGAACAAAGCTGCTGAACAAAATGTCAGATTTTATTCACAGTAATAGAAGCCCAGTGCATGAAATACATGCATAGAGGAGGTGTCCCTCGGCCCAGCCTTCTCCCTCTCCAATCTGGGACCCCTCGAGATTGGGATTGGGCCTAAACGGACAGTCAGACATCCATCTTACAATCCAGGACTGCTGGCTTCCAACTACTCACCTGCCTGTCTTCCTGATTGCCCCTAACAGCTTCTTCCTGTCAGCCTAATCACCCCCTAACTACTCCCCTGCCAGCTTGATTGATGCGTACTGCTCCCCTGTCACTCTGTTTGCCCCAAACTGCCCTCCCCTGTGGGCCTAGTCACCTCTAACTGCCCTTCCCTGCAGGCCTGGTCACCTCTAACTGCTCTCCCCTGCAGGACTGGGTTCCCTGCAACTGCACTTCTCTGTAGGCCTGGTCACCCCAAGTACCTTCCTCTGCCAGCCTGGTCACTCCTAACTTCCCTCCTGTGCTGGCCTGATTGCCCACAACTGCCCTCCCTTGTAGGCCTGTGCCTTCCCAGCTACCCTCCCCTGCTGGCCATCTTGTGGTGGCCATCTTGTGTCCACATGGGGGCAGGATCTTTGACCACATGGGAGCAGCCATCTTCTGTGTTGGAGTGATAGTCAATCTGCATATTACTCTTTTATTAGATAGAATAGAGGCCTGGTACATGGGTGGGGGCCAGCTGGTTTGCCTTGAAGGGTGTCATGGATCAGGGTGGGGGTTCTCTTGGGACATGAGGCAGCCTGGGTGAGGGGACTGTCGTGGTTTCCAGGATGGCCATGCCCTCCTTCCCAACTCCCCCCCCCCCCCCCCCCCGGGGAAACCCAAGTGGAGACCCTGGCATCTGGGATTTATTTATCTTCTACAATTGAAACTTTGTAGCCTGGAGTGGAGCCTAGCCTCCTGCAGGGTCTGTGGAGGTGGCAATTTCTGTTGGGATTTCTTTATTTTCTATAATTGAAACACTGTAGCTTTAAGCAGAAGATAAGGCAGACCAGGGCTGTAGAAACTTGGCTTCTTCATCACCAGGGGCAACCCTAGCCTTCTGCTCTCTCCAGCTCTGTGGCAGTGCCATTTTTGTTGAACTTATTTATCTTCTCTAATTGAAACTTGTAGCCTTGAGAGGAGGCCTGGGCCCGCCAGGATGTGTAGAAAGTTTGGCTTCCTCCATCACCAGGGGACCCAAGCCTCCCTCCTGCTCGCTCAGTGGCCATAGCCATCTTGGTAAGAGTTAATTTGCATACTTGCTCATGATTGGTTAGTGGGTATAGTGGAGTGATGGTTAATTTGCATATCACTCTTTTATTAGATAGATAGGATATAACACTTTGGGGGGGGATATTATTTTAGTGAATAATTTCCTCAGAGAATCATAAAATGGATAAATCATCCAAAGGAATATGTCCCTGATTTTACAAGTCAGCCTGGATCATAATCTTTCTCTATTAAAAACTTCCGTATCATCAATAATATCAATTAAATTTATATTGATCCTTTATCAACTTACCAAGTGTTCACTTATAATGTCAGAAATCTGAAGTACAACTCTATATTTCCATTTTCCCTAATAGTACCTCATATTAAAGAATTTGACCCAAGATTTTTAAGTTCTAGAAACCAAATAAAGTCATTCTGAGAGGGGTTTCTTTCAAAATTACAAAAAAATGAGAAAAAAAATAAAAAGAAAACTATTTTATTATTGTTAAGGAGTCTCTCTTGCTATCAAATCCCTTCGGTAAAAACTAAGTGCCTGCACTCCACACACAGGCCCAGGCAGTTAGAAGTATTTCCTAAAAGGTTTCACTTTTTATTTCACTTTTGCAAAATTGGCAGGTAGACAGTCACACTTTTAAAGAACTGGATTCTTAGAAAATAGACTTAGCTTGTTTATTAGTTCCTCTGATCTTCCAAATGCTTCCTGAGTCATTTGAGTTAAATGAGTTCTAAGCTATTATACCAAATCTGTACTCAGTGTTCAAATAAAGAAGGACTTTTGATGTTAATTTCTAAAATATTCTTGTAGCAACCCCAAAACACATTTCTTTTCTCTTTTGAGATGATTCATCCACATATAAACTCAGGCTCCTATCAACTAATTTGTATGGCTTACTAAATACATTTAAGAAAAATAACAGAGAATAATGTACAAAAAACATTGAAATGTAAAATAATATAAACTACAGGAACTATAGGAGTCTATGTAATATTTCAGGACAAAGGTGATAAGAATCTGAACTAAGGAAATCCAAGATGGTGGCATAGGTAAACACCTACACTGCTGCCTTGCACAACAATTTCAAAACTACAACTATAAAAGACAAAACGGACATCATCCAGAACCACAGGAAAGCTGGCTGAGTGGAAGTTCTACAACTAGAGGGAAAGAGAGGGGCTCACGGAGACCCAGAGGAGCTGCAAAAAGCTGAGGTACGGAGACGCGCGCGAGGAGAGAGCGGGTGCCGGAGTACCTGGCTGGCTTTCTCTGGCGGGAGGGAGACAGAGACTCTCAAAGGCATTGAACCCCTTGTCCTGCGACACTAAACCCCAGATCCAGCCGAGACTCATACGGGGGGAGTTTGGACTGTGAAAAGGGAGAAGTGCATGGAAATTTAGGGGAGTCGCAAAGGATCGGAGGTCTGGTCACGCACGGCACCACGCGGAGGACAGATTGCTGATTGGGCCGCTGGCTTTTGCGAGTGGGCGGGAGACAGACCCTCCCAACTGTGCCACTTCTGACTCCACTAAGCCCCTGTTTCGGGCGAAACCCTGGAGACCTAGACTCTTGTGGTCCTGGTGCGCAGGGGAGCCGGAAAGGCAGCGGTTAGAGGCACTGCGGGTGCGCGCGCGCACAAGGACCACTCCAGCCATTACCCAGTCACGTGAGACTCAGGGGCCATGGAGGGCGGGGCCGACTGGAAGGCAAGGCGGTCCCTTAAGCCCTGAAACTCCACCCCTCCCGAGCTCAACAGAGGCTTCTTCGGCTGAATCCAGCACAGTTTCCCCGGCACAGTGAAAATGCCGAGACAAGGGAAGGGATTACAAGCAAAAGAAATGGAGGGAAAAAAACGACTGGATATAGAGTTCAAAACCACACTTATAAGGTTTTGCAAGAATATGCTAGAAAAGATGGATAAATTTAGTGAGACCCAAGAGGAGATGATAAATACACTGACTGAAATAAAAACTATTATACAGTGTCCTAACAGCAGACTAGAGAAAGGCAAGGATCAAGTCCAAAATTTGAAATATAAAGCAGAAAACATTCAACTGGAAAAGCAAGAAGAGAAAAGAATCCAAAAATGTGAAGATAATGTAAGGAGCCTCTGGGACACCTTCAAGCGTACCAACATCAGAATTGTGGGGGTGCCAGAAGAAGAGAGAGAGCAAGATACTGAAAACCTGTTTAAAGAAATAATGACTGAAAACTTCCCACATCTGGTAAAAGAAATAGACTTACAAGTCCAGGAAGCACACAGAACCCCAAAGAAAAGGAATCCAAAGAGGACTACACCAAGACACATCATAATTAAAATGCCAAGAGCAAAAGAGAAAGAGAGAATATTAAAAGCAGCAAGAGAAAAACAGTTTATTACCTACAAGAGAGCACCCATACGACTGTCAGCTGATTTCTCAACAGAAACGATGCAGGCCAGACGGGAGTGGCAAGAAATATTCAACGTGATGAACAACAAGAACCTACAACCAAGAATAATCTATCCGGCAAAGCTATCATTCAGAATTGAAGGGCAGATAAAGACCTTCACAGAGAAGAAAAAGCTAAAGGAGTTCATCAACTCCAAACCAGTATTATATGAAATGCTGAAAGGTACTCTTTTAGAAGAGGAAGAAGAAAAAGGTAAAAGACAAAAAATTATGAACAACAAATACACATCTATCAACAAGTGAATCTAAAAATTAAGTGAATTAAAAATCTGATCAACAGAATAAACTGGTGAGCACAGAAAGGGAGTAGACTGATAATTCTCAGGAGGACAAAAATCATAAAGCATCAAACAGACTGTGAAATTACAGCAGAAAGATTAAAGTTAGGTGAGGTAAATAAATGATCAATCAAAGGACTTGTATGCATGCTTATAAACATAACCAATGATCACAGACACTGGGGGGTCGGGGTATGCCTGGGAGGGAGGGGGGCAATGGGGAGATATGTATAAAAAAATTAATAAAAATTAAATAAAAATAAAAAATAAAAATAAAAAAGAATCTGAACTAAGGCAGTAACAGCAAGAAGGTATAGAAGACAGAAGAGAAACAAGTCTCTGTAAGAATGAATAGAATCTGTTGCCTCACTGTGTGTGAGGTTAAGGAACACTGATTCTGAAATACAGGGGAAGGAAGATGTTAAGAGGCAAGGAAATGGAGTAAGATTCACAAAGAAATGATAACTGAACAAGAAACATGACTTCCAAAAAGACGACTTTCTGTAATTGATGCAGGCCTGTCAGAGATTTCCAAACTCTCCCCTGGGTGGGACTACCACAGTTCTCTAAAGGCAGCACTCCAGTGTTGGGTGGAATGGCCCAGAAGTGATATCCCGAAGTTCCTGACTTGAATGTGTTTTTAATCAAACACAATTTGGTTCTCAGTTCCTTTTGAAAGATCCCTAGAATACTGTGTTATGGTGTTCAATGAGCCAATATTGCCTATGTTGTTGATTATTTATTTTTATTCTTGGTTGTTCAAGAGCTAGATGTATCATTTTTTAAGGAATCATTCCAGAAATTTGAAATATGTTTGTCATAATAAAGACCAGGGAAACTGTGGGTAAACAGCATCTCTACTCACTATTATGAATGAATAAACAAACAAACCAACAAGCAAATGAGTAAATAAGGGGTTGATGATGCATCCAAGCTTCAACCGAACAGCTTTATTTTCTAAATGAAAAAGGTTAAGGAAAACAGACCCTGAAATACAAGGAGCGGGAAACATTAAACAACTGTAGTTGAGAATTCCACTACAAAATTTCACCAAGTATTACTATATAGCTGATAATTCTCAAGATGGATAGATAATATCGGCAGAGGAGCAAAACTGGGATGGAAAAGATTATACATTTAATATATGTATGGGTTTTAATCTTCTACAAAATATCTAACAGGAACTATTTAACAAGCAGTGGGAATTCGGCTTTGCTGAAGTTACAGAGGGATAGACACTTGGGAGCCATCAGGATCATGGAAACAGTTGTGATCTCACAAGAAGAGCTTGTATAGGAAGATGAGATAAAAGTAAAGTCATAAGAAACACCAATAGTAAAAGATAGGAGAATAAGGAGACCGAAAACATGATAGATAATGAGTAAGCAGAAAATTAGGAAAAGCAAGGGAGATATTTTCATGGAAGGCAAAGGAGTATTTCAAATAAAGTAAAGAACTGAATAGAGGCCTATAGATTTTGATGTAACCTATGCCAGATAGTTTAAGCAGAAATGGAAACCAGAATGCAATAAAGTAAGTTGGAGAATGAAAAAGATCTGCTAGAAACCCAGGCTGTTCTGTAAAGAAGGATGCTGATGAGGACATAGAAAGGAGATATCATGTGGATAAAGCAGTCAGGAATGTTTACTGTGAGAAAAATATAAAACTTTTCTTATGGAAATAAAAAAGCTATTTTACAAAACAAATATATTTGAAAAGATATGTACGTTCATGACTTCTACAAGACATAACCCACCATCAAAAAAACAAAACAACTTGCTGAATGGGAGAAGACACTCCTCAATGATACATACAATGAGTTAAAATTCAAAATATACTAGAGGCCCAATGCACAAAATTAGTACAAGGGGCTTGGCTCTCACAGCCAACACAGCTTGCCTCAGTCCTCGTAGCCCCGGCTTCATCCCAAGGGTCGTCCGGAAGGACATCCAGAAGGTCATTTGGCTGTCCAGTCTAATTAGCATATTACATTTTTATTATTATGATAGATAAGTAACTCATATAACTTTAACACCAAAAAAAAAAAAACCCTAATAATCAAATTAAAAAATGGGCAGAGGACCTGAACAGACATTTCTCCCAAGAGGACATACAAATGACCAACAGGCATTTTCAAAGATACTCAAGATCACTAATCATTAGAGAAATGTCAAAATGGCTATCATCAATAAAACAATGAAAAACAAGTGTTAGTGCAGATGAAGAGAAAAGAGAATTCTTATGCACTGTTAGTGGGATTGTAAACTGGTACATCCACTATAGAAAACAACAGTATGAAAGTTTCTCCAAAAGTTAAAAAGAGAATTACCACATGACCCAGCAATTCTATTTCTGGGTATTTATCTAAAGAAATTTAAAACACTAATTTGAAAAGATATACACCTCTATGTTCACTGCAGCATTACTTACAACTAGAGGTACATGATATCCATGCATGGGGAGGGAGGCCGTCAGCCCAGCCTGCACCCTCTCCAATCCATGACCCCTTGAGGGATGTCCGACTGCCGGTTTAGGCCTGCACTTTTAACAGATGACAGCTGCATTGTTGTTTCTTTCTTTTCAGATTTAAACCAATTGGAATTAGTAGGTATTCAAAGTGTGTATACATTTTGGGGGGACACCCAGTATATCTCTAGTCAGTGGTAAAAGGAAACAATGGCGGGTTTGGAACCCCCAGACAGGGAACCTCACTCTCTGCATTTCTCCCTACTCCACTTTCCACCTTTGCGGGCAGCAGGAGAATCAATGTTTTCTCTCATTAACTCAGAAAAGCATGTCCTGTCACCTGCGGCCTGACACCAGTGCACTAAAGCCCTGAGTGAGTGAGGCTCAGTCAAGATGGCCTTCGCTCATGGGCGCTGCACCACAAGTGCACATTCCTCCTCTGCAGTTGCCCTGACTCTCCCGCCATTTCACTGAGAGGACGGACTGCCTCACCTCCTTTAGGTTCCCAACCTCAAACGCTGACCCAAGGCATCCTGCGCCCCCCAGATGTGTCTGTCTGCTCCTGCCTCAGCACCTGCATTAGCCCCATGGAGGTGATCTGGTTGCCGCACTGGCCTCCACGGGAACAGGGCATCACCACTCCACCCTCTCACTGTCACCTCACAGCTACCTGCTCCAATCACCCAGACACGCTCCAAAGGACATGAGCGTGCTGGAGGGGATGTGCACACATCGTGTGGGGGACATAGGTACATTGGAGTTGACAGAAGTACGGAGGAGGGGTGGGGGGAATGTGAGCACACCATGGTCTGGGACTGTTGCACACACTTATGGGGTGACAGTGTGCTGGGGACGTTTGCCTGTGGGGGGCAGGGTAGAGAGGATGTGCGCATGGGAGGCCTGTACCTGTGCAGATACACAAACCCATGCGGCACTGCCAGAAGGATGTCAATCTGGCTCTCCACCATGGCTTTCCCTGCAGTTGTGCACCTTCGGGGGCAGGAGGTGGGACTGGCGCAGCTGCTCCTCAGCACTGATGGCCCGCAGGCACTGCTTGGCATTACTCACAGCTGCCACAGCCATGTGGGGAGTACAGGCCACCCTCCGCCAGGTCCCACCTCCCCTGCCCCTAATCCCCATGCTGCAAGTCCCCGCCTACCCTCACCTGCTGCACATGCAGCCTATTGATCAGTCATCACTGAGACAGTGTCCTGACCAATTTGCATACTGCCCTATTATTAGTATAGATAGCCAAGATATGAAAGCAACCTAAATGTCCACCAATAAATGAATTGATAAAGAAGCTGTGGTGTACACATACAATGGCATATTACTCAGATAAAAAGAGAAAGTAATCTTGCCATTTGTGGCAATATGGATGGATATCTATAATATTATGATAAATGAAATGAATCAGACAGAAAAAGACAAATATCTTATATCACTTATATGTGGAATCTAAAATACAACATAAATGAACAAAATAGAAACAAACTCCTAGATACAGAGAACAGATTGATAATCACAATATGGGGGCTGGGGGAAGGAGAAATGGTAGAAAAGGTGAAAGGGATTAAGAAATACAAATTGGCCCTAGCCAGTTTGGTTCAGTGATAGAGCATCGGCCTGTGGACCAAAGGGTCTTGGGGTCAATTCTGGTCAAGGGCAAGTCCCTTGGTTGCAGGCTCCTCCCCAGCCCTGGCTCTGGAAGAGGTTCATGCACGAAGCAACCAATCAATATGTTTCTCTCACATCAATGTTTCTGTCTTTCCCTCTCTCTTCCATGCTCCCTAAAAGTCAATGGAAAAATATCCTTGGGTGAGGATAACAACAACAACAAAAAAAAGAAGTACAAATTGCCAATTGTAAAAATAGTCAGAAAAAAAAGAAATCGTCACAGGGATGTAAAGTACAACATAGGAAATATAATTAATAAGACTAATAATTATGTATGGTGTCAAATAGGTACTAATTTATTGAGATGATCATTTCATAAGGTATATAAATGTCTAATCACTATGTTGCACACCTGAAACTAATATACTACTATATGTCAACTGCAACTGAAAAACAAATTTAAAAAAATAAAAGAATGAGTCAACTCAAAAAGAGACATCTCTTATATAATAATATTTAGACATTACTGACTATTGAAGAAAGACAGAATTAATCAGATATGAGGTACCTTCCTATTCCACTACTGCTCTCTGGCCTGAACTCAAGGCAACTAAGCTGGATAGGACTGCATGTTATCACCTTCACACTCACCCTCAAAATATCCATCCCATGGAAGTGTCCTTCACTGCCCGGTTATCATTCCCTCTGAAGATTAGTTTGAACAAGAAATGCAGAAATTATATCAGAAGAGTAGGCCCTTGAAAATCTATGTCCACCCAGGTCATTTTCCCTATATGCACAATGATAAACAGAGAAATGTGATCTTCAGAGAGAAACAGAAGCTCAGAGAAAAATCAGTGCAAAGAGTATGTGGCATGAAAGGGATCAAAAAGAGAAGAGAAAGGGGAGAGAGGAAGAGGGAGTGGGGCGGGAGGGAGGTAGAGAGAGAGAGAGAAAGAGAAATAGCTATCTCAGTCCCAATCTACTGTCCCTGTTTCTACTGCAGTTTATTCCCATAAAAGCCAGTTACACATCACATGAAATGCTCCTAAATCCCTTTAATAAACCACCTGCATGTGAGCTAAGTGAATGCATTTTCTTTCCTAGCAACTAAATAATCTTGCCTAAAAAACATGGCTCCTTTTCTGATCCTTCCAATGAAATTTAGAAAACTTCCTGTACAAAGCTATGGATATTTGATGTAAATGTCCAGCTACATGCTATCAATCTTATCATGAGAAAAAGGAAGGTGATGTGGCAAATGCCTTGAATTTGCATATTACTCTATTATTAGTATAGGTAGCTAAGATATCTTGTGGAAAAGGATGAGCTTATTACAGCACTTTTTCAATCTGTGGAAGTCATTAAAACAGGCGGTTCTTTGAATCTTTCTTCAAATGCTTCTGTTCTATGCTTTATAACAAAAACAAATAATAAATATAAATATTCCTTTCATGAAAGAAAGGAACAGTAAATTATTATTATTATTATTATTATTATTATTATTATTATTCTCACCACCATACCCAGGCTCCCAGTTTCCCCAAATCAGTCTCTGAGCTTGGGGTCACCCTTTATGTCACCTCAATTTTCTAAAAGAAAACATTCCTCCTCTCCAGACTGCACTAGAAATCATATGTATCAGATAACATATGCAATCATATCTCATATATATCCAAGCCTAGGTAATAGCCTACAACAATGGAAAAGTGGAAAATCTGACCTTCCTGAGCCCCTAGACATAGACAGTGGTCCAGCTGGCCTCTCAGCCCTGGTGCAGCTGCCGGCTCTCTCTCTGTACTCAGATTTCACATGGCATCAGGTAAGTCTTTTTAGGATGTTCTTTTCACTCCCTTCAGCCCTTTCTGCTAGGTCTGGCCTAATTCCAATCCCACAAATCAATAACCAAGATGATCTGGGTCAGCAATGACTAACCAGAGAACCCCACTCTCATCCCTCCTGTTCCATCTCTGCCTCTTTATTGCCTCCCTCTGACGCCCTGAACCTGTAAATTCCCCAGGTGAGCAGAGCAACTTTTAACAATAGAGGAATGGGAAGATCGGGAAAAAAAGAGATTGTGACTTGAGGGCAGACTGTGTCTGTGTTGCTCATATTATACCCTCAGAAACTGGCCTGGGAGAAAGCATGAGGGTGTACTTGGAAAATATTGTTGAATAAATGAACTACAAAGACAGCAGGATAGTAAATCCCTCTGCCTGCACCCAATGTACTTCCCATTCTCTCAGAAGTGAGGCTTCCCAAAAAGACACAGATTCACTATTTCATCACTCTAAACCTCATCCAACTCCAAACATTACAGGAAACTGACATCATTTCTTTAAAAAAAGCAAAAGTAAGTTATCTCATACTGAGGTATCTTTCTGTAAAAAGCTCTTCTAAATGTTAATTCTAGGGTTCTTTAAAATGCCATTTATTTTCTATGACAATTCTTACAGGAAAGTTATAGGCATGTAAGTTTAATATTAATAAATCAATGTAAATATCTATCATAATGATATTATGGCTTATGTTATTAAATCATCATAAAAAACATAGAATATGAACTTACATGTTTGGACAAGTTGGGACTCTTTGAATCAACATCATACCTAAAAAATTAAAATGGGAAACTCAAATTATTTTCATAACACACAACTAGAGAAAAATATCAGCATTTTTTTAAAAAAAAACATAAATCATATAGAAAACATTCACAATTATATCAGTGAGAAGAAAAAAAAATTACTTTACAACCTCAGTAGGAGTCCTAATATTTCACTCATCAATTCTGCTGCTTGAAAAGACAAGTTTAAAACTTCTCTTTCCTGCGAAGCAATTAGTGTTCCAATGCTATTCAAAATCCCCCCAAAACTGTAATTCCTCTTCTCTGGATTGTTAAAAAAGAAACAGAAAGGCTGGTAACAGGCTGCCATTTGTTTTTGGGGGGTTTTGTTTTATTTTGTTTTTATATATATATATATATTTTTTATAGATTCGGAGAGGGAGAGACAGATACATCAAGAAGAAACATCAAGATGAGAGTGAATCATTGACTGGCTGCCTCCTGCACACTCACTACTAGGGATCAAGCCTGCAACCGGGCATGTGCCCTTGATAGGAATCAAACGCAGGACCCTTCACTCCGCAGTTGATGCTCTATCCACTGAGCCAAATGGGCACAAGCTGTGATTTGCATGCATTTTAATTCTTATTTTATATCTTATATGCTGTCGTTAACTGGGAAAGTTGGCTAAAGTTAAGGAGACATTATTTTTCCCTAATCCCAGAAATTGGAGAAAACAAGTATGTTATAGTAAGAAAAATGTGTTTCTATAGGATTACTATATGTCCTGTTTTAGACTAGTTGGTAACTGAAATAAATGATTTCCTGAAGAGGTACTAGGAAGACATCATTCACTACCACTTTGGCCCCTCTTTTTAAAGAATTCGTAGAAATGGTAAAATCATGGGCAGTCCAAACAACTAGAATTTGCCAAATTCTTAAATAGGAAAATATTTCTACTCGTTCCAGTCTTTCTTCCAAATCATATTCTTTGCACATTCCTTATGCATAGCTTCCTACAAAAAAATAACTGCCTTTTTAAAAGGTTAATTAAAGTCTTCCCTCTCACAAAGCAAGAATGTTTTCACAAAGAAACAAAGCATCTCAATTAATGAAAGGCCAAGAATCAGAGTTCACGAGTGCACTGATGCTGGACAGAGGTGCACTTAACCCCTAGTCAAGACTGTTTACCACAGATGGGCTTTAGAATTAAGTGATGCAATTCCAGCCTCAGAAGATTACTCTCCACCCAAACAGGATGCTCTGGGCACCCTCAAGAGCAGTAAGCTAGAATTTGACATTAGTATCTATTAAGGACCTGCCGATGTTAGCACAAAAAAATACGTCTTACTCAAGAAATTGTTCTTATTCAAGACTTTCTTTTTTTAAGGCTAAGACTGAAATTAGCAACTGTAGTAACACCAAAGGTGAAACATAACTGCAATGGCTCCTTCCCAAGACTCAGTCCTTGAAACTGGTTTCTGATGGACTGGGGAGACACTACATGGTATGTTCTGTTACAGGAAGCAAAAAGAAAAGAGTTTAGGTTTTCATTACAAAGATTTACCTTCAAACACAACCCTCTTCCATTGTCTTCAGCAAAGCTTTTTAAATGCTAATATCTCAAAAATGGGTAATTTATAGCTTATCTCTAAAGGCTTCAGATATGTTGAATTATAATGCATTCAAAATGACAGTGTTTTTTCTACCAAGGGCATTTTCCTGCTAACATTTCTAAAAATATCAAGACTAACTGTGGTCCTCACCCTCACAAGTCAGAATATAAATACTACATTTTAATGGTTGCAGAGTATGTGTGTGGTGTGGTGTGGTGTGGGGGGATGGGGGTGGAGGGATGGGTATGAATGCCATACTCTGCTTAAGAGGGAATTCACAGCAAAGCAGGAAGCTCAGTAGTTCACCCTGAGGACTGTGCATCCTGCTGTGCCTAAATTTACTAAGGGGAATTTTGTAAACAACTTCTTCTAGCTTCAGAAATCCTGTTATTAGAGTACCTGGTTTGGATGTATCCTAAGGGCTGTTTTCTACTACACTGTAGCAGATGTCGACTGGAATGATTTCTGTATACTGAAATTCCTACTAAGGTCCAAAGCTGAAAACAAACGAAGCTAAGTATCCCCATGCTTAGCTGGGAGCTGCCAGCGGATGAGTCAGACCCTCTCCACAAAGCTTGCTCATAAATTGACAACCTATTCCCTGCCTCTTGGGTGGGCAGGAGGCTGTCCTTTCACTGCCCAAAGCCAAGGGAAGGGAAGCTCCAAATTCTGGGCTGCCTCTGAGAAGAGGAGGACAGCATCTGGTTCCCAGGTCACCTATAGACAGAACCTCCTGCAGGTCCACCCTGTGGCTGGCTGCCAGGGAAGAGAATGTCAGTTCAGGCCCAGGAAATACCTGCTGAGAGCTGAGGAGCAAGGAACAATGGTCTATTTAGTCCCTCCTCCAGGATGAGGAAGACAAGCAGAGTGCTTAACACAGATCCCTGGAGGCTGGTACCCTCTACTATTTCCATTTTTGAGGAGGTAGGAGAGCCACATCTTTGCCTCCCCACTCCCCTAACTTTCTACTCTTCCACCTCCCTTCTCTCCTACAAGTAACTGAGAGGATAGCTCCAATGGAGAAGAGAGGTCGTGAATTATGTTTGGGATAAAGGTTTTAAAGTGAAGAGTGCATAAAGATTCACAAAGTGAGATGGTTCTAATAAAAAAAAGTCACTCAAAAGTCATAAATTTAGATTATTAAATAAGGGATTCCTTAACCAATAGAAAAAACTGGAATTGTCAGAGTTGGGACAGTTATTGGAAAACTTAAAATATATATATTTTTTTATACTGGAGTAACAAGAAGCTTTCACTTTTTCAATGTCTATATTATTTAAAGTTTATAATAAATATGTATAACTTCTAAATGATAGAAAATAATACAAATAAATGAGAAAGAAGAAAGAAAAAGGGAAATAAAGAGAAAAAACAAAGAACCCTGAAATAGTGGCTGATTTTCAGATAAAGTTTAGTCTAAAATAGAGGGAAAAATTCAGGGGGTACCATGCTGATGTAAGAAAAAAGGAAGATGGATTTTAAAGATTATTCTGAAGGCCCTTAACAATGAGAAAATCAAATTGCATTCAACCTGATTTATATGTTTTTAAATAACAACACTATATGCATGATAAACATGGTCAGGAAATCATGATATTTCACTATGTGTTTTGTTTTGTTTTTCTCAGGAGCCTCATTTTTATTATTCTAAAGGGGGTTACAAGGAAATAAAAACCAAATGGGGCATAAAAATTTTTGATAAATATAATGAATACTTAGAACACCTACAAGTCTTGAAGGAAAGAAGCCAATATAAAATACTGTGTTTTGAAACAAGCACTGCAGGTTATTCTATTAGACACATTTCAGAGAAAAATGAGAAACACTGCCAGCAATAGAGACCTTTTAATTACATAGGGAGGCAAACTATGACTTTTTCAAATAAAACTTTAAAAGTCTTTATAAATTGTGACAGCATAGTATACTTCATTGTTTTCAGCTATCTATACTAATAAAAGTCTAGGTGGTCCTTGCACCCTCACATCATCACAAAATGGCTGCACCCATATCATCACAAGATGATCATCATAACAAGATGGACACCACAAGATGGCCGCCCCACATCATCACAAGATGGCCACCCCACAATGTCACAAGATGACTGGGGGCAATTAGGCCAGCAAGGGAGAGCAGTTGAGGGCAATCAGGCTGGTAGGGGAGGGCAGCTGGGGGTGATCGGGCCTGCAGGGGAGGGCAGTTGGGGGTGATCAACAAGGCAGGGGAGCAGTTAGACATCAATCAGGCTGGCAGGGGAATGATTAGGGGGTGATCAGGCTGGCAGGCAGAAGCAGTTAGGGGAAATCAGGCAGGCAGGCAGGCAGGCGAGTGTTTAGGAGCCAGCAGTCCCGGATTGTGAGAGGGATGTCTGACTGCCGGTTTAGGCCCAATCCAGGGATTCAGTCAGACATCCCCTGAGGGGTCCCAGATTGGAGAAGGTGCAGGCTGGGCTAAAGGACATCCCCTCCAGTGCATAAATTTCGTGCATCAGGCCTCTAGTTTAAAAATCACATTACTCTTTTTAAATACTTGTGATGTTCATAAACTCTCTTTAATTATTTCAATATTTTAAGCACATATTATAACATGGCATACTTTTCCTTCTCAATAGATTTCCTTAACAAAATCCAGGAAGTTCAACAATCACCACAGTTTATCTCTATGGAACAAAACCTCAATGATAATATCTTATAAGCAGACTGATTCCAGATTCTCTGTGAATAGGCAGTTGATGTTAACAATAGTATTTTAATATGGTTGATAGAGTATCAAAAATCCAAGAATATTGAAAATACCAAAATTATCAAGCATCCCAGGCCTTGGAAATATGAGGCCATGAGGTGATAAAAGAAACCACAGTTAAGCAGGGATGCATATTACTATATAAAGAGGCAGCTAAGAGAAACTCAAAGATCTGAAAGATATTCCCTAGGAATAGATGAGATCACTGTGGAGTATAGGCAGAACTTGCAAGATTAAGGCATAGGACAGTGTGAAAGTATGTCTATATACACTGCTCAGCATTCTGCATGGTTAAGTTGTTCACTTACTATTTCAACAAACATATAACCCAAAACCTGTAAAATGCAAAGCAATATGATGACAATGCTCAGCTTACATGATAAATAAAATTAATCTGGTTTCCTGGCAATATGACCTAGTATTCAGTGCAACCATAGGACCCAGCCTTAGGTTATTAAAATTACCTTTAAATATTAATTATTTTAAATGCAAATTTTAGTAGAACTTACAAGTCAAAACGAAGATTCTCTCTTTCTTCAAAAAAGTAGTCCAGAATAAATTTTCTTACAAAATCCGGATTAAGTGTATTATCAATTACTTCAGTCCTTCCAAACTGTTGAGAGGGAGAGAGAGGTTAAATCAAGCCTTGCATTACTTTTATAGTATAATACTTAGTATTAACATAGTTCCTTGAAAATATAAACAACAAATGTCCAAGTAATTTGATAAAATAAAGCCCTTCAGAAAGTTTTCAGAGATTAAATCATTCCCTCTTATTTATGGAAATCAGAAAATGAGCACTGAGTTCATTCAAATCACTAGAAAAGCAGCTTCTGAAAATTCATGTAAAAGGCTGTAATACTTTTTCCCCTTTGCTCCCTATTGGAACACCAAATCCCTTTCTAATAAAACAAAGTTATTTCTATCTTAATTTTAAATTCATCAGATATATTTTGCCTAAACTAGTGCATAACTCATCCAAGCAACATGTATTCTTACACTCTGAGGAGTCAAAGTATTCTTAATCAAGCAATCCTCTACACCAGTGGTCTCCAACCTTCGGACCTCACAGAGATGATGGGGGCTCAGACCAGGCTAATGAGCAGTAGTAGGGGGAGAGAAGTGATCAAATTCTTATATTTGGAGGTAGATCCAACAGGATGTAAGTGTGAGAGAGGAAGTAAGGATAGAGTCAGGATATGTGGGCACTTGCCTGGAGAACTCCAGTGGTCTTCGGACCACTGGCTGGCGATTTCTGTTCTACACAATACAGTGATTAGCCATGTTTGGGGGAGAAATTTTTTTATACTCTATTATACACTTCAATCACTTGTGTGTTTTTTTTTGTTTGTTTGTTTTCATTGTTATGGTATCTAGACAGCCAACATGGAATCTATGATTCTTACACATTTTAAACTAGTACATTGCATTTTTACTCAGAAAAAAATAAGTTTCTCCAACTTAGGGGAAGTGAAACCAAGAAATAAAACTCCATATCTAGTCTTTCTTCCTTTCTTTTCAATGTAAAGGAAGGCCACCAGGCACACGTCCTAAGATCAAGCAGAAATATAAAATTTATATCTCTTTTTTGTATTAGGCTCACATTCTTACCCTCCCATTGTCATGGAATTCTAATGAGGGAATTTGAACCTCTGGTTCTGAACAGCATTATGCATGCTGTCTTATCAGAGAACCAACTTTTATTCAAGTTCAAAGAAAAAACTATGCTTTTAATAGGAGTAAAAGATCTGTGTTAATCCACTAAAAAGTGAAAGTTATGAGCTTACATGAATTTTGATAATGAAATGTTGGTACAAAATACCAATGACAAAGAATTTACTATGGCTATTGCTAATTATCCAAATAAGAACTAGTTTGCAGACAATGTTTTAAATCATGGACAAATATCATATAGACAAACTATAACCAAGGTAACTAAGTCAACATTTCCAAAATACTGAGCATTTACTCTGAACAATAATAATGATGACAGCCACTATTGACTGAGTACTTACTTGGTTCTAAGCACTTTTCACATATTACTTTAAATTTTTATCATAACCCTGAATAGTGAGTAATATCTGCCCCACTTTAAAGATTACAGAATTCAAGCAGAGGGTCCGAGCCTAAGTCACTGTGGCTACTAAGTCTACATTCTCTCTAGGTCTAAAGAGAACATGCTACCTGAAAAGCTCCCACAATGAGCTTATCCATGGTTCCCACTTTCAGGGAATAGGAACAAGAACATGTACCTAACAGCCCCAGGCAGGCAGTGCAAAGGTCAAGAGGTGTGAATCTGAACCAGAGAAAGTCCGAGCCCTCCCAGCCTTCCTACTGCCTGAGGGTAAAATGGATTCTAGGCCAGAGCATCAAATGGGCAAATCCTAGTACACAATAGTCTCAAAGAGACACTCAGCCAGTAATCATATTCCCCAGTGCCCAAATCCTTCTTGTGGATTTCAACCCAGGCCCATACCCGAGGGTAAGAAGATAAGTACAGTTCCCAAAGATAAACCCCATTGAATTGCAAGGGCCACTGAACCATTACAATCCACAAACCTGTTTCTTAGGGAACATTGGCTTGTCAGCAATATGGGCATTCTATCTCAAGTGAAGATTAATATGTAGCGATTAAAGTTTTAGCTAATCTCCTATAAATTATTAACATCTATTACCATATGCCTCTCTCACATAGCCCTGAAATTGCTTTTGATGATATCACCAATAAATAACCTTCATATTGCTAAATCCAGTGGTCATTTTGGGGGCCTCCTCCTATTAGACTGCTCAGCAGCATTTGACACAGCTGTCCACTCCTTCCTTTCTGAAGCCAGCTTTTCTGGCTTTGTGACAGCGCACTACCCTGTTTCTTCCCTCTTAGATTCTCAGTGCAATCTCTCCTTGTCAAAGCACAATTCTTGGACCTCTTCATCTCTCTTTATTCTTTCTTTAATTAGGTTATTTTATCTGCTCGATTGACTTTACATCCTATCTACTGGGTGATAACTCCCAAATGTGTATCCTTAGCCCAGAATCAACTGAGTATACAATTATACATACAACTGTCTTCTTACACATTCAGCTGTCTTACAGGCCCTTCAGAATTATCATCTAAACTTAAACGTTTATTTTAAACCACCAATGCTGGTGCTTACCAAATCTACCCTTTGTCAATAAATCACACAACTATCTACTTGAATCCACAGATAAATGAGAGTCATTCTTCTCAACTTCTCTTCAGCACCATTTCAGTAATTGTCAACTCCAACTCTAAAAACATCTTTACTTCTCTCCATAGCTCCTGCCATTAGATTAATTCAAGCTTTCATCTTTCCCATGATCTCTTCAAGGGCCTCCAAACTCACATCTCTCATTATTCTTGTTCTCTCTCAAACTCATCCTCCATATAACATCAAGAGTAATCTGCCGAGACCGGTTTGGCTCAGCGGATAGAGAGTCGGCCTGCGGACTGAAAGGTCCAGGGTTCGATTCCGGTCGGGGGTATGTACCTTGCTTGCGGGCACATCCCCAGTAGGGGGCGTGCAGGAGGCGGCTGATCGATGTGTCTCTCTCTCATCAGATGTTTCTGACTTTCTATCCCTCTCCCTTCCTCTCTGTGAAAAATCAATAAAATATTTTTTTTAAAAAAAGAGTAATCTTCTAAAAAATGAAAGCACAGAAATGTAATTTCATCACTCTAAAAGTCTTTATTGGCTTTCCATACTACTTGAAATAAATATTTTCTTTTGTGTACAGAGCCTGGACCCATCTACCTCTTGACCTTCATCATGAGCCATTATCCCCTCTTTCTCTTTGCTCCACAACTGGTCTTCCTTTAGGTCCCCTTGAACACCATATCCTTTCTATCTTATGGCCTCTGCACCTGCTCTTTCTTCTTCCTAGGACTCTCTTAACCCTACTCTTTTATTGCTGACTTTTTTTCATCCTTTAAGCCCCTGTTTAGTTGTCAGCATTCTGGCTCTATTTGACACCCACTTTAAAGTTAGTCCCTACCTCTAAACTTACTCTTCTTATGGAACCTGGTGTTTTTTCTTCTTCCATAAAACTTATGCTTTGGAATTACAGTTTTATTTGTTTGCTTGTTTTATAATTCCCTCACCAGACAATTGAGCTCCATGAAGTCACAGGATGTACATATATTTGACTTACATCTGTACAAAATTGAACAAATGGCTAACTAAAGGAAATATGCAACTTAGTGTTCAGAGAAAAAATATAAATGTATAGTATATCAATTTTTATTAAAATATAAGTTTACTAGAAGCCCGATGCATGCAGAGTCGTGCCAGAAGGGGCCTTCCTTTCCCTGGCTGTCAGCACCGCTTTCCTTTGGCCAGAGTAGTCTTTCTACCTTTCTATACTGCTCAGAGGCCCAGAGTGCCCCCAGCCATTTGAAGGCTGTGTATACAAATTAACCTCCATCTTTGGTGGGTTAATTTGC
Organism: Lasiurus cinereus; assembly: GCA_011751065.1. Taxonomy (NCBI): domain Eukaryota; kingdom Metazoa; phylum Chordata; class Mammalia; order Chiroptera; family Vespertilionidae; genus Lasiurus; species Lasiurus cinereus. Next base: position 14,384,423 of record JAAGEH010000311.1, on the reverse strand, counting down.
ATAATCACTCCTGATTGGCTGTAGGTGTCATGAAAGTATGGTCAATTAGCATGTTTGTCTATTATTAGGTAAGATGTGTATACAGATAAAAAACAAGGTGTACTAAAATATAGATATTACCTTCTAATTATTTTTATTATGTATTTCTGGGTTTTACTAATATCTTACAATGAATATATTTTACTTTTAAAATCAGAAACATAAACCTTTTAAACACTGTTCCTCAGATACATTATGATTAGTTCAGCTCATGGGAAATATGTTGGTTCTTTCCCAGAGGCTAGAATTATATTAGCTACCCACCAAGTGATTAATCTTTATGACTTGAAATAAAATTTGTTTTAGCTAATGCCTTATATTACTAAATAAAATTTTTCTAATTGCCAGAAAAATGTAGTTACATACAATGCTATGCAGTTCCAAGGGGGATTAGAATTTTGAATAAAGACAATTATTATTAATATTTATGATGGTACACACCTAAAAACAGCTACATTTGAAAAAATTGTAACTTATATGCTCAAAAGCCTTTTCTGAATATCAATAATACTGGACTGTCAGAAGTGCCTACAAACCTGATTATAATAATCTCTGGCACAATGACCTTATCCAAATATGTGAACAGTCAAGCAATTTTACATAATTGTACAGTATTAAGTTTCATCATCTCACACAATTCAAAAAATTGTTAGATGTTCTTTTGCTCACCAAAAGTGAGAGCTTTCAGTCATTTGAAAAAAAAATATATATATATATAAACTGTTACTCTTGATAGAATACAAAACATTGTTTCTTATAAAACTTTAAGCAAAAAATAAAAACAATTCACAATCAAGACTTTGAAAGTTTTCCTTTGTTTTATGTTTGTGCTAATCGGATAAATACGTACTTTTCCAATTTAGGAACAAATCTTGCAGAAAATGATGGAATGGAAATATTCCTGATTTGTAAATGAACTAATTGTTAGACTGTTTCAGAGGAGCAGTACTGGAAAGAACATTCATCTATTTATGGCACTAAGCAGATGAACTCTTGTTTTGAGAAATATGTTCAGAAATGTTTAATATATTGTGAAGGCCATGAACAACCACCTAGCATCATATTCATTTTTCAACTAAAGTAAAAATGATGAAGGTAAAAGGTCACCTGGACCAGCACACATCTTTAATTCAGTTGTTATATTACAATTACATCTTAGTAGTGATGAAAGAGAGGACAGTTGCCAGAGATTAGAGTATTAGATAAATTGAGTAGTGTAGACATACTAGTAAGATAAATTCAATAAAAAGAACCTCAGTTTAAGACTATACACATTCAACCTGCATAGAAGATACCAAGTGGAAGCACATGTACAAGTGCAAGAACACAAACTCAAAACTGAAGATTTACATTATTACACAACTGCTCTTGAATGTTAAACATCAGGATTACCAGAGAATCCATGGACTTTTTCTTCTAAGGGAAAGAGATGAAGTTCTGTCATGTAACTCATTATCTAAAACTTTTTTGGGAAGGAGTAAAAACTAAAAATCTTAAACTCAATTATAAGAATTCAAGAGGAAGGAACATTTCCAAGCTCATTCTATGAAGCCAGCATTACCCTAATTCCAAAACCAGATAAAGACAACACAAAGAAGGAGCATTATAGGTCAAAATCCCTCATGAATATAGATGCCAAAATCCTCAACAAAATTCTAGCAAATCGGATCCAACATTAAGATCATACACCATGACCAAGTAGATTTATCCCAGAGATGCAAAGATGGTACAATATCCACAAATCAATAAACATGATATATCAAATAAAGAAATTGAGACATAAAAATCACAGTCATATCAATTGATTCAGAAAAAGCATTTGATAAAATCCAACACCCTTTCCTAATAAAAACCCTCAGCAAAGTAGGAATAAAGGGATCATACCTTGACATCATAAAAGGCTTATATGACAAACTTACAGCCAACATCATACTCAATGGGCAAAAACTAAAACCATTTCCCCTAAGAGGAATAAGACAGGGATGCTCACTTTCACCATTCCTATTCAACATAGTACTAGAAGTGCAAGCCATAGCAATTAGACAAGAAGAAATAAAAGGTATCCAAATTGGAAAAGACATAAAGTTGTCATTATTTGCAAATGATATGATACTGCACATAGAAAACCCTAAGACTCAATTAAAAAAATTATTAGACTTAAAAATGAATTTGGTAATGTAGCAGGATACAAAATTAACACCCAGAAATCTATGGCATTTTTATATACCAATAGTAAACTTACAGAAAGAGATTAAAAAATAATCCCATTTACCATTACACCAAAACAATTAAAATACCTAGGAGTAAATTTAAGTAAGGAGTTAAAAGACCTATGCTCAGAAAACTACAGGACACTGAAAAAAGAGACAGAGGAAGACATAAACAGATGGAAGAACATACCAAGTTCATGGACTGGTAGAATCAACATCATTAAAATGCCCATACTACCCAAAGCAATCTATAAATTCAATGCATTCCCCATTAAAATATGAACAGCATATTTCACAGACCTAGAATGAACTCTCCAAAACTTCATCTGAAATAAAAAAAGGACCCTGAATACTATAACAATCCTGAAAAAGAACAAAGTAGAAGGGTTCTCAATACCAGATATCAAGTTGTATTACAAAACTACTGTTCTAAAAACTCCCTGATACTGGCGCAAGAGCACATATAGACCAACAGAATAGAATAGAGAACCCAGAAATCGACCCAGACCACTATGCTCAATTAATATTTGATAAAGGAGGCAAGAGAAATAAAATGGAGTCAAGACAGTCTCTTCAATAAATGGTGTTGGGAAAACTGGACAGATACCTGCAAAAATATGAAACTAGACCACCAACTTATACCATACACAAAAATAAATTCAAAATGGATAAAGGACTTAAATATAAGATGGGAAACCATAAAAATACTAGAGGAATCCATAGGCAGCAAAATCTCAGACATATGCCGAAGGAACTTCTTTACTGAATCTACTCCTAGGGCAATGGAAACTAAAGAGAAAATAAACAAATGGGACTACATCAAAATAAAAAGCGTTTTCACAGCAAAAGAAACCATCAACAAAACAACAAGAAAGCCCACTGCCTGGGAGAACATATTTGCCATTGTTATCATGATAAGGGCTTAATTTCCAACATCTACAGGGAACTCATTCAACTCAACAAAAGGAAGATAACCCAATCAAAAACTAGGCAACAGACCTAACTAGATACTTTTTGAAAGACAGAAGGAAGGCCAAGAGGCATATGAAAACATGCTCAAAGTCACTAATCATTTGAGAGATGCAAATCAAACAACAATGAGGTACCATCTCACACTTGTCAGAATGGCTGTCATCAACAAATCAACAAAGGAGAAGTGCTGGAGAGGATGTGGAGAAAAAGGAACCCTTGTGCACTGCTGGTGGGAATGCAGACTGGTGCAGCCACTGTGGAGAATAGCATGGCGTTTCCTCATAAAACTAAAAATGGAACTTTCATTTGACCCAGTGATCCCACTTCTAGGAATATATCCCAAGAAACTAGAAACACCAATTAGAAAGGACATATGCACTCCTATGTTCATAGCAGCGCAATTCACCATAGCTAAGATTTGGAAACAGCCTAAGTACCCATCAGCAGATGAGTGGATTAAAAAACTGTGGTACATCTACACAGTGGAATTCTTTTCTGTTGTAAAAAGGAAGGAACTCCTACCATTTGCAACAGCATGGATGGAACTGAAGAACATAATGCTAAGTAAATAAGTCAGTTGGAGAAAGATAAATATCACATGATCTCACTCATTTGTGGAATATAATGAACAACATAAACTGATGAACAAAAATAGATAGAGAGACAGAGAAACATTGATCAGATCCTCCATCCTCAGAGGGAAAGCAGCGGAGGATGGGGGTAAAGGAGAGAGATCAACCAAAAGACTTGTATGCATACATAAGCATAACCAATGGATACAGACACCAGGGGGGTGAGGGCATAAGCGGGAGAGTGGGGGGCACTGAGGGAGATAAGGACACATATATATACCTTAATCAATAAAGAAAATTTTAAAAAAGGAAGAAGACAAGTATAAAATCTGAAGGCTTTATCCAGATTTTACATTACTATAGATCAATGTCATTATAGAAATAGATGTATATGTACATACATACACACAGAGGGAAGAAGGGAGGGAGGGAGGGAGAGAGGGAGGGAGAGTGAGTAAGAGAGAGAGAGAATGAGAAGTGACTTCCTTCTAATATTCTTGGTTAAGACAGAGCATCTCACATAAGGGATTATTTTCACTTTTTAGGATCTTCTATTTTTAGGAACGAACCTGAATTATTAACCATTAAAAAAAAAAAAGACACCTTGATCATGTCATGTAATTGTTATATATAAAATATAGAAAGGACAAACTCTATCAATTTTTAAAATTAGATTATTTAATGTTAAAACCTTATTTAAAACATTTTAACATTCAATATACTTTTAAAATATTTTAAGGAACTTCTCTTACCATGTCTTTGCTTGCTGTTAATCCTATGATTAGTGACATGTTTTTAATATCAGAAAAAGGGGTGGGGGAAATGGACTCAATTTATCCATGAGGTTCTTACTGGTGATTATAGGTTAATTTTATCACAGATCTGTTAGCTTATCATTTATGTGATTCAAAATATTTTTAAATAAATTGGGCAAATTATTACTTTAATTATTTTAAATTAAATTAGATTGCCCATTTATTTTAAAATAGGTTATTTTATTTAGATGGTTATCTAAATTCTATTGAAAATAAACTTTCAAAATGTAATACCAACCCTGTTATTTTTGAATATGTAAAAGCAATTCTTCACACATACATAATAAAGGTTGTTTACTGACAGTCATTAAAAAGTAGGCAATCATGTATTTAAAATACTCAAAACTAACATTTCATAAATTTCTCAGAAATTCTCCAAATTAATCATTCCTATAATTTGTCCTAGCTTAGCTGTCCCCCCAGATGCAAAAGTAAATGCATTCTGGAAAAATATAAAATCGACCAAAGCCTCAAGTTATCTCTAATTTGTCTTATTCAATATTCAGTGATTATTACAAATTTGTCAATTATACCTTAAAAATTTTGGGAAAAATCTAAAATAAAATAAAAAATTTCCAGACTAATCCACAGCGCTCTTTCCAAGACTAGCATGGCTGACATGGAAATCTAAATCAGTGTGCATAGTATTTTCCTTAGGGACACGCAATGTATTTTTGCTAAAACAGTAACTCTTTAAGACTGACTATGCATGCCACAGAATATATTAGTTTTACAAAGTTCTTTCAACCACATGCTGCACAACTGTGCTTGCAAGAGAACATCAAATGTCTTCTGCTACAATCCCCTCTGTCACAGTGGAAAAATCATAATACCTACAGTGAGAACTCTTCAAATGTCTAAAGTAATATGATCCATACAGAGCAAATACATGTTTAGCAGTACAATATAATTTAAAAGTTGTTTTAAAAAAGAAAAAAGAAAGTCTAACCAAGCAAAAATATTCACTTGTTCTGCAACAGGACCCTCAATACCTTTGCAACAGTGTTGCCCAAAGACTGTGGGGAGCTTCCTGTTTCCTATATCAATAACTTGAGATGTTTCACTATCATATTTCTACAGAACAAAAAGGAGAAAATGAATACTCCTAAGCTCTAGGAGGTAAATAGAATGTTTTCAACAGATGATTCAAATTCTAAAATATGCTGTTAAAGTTAAGATATAAAGCAACACAGCCCAGCTGTCACAGCTCAGTGGTTAAACACTGACCTATGAACCAGTAGGTTCAATTCCTGGTCAGGGCACATGCCCCGGTTAAGGGCTCCATCCCCAGTAGGGGTGTACAGGAGGCACCAATCAATGATACTCTCTCATCATAAATGTTTTTATCACTCTCTCCCTCTTCCTCTCTGAATAAAAAAAATACATATTTTTTAAAAAAATATAAAAAGCAGCACAAGCATTTGGTTCTCAGAACTAATTTACACCCCACATAAATGTCCTCACATGAAAACTGTGACCTTTGTACCAAAATGATTCTAAAGGGATTCTTCCAACTCATAAATTCTGAAACCATGCAGTGTGTGCCCATGTCTGAGGCTATCGTCAAATTTATCCTTTCAACAAATATTAACTGAGCACCTTCTAAGATTAAAGCCCTCTCCCAAATGCAGTAGCACAGGAGCTTGACCTTTCAGGAACACTGAGTTAAGAAGTGATGATAAGATGTAGAAGAAAATGTTGTTTGTTGAATTATATAAAGTAGAAGGTGACAAGGACCTGAAGGGAGATACCGAAGTTATGGAATTTCAAAGGTGCAAGGAGGAAATTCTAGTTGTGAACATTAGAAAAGACCAATAGGTGAAGTAACATTTAAACTGTGCTAGGAAGAAGTGTCTCGTCCTTTTGGATGATGTGTGTTTATATATCATTCAGATGTTATTCAGTATGGAGATGAGTAAGTGTGACAAGAGCTCAATGTCAATGGAATGAAGCAGAAACAGCGTCTAACAATAACCATCAGCTCATGGCAATAGAATTGCTTCCAAACTACAATTACTGTGGGTTACAAACAATCTGAGCTTGCCTTCTTTGATCGCACACTAACTTAGGAAATCTTGGAAACCAACTCTATAATTTTACATGTTTAAAAGTAATTCACAAAATAGATTACTAATGGATAACTAAAATTTAATGCAAAGGAGTTAATTGCAACATTTTCAGAAGCTCTCAAAGTTAAGTGTGCATCCTTAGGGATATTACTTTGCTATTTCCACTTGCCACTAAGAGGTTTTCGTATTTTCATAATTCATGGTACTTAAGTATCATTTCTAGCTCCAAAATCACTATGCACTAAAATGTAATTTTTTAAAGATCCATTACTTTGAGAGCTTTTGATAATTCACAATCATTAAATAGAATTTACTGATGATATACAAGTAATTCTAATAGTGTCAGACATAATTTTAAAATTGCAGATTTCAGCTATAGAATAAATTAAAATAATCTTTCCATCACTTTATTTGGAGCATTTGTTTCAACATGTTAGGTTTCTTTTTATTTTTTTACTCCTCTTTAATATCTAAAAGTAATTCATCACAGAATATAAAATCATGTGGCTAGTTACTACACATTTTTTAAGAATACATCTAAATTCAAATACAAATACAACCACTATATTATTGATATAGTGCTGACACCTAAATCAGGAACTTGATTGCATAAACATACTGATGTTCCTGATAAAATTCTCATTTTATTCTCATTTTATTGCATGCTCCCTGAGGTAGAAATATTGTCTATTTTAAAATATTACACATCACTACAGCTGAGAGCCACCCAGTAAATATAGGTTAAATTGATAAATGGGTAAATATATTTAAAATTATTAATTAAGCATCTATAATATAATTTTACTTGTCTGATTCCAAATATTCTGAGAATAATGATCAAGGCTGTTCAAACCAGTCCTCCGCAAGGTATGAGTTATTTTAAGCTGAAAGCAATCGAGACCTTGAGGGCTCAAGAGAACCTTCTACCTCTTTTAAAGAATTTAAATAAGTTATTATCACCAGAAATAACTTTTTATGATCTGTCTATAGGTAAGGCAAACTTTTTAAAAATATATTACACTGATATTTTACAGAGAGGAAGGGAGAGGAATAGAGAGTTAGAAACATCAATGAGAGAGAGACATCGATCAGCCATCTCCTGCACACCCCCTACTGGGGATGTGCCAGCAACCAAGGTACATACTCTTGACCGGAATCGAACCTGGGACCCTTGAGTCCACAGACAGATGCTCTATCCAATGAGCCAAACAGGTTAGGGCAAACATTTAATTATTGACCCCACGTTACAGAGGGGGAACAGAGACAGTGAGAGGACAGGTGCTTCTTTTCATCCGGCAATGACCTTCCTCACCTCTGAAGCCCTAAGGTGCCTTATCTCATCCTAAGCTCAGAATGCCATATATACCTCATTTTACTTTTCTATTTCCACTTGCCACTAAGAGATTTTCATATTTTCATAATTCATGGTACTCAAGTATCATTTCTAGCTCCAAAATCACTATGTGTAGCTGAACCCCTTGGGTATGTTGGGTCTGTTACTCTCCCATACATGCGGGGCTCCCATATATACATTTGTAATTAAATCTGGATATTTTCTTTTGTTAATCTGCCTCCTCTCTATTTGATTATTAGACCAACCAGAAGAAGCTAGAAGGGTGAAGGAAAGTCCCCCCACCATTCTCCACATACACACCTTATTATACTGGTTTTTGCTATTATATTTTAAAATAATGTACAATACTTAAAAGATACTTGGGTGAACTGATGAGTACCCAACATAAAATCAGAGACTTGGGAGGAAATTAGAGCCAATCAAGTGCAACTTCTTACCTGGTAAATCAGTCTAACACCTGTTTGAATGCAGGACAACCACTAGAGTCCCAGGGTACAGTTCTAAAAACCCATTCTACCATGGGATACTCTAATTGTTACAAATGTCTTCTTCACAGTGGACTACATAAATCCTCTTTGTCCTTCCATCCTTTGGGCCAAACTTTTTGTTTCCCTTTTTTGTTTGTTTGATTGTTTGTTTCAATGTCAAGTAAGTATAGCACCATTTTTAAATGAAAAGGAGAATTTGAGGATAATTATTATGACTAGTCTATTCAGAGTCTTTGTATTTTTCAGGTTAAACATTCATTCATTGATATGGCATAGCTTCCATACCTTTCTTCAAGATGGTAGCCCTCCTTAAATACACATTTAGCCTTTGAATGGTTGAAAAATAACACTTTAGATTTGCTCCCACCAAAGCAAAATTCAATAGAGTTTGATTCAATGACATGAAATTTGCCAACACAACCATTTTTGACCTACAAAAATGACAATTTCATATAGCTCGACATAATAGCATTATCTTCCTTGATGTAAGCACTGCACATCCATCAATGAATCCTCAGATTGCATTAGCTTTTTAGCAGCTGTATAACATCACAGCTTTATATTAGGTTTGAGGCCAAGTAAATCCCTTAGGTCATTTTCCCATCAACTTGTGCAATGAATTTTACGGAATTTATAATGCAAGAATTTACTTACCTGCCACTTACTAGTTTTATTATGCTTATGAATATTTTTGATCTCTTAGAGTTCCAATGTATCTAAAATCATATAGTGTTACTATATGCCAGATGCATAGTCATTATGAGTGGTTCAATTTCATCCTCGGAGTAACCACACGAGCTAGAATCACTATCTTGTTCCCCACGTTACAGAGAGGGAACAGAGACAGTGATAGGACAGGTGCACTCCCTTAATCGCTATATCACGCTGGCGCTCAAAATAAGGAAACTGTCTTTCTCAAGTGGTTTGGGATAATTGAATAATATACATAGTGTATTTCACTTTTCCATCTCTTTCCTTTATCGAGCATGTTCAATTAGCCGCTACACGCAAGAGATTTTAGCTACAAAATGCTTGTCTCTTGCACCTGGCATTTCGTTTCTATTCTTGCAGGTCATTCTCTAATTCTTAATACTTTTAATTATTTTGCAATTCTGCCTATTGAAATTGCCTCTTAACTGGTATTTCCCCATATTGTCCATCAGCCTTCCACTCACTCTATACGATTCTGTGTCCTATTTCTTGTCACTGTCTCAATTTCTATTTTGTTTTTATAACCCCATTTAAGTATTATTGCCTCTTACTAGTACTTTCTATTCCTTCAATGAGAAAAAATAAACAGGTACAATATTGTTTCCTGTTTTTATTTTTATTTATTTATTTTATCCCATCACCACGTATCCCCCATAGATTCTCTTCCACCTCTTCCCTCATCCCTCCAACATCAGTCACCACATTATTGTTTTGTAATTACACCATTTTCCCTTAAATAGTAGGCCTCCCTCTCCTATTATCTTTCCTTCAGAATCAAACCTAAAAGAGTAGTATTAAGCTCCAAAGATCAATTTATAGAATGTCCTTCCATTAATAAAACCAAAATATAAAGGGTGGGATAAGAAAAGGGTTCTAGAAAGCAAGGTGGTCGAATAGCAGAGGCGCTGAGGCCATATGGCCTGGGTTGAAATCTCTGTCTTTTACCACTGCAAAATTCTTGTCAAATCACTTAAGATTCCTGTGCTTCCATTTTCTTGGGGGCAAAATAAGGTTGAAAATAATATCTACCCTTTAGGGCTGTTGTGCAAATAAAATTAGTCAATATATCTAAAGGGCTTACAACGTCAGTCATTATTATCACAAAAGACCTTGTAAATTAAGTAAGAAATCTGTATCTCATTGCTTAAGCATCAGGAAAGCCTCATCATTAGGCATATGCTCTGGTCCAGATGCCTATTCCTGTACCTATGGGTTTTATCTCAGTTCCTTTATTGGTCCCTCAAGTAATGCTATTTTCTAAACACTTCTGGTAAATGCTCAGCCCTATCTAGCCTGACCTATGGTCAGTCAGCAGTTCCACTGCATTGTCCCAGGCCTTTGAGAAAATGAACTGTAGAGCAAATAACAAAAGAAAAGCATTACCCTCAGGCAAATAATCAAAGGAATAACAAGACAGAGGGACATAGACTCATAAGAAAACAAAAGATAACATGGGTCTGAATAAAGGAGACGGCTTATCTGAGATTTTTTTTTATGAAAAAGAATTCATAACATTCAATAACCGATTAAATGAGAGAGGTGTGGGAAGAGAGTCAAGGATGGCTGCAAAAATTGCAGTTGGATATTTTGGCTGGTGATGTTATCAACTAGATTTGGAGTGAAGAAGAAGCAAGCCTGGTGAGCTGACACTTGTCTATGCAGAGTTTAACGTAAATATCGAATAACCAGAAACAATTAGATAAGAGAAAACTGGTGCTCAGTATCCCACCTACCCATTATCAATAGATACATTTTTTGAATTGGATTGTTCTCCCAGTTTCGAGGATAAATTATAATGATCTAATCTTGCCTTCTCTCTCATGATTGAGACACATGGGTAAAATGGCTGGCTGAAAAGCAATCTGTGGCAACAAATAGCACGGATCTCACCAGGGAAATCTCACCAGAAACTGTAACCTCATTAAAACAACACACTTAATTCCTGGGGTAACCAGCAGCTACAAGCAGATGGAAAGGCCTTTCCTTTGAATATGCTCCCCTCTCCTCCAGCATCCATGCTTTCATCAGAACCCAGACATACATTAGAAAGTAAATGGACTAAAATAGACATGTTGACTCATTGTCTTTGCTTTACTAAACAAAGTATATTTGTATTAGGAAATTGAGTTTCTACTTTATTTTCAAATAATAAGTTACTAAATGGCAATGAACAGGTGATAGTTGATATCATGCAGTACACTTAACCACCCACCCCACACCCTGCCCCGGTATTTTAGAAAATCAGAAGTCAACCGGTAAAAGTAAGACTTTGGTTACATAAGAATTGTAACACATTAGATTTACTTTTGACTGAGGAAAATACAAGTTTCAAGACTAAAATATTCCACAGGAAAGTCATAAATGAGCCAAATATTCAACATTATTAAAAATAAAACACAATGGTTACTTTCACAAAATGAAGCAGAAAAATCAATCTTTGGGTTTAAAAAGACTTAACATAACAAAAAACAGGAAAGTATCATCCTCAAATTGTAATTTATACCCTGTCTTCCAGCACAGTGATTTAAAAAAAAAAAAATTAATTCTTACCTCTCTCCATTCTTTATTTCCAACTCCTTGTGTATATAAGACACATACTACAAAAGATGAAGAACATATATATGTCATTTATAAAAATCAGATATGAATGCATAATTTATGTTTCAACTGTCCAAAAACATCACCAAAATTAATTCCTAATTCCCAGCCCTCGTCTTGCCAAGAAAAGTGCTAGTAAATCATTAAACGTCTGAATTTTTTTGTAAAGAAACAAAGTAAAAACTGTATCAGATCTCTAGAACTTAATTATATAGAGCTTGGCACATAAAATATATAATGATAATTTACTAATGTCTCTACATTATGCTACAGATATAGATAACTTTTAAAACTATGGTTTTACAGTTTAAAGTATTTCAGTATACTACTAGACATAAGTCGAAATTTTTCCTAAATACCTCTTGTACTCAAAGCAATCACAGGAAGGACAACCTAGAACAAATTATACACTATTTAATTTTTGCAACTCCCATCCTCAATAGAATCATACCTATTTTATTGTACTTTGTAGCTATTACATATTTATTTTTTATAATAAAAGGTTTGTGACAACTCTGTGCTTATCAAGTTAAGGGGTACCATTTATTCAATAGCATTTGCTCACTTAGTGCTTCTGTGTCACATTTAGGTAATTCTCTCAATCTTGCAAATATTTTCATTATTGCTATTTTGATTTTGGTGATCTATGATCAGTGATCTTTGATGATCATTGTTTTGGAGTGCCCATGTAAGATGGCAAACTTAATTGATAAATGTTGTGTGTATTCTGACTGTTCCATTGACCAGTCATTCCCAAGCCTTTCTTCCTCTCCTTGGGCCTCCCTCTTCTCTGAGACACACCTGTAGTGAAGTTAGGCCAATTGATAACCATACAATGGTCCCTAAATATTCAAATGAAAGAAAGAGTTGTACGACTCTCACTTTAATCAAAAGCTAAAAATGATTAAGCTGAGTGAGGAAGATCTGCCAAAAGCCAAGACAGGACCTGAGCCTCTTGTGCCAGTTAGCCAAGTTGTGAATGCAAAAGAAAAAGTTGTTGAAGAAAATTAAAAGTGCTATTCCAGTGAACACACAAATGATAAGAAAGCAAAACAGCCTGATTGCTGACATGGAGTAAGTTGTAGTGGTCTGGGCAGTTCAAATCAGCCACATCATTCCCTTAAGCCAAAGCCTAATTGCTTCAGTTCTCTGAAGGTCGAAGGCAGTGAGGAAGCTGCAGAAGAAAAGTTTGAAGCTGGCAGAGCTTGATTCATGAGGTTTCAGGAAAGAAAATGAATGCCCTGTTTCCAGGCTTCAAAAGACAGGCTAATTCTCCTGTTAGGGGCTAAAGCAGCAGGTGATTTAAAGGTAAAGCCAATGCTCATTTACCACTTGGAAAATCCTAGGGCCCTTAGGAATTATGCTAAGTCTACAACAAAACCTAAATGACAGCACATCTGGTTAACAACATGACTTGCTGAATATTTTAAGCCCACCATTGAGACCTACTGCTCAGACAAGAAAAGATTCCTTTCAAAATATTACTGCTCATCCACACTACATGTGGTCATCCAAGAGCTCTGCTGGAGATAAACGATGAGGTGGTTGCTGTTTTCATGCCTGCTAACACATCAGCCATTCTTCAGCCCCCGGATCAAGGAGTAATGTCAACTTGCAGGTCTTATTATTTAAGAAATATAGTTCATAAGGCTATAGCTGCCATAGATAGTGATTCCTCTGTTGTATCTGGGTGAAACAAATGGAAATTCTCCTAAGAAGGATTCACCATTTGGATGCCATTAAGAACTTTTCTGATTCATGAGGCAAGAGCAAAATATCAACATGAACAGGAGTTTGGAAGAAGTTGACTCCAATCCTCACAGATGATGCTGAGGAGTCTGTGACTTCAGCAGATGAAGTGACTGCTGGTGGAAATAGCCAGAGAGCTAGCATGAGAAATAGAGTCTGAAGATGTGACTGAATTGCTATGATCCCATCATAAAACTTTAACAGATGAGGAGTTGCTTCTCATGGATGAGCAAAGAAAGTGGTATCCGGAGATGGGATCTACTCCTACTTAAGATCAAGTGAAATCTGGTGAAATGGCAACACAGGATTTAGAATATTACATAAACTTATTGATAAAGCAGCATCAAAAGGATGGACTTCAATTTCTAGAGAAGTTCTAGTATGGGTATGCTATCAAAGAGTACTGCATGCTACAGAGAAATTGTTCATGAAGAGTCAACTGATATGCCAAATTTCTTTGTTGTCTTATGTTTAGAAATCCCCACAGCCATCCCAACCTTTAGCAGCCACCACTCAGATCAGCCCAACTTCAAAGCAAGACCCTCCACCAGCCAAAACATTACTCCTCACTGAAAGCTCAAATAATGGCTACCATTTGTTAGTATATTATTTTTTAATTAAGGTGTGTATATTTTAGACATAATACTATTGCACTAAACATAAAAAGTTATGTTTACATTATAATGTAGTCTTTTAAGTGTACAATAGCATTTTAAGTGTACAGTAGTCTTTTAAGTATACAATAGCAATTTCCATTTGTTTCACCCAGATACAACAGAAGAATCACTACCTATGGCAGCTATAGCCTTATGAACTGTATTTCTTAAATAATAAGACCTGCAAGTTGACATTACTCCTTGATCCAGGGGCTGAAATATGGCTGTTGTACACTTAATAGCATTGTACACTTAAAAGACTACACTATAATGTACACTATATTGACACTATAATGTAGTCTTTTAAGTGTACAAATAGCATTGTACAATAGCATTGTACACTTAAAAGACTACAATATAGTGTAAACATAACTTTTAATATGCACTGGGATACAAAAAGAATAATCTCTATGACTCTTTATAGGGATACTCGTTTTATTGTGATGGTCTGAAACTGAACCCTCCAAGGTGTATCTCCAAGGTATGCCATATTTGTAAACAGGTAAGGAATCCTGTCAACCATAAAGAGAAGTTGCAAATGGGAGATTAAGGGTCTGGGGTAAAGATTAGGAAATTAAAAAATAAGTCCTACTTACTTGTCAAATAAGCTACAGAAAATTTTAATACCCACAAATTATAATGCCATTTCCCAATGACAATCTCAAGAATTCTAACATCTGAAAAAAACTTTCCCCTATAATAAAATCCACATTTTTTTCATACAATTGTATTGATGGAGAACTGTTAGATATCAACTTCTAAATAATACAGTTTGTACTAACTGATTTATACATTAATTTGGCTGTTTTCTAATTTAAATTATTTTTTTATTTTATAAATTATTTCTGATATTCAAAATCTCTATTTGGGAATCAAAAAATTCAGCTCATACAAGATGTTATATATTGCATGTAGTTATATATGCCTTATACACTGTTTTCATTTACCAAAAAAAAAAAGAAAAGAAAAGAAAAGGAAGAGTATTACTCTGTGACTAATACACTTAAAGTCATGGTCCATATAATTGTTTTTCAAATATGATCTCTGCCATATAGGCATAGCATGAGACTGTAATTCAAAGGTGAACTGTCCTGCATTGGAGTCATCTGCACTTCCATCCTATTCTCAAAAAGCTGAGCAATTCCCTCTTTAGGTAGAGTACTGCCCAGGCAGATGAACACACAGGGCTTGAGTCCATTCCCTTCTTTTTTTCCAGGCTTTAAAACAAATATTTAAATAAAAACTATGAGTTCCATACAATTTTTGCAAAATCAGAAAGTAAAATAAGTAGACTATCAAAAGCAAGTAAACAGATACTTACTTGGATCAGATTTAGAAAATGTGTCTCTGTCAAGAAGATTTCTGTTGAATAAAACAGAAAATGTTAGATGAATATGAGGCCGAAATATTAATCCTATCTAATAAAAGAGTAATAAGCAAATCGATCATCACTCCAACACACAAGATGTCCACCCCCATGTGGTCTGCCCCCATGTGGACACAAGATGGCCACCACAAGATGGCCGGCAGGAGAGGACAGTTGGGAGGGACCAGGCCTGCAAGGGAGGGCAGTTTGGGGGGGACCAGGTCTGCAGGGGAGGGCAGTTGGGGGGCACTAGGCCTGCAGGGGAGGGCAGCTGGGAGCAACCAGGCCAGCAAGTGGGGGAAGTTGGGGGTGACCAGGCCTGCAAGGGAGGATAGTTAGGGACAACCAGGCTGGCAGGGGAAGGCAGTTAGGGGCAATTGGACCAATTGGGAGCAGTTAGGGAAAGATGAGGCTGGCAGGCAGAAGCAGATAGGGGGAAAAAGACAGGCAGGCAGGCAAGCAAGCAAGTGGTTGGGAGCCAGCAGTCTAGGATCGGGTCTAAACGGGCAGTCATACAGCCCTGGAGGGGTCCCAGGTTGGGTGCAGAGTGGGCTGAGGGACACAGACACAAACCCCGTGCACAAATTTCGTGCACTTGGCCTCTAGTATAAATATATACATATACATATACATATACATATACATATACATACACATATACATAAAGTGCATATATATTATATGTAATATATTACATATGTATATATAGTACACAGACACAACCAAATAAAAACTCTTCACAGAACTGCTTGTATTTATTCAAAAGACATCACTTGAGTTTGGGAAGCCAGGGGGGGTTATTTGTTCAGCCTTGCACTGCAGTTAGCTGATAACAAGACTTGCCACAGTCTAAGATTAAAATCCTTTGAGAGAATTAACTTTTAGGTTTCCTTTTATTCCTTCATTAATGAGTATAAAGATACTCCAAAATGTATTCTGAATTGAATCGTGAGTTGTTGCTAATGCAAAAGTGTTTGGGATACAGAGCATGTGATCACATTAGTTCCTAGCATTTGAAGGCAACAGTGAAACACCATCTGCTGACATGCCTGACATCAAGCCTGATGAGGTTTCTGTCACTAATATGGTTTGGAAATTTAAGATGTGTATGCACAGACCTTGCTTGAAGATTCTCCCCAGGAGAGGAAAAGATTAAAAAGGTAGACAAGGCCATCACTAGAACCTATTTCTTCTTCTTCTTCTTCTTCTTCTTCTTCTTCTTCTTCTTCTTCTTCTTCTTTTTTACAATATTTCCACCTCTACAGCAATAAAAATGGCTAATCAGAAAAATGTCGATACCTGATTTCTCTGGTATTGGAATATCCTCTTAAATTCAATGAGTAGTAATGCAGTCCTTTCCCCTATGCTTATAATAATCCTGAGGAATATAAAAAAGTTAAGTTCACTATGCTCTGATTAATAAGGCAGATAATTATTAGGAAAAAATATCTAAAACTAATTTTTTCTAAAAAGTCATCATTTGAAGCTATAACCTTGTCTAAAAAACTTGGATATCCAAAATGATGACCTGAAAGTTCTAAAAATTAAATTTGTACTCCATAGTCATACTTCATTAATTAGTAATAATTTATAATATATAAATTATATTTCCATACTTAATACTTGTAAGAATCCCATGTTGAAGCTGTCATATTCCTCCACAAGGCCTATTATTTGTGTGCATTTATCTGTCTGCTCTTGGTATTTGAAAGGCCTCCTGTTTTCATATCAATCTGATATCCTTTTAGTTATTTCTATTCCTAGAAAGAAAATATCAACCATATCTATATTTGAAATTAAATCAGATTCAAAGATCACTAGTCAGAAATCAAATTAAAATAATCTTTCTGTCCCCTAAAAGCAGACTCCATGACTCAGCAATGGTTGATAAACAGTAAATTAAAACATTTCCAATTGAGAAATTACTGTGATATATTTACAAAAAGTAGTTCTCCATTTATGGAGAAATTCTCCAGCCCTTCCTGTGTTTTTGCTAATTAAGTGTCCAAAAAAAAAAAAAATGTAACTCAACTTTCTTTCACGGTTTATAAATATCAAGGAGAGATGACAGAGGAAAACATTACAGAGTAGCTGGGACTCAAAAACCATCTTATATGCTTATTTAAAAGAAAATAATTTGATTTTAACCACCAATACACAATAATGGGTTTCTAGCAACAAAAAAAATAGTCTTAATCAGAGACTTTACTGGCCACATTGTTTCTTCCAGCCATTACGATCCAAAAAACATGATGGTAAATTAAAAATCAAAGAAACAAAAAACCTTAGATCTTTTATATGAAGAAAAATAAAACTCTTCATAATGTAGTCCCCGAAATGTACAATTTAAATTTCCTATTGTTGTCTGATGATAAATTTTATCATTTTTTTAGTCATATGAATGTAATAGGATCTCTGACTATATTTAATTTCCAAAGACTACTTACCTAAACATATACAATTTGAAAAGTAGTTTGGGAAAGGCAAGTATTCTTAAATAATATGTATACTGAAAAATGCCAGTGATGGTCAAAATATGATATCCAGGTTGGATTTATAAAATGAATTTACCTTCCCAAATTCTATTAGAAACAAAGCACATTCACACTAAGTAAAATAAGATAGGTATTGTTGCAAAAGGCCGGTTCATCAGGAAACAAAGTATGCTGAGGTTCAGAGACACTGAGTAAATGAATAAGAAGAGCACACAACCCAGGATGAGATAATCCAATGCAGCCAGCGCCTTCTGAATCCAATTGCCCTGTTCTTTACAAAATGCCACACTGTCTGGAGAAGTCCAGAAGAAACAACTTATTTCCCTGTGAATGTTAGAAATGTAAAAGGCCTCAAAAAATATAAGTATTAGTTGAGCTACTAAAGTGTAAAATAAAATACATTCTAGTTCATGGACTGATCTAAAGAGAGAGGCTGCCTACAAAATGAAGAGAAAGAACTAAGGTGGCCAAACATAACTGTTTTCAGTAGAAAAAATATTGATGTTTTCCATATGAGGCACTTTTAAAAAATAGCGCGTGCATGCACACAAATATAGACACACACACACACACACACACAAACACACACACACACACACACACACACACACACACACACACACACGCACAAACCCTATCTACTTTTATATAGGAAGATGACTCCTTCCCTCCAGTGGAGTGTCATCAGCTTGAGCCAGGATGTCTATCGCTTTATGCCTATAATTTTATAACATGATGTCAAACTTTACTAGGTGAAAAACCCTGTGTCTTCCTAGGCTATAAATCTAAATGCAGCCCAAACAAGGAAGAGAACAAATTCCTGAAAAGAAATTATGAAAAAAATACAGTGTACAAGATAGAAGATTGGCCTGGAGAAATTTACAGTATATGAATTTGAAAACTATGCTCTGTGAATTGGGTTGTTCTAATAACCCCATACCCTCCAATTCCAATTAAAATGACTGGACTGTGGACTTCAACACGTTCAACTGAAATAGCTAAGGCTCCATCAATTAAACTCTAATCTGCATGAAGGAATACTCTTGTTAAAGGAAAAGGCGTGTTTTGTATGAAGCCTGAAATAGGAGTAGATAAGTAAGAATTTAGTAACATCTCTCTAGGACCAGCCAGGAGAAAGGCTTCCCTGAGGTCCCACCTTTCCTGTCAATGCTCATTGACAGAGACGGATGCACCAGGCCATCCTCCCTGAGGATGCCATTCAGTTATCTCATCCAGTAACCCTTCCTGCTCTGATTTTATGCTCAAGTCACCTTTCAACTTTAAAACAGTTTCTCATACAGTTATTAGCACAAAACTGTGCTAAGTAGCCAACAATGAGTTTGACAGTTGTCTTGACAGTTCTATTTTTATTCTCAACTGGCATTCCAAGACCCACACTGAGCAGCCAGTTTGCCTCTTAAAATGGTATCTCAGGTTGTCTTCCTCTACCTGGAAGCTAGCCGTTCTCTTTAAACTTCAGTGCAATTCTGCAAGTAATTTTCAAGCAAATACTCTAGGCCTAAGATCTAACTAAGCACTTCCGAAGATACAATTAATATTAAAGACAAGGTCCTTTCTTTCAAGAAACATAGATTTTACTAGGAAGACTAACTAACAGAAATAATTAAATAGCAATATTGGGTGGTATATAAGAAAACAGTTTATTATGAGAAGAAGGAATAACAACCTAAAAACAAATGCAAATTGATTCAGATACAACTTAAAAAAAAAATAGGTACAATAGTTAACTCTTATTTCAACCAAGATCAAACATTTTATAGGTATGTCTATATGATTAAAATAACTTAAACAGGGGCCTAGCTCAAGTATCCTTTTCTTCTATATTTATATATAACGAGACTTTATTGATAGAAAATTAAATGTCTAATTCTTACATAAAATGAGCATAACAACATGGTCTATTAAGGTAAAAGTGATTTGTCAATTAAACTGAAGTTACAGGCCTGCTGCTAACTCCTCCCTACTTAGCAAATGACATCACCTAATAAATATTGTTCTTAATGTGGTTAAGTATAGAAGTTTTTAAAAATGCTCTAAAGAGAAAGCAAATATCACTATGCTAACAGATGCAATTTGAAAAAGAAAATATACTTGATATATATTATGAATCTTAAACTGAGTAACTTCAGATGAAAGGCAATCCTATTACTTGTGACCTTTTGAAATGCTAATGTAACAAAACCTACAATATACTTGTTTTAGGGAATACATTGCCAAATTGCAGGTATGAAGTGAGCTCCAGAAAGCAAGCTCAGACAACATGTAAAGGGCCTATAGCTACACCTGGGTAGAATAGTTCTATTTATTCTTTCAATAAGAAAAAAGACATAGGTTATAAATAGAGCCAAACAAAAACTGTTCTATTTAATATTCCACAGGAGCAAAAATATAGCCTATAAATAGAGTCAAAATATGCTTAATCACTTTACAAACATTGTCCACATAAACGTCCCCGGTGTGAACAGAGAACCACATCTCTGCATCATACAATTTCCCCTGAAAATTGTTCTGTATCTATGAGCAAGATGATTCTGGGTTAAATCAAAATTTAGGAAATGATTAGGGGGCTTTTGTTTTCATGTTATTCAATGTGGTCTCAGGACACCGACTACCCGCAAGATGTTGACCGAATCTCAGTTGGCTATCTCGGAACCTAGCACAGGCTTGCATATGAGCAAGGGCCAACAAGCGCCTACTGAATGAATGAACGGGTTTCAGTATCCAAGCAAAAGCATCAGCTTTTTACACGTGAAATATAGGAACGGGTCTGATTAGGAAGGTGTCATGTAGAGCCTTTGCCCTAATAAGTAACCCATTAACTGAGAATACCTGAGAGTGGCTGCTTTACTGGGATTGGAAACAAGCCTCCTGTCACTGAGCCACCCTGCCTTGTGCCTCTTCTTTGGGCATTATGTTGTTTCATAGATTGGAATTTGGGAGTTCTTGTGGGGAGAGGAAAGGTATGCATTTTTAAATGCACATATACACAAAATGATTTTTAGGAATGTGTGTGTGTTTAATAAAAACGATGAAATCAAAACTTTTTTTTTAACCAACTGAAAGGAAAATGATCAAATCTGAAAGTGATTTGAATGCAAAACTTAATCCCCTCATGTATTCATTCTTGATCTTATTAATTAAATAAACATTATCTCTGGAAATTTAGCATACAGATTTAAGGAAAAAATATTTTTCCTGAAACTATAATTTGTATGACAAGAGGAAACAGACTGTGGACAGGCAAAAAATCAAGCCTTAGAAATGAAAGAAAAGGAAAGAAGTATTTTGAAACTGAAGCTTACTGCAAAGTCGAAGTCAGCTACCAATCTCAGATACCAAGTAATTCTGAAGGATGGGGTCATTGGAAAGTACTGAACAAGATTATCTGGCTTTCAAGAAAATAAATAACTTTCAGCTGTGATATTGTACAAATAAACGAAAAATTAAGTTCAATAGCTTCCTCTCATCTCCTGAACATGCAAATAGAACTTTATCAGACATGATACATATTACCCCACAAAAAACTGAGGATAAAATACACTAAGATATTCTCAGATTTTGCTGAAATAGGTTATTTAAAGTACTTCTTAATTAGTACTAGTGAACTAAAAAGGTCAGTGATAAAAATAACAGTTTTCAACCTTGGCATGGGTTGAATTTGGCTTAGATCCTAAAGAAAATTTGAAAGAAAGATAATTAATAAATAAAATATTTATGATTTTCTTGCGGTCTTCACCTATGATTGATATTCTTGAAAATTGCTTCAAAAGAAACCCAGGTATTTTGCAAAATCTGACATGTCAGAGTTCTAGTTTGCCTGAGCTAAAATAAATAGAAGAACCCATTGGTTTCATTACCTTTAGATTAAAAAAAGGTACCAATCCAATCCCTGATTTCAGCTGAAGAAGAGAAACACAACACTTATGTTAACAAAATTGGGCAGGATAAAAACTGAGAATAGAATGTGGGTCTCCTTAAAAACCTGAAATACACATACAAGACTAACCTTACTATCTTTTCCTCCACATTGAAGCTCCTCTGTTCCTATCTCAGTGAAATGGCAACTGTGGAAGGCAGAATAATGTCCCCACACCCCAAACATATCAGGTTCTAATCCCTCAAACCTATAAATATGACCTTATTTGGAGGAGCAGGAGTCTTTGCAGATGTGATAAAATAAAAGATCCAGAAATGAGAAATTAGATTATTCAGAATTATCTCAGTGGACCCTAAATGCAATGATATATATCCTTTTAAAAAGACAGAGGGAGTTGTGACACAAACAGAGAAGAAGACAGTGTGAACAGAGCAGAATAATATTTCAAGTTTCTGCCCTGAAGAATGAAGTGATGTGGCCACAAGGGAAGGGATGCCAGCGGCAACCAAAAGTTGTAAAAGGCAAGGAATTCTCCACTAGAGCTTCCAGAGGGGAAACAGCCCTCCCAACACCTTACCTTGGATTCTGCCAAGTGATACAGATTTCAGACGCCGGGCCTCCAGCATAGTGAAAGAGTGGGTTCTCTTGTTTTAAGCCAACAAATGTGATCATTTATTACAACCACCACAGGAAACTAACACAGCAACACTGTCCATCCACCTCTCTTCCAAGGGAGACCCCGGAGTCTAATTCCCCCCCCTCTCTCTCTCTCTCTCTTTTTCTCTCTCTCTTCCCTAATGTGTTTCCTGCTTTGGCTTCTGATTTCAAGTCCCAACTATTTTCCAGACCTCAGAGCTCTTAACTGGTCTTCCCTGGGTCTCACCAAGATGCCTCCAAGAGAAAGAAAGATTTTCTACAGTAGAACCTGACCAAATGGCTCCCTTGAATAAAAACCCATTACCTTCAGAAACTCCAAATTCTTTAATATAGCACCAAATACCTGCCATATTCTCACCCTAGCTTTATCTCCAGATGCATCTCTATCCAAAATACATATTAATCTAAACTCTGCTCTAAACATGTTAGAGATTTGCATTCCTTTAAACTAACATTTGCCTCACATTCCAGTACTCACAGGGATCATTCTGAAATTTCCTCACCAACCTCATTCCTGCTGGGAAATGTGAACCTCTTTCACTGTCTCCTCACTGCTGTGCCCCAGCAGGTA
Organism: Lasiurus cinereus; assembly: GCA_011751065.1. NCBI lineage: Eukaryota > Metazoa > Chordata > Mammalia > Chiroptera > Vespertilionidae > Lasiurus > Lasiurus cinereus. Next base: position 14,361,203 of record JAAGEH010000311.1, on the reverse strand, counting down.
GAACTGATTACTCCCTCCATGCCCAACGGGAGCCTATATCACAAATTCTGCACCTACTATTTATGTACTGAGCCATGTGCCAGGTGCCGGGCTCAGCACTTTAAACAAATCATTCCATGGAACCCTCACATAATCCTAGCTAGTAGCAATTTTTATCAGAATCCATTTGCAGACGAGGTAATAACATTCAGAGGGGTTAAAGAAAGTGGCCAACGCACAAAAATAGTAAATGGTCACAGTGCATTTTTGTAAAGTTTCCATTGGCTTTTAATTTTTATTTTACTTTTTATTTTTGTATCTGTTATGTAGACTATCTATATTATTGAGAACAAAATGAAATGAGCTTCAAATAACGTCATCCTTCAGCATCACTTCAGAAGGTCTAGAGAATAAAATCCTATCTAATAAAAGAGTAATATGCAAATTGACATACCTCCACTACACCCACAAGCCACGCCCACTAGCCATGCCCACCAGTCAATCAGAGCAAGTATTCGAATTAACCCAACCAAGATGGCTATGGCCACAGTAGGAGGGAGGTTTGGGTTGCCCCTGGTGATGGAGGAAGCCAAGCTTTCTGCATACCCTGGGGAGCCCAGGCTTCTGCTTAAGGCAACAAAGTTTCAATGGCTGTGAGAGCAGAAGATTGGCTCCGTTCCAGGATACAAAGTTTCAATTACAGAAGATAAATAAATCCCAGATACCAGGGCCTCTACTTGGGTCACCAAGGGGCAGGGGGAGGGCCATGGCCTGCCAGCAAATCACCATAGGCTCCTCGCCCAGGCCACCCCATGCCCCAAGGGAAGACCCACCCTGATCCAGGACACCCTTCAGGGCAAACCAGCTGCCCCCCACCCATGCACCAGGCCTCTATTCTATCTAATAAAAGAGTAATACAGTGGTACCTCGAGATACGAGTGCACTAACATACAAGATTTTTGAGATATGAGCCATCGAGTGAGCAATTTTTGCTTGAAATACGAGCCACATTTGAGATAGGAGTAATATTGCAGATAGGCCGGCTGCACACGACCCACCAGTTTACCGCTACTCGAGTGTCTCATAGTTTCCCACGCCTCAAGGTTACGGAACAAATTAAACTGGTATCTTGGGGTACCACTATATTCAGATTTACCATCACTCCAACATACAAGATGACTGCCCCCAAGTGGACACAAGATGGCCACCACAAGAAGGCCAGCAGGGGAGGGCAGTTGGCAGGGACCAGACCTGCTGGGGAGGGCAGTTAGAGATGACCAGGCCTGTAGGGGAGGACAGTTGGGAGGGCTAGGCCTGCAAGGGAGGGTAGTTGGGGGTGATCAAGCCTGCAGGGGAAGGCAGTTAGGGGTAACCAGGCCAGCAGAGGAGGGAAGTTGGGGGTGACTGGGCCTGCAGGGAAGTGTAGTTGTGAGGGACCCAGGCCTGCAGGGGAGGGCAGTTATGGGTGATCAGGCCCACAGAGGAGGGCAGTTAGGGGCAAACAGAGCAGTTAAGCATCAATCAGGCTGGCAGGAGAGTGGATAGGGGGTGATCAGGCTGACAGGCAGAAGCAGTTAGGGGCAATCAGGAAGGCAGGCAGGTAAGCAGTTGGGAGCCAACAGTCCTGGATTATGAGAGGGATGTCAGGTTGGGCCTAAACGGGCAATCAGACATTCCTCAAGGGGTCTTAAATTGGAGAGGGAGCAGGCTGAACTGAAGGACACCCTCCCCCGCCAACTCCCCCCCTGCACAAATTTTGTGCACCAGGCCTCTAGTATAAAATAAAAATGAGAGCATTCTAAAGAGAAAAATTAAATTTTTACTTGCAGAAAATTTAACTTTGTGCATAGAAAAAAAATAATAGAATTAATAAAATCTTTCAAAATTAGTAAGATAACTCAGTAAAGTGATTGGTGGCATGATGAGTATATGAGTCAATAATCTGGGGGGTATCAACAGTTACTAACTATCCCAGCTAATTCATACTGAAGTATGTGAGGGCTATGCAGCTTTCTGTCATGATAACCTCACTCCCAGATCCTATGATGCCATGAAAGCAAGTCTCAGACCACACTCTGCCAGCTGGGACTCAAAAATAGTCATGCAATAAGCTCTACAAATTTAATCAAGTCCCAGCTCTATTTGCCTTCAGGAATAGCACCTATAGGCAGATGCCACAATATTCTGGTGACATAAAGAAGAAAATTTATGAAGAGAATATGGAGATGTTTTATGGAGCCCAGAGTCAGGAACATAAATGACCTTATGGGAAGAACTAAACAAGAACAGAACCACAAAGCCCTGATAAATCAACAAGAGATCACGCCGTGAGGCAATGAACAAGGCTACAGGGACAGCAGGCAGCAGGTCCACGGGGCAGGCCCTGCAGCAAAAAGGCATTACTGCAATTTCACAGTGGCACTCAACACTGGCATTTGAACAATAGCAGTGAGGGCTCTGTGGATGCAGCAGAGAAAGGAAGAGGGATTTCCTGGGATGGCAGCTGAGGTCATTTCGCACAAAGGTGCACTGCAGTTCCTCCCCTCCAGGCAGGGGGGCGCCAGACTTGCAGAGAGGAAATCAGGTTCCAGTATTAATATCTGGAAAAACCTGTACCCATCTTCTCCAGTCATCAAAAAAAAAAAAATGGATATAAATGATACAAATGTATAAATGGGTATAAATGACACATACTTTTTATATATGCTTACATAAATGCACAGAGAGATATCTAATTGGTATGATCCATCACTGGGCTGAATCTGGGATGATTTGAAGGTTCTCCTTTCTCCTTTTCAACATTGTTTGGCTTGTTTCTTTGTGTGTTTTTATAATGATCATGTAGCACTTTTGTAACAATTATTGTAAGATTTTTATTAGAGAGCCTTCACTATCTTCATGGTGTGGTTCCATTATTTTTCAACTATTTCTGTTGAAAAATAAGAGTTCCTTGCTAAGTAGTAGGAACTTTCTTCACACTTTGTAATGATATCATAGCATACAATCCCCATAGCAACTATATGAGAGGGAATTTCTATCTTCCTTTATAAACCAAAGCACAGAGAGATTAACTCTCATCTGAACACTCATTGTTGGTAATATATGGAGCTGCAGTCTAAATCCAGATGTTTCCATCTCTAAATCTGTGCTCTGCTCCTTAATACATTACACCATTACACTAATTATGTTGCAACTCTTGAGACTGTGTATCATTATTTTCTTCAGGCCCTCCTCTTGCCTACTCTAAAAGTAGTAACCACTTTTAGTTCCCTTGCTAACAGCAAGGTAGGCAATGAGCTTACACCCATTTTAAACTATTAGCCCTATTAGCAGTCTGTCAGAGTTTATTTCCTCTCCCAGAGGCAATGCATGATATTTGTAGGTGACAATCCCTGACCAAAAACCAAGAGCTCCTGACTGTGAAGGATCTGCCCCAAAATAAAAAACTGAAGGCTGACATCAGCTCAGATGTCTTCCCAGTACCACTCCCAAAAATATGTTGATCTTATGACGAGGTTTTCTGTTTCTCTACAAGCTGCTGAGCAATATATTGCTTCAAGGGGAAAAAGTCATAGTCTCCAGGCTCGATATCTGTAAAGAAAATCTGTATCTATATGCAGGGTTGTCTGGAATCAGCTCCCTTTAAGATTTATCTTCCAAATACACAGGCTACACTAGTGAGAAAAATACTATGCCTATAAAGGTAAGGCTAGGTTGGCAGGGTTTGGTTTGGTTTTGCCCACCATATTTTAAGAAATACCTTCTGTAATTTCTATAGATCACTTACCACTGAACAATTCAAATATATGTAAGAGCTACCTGAGCTTTGTAGGATCAACAACAGAACTTAAAGAGAAGGAATGAATCTGAAAAGGAAATATGTATTCAGTTACAGATATGTTCATTTATTTCCCTATTTAGAAATGTTATTTTGATATCATACATACAAATTCTATTACTTCATCCTCTTTTTGCATACTATTCATCCAAGATTAAATAAGCAAATTTTCAGTAATATGAAAACCCTAAGTGTCCAGATCTAAAACTGTTTTTGTTGTGCTTGAAGACAAAATGAATTTGAAGTTATTTGTTTCTTATTTCTTCAAATAAAATTTTATATAGCCCTGGTGGTGTTTCTTAGTGGTTAGAGCATTGGCCCCAGCACCAAAGGGTCACAGGTTAGATTTCTGGTCAAGCATTGCAGGTTGGATCCCCTGCCCAAGTCAGGGCAAGTGTGGGATACAACCAATTGGTATCTCTCTCTCTCTCTCTCTCTCTCTCTCTCTCTCTCTCTCTCTCTCTCTCTCTCCTCTCTCTACCCCCTCTTTCTCTTTCTCTAACTCTCAATAGGGGCGGGGGGGGGGATATCCTCTAGTGAGGATCAACAACAACAACAAAAATCTAAAACAAAACAAAACTTGGTATCAACTAGTTTAATAAATCTTAGTTCATAAACAAAGATCAAAATATTATGTTTTACTAGAATGCACTGGAAAGTGAGTCATTTTAATGTTCTGTGTATATAAACTAATACTTTTAATACTAGACATACACAAATTCATGGATGTCCAGATCGTTTCTACCAATCTGTCCATCAGGTAGCAAACATTTATCGAAAACTTCTATGTGCAAAGGACACAATTTTTGTGAAAATCAATGATAAAAAAAAATATGCACTCTTAGAGTTGGTAGGAGAGACAGACATGCAAAACCTGAAATAATTATAAGCAGAATAAAATAAAAGTATAAGAATTGTGGTGTAGGAACTCAAAAAAAAGGAACAATTCATTCCACTTCAAGAAAGCGTCAACAATAGTAGAAAGTGAGAGTCCACACAAGACATTTGGAGATTAGCAAAGTACTCCACTTTGGCTGGAGTCCAAGTCTGAGAGGAGCCGGAAGGAGGCTGTGTGAGCAGGAGAGGAAAGACCCTGAACATCATGTTGCTAAACACCTTGGTCAGGGGAAACACTGAAAGTTTCCACGAAAGGAAAAATTACACAATTCAATCTTTGTTTAGGAAAATAACTATACAATATGTGAAGAGCAGACCAAAGAAATGTGTTCTGGAGTCATGGAGAATATTCTAATAGTCCAGGAGAAAGTAACAACTTCCTAAATAAGAATGATGGCAGCAGGAATGGAAAGGAAGCAACGAACACTTTGGAGACATGAGGATAAGTTTCAGTGCCTCATCAGTCACTGTGAGTTAAAGATTATAACAGTTAAAAATAACAGCATACGTGTATTAGTTTACTTTATTTTAAAAGTCAACTAGCCCTAGCCAGCTTGGCTCAGTGTATAAAGCCTCCGCCTCTGGGTCAAAGGGTTGGGGTTCTATTCCAGTCAAGGACACGTACTTTGGTTGCAGGCTCTGACCAGGCCCAGGCCCTGGTCAGGGTGTGTGCAGGAGACAACCAATTGATATGTTTCTCTCATGTTAATATTTCTATCTGTCTTTCTCTCTCTTTTCCACTCTCTCTGAAAATCAATGGAAAAATATCCTCAGGTGAGGATTAAAATAAATGAATAAATGAATGAATGAATAAAATGCAATTAAAAAAAATAAAAGTCAACTATAACACTCTTTCCCACAAAGACGAGATGTCCCCAATGAATTCATCCAGGCACTACTTTAAGAGCTGGCACTTAGTAACAGCTAATCATTTAACACAAGACCGGGCCCATTTGCCATCTCTATTATAAACTATACTAGAGGCCCAGTGCACAAGATTCTTGCACTGGATTGGGGGTGGGGGCTTAGCCTGGCCTGCACCCTCTCTCATCCCCTTGGGGGATGTCCGTCTGCCAGCTGGGGGATCAGGACTAAGCCAGCACTCAGACATCACTCTTGCAGTCCAGGGCTCTTACAGTTTGGGACCCCTTGCTTCTTACCGCCCACCTGCAGAGGAGGTGGGAGAGGCTTCTACCACTGCTGCTGTGTTCACCAGCTATGAGCCCTGCTTCTGGCTGAGCAGGGCTCCCCTGTGGGAGTGCACTGACCACCAGGGGGCAGCTCCTCTGCTGAGCATCTGTCCCCTGGTGGTCAATGTGCATCATAATGACCAGTTTATCCACCATTCGGTCAATTTGCATATTTGCTTTTTATTAATAGAATTATTATATAGGATATCATAGATATATACTAGTAAATGGTGAAAACATAGTAAACACAGTACAAGAGTAAATTGTAAGAAAGACACAGATATCTAGTAATATCAAACATTCGTTTTCAGAGTGAAGAAAGCTAGCTATATATCCCGTTGGAGAGGAAAAACTAAAACAGCAACAGCATAACACGTCTGATATTTCTTTGGGAGAATATTAAGTGAAATGAAATTAATTTGAAAGTTGAGATATCAAGATAAGCCAGACAGTAAGCTGGGTCTAAAATAGGTAACCTAGCAGGCTACAATGGGTCAATGGGAGAAAAAAAAAGGGGTACATATGCAATACTTTCAATAAAGATTTTAAAAAGGAAAAAATATGCAATTTAATGGGATTATTAAATAAAGTTATTATTCTATATGTTCTCAGATATCTATTAATCTCACTCATTTGCTTTTACTCTACTAAGTCTTTGCTTTATAGCTGGGAAACATAAAAATCTATTGAAGACATCAAAGAAGAATGATTGAACTTTTAATACTGGAGAGAACCACAAAGAATGTAATACTTCCTTTAGGAATACATTTAGGTTTAAAAACAAAGCTTTGTAAGAATGCTCACAGAGTTATACACATTGAGATGATGCACTAACAAGGATCTGTGGGCAATGAGAAACAAATTTCTCAAAATGATTTTAAAAGCACTACTGTGCTATAAGTAAGCTGAGAAATGTGTTGGTTTCAACTAGTTATGGTTGATTATAATCATATCTGGTCCATTACACTCTCTGACATTTGTGATCATTTTTAATAAAATTAATGTAATTTATTACATATAGAGAGATCAAGAGAGCAGCTAATTACCAAAGTAGAAAATATTGACTTTTACAAATTCATGTCACAATTCACATAGAGTACTGCAGTGATATTTCACTACCAAAGTAACTATTTTATTTACATGGAATTCTGAAGAACATGTTTGTCATCAGAATATATTTGAACATATTTGAAAAGAAACCTTAGAATTTATTATTAACAAGCTAGCATGTTTAAATGGTGACTTCCTCAGTATTAAGAAAACAGTGAATTGAAATAATAAGACTTGAGGCTAATTCTCAGCTCTTAACGACAAATATGAATGTCAGAGTCAATTCAATTAATTTTCCTCTATTTTTCATTTGTTTGGTCCATTACCTTTCTCCAGCATTCAGCTTTCATCTTACCCTGCCGGCTGATTTCTAGTGAAATAGTCTTCTCATTACTTAATTTCCCACAGCTTCATTAGGTAACTCAGGAGTAGAAAAAAGAATAGAATCAATACTTGGAAATTAGACATCAAATGGTTAACATTTATGACACTCATCTGAATTATTTTATTCACCGCTCTTAGCATTTGGGGACAGAACCCCCCCCCCCATACACACACACAAAAAAAATTCATATTCCCTTTAGTAATAGTATTAATATCATCTATTATAACTGTGTCTCTGAGCTTTGTAATTTTTCTCCAGTCACTGACACATGGAAACAGATAGGAATGAGCTCTACCCTTATGCCTAAAATACAGAACTTGTAGAAGAGTGACAGAAGATGGCTAGTTGTTAGAAGCACACATTTTAGAACTAGGCACTGTTTATGGATTAGGAACTCAATCTTTCCCCTCCTAGATGTGAGACTTAGGCCAAATTACTTATACTTCCTCTGAATCCCAATCTTTTCACCTACAAAATAGGCCATAACATCACCTGGGTTACAGAATTGTTGGAAGGATGAGTGTACTAGCATATAAGTGCTTTCCACATTGTCCTCATAAATTTAGACTCGGACATTAAATAAAACATATAGCAAATGTCCAAAGCATTCATGTTTCTTGGCCTCATAGTAGAGATTTTAAAGAGATTTTTTAAATATATTTTTATTGATTTCAGAGAGGAAGGAAAAAAAAGGGAAAAAGGAGAGAGAGAGAGAGAGAAACAATATTGATAGGCTACTTCCTACATGCCCCCTACTGGAGATAGAGCCCACAACCCAGCATAGGCACTGATCTGGAATTGAACTGTGGCCTCTTGGTTCATAGGTCAATGCTAAACCACAGAGCCATGCTGGCCAGGCCAGCTTTTATATTTGAATAGCTTACTGTTTGATAAATAGAAATATTCCTCAGCGAACATCAATGATATTTTATTTCTTCAGAGTTTCAAAATGATAACTGATAATTTCCTCAGGGTGTTTGGAGTATTTTTCTTTATAAAATAAACTTGACAAAATATCTTACATTTTGAAAACAAATGACTGACAGCTAATATCCCTGGCTGGAGAGGCATTAACATTGATGGCTGTCATACGTTAAAAGTATTAAGGCACTGTGTATCAGGCAAGGGACAGTGACCATTGCAGCAGGCCACCCTTTAAATACATTTATTTTATTATAGGCAATATATTCTTGCTCTCCTTTGGCCAGTGTTGTCATCTACTCCGATACCTGTTTTATAACATGTCCAACAGGAAAGAGCAATCTAAATATCAGCCGGTAGCTTTTATTGATCACATGTAAGAATATGCCAGAAAGTGTATGCATTCCAAACTTTGTTGTTCAGCACTACCTCCTACCTATAAACTCCCATTAAGGCCATATATCTGTGTGTTTTGGTGTGGGGGAGCCATGCGGTGGAATATGTAGAAATTGTGCTTGCATTTCCAAATCTATACTCTCTGGTCACTGTTTGATCCTACATGCCCTATGCATTTAGATAGTATCCGGCCTGGGCTAGGACATATGGTCTTTCACATGCAGCTTTATAATTGTCACCTTGCAGTTCATGTTTCTGTCCAAACTACAGGTAACTCTCTTCTATGTTGCTATATGTTGCAATAATATACCCCCACAAAAAGACTAACAGCTATGAAGTGCTTTTCTTGTGATAGGCATGGTGTGGGGCATTTTATAGACTTGATTTCATTCACTTCTCCAAAAACCTCACAAATTTGTTTTTTTAAATCATTTCCATATTACTGATTAGTAAACGAGATCCCAAAAGTTGAGATAAGTTACCCAAAATACTATTCCAAAAAGAAAGAAAAAGGGGATTTAAAGACATCTTTCTGGCTCCTAATTCATTTTCTTGCTGCTACACACTGCTGCCCCACATTCTCATCAATCTTTACATGCAAATTTCTCAAGGAAATAAAAGTATCTAGAAAAGTGCAGCTAGTAGTTTAGACTTGACTCTGCTTAAAGAGGAATAGTGGGGAAATAACCAAAACAAGGTATTCAATCTCTTTCAAAAGATAACTAATTACTTTAGCTCTAGAAAACTATCCTGGGGTAGGCGTAGGGAAATCATAGGAGTTGTCAAGTGTTGGTGAATAACAGTGCTCATCTGTAATCTGTAGCATCATTTTGAATGTTAACTTTCTGAAATACTTTTGGAAAATAAATATAGTATAACATATAATGGACTATTACACAGTCATGGAAGGTTATATTTTCAAAAACTAAAGACAGTAACATCTACATGATATAATATTAGCAGAAAAGTTGATAAGATAAATTGTATAGAATATAGTATGATTTCATTTTACAATGTATGTGAGCATGTACACACATAACAGACAATAAATGTGATGTTATAAATGAGAGAAGTCAACTAAATGCTCACAGTATGATGGAATAGCAGGTGGCTTTTGTTTTGTGTTTATATCCATTTGTAATTACTGAGTTCTTACCTAATGTGAGAAGTAGTGCTTTAACTCATGTATTAACTTATTTAACCTTTAAAACAAATATGAGAGGTAGAGGCTGCTATTATCCCCACTTTACTGATGAGAAAATTGAGGAACAGAGATTAAGTAACTTCCCCAGGTTCCATAGCCAGTAGTAGTAGAGCTGGTCTAGTTCCATACCTATGCTCTTCAAGGCTAAACAAAACCCACTCTAATAAGCAAGTGTTACTATTATAAACCAGGCTAACAAATGACTAAAACTTCTTGAAGAGGAACTGGTTTTCTTCCTTGCCTTGAATAAACTCAAATAGGGAATGAATTCAGGCTTTTGCCTGTCAAACCACAAATAATGTACCTAAGACAGCACTACCCTGAACACCCTATTCTGTGGGGTCTTGCTTTGTGAATTGCTTCTAGAGTCTTCTCTCCACATCCCAGGACATTTTTAGAATACCCCAAGTCCCAAATGCTAACAAATGCAGAGCAGGCTAAAATACTGGTGAAACAACATGAGTAAGACTTTTCTCTCCTAAGATATACCTGGGCAACTCCCACACTTAAGAGTTCAAAACCACTGCCCAGAAATATCACTACTACCAATTTTCCGAAAACTTTGAAACTAAAAAAGAAAAACACCCCAACGTGGCCCCCTCAAAAAGGACTGTGACTACATTTTTTAAAAAGACCTCAGGAACTTCAGAGCCATAAGAACAGATGTGAACTACCTATCACAGCTTGACCCTCAATTTGCCTATCATATGCCTCATTAATGGGCTAACAGAATGCTAATTTCCCTAGCTTACAGTAACATAATTTACCAGCTAACATCATTTGGAAACCTGTTTGTTTGCACACTGACTTTAAACTCTTTGACTAAAGAAGGGTAAAGTGTGTCTAAGAGATAAACCAATGTGGGTTGGGTTGGAGCCCGCAACTGTATTTGAACACTGATTCTCATTCACCACAGATAATCAGAACAGTAGAGGCATCTGCTTCAAAATGGGCCGATCCCCACAGGGCTCATCAGATTCTCTCCTTTGGAATGTGAATTTGCTTTCCCAGGCAGTCAGTTAGTCACAGTGTAACTGGAGCTGTGACATATAAATGTGCACGGTATATGCCACCAGTGAGTAGAGAAACAAACAAACAAAGTCCTAGAAGTAAGAGAATAAAAATGTGGAGAGGATCACATGAAAAGAAGAAGAAAGTAAAAAACAAAATTTCAGTCTTCCTGTTGCATTATCCTTCCGGTGACAGTACACTTGCAATCTGTCACAACCTTTCATTGATTATAAAATCATGCAACAGACGGATGCCATGTCAGAGAGAAGGGGGTGGGAAGCAGGAAGAGATTACTCCACGAATTTATATTCATATATGCAGAGCCCATGGACAGATACTAGTGCTGGGAAGGCCGTAGGAGGAGAAGAGATGAGGGAAGAAGTGGGGTCATGAGGGGTGGGAGAGCTAGGGAGGTAGGGGACATCCATAATACTTTTAAGAATAAAGATTAAAGAAAAATTACACAACCCACTTATTCCAGTAGAGAAGCAAGATCAGAGACAGTGCAGAATCTGACACTATCATTTCTAATAGTGACAGGCTAACAGCAGCAATTTTCTTCCTTTGTATAATGCTTTATCTTTTACAAAAGGCCTATAAACAGTAATGTGAAAGTAAGTATGTGTTTAACAAAAGATTCTAAAAAAAAAAAAAAGCTAAATGTGTGCATGTATGTGTGTATATATAATTTATTATAAATTTACTGATATAAAGTATGTATAGGTGAGCACCCAATTTACAAATATTAGTAATATATCTATAACATTTATAATTGCAAATTTCATAGGACTAATTGATTCCCATGGAATGTCTTAAGTGCAGATAATAACAAAACAATAATCAAGCCCTAATTTGTAGTGTTGGCCAGTTTCCATGGTGTAAATATTCCCACTATGGCCAAGTTCAAGATACCAATGTGGAGAATCCAATATGGCGGCATAGGTAAACACCTACACTGCTGCCTCACGCAACAATTTCAAAACTACAAATAAAAGACAGAACGGACATCATCCAGAACCACAGGAAAGCTGGCTGAGTGGAAATTCTACAACTACAAGGAAAGAGAGGGGCTCACATTGACCCAGAGGAGCTGCAAAAAGCTGAGGTATGGAGACGCACGCGCGTGGAGAAAGGGGGTGCTGGAGAACCTGGCTGGCTCTCTCTGGTGGGAGGGAGAAGACTCTCAACAGCATTGAACCCCTTATCCTATGACACTAAACCCCAGATACAGCTGAAACTCATAAGAAGGGAGTTTGGACTGTGAAAAGGGAGAAGTGCACAGAAATTTAGGGAAGTCGCAAAAGGGCAGAAGTCTGGTGGTGCGCACGGCACTGCGTTCACAAGACCGAATGCTGATTGTGCCTCTGGCTTTCATGAGTGGGTGGTAGACAGACGCTCCCAACTGTGCCACTTCTAACTCCACTAAACTCCAGTTTCAGGTGAAACCCTGGGGACTCAGACTGATATGGTCCCGGAGTGCAGGGGAGCCAGAGGGACAGCAGTCTAGAGGCATTGCGAGATAGCCCTCTCGCACACAGGGACCGCTCCAGCTATAACCCGGTCAAGGGAGACTCAGGGACGTGGAGGGCGGGGCCGACTGGAAGGCAAGGCGGTCCCTTAAGCCCTGAGACTCCACCCATCCCAAGCTCAACAATGAGGCTTTTGCAGTTTTGCAACTCTTGAATCATAAGGCTGAATCCAACACAGAAGTTCTCCTGGCATAGTGAAAATGCCAAGACAAGGGAAGAGATCACAAACAAAAGAAATGGAGGAAAACAAACAACTGAATATAAAGCTCAAAACCACGCTTATAAGGTTTTTCAAGAATATCCTAGAAAAGTTGGATAAAGTTAGCAAGACCCAAGAGGAGATGAAAAAGAACCAACTAGAGATGGTAAAGATCCAACTAGAGATGGAAAAGGACCAACTAGAGATGAAAAGGACCAACTAGATATTAAACATATGCTGACTGAAATAAAAAATATTATACAGAGACCTAACAGCAGACTAGAAGAAGGCAAGAATCAAGTCAAAAATTTGAAATATAAATAATCAGAAAACACTCAACTGGAAAAGCAAGAAGAGAAAATAATCCAAAAATGTGAAGATAATGTAAGGAGCCTCTGGGACAGCTTCAAGGGTACCAACATCAGAATTGTGGGGGTGCCAGAAGAAGAGAGAGAGGAAGATACTGAAAACCTATTTAAAGAAATAATGACTGAAAACTTCCTTCATCTGGTAAAAGAAATAGACTTACAAGTCCACAGAACCCCATATCAAAGGAATCCAAAGAGGACCACACCAAGACACATCATAATTAAAATACCAAGAGCAAAATACAGAGAGAATATTAAAAGCAGCAAGAGAAAAACAGTTTATTACCTACAAGGGAGCACCCATATGACTGTCAGCTGATTTCTCAACAGAAATGATGAAGGCCAGATGGGAGTGGCAAGAAATATTCAAAGTGATAAATAGCAAGAACTTACAACTAAGAATACTCTATCTAGCAAAGCTATCATTCAGAATTGAAGGGCAGATAAAGAGCTTCACAGATAAGAAAAAGCTAAAAGAGTTCATCAACTCCAAACCAGTATTATATGAAATGCTGAGAGGTACTCTTTTAGAAGAGGAAGAAGAAAAAGGTAAAAGCCAAAAAATTATGAACAACAAATACATATCTATAAACAAGTGAATCTAAAAATTAAGTGAATTAAAAATTGGATCAACAGAATAAACTGGTGAATATAATAGAATCAGGAGCACAGAAAGGGAGTAGACCGAAAATTCTCAGGGGGAAAGGGGTGAGGGGTGTACAGGGAGAGACTGGACAAAAATCATACACCTATGGATGAGGTCAACGAGAGGGAAGTAAGGGTAGAGGGAAGGGTGGGAGCCGGGTGGAGGGGAGCTATGGAGGGGAATAAAAGAGAAACAAATGTAATAATCTGAATAATAAAGATTTAATTTTAAAAAAAAGATACCAATGTGATGTCACTGAACATAAAATGAGAAGAGGTAAACAACAGCATACAACTGCATATGTTCACCACATAGATGAAAAAGATTGAGCATAAATGACAGTAAAGAGTACAGATATTATTAACATATGGTAAAATAATTAGAAGTGAGAACTTTGGCGTATGTCTTGACTTTCTTTTAAAATTAATTTATTTTATTTTAGGTTGACATATTTAATTTTTAATAATTTCTTTACTTAACAACTGGCATAAATTCTTGTCTCAACCCCATTTAAACCAGCTCCAACACACCACTGAAAATTATCATCCTAATACCTTAGTAGGGTAGGTATTGCTAATCTACAAGTGACTATAGTCATTTGCTCATCCAACTGGTTGATTAAAATTTTAATGTGAATAACTAGTACATGATGAACCTAGAGATTTTGATTCAGTAAATCTGGTGTGGGGGGCCTTGGAGTCTGTATTTTAATAGGCAAAATGCCTTTCCCATGCCAGATGATTCATCCAGAGAATTACAGAATTCAACACTTATTGACTACATATGCTGTGCCAAACTCAGAATATACGTATTATGGATGAAAAACAGGTTCTGTAATAAAACTGACAAGTCCAGTGATAGAAAGTAACCTTGCAGAGTAATCTAATCATATATTCCTAACTGAGTAGGTCATGGTGTATAGTCACGCCTCAGGAATAAATAGAAATTTTCTACTAAAAGGTTTATCTTTTCCTTAAAGAAGCCCTGTCCTTTGTTTCTATACATCTAGCTTAACACTCCTTCGAAATGCTCTAGGAAATATAACCACCCTCAAGAGAGCACAAAGTCTTAGCTATTCTGTAATCCAGTCCCCCCTTGCTTTCTCTTACTTTCATATAATCTTCCTTATGCCCCTTCCTTAATTCCAAATTCATAAAAGAAACTGCAGACTGCCATTTTGAGACACATTTTTCTCATTCTGTTGAGATCTTGCTTCCAGGCATAGCCTCTGTTTGGCTCAAATAAATTCTTATAAAAATCCTTTACAAGTTTGGATGTGCTTACCTCAACAACATGGACACAAAAGAGAGACAACTCGTCCTTAAGAAGAATACAAATACTAAGAATCATGATGCAACTACTGAAGCAGAGATAACTTGGCCACTCGAAAATATACCTCTTTGGAGATATGGATTATTTTAGGCTGGTTAATTTTAAGAAACAGCAGCTTTGGGGAAAGCTCTGAAAACCACGTACACCAGCCAGAAGAACCTTGAAGGGTAGAGGGAAATATTTTCTCCACCAACATTATGATATTGCTACATACCAGCTGCTTTGGGAAAACAGCAAAATCCAGCTTGGGAGTCATAAGAAAAAATGATGTTTGACCTGAGTCTTGAAAGAGCACAAGATAATCAAGAAAAGAAGGGGAAGGAAGGCAGGGATATTCAGGGCTGAGAGAGCAGCATGTACATGGCCAGGTAGGCAAAATAATTTGGTCCACTAGGATAACAGCACATGCTTTGGGACTGTACCTATTACTTGTGTTTTGCAGCCAAATTTATCTGGGACACATTTTTCTTTTTAATCTTCACCGAAAGATATCTTTTTTTTCATTGATTTTTAGAGAGAGTGGAAGAGAGAGGGAAAGACAGAAATATCGATGTGCGAGAAAAACATCGATTGGTTGCCTCCTGCATGCACCCCAACCAGGCCGACAGGGCAGGAGCCTGTAACCATGGTATGTGCCCTTGCCTGGAATCAAACTCGGGACCCTTAGGTCCACAGGCCTACACTCTATCTACCCACTGAGCTGAACAGGCTAGGACTGGAACACATATTTGTTAGACTATGTTCAGTCAGAGTGCAACAGAAATGCTGGGAGATTAGACAAAAGTGTTATGGCCAGGTCAAGAAGGACTTTTTAAATGCCTAGTACAAAGTACTCAATAAAGTCCCACATTATACCCTTCCTTAGACATTAATGTTTAAAATTAATTTTATCACCATTCTAGGATTTTTGCTGAGAAAGGATTTACATAGGATAGCTAACCTAAAAAGCCTACAAATACAGAATTCTCTCAATGCTTTTATAATTGCTAACTTCTCAATCAGAGAAAATGACAAAAATCACCAAAAGGATGTGTTAGAAATGTGCAATAAACCAAAGTCCCAGGGAAAACATTTCTGTACTAGAGGCTTGGTGCATGAAATCGTGTACTGATGGTGTCCCTCAGCTGGGCCTGAGCCCTATCACAATCCAGAACCCCTTAAGAGATATTGAACTGCAGATTGCAGCTCTGCAGGGATAGGGCTGAAACCCGAAGTCCAACATCCCCTGAGGGATGTATCAGTGAGCAAAGCTGCAGGTGGCCAGGGAGGAACCTGAGTCAGGCCCGGGTGCTGCTCCCACTCAACAGGGTCCCACTGTTCCTGCCACTGCCTCTGCTTGGTGGTGCTGACGCGAGGAGGGAAGAGTCTTGGGCCACAAAACTGCGCTCACCAGTGCCAGCCCTGAGCCCGGTTTCTGGCTGAGTGGTGCTCCCTCTGTGGGAGCGCACTGACCACCAGCAGGCAGCTCCTGCAATTGAGCGTCTTCCCCTTGGTGGTCGTGCGTGTCATAATGACCAGTCAACCAGTTGTTTGGTCGGTCGACCCGTCACTTGGGCTTTTATAGATAAATAGATAGATAGATAGATAGATAGATAGATATTTTTTGCTATGGCTTTACCTCATTTTAATTCACCTGTTTTCAGAATAAAATGGGAATATTATAGATGTTAATTTCTGTTTCTTATATTGTATCATTATAGCTACAGACATTTTAATTAGGTAACTCAATTAACACAAAAATCTATGAATTAACATCATAAATAAAAATTAATCCAAGAGCTAATGGGTAGGAAGAATGTCAAAAGAGTGCTTATTTCTACATAAACCCAGCAAGAAAGGTACGCTTGTCATCCTAACATACCAATTTTGTAGCCCTATAAAACCACCATGGATACATTCCCTTCTCTAAAGCAAACCATGCCCATCTGTCTTGTCTCCCCTCAAGTCTCATCTCCTCTTTACAGTATATTCCAAGCACACCATTCCACAATGACCTGTTCCCTCCCTGTGCATGAACCTCATCCTTGGATTTGATTTTACATTTTCAGAGAAATTCTCTTGCACATCTCATGGAAAATGACGTAATGCCAGACATATAAAAGCCACTCCAATACTTGGAGAGTGAACACACAAAATGATTTCCAGGAATTATATTTAGCTTCAAGCTTCAATTGTTGATCTTCTCACCACTCCCAAAACGAAGATGAAAATATCATCCAGTTTTTAAAAGTCGTAGATTGGAGACAGTGAAAAGAGGTTATCAAAAGGGATTTTATTGAATTGCTTGTTAAGTGTCAGCAAGTCACCAGAGGGGTCTGATTAAAAAGGTAAGGGAATTTTTTGCTCTGCTTACACATTGTAAGGCTTAGGGGCCTACAACTGTGCCTTGAAATCCCCACAAGCATCCTAGGATATATGCTTTTTACACACATGAAAGAACAAAGAAAAAAGAAGGAACCGATATCCCAAGGCTGTTTCTGTCCTTGTCTTCTTTAACCAATTGAACTTCAAAAGAAGACTGTTTACAGAATCCCACAGGTGAATCATATAATACACTTACTCAACAAATACTATTGCCAGTATCATAATAACAACTTAACATTTTAGCACTTTCTTTGTGTCATATTGTGTAAGCACTTCTCAGTCATCATCTTATTAAACTCCTGACAACATTCTAGGTAAGATAAATACCATAATTTGTCCTAATTTTAGAGATGAGGAAGCTTAGATTAGGTAAGACCTTGCTTCAAGTTAACAACATAAGTCACAAAGCCAGAATCTATAATAGGTTTCTTATGCCAAAGCCCAAAAAACACCACCATCTATGATTACAAGATTCAGTTCTTAACAATGTAAGTGCTTGGGTCTCGTTCAGAACTTTTTCCCTTCTATTTGAAAAATTAAAAACAAGACACCAAATCAGTAATCTGAAAAAAGGCTGGAACAATGCCATGTCCAGGGTCTAAGGAAGCAAACTGAAACAAACTGCCTTAAAGATAATAAGACTTCAGGATTCATTCCTGCACACTTACAGGAAACAAGCATCCAGGGGGAAAAACACACAATAATAATAATAACAACAACAACAACAACAACAGGAAGACCAATTAGGGTATCATTCTTTTAAAGGTATAATCATCCTATAGAACTTATGGGAAACTCATATTTAATTTACAATATGTTTATATCCATTCTATGCACAGGTCACATGGCATTCAGATTTTATAGGATGTTCAGCAGAGGATAAGAGCTCTAGAAAATGCTGTGAATGTAGGACTTTTGACTATGCATTATCTGTATGTATTAATAACCTCCCTATAACAACTAAAACCAACTCCAGAGAGAAAAATAAAGGCCTAGAAATTAATATCTAAAAAGAGTTTTCCATAAAGTTTCACCTGTTCAGTTGACAGAAAGTCATGTGTGGAAGCACTTAAAACTGTAGGCACACCCTAAGACAAGAGGCTAATGCTTAGCTATCATTATCAGCATTATTGTTTCCACAGTTTTGAGGTCAGCAGTTAAGAGGAATCAAGTAATCAAGGGATTATAGATACCGTAGTTTCAGAGACAGCTGATTAACAAACAACTCAGTCCTGAGTTGGTGCTTGAAATTCCTCCACCCCTTCCCCAACCCCTTCCCCACAACCCCTCTCTCCCCCCAAGAAAAACCATTCCTTTGGGCTTTAGACTTCGTCTTGTAAAAGTGTAAAATCAAGTACCACTGGATTGACAGCACTTTAAGCTCCGGGGATTTATTTACATGGGAGATTCCCCAGGTTTATCAGATTTCTTTAAGGCAAGTTTTCCCAAGGAAAGGAAGGGGAGGATTTCAAGGCATGAAAAACAATCTTGGCACGGAAGGTGGACAAGTGAGAAGAGAGTTTTCCAACGAGAGAGAGAGAGAGAGAGAGAGAGAGAGAGAGAGAGAGAGAGAGATCAAAATGTGCCAACAAGGCAGTGAATTATAATTCGCCAACCCTCCCCCTCCTGGTGCTAAAATCAGTTTTCGTCTTAGCCCGCCCATTTCCTCAAAATCTGCGCTAGAGCAACTGGGCTGCTTTATTTACAGGGAAATTGACCCAAAGAACCTAAGGCCAAGGAATTTGAAAGGTGCAGAACCTTGGGCAAGGGCGTCCATTGTTATAAGCACAATGGTATCTATTTCCTGGGAGAAAATCGTGACTTCCCGGTTTTTGAAGTAAGGCACAGATTCTTCTGCCATCCCTGGGCTGGAGCCGAAACCTCTACCTACCAGGCAGGAGGCAGGCGCCGAGCCCTGGAAAAGTGTGTGTGCGGCGGTGTGTGGAGGGAAGGGGTGGGGAGGGGCGGGGGGAGCCGAACCCGAGGACTCCAGGAAGTGGGTGGGGAGGAAGCTGCAGAGGTGGGAGCCAGCCGCGTCCGTAGCTGGTGGGCAGACAGACGCCTCGCAGGGGAGTCCCGGGTCACTGCGCGCAGCGGTCACGAGCGCGCTGGGCAAGGCTGTCTGTCCCCTTGGATTCCCGTCATCCCGCTACCGTACAGCTCGGGTCTGGGACGTAAAAAGGGGTTGTAAAGTGGGCGGCGGCAAGAGTTTTTCACCGCTGAGTCACAGCCCAGCCAACTTTTACAGCATTTCCCCGGGAAGGAAACAAGAAGTCTCCGTCCCGTAGCCCCGCCGCTCGCTTCTAAGCTCCCGCTACCCGCCCGGTGCCGCTCGACCCAGGGGCGACTCCAGACCCCACAGCCGGGCTGTTGGCCACGCATCGCACAACTCCGCGTCCGCTCCCGGCCTCGGAGTATCCCGGGCGCTGGCCAAGTGCTCTCCCCCCCCCGGGCACGGGGCGGGCAGGGAGAGGGGGAGGGGAGAGCAGAGGCTGCGTGCTCACCTGCAGGACACGGACACCTCCACCCGCGTAGCCGGGATGGCCGCGCTCAGCTGGTTCAAGTCCCCGATGCCCGCCGTGCTGGTGTAGCGGCTGTCCATCGTGAGGGGCAGGCGCCCGGGACTGGTCCGGCGCCCACTTCCAGAGCTCGAGCCGACTGAGGTCTCCCCGAGCTCCGCTCCGGACCGACCGGGCGAGAGAGGTGGAGGGAGGAGGCGGCGGGAGGCGGAGGCAGCTCGCTGGAAGCCGGAGGGAGGGGAGGAGGCTGGCGGCTCTCCGCGCGCTGCCCCGAGGGAACCGCGAGTGAGTCCCGGCTGAGGGCGAAGCTGCCGGGGAAGTGAGGTCCGGGGCTGCCGGCGTCCCTGCTCCTCCCCAACCCCCACCCCTTTTCTGGCCGGCAGCAGCCCCCCGCTGGGGCCAACACTCCGTGAGCCTTTCCCGGCTCCGCGCAGCCGGCGGGCGGGCACCTGGTGGAGAGGTGGCCCCAGACCCAGACCGTCCAGGAGCGCCAGCCCGGCCCCGCTGCGCGTGCGGTTTAGGCTCTGTCTCCGCCTCTCCACACCCACACCCGCTTCCTGGGCCGTGACTCCCTCCTGTCAATCAGGTGTGGACGGGAAGGCCACGCAGTTAGTTTCCTCGCCTGGGGTGGAAGCTGGAGGGGTGGGCGCCCCAGCGGGTGGCTAACTCCTGGACCGTCCGTCCACTCGCGCCGGCCCTCACCGCTCCCCGGGCCCCTCCCCCGCCGCGCTCGGCCGAGGAACCGGGTCCCGCGGCTGGACGGCCCACCCGCTGCCCCTTGAGGGTTGGTGGCGATGGGGGCGTGGGGACGATCTCCAACCTGCTGTCAGAGGTGGCAAAGTGGCCGAGCAAGAGGTGGGACACGGGGGGAGCAGGTTGGACTCTAGAGAGGTGTGTGTGGGGAGGAGAAAGGGGGGGGGGGCGTTTGAGATTGAAGAGAACTACCTAGTTTCCGAATCCTGGCCCCATTTCTTCGGAGCGTGGAGGTCTACTGGTGACAGTTGTTCGACCGCCAGAGCTCTTCTGCGCCCCCTCCTTTCCAAAGGCATGGAAAGTCCGTCCCGAAATCCCGAGGTCACCCGCAATCCCAGTGGCAGCACCTGGAGGGAACGGGATCGGTGGGAGCGGAGGAGCCAGAGTGAGCGCTGCGTGTGGGGAAACCGGGATCCGGGGCGGCCAGGCTGCTGCCCCCGGAGACAGAGGCGGCGAAAGCACCGGGAGGTACCAGCCGCTCCCTTCCATGTCAGGGGCCCTCCTGGCCCGCACCTTTCCGCCAGCCTCGCCCTTGCGCCTGCAGGTCCCGGGTGCTCGCCGCCAGGGGCAACCGAGAACGCGACTCACCCGGAGGCACAGAGGAGAGGAGAGGGAGGGCCCCGTCCGCCTTCCTCTAGTGCGCCTACCTCGGAGTTTGCAGCTGGCGGGACTAACTCCGGGAGGAACAGTTTTCCTGAGTGAAATTTGTAACGTTGTAATTTACAAATCTGTGAAATTTGTTACATTGTAACCCCCTTGGAGCCACTTGCCTTAGCGAATCTATACTTGTGGACTTGTGGGAAAAGAGGTGATGGCAGTTTTGTCATATCCCCTGGCCAAGGATCCTTTCAGATTTTAGTCTTGGTTTCCTTTCCTGGTCTTCCCACCCACCACTTGTCACACCTTAAGTCCAGAAGTTCCCCGTGTCTCTTCCCCATTTCCCTATTACAGATTAAACTGTCGTTTATTACTACTTGGAAATGTTCTAAAACTCCGACCATTTCTAGTATTTTGCCCAAAATTAAATGGGGAGAAGAGACCCACTGTATTTTCTTAAGCTAACCAGGCTTCTGTTTTATAGAAGCCTACTGAAGAAATAGAAGTTGAGAACTTTAAAAATAGTATTCAACTCATAAGACCTTTACTTCTTAAGTTTTTCCACTTTATTAGTTTACAATATGTAATAAACTGCCCATAATCCAATTGTACCATTTTGATAAGTGTTGATGCCTATATTCTCCTGTGGAGCCGTTTCAATCAAAAATAATTACCCATCCCGTCAGCCTAAAAGTTTTCTCGTGTTCCTTCTGTAGTCAGTTTCTCCCTTTACCACTGAAAATCCCTTCAGGCAACCATGGATATTCTTTATATAACTGTGTATAAGTTTGCATTCTAAATATATGTATATTGCATATGGAATCCTACAACATGTACTATTTTTTTTCTGTAGTTTCTTCTGAGCAAATATTCTTTTGAGATTCTTCCATGCTGTTGAGTTCATCAGTAGTTAATTTCTTTTTATTGCATGCTAGTATCCGTTGTATAGATGTGCCATGAATTGTTTATCCATTCCTGCATTGGTGGACACTAAATTGTTTCCAGGTTTGGCCTACTGCAAATAAAACAGCTATGAACATTTATATAGATTTTTTATGTGGACATATGCTTTCATTACTTTTGGGTAAAATATCTAGGAGTGAAATAGCTGGGTCATATGAAATATGAATATTTAACTTTTTAAGAAACTACTAAGTTGCACCAAAATAGTTGTACTACTTTCCATTCCCGCAACATAATATGAAGTCCAGTTGTTTTACTAACATTTATTGTATTATTCGTTTAAGTTTTAGCCAATGGGGGGGGTGGGAAGGAGGATAAATGGTGATGAAAAAAGACTTGACTTATGGTGATGAACACACAGAAGAATGTACAGATGATGTGCTGTTCAATTGTGCACCTGAAATCTGTATAATTTCAGTGTCACCTCAATAAATTCAATAAAAGGGAAAATAGGTAAATAAAGTTTAGCCAATTTAATAGGTGTGTAGAGGTAGGTTAATGATTAAAGATGTTGTCATATGGGTCCCACTGTGGGTTAATAACCAATGGCAAGCATATTTTCATGTGCTTATTTGCTATCTGTAGATCTTCTTTCCTGAAGTGCCAGCTCAAATTTTTTGCTCATTTTTATTATTCTTGAGTCTTGAGAGTTCCCTATGTAGTCAGCACTCAGCATTTGATATAAACTTTAAGTGACAAAACTTTTAAGGTATATGCAAACTCCATTAATGTAGTTTGCACAATACATAAAGAATTGCAATTTTTAAAAATAACTTTTAATATATGTCTATTTCTTTAAGCTTTTATTTTAAAGAATTTTTAATAAAAATTTATATGTACTGAGATAACATAAATGACTTTGGAATGTGTTAAAACTGAGGATTAATTTTATTTACTAAAATGTATAAGCAGCCACTATTCACCAAGTCAGTGTTCAGTAAAAATTATTTGAACATTTACTGTGTGCTTAGACACTGTGCTAGATCTGGGAGGTAAAGCTCCTGCTGGCAAGGAGATGGATGACTGGCTAGAGATTATACTGAATGAATCATTGAGTTTTTATCTCTGAGATTTTATTATTCCACAAGATTCGAGAAGACCTCAGATTGTAAATTAAGTTATCATTGTCTGTTATTTTTCAGAACCATTTATTTATGAAATAGCATGGTCAAAAAGAATCAGCTTGTCTGAAAAAGCATATATCCTTATAAGGACAAAGTTTATTTACCTCATCGCGCAGGTACTGTGTCAGCTCACACAGAAATCTCAAACAAATTGTGCTGAGCAGTTCTTCAGGCTGTAGCTACATCAGTGGAAAATTCACTCAGTTGGGCCTACCTCTTTCGCCGCAAGATAAGTCAGAAATGCCAGCATTGCCATATGCTCACCTTCAAAATGTCCTCAGGAAATTGAAGAAAATAAGTAGCTGCAGCATTGCTTAACCTCTATGGATGGCTATATCAATTTAGCCACATAACCTGCTCTATGTACGCACAGCTTATAAAATAAACTTATGTGATAGCAAAGAACAGACTAGCAGTTTAATTAGGGGGAAATTGCAGCTGACAAGACATTTGAATGAGTGTCTAAAACATGTTCTCTGAGCACCTGCCTTCTTTCTGACCTGCTAACCATTTGGAGATAATTTACCCAAAGTGGATCAAGACATCACATAATTCAATAATATCAGACAAGAAAATAGCTTGAAGTTACCTTTGTGACTAAATAAAGTATCTATTTAACAGTATTTGAATACCACCTTTCCAATGGTTAAAACAGTCAGAATAATATCACTTTTTAAATATTACAAATAATAGCAAGATTAACATATGTTTTGAATAAGTGTCCAGGAACATTAAATCCAATATTTTAATCAAGTGACACTTTTCTAAGGGCTCTTGGGTGGTTCTTTAGTTAAGCCTATTTTCAAACACTTTCTTTGTCTGATAAATTTATATTCAAGAGACCATTTAGAATACATAATGCTTTCAGTTTCAGAACTTCATACATATAAGCATATAGAAGAACGTATTTCTAATTATGTTTTGACAGTCTTGGGCTGGTTTAGGTAATATTTAGTTTTCCACCATCACAGAGTCATTTGACTCAACTACTAAATATTCAATAAAGAGACACCATGAACTTGTGAGGACTGGGGAAGAGGTAGATCAGGAAGGCAATCAAACTAAGGTGAGTTATCTTACTATGACTGAATCCTCTTTTTCTGTTTGTTTAATAATAGTATTTCAGTTATCTGTTGGTATGTAACAAGCCAGTCCAAAACCTAACCATTCATATAACAGTAGTCTTACTCCTTTCATGATTCTTTGAGGGAGCAGTTATGGCAGGTCTTGGACAGGCAGTTCTGCTCTATGTAGTGTCAGCATCATGAACATGGTTTCATTCAGCTAGAGGCTGGCTGGCCTGCAACATCCAAGAAATCTTCTTTACCATGTCTGGCAGCTCAGTGCTCTTCTTCCATGTGGCTTCCCTCTTTTCTCTTCATTCAGTTGGTCAGCCAGAACTTCACATCATGGTGACTGGTTTTCCTAGAGCCAAAGTGGAGGCTGCCAAGCCTCTGCAAAGCTAGACCTGGAACTAGGTCAGTGTCATTGCCCCTGGTTTCCATTTGTCAAATCAAGTTATAAGGCCATCCCAAATTCAGGGCAGGAGTGGCGGCTGAGTTGACTTAAAGGGTAGAGCAGCATATATATATTGGAAGTCATCTTTGGGGACTACCCACTAAAAATAGTCAATTTAATTAAGGCTTAAAAAAACTCATTAAAGAAACACACTGATCTAATTTTCCCACTACTTTTAATTTGTTCTATTTGAAAAAAAATCTATATAAGGAATCAGAAATCTTGTAGCATACATTGTAATGAGTAGGATCATAGTAGTAAGCAAGGATTTGTCTTCAAGAATGATTTTACCATCTATATGTGAACAAAGAAGAAACAAATAGAAAATATGAAGAACATGCTCCCTGCTTTTAAGCATCAGTTTAATGTGCTTAAAATCAGTTTAAGAAAGAGCAATAAATAAGCTATGTCTTGTCATGGGATCATGTAGACTGATGTGACTAATGCTCAAGGAAAGGCATATTAATGAGAAAGAATAATCATTAAAATATTCCTGGGAAAATGAGATTAATATTTTTGAATAGTAAAAGGAGAGGACAGAAAAATATAGGTAAGGATATATGAGAAAATATAGAAGTAAAAATAAGTATTGCAAATGTTTGTACAGTAGTGAGAAGACCAAAGTCTCCAAAGAAGAAGACTAAATTTGGATAGAGAGAAGTTATCTTAAAAAAACTTTGTTATTTGAGATAAAATATGTAAAATGAGGATAAGCTGAAATTATCCAAACATATTCTGTCCAGTAGAGTAGCCACAAGTGGCTATTTAAACTTACATTAATATTAAATAAAATTAAAAATAAAGCTCTTCCGTTGCATTAATTACATGTCAAATGCTCAATAGCCACATATGGCTAATGGCTACCCTATTGGATAGTACATATTACAGAATATTTCCTTCACACATTAGAGGTTTACTAGAAATACTAACAATCTATTCTATTTCCCAATATTTCTGAAATCTATTCACCTTTCACTTCCTTCTGCCACTACCCTTAGTTCAGTTTACTTACATGTTTCACTTGGGGTTATGCAACACTCTCCACCTGTCTCCCTGTTTCCAGTCATGCTTTTCTCCAATCTGCTCCCCATTATGCAGTTGGAGTGCACTTTATAAAACATTCATCTGGTCTTCTCAAATTCCTGCTGAAATTAATCATTCTTTGCCAGGAATATTCCTCTGTGCCTCTTTCCTTAACTAACACTTATTCTTCAGGTCCCAAGTTAGATGCCACTTCCTTGACAGAATCTTCTCAAATATCCCTGATCTTCAATATTTTTATTTTTAAAATGATGCTATCATCTATGATACACAGTTGTGAAAATTAATGATAATGAATGTAACTCATTGGGTGCTTAGCATTTAAAATGAGAACAGTGTTAACACTTATGTTGAGAATAATAATTTTATGATGATAGTTTAAATTCTCTAGCTCTATTTTCTCATGTACCTACCCAAAGTTGCATTCTAAGAAGTGCCACCCATCTGTCAAGTAATAATTTAAAATGACTTACAAAACTCATATGACATATACTATAACTCAGTCACACAACTAATCTAACAGAACAAGTTACTTTATGCGCAGAGAAGAGATAGAGATTAAATTTTAAGGTTCTTATATTTGTTAAGGGAAAATGACAGTTTACATTTCTTCTAGAGGTATAGATATTCAGTTGACTATGATTACCTAGTGATAATAAGTTAACATTAAGAACTTTCATATATTAAACCCTATACGTCTTGAAATCCAGGACTCTTAAAAAGAGGCCTGTTGTAAGAATTTTAAGGATATATTTTTTTATGGTTACTAAACACAGAACAGTTCTTACTTTTGATGAATGTTTTCAGCTTTCAAATTTATCTAAAGTTTCTTTCAAGTAGAAACTGCTAATTCAGAGAGTTTGCTTTTTCAAGGCGGCCAGAAGAAATCCATCTATTAGACTAAGTCAGAAAGACCAGGCCTAAAAAATTCTGAAACTTATCAAAAGAATATAGGAAAGAAAGCATTCTTATAGTAGGATATGAAGTCTCAAATACTTCGGTCCTGCAGGGGCCTTCCTAAATGCCCAAAATAAGCACCTTTTACCTTTATTTTTGTATTGTTTAAAGTATTACAAATAGTAATACATATGTTTCTTTTTTTTTTTTCTCCAATTGACCTTCCCCAGCCTCCCCGGCACATGACCTCACCCCCTTCCCAGTGTCTTGGCTCCATTGGTTGTGCTTATATGCATGTATACAAGTCCTTCAGTTGATCTCTTACTTCCTCTCCCCGACCCTCCCCAGCAATTTCTCTGTCGTTTGACAGTCTGTTCGATGCTTCTCTGCCTCTGTATCTATTTTTGTTCATCAGTTTATAATGTTTTTTTATTATTCATAGATGAGTGAGTTCATGTGGTATTTTCTTTCATTGACTGGCTTATTTCACTTAGCATAATACTCTCCAGTTCCATCTATGCTGTTGCAAATGGTAAGACTTCCTTCTTTAAATATATTACTAGAATAAGTATTGTGTGACAACTTGTCTAATATCTATTTCCCCTGCTAGATTTGGAGCTTCAAGACCATCAGGACCAGTCTCTTTTTCATTGGTTCTCTCCTATGCCCAGCATATTGACTGATATGAGTCAGGTGTTCTGTGGCCAGCAACTATTAAAAGTTGCTTTGATATACTGAGTTCAGGAGAGAGCTGAGCCCACAAGGGGAATGTCCAACAGGCATTTAGGGTTATGCTGAGGGGACAGGATTTTCCAGATTGGAGCGAATAGCTTAGAATTGGTAGTTGAAGCCAAGGAATTTGGTGAACACTCCAAGGAAAAAGAAAGAGGAATAAAAATAAAATCTGATGAATAACTTCCCTGGGGAGAGTAGGACAAACAAGGGTCCCACTGAAGAAATGGGTGGGGAAGAAGCACTTGAAAAAATAGGGGAGAAAAACTCTAGGATGGGGACCCTAAGAGCAAGGAAGAAGACACTTTTAAGAGGGGGCCAGTAGGATCACGACAGCAGCAGCTACAGAAGTTGTATTATTGCCTTGTTTCGTTGCCAATGTACATTGCCAAATTCTCTCTCAGGAAGTTTCCAAAATCACAGAATCCTTTAAAATGTTTCAGTTATCATTCCAGATCTGTCTTTCAGATTCTTATACTTAAATGTGCGTGGCTCACCTCTAGGCCTGCTTTACTTCCTTGAGCATGAAGCCCACCCTATTCCAGAAGTCTTCAGAGTGCAGAAAATAGATCTCCAGTAAGAAATTGCATGCTGAGGAACTCACAGGAACAACCCCTCTGGCATGTTATGGCCATGATGTGTGAGGAATGAATGCCCAATTTTCAAATCTGATTTAGATCCCTTCTAGAGCAGGGCAGATACATGTTAACTAGTGTGTGGTCAGAGCCTACTCTGGTTTCTTCCTGATTGGATAATTAGAATGTGCAATCATGCAAAAGAACAAAAATTTTGTTGGAAATCGACACACACACAAAATATAAATCTACTTAATAACTTGGTGAAATTAACATTCTTCTGGAATAGCCCCACCTTTCATTTTATTTGAAAACAGTTATTTGAATGCAAAAATGCTAACATTTTGTAGGATCTTTCTCTAACTGTCCAAGAAATTTGGGCAGAACTTTGTGATTTACAAAAGCATTTTTCATAACCATGATAATTGCTGTTAAATTTACCATGATTTGTCACAGTATATGGTGAATTTTCTATCCAAGTTGATATCATTTAGTTATTGTGTTTCCAAGGTGAGTCCCTTATTGTATGGTTTATAGAAATAAATTGTTTTTGTTAGGTTTTTAGATGTTGAGGAAAAGTTTTAAAAGGCGTGGTAACTGCTTTAAAAGGAAGGACTTGAGTTACTTATTCTAAAAGAATATGTTGAGGTTTCGTTTCTGCTTTAACAAAAGGATAATTTATGGCATTTATTAAGATTTTTTTACTTAAATGTTATCCATGAAGAGCTACCCACAAAACAATTATTTTAAAGTTTACATAATAAAATCTGCTAGTTTTTGCCTGTTAATGTTAAAAGACCAAATCTCCATAAGTGATACTTGTGCTAAATAGCACTGATGCTGTTAAGGAGAGTCACAGTCAGAAATCCTGCTGTTGAAGACCCACACATATTTTGTTGACTAGACCCAAGTTTTTGTATTATTTGATCTTGTTTTGCAAATACAGAAAGTAAAAGAAAGTCAAAGTAACTACATTCGTGGCCTCACTGTGCGTCTGGACTTTTCAGATGCTGGTCTAGTAAGTCATGCTGTTGAAAATTAACTTGGCGAATTAGGAGAAGTGAATCTTAAAGTCCCATATTTAACTCAGCATTTTCTAATGAAAAGGTTTGATTCTTCCTTTCAAATCATCATTTTAGTTTATAAAGTTTAAATTTTTTTATAAACTTAATGTACTTGTGTTCCACTCTGATCTTTTTTTTTCAAACGAATTTCAAAATTTTAAATTAACTTACTAAAACAGTAGGAAAATGACCAACACAATAAAAAATAATGAGCAAAGGACAGTACACAGAGAAAAGAAATAGCTCTAAAATATATGAAATGTTGTTCAACTCACTTATAATTTTAAAAAGAAAATGTAATAATAGATGAAGATACTATTTTTCCTGGTAGATAAGATTTGTGAGACTGTAAGAGACATTCTCATAAATGGCTGGTGGAAATGTAAAAGTTAAAAATAGTTAATTGGATATTCATTTGAAAAAAGAATGCACTTTAATATTTAATGCACCTATACTATATACAAAAATGTACCTCAAATGCACTGTAAAATCTAAAATTATAAAACTAGGAGGAAATTTTTATGATCTTGAGTTAGGCAAATATTTCATAGACTAGAGGCCCAGTGCACGGAATTCGTGCACAGAGGGTGTGTGTCCCTCAGCCCACCCTGCACCCTCTCCAATCTGGGATCCCTTGAGGAATGTCCAACCAGTGGGATTGGGCCTAAATGGGTTGTTGGACATCCCTCTCACAATCCAGAACTGCTGGCTCCCAACTGCTCATCTGTGTCTGCCTCATTGCTCCTAACCACTTCTGCCTGCCAGTCTGATGACCCAAAAACCACTCCCCTGACAGCCTGATCAATGCTTAACTGATCCCCAGCTAGCCTTATTGCCCCTAACTGCCCTTCCCTGCCAGTCTGGTTGCCCCTAACTGTCTTCCCCTGCAGGCCTGGTCTCTCCCAAATGCCCTCCTCTGCTGGCTTGGTCACCCTAACTGCCCTCCTTGCTGACCTGATTACCCCCAACTGCCCTCCCCTGCAGGCCTGGTCCCCCCCCAACTGCTCTCCCTTACAGGCTTTCCCCTGCAACTGCTTCCCCTACAAGCCTAGTTGTCCCCAACTACCTTCCTCTGCTGACCTGGTCTCTCCCAACTGCCCTTCCCTGCAGGCCTGGGTCCCCCCCAACTGCCCTCCCTTACTAGCCTGGTCTCCCCCAATTGCCCTCATCTGCTGGCCTGGTCACCCCTAACTGCCCACAACTGCCCTCCCCTGCAGATCATCTTGTGGTGGCAATCTTATGTTTACATAGGGGCAGTCATCTTTGACCCCATGAGGGTGGCCATCTTGTTTCTTGGAGTGATGGTCAATTTGCATATTACTCTTTTATTAGATAGGATGTTAGAAAATGTGAACTAATCTATAGTGAAATACAGTCAAAACCGGTTTGGCTCAGTGGATAGAGCATTGGCCTGCAGACTGAAAGGTCCTAGGTCAAGGGCATGTTCCTTGGTTGTAGGCACATCCCCAGTGGGGGGCATGCAAGAGGTAGCCGATCAATGTCTCTCTCTCATCGATGTTTCTAACTCTCCTTTTCCTTTCTTCTCTGTAAAAAGTCAATAAAAAATATACTTAATCTATAGTGAAATACAGCCAATAATTGGTTGCCTACTATACCCAACAGGTAGGTGGGATGGGGTGAGAAGAAGATATAATAAAGGGGCACAAAGAAAATTTGGGAGGTGATGGTATGTTTATAATCTTGATTGAGGTGATGGTTTCAGAGTTGTATACATATGTCAAACCTTATCACACTGAACACTTTAAGTGTAGTTTAAATAGATAGTCATGAATTACAAATGGGAGATTTTTTAATGTGGGAAAAACTTGCAGAGTTAACTAAGAGGCAGTGTAATATTTCAATTCAGAGAATGTTTTCAAAGTCTAAATTCTCATCATAAAGGTGCTTTGTTTCACTTTTTACATATGTGTTATTGGCTACTGAAGGGTATGTTAAGCATTGCAGACCCTTGAATGAAATTTATTTTATCAGAGCAATTCTTAGGCAGTGAAAGCCAAAGTTGAAATATATTAATAATGTTAATTGCTATTCTCATTTAATTCTCACCCAAACCTTGTGAAGCAGGTATTATTTAAAATGAGTATACTTATACTCATTGTCAGTTAAAAAATTATATTTAGGGAGTAACTTATCTAGTCTATAATATCTAAAGTAAGTGGCAGATGACTCTAACCAAATAACTCCAAGTCTGGGTTCTTCTCATTTAGCACAGTATTTTCCCTTTCCTCATAGTTAATCTGTTCCTCATCTGAGATTTCATGGCATTTGTTATTGCTTCGTCATTTAGCCCTGCTGATACTGCATGATTTGTGTGTTATGTTATCTATTTAATATTCTATTAATTTAGATTATGCTCTTTTATATGTAGTTTGCTTTGACATTTTTATTTTTCTGACATTTAATTAAAAGATTTAAAACTATAAATTCCTCTGTAGTGCTGCTTTAGCTTCATACTATACATTTTGGTACATAGTACTTTATTGTTGCTCAAACCTAAATATTTTATAAACCAGTGTCCCAATGCATGGATTCGTACATATTGAAAGGAAATTAATTAGAAGAAATATTTTAATATCACTATTCACCCTTTCTCTATAATAGAAGTGTCAACTAAGTTCACACTCAACAATGACAGATGGAAACACACACATGTGATTGGCCAGCGAGAGCTTTAAATATATGTAAATAAATTTGCTTAATTAAGCCTACTTTCTGATTTAACTAATCTTTTTCCAGTCCAGGAAAGCACCCCAACTTCTCTTTCCAGGAATTGTCAGCAACACAGCAATAAATATCAACATGAAGCAGATTATTAATGTAGATCTTGCAGAGAGAACAAAGGTAAAATATTTAACTGCAGTAGTATTTGACTATATTCTGTGCAGTGAGAAAACCTGAAGTCATTTTGAAGATCCACCATTTCTTACTTGTTTTCAGTTGGGTCAAGTTTCTAAGCTTTCTAAATCTCCATTTTTCAACTAATGAAAAGAAAATAGTATTCAACTGAGTCTCCTATCTACCTACTCCAGGACTTCTGTAAGGATCAAATGAGATGAGATATGTGAAAACACTTCACAGACATTTGGATAAAGTGTAAAATGTTTGCATCTGGCCATAAAGCAAGTCGTATTCCTGGGCTGAAGAAATTGTAAGTAGGCTAGTCACTAGGAGAAGAAGCCAAACGTTACTAAGTGATGTCATTACTTGGCACCCACAGCAACCATTTTCAGGCTGGCCTGGGCAGTGGCCCACATTTTGTGCAATGGGGTCTCAGCAATGTTGGCTGTGATTTGGTGGCCTGTGTCCCACTTGGGTGAAGCTGAGTTTTGCTTTGTGGGCACCAGGTCCATGGTGCCATTTCTCTGTAAATGGTCAGTGTGTGTTTGAGCATCTGCCCTTTGGTGGTCAGTGTGCATCAGAGCGACTGGTCAGACAGTTGGACACTTAGCATATTAGCCATATATATATATATAATTTTTAATTCAATTATAAACAATTCATTATTTAAGAATCTATCTTTTTAAAGAGTTTTAATTTTTGCTTAATAATTTGCAATATTGTCAGATAACGTGGATTATGTGATAACAGTTTAGAATTTGTCAAAGACTTCTCTTATAGCTTTGTATATGATCATTTTGAGAAGTGTGCATAAATCTTTGAACATCTACCAGCCACCTATTCTGTATCCCACCTCAGACCATTATGGAAAAATAGAAGAGTCTTCTCCAGGGATTATTTCTATAATTCAGTTGAAAATTCTCTTATATGTGCCTTAGAGGAAAGTAAATTCAGTAAAATAGGAAAAACAATAATAACATTAAAGCTAGGTTTATGTTTATGCAGAAAGTAGATTTCAATTCTAAGTAATTAACATTATTGCTTCATGAATTCAGTCAACAAGACATTGAAAGTCTAATTTGAGGATTATGCTGCAATATAATATCTCCTTTTAGATCAGGACCAAATAAAAAAAGGCTACTCCCAAAAGGTTTTGCTTTGTGAAAATATATCTCCACTCTTTAGACTCTGATTCATGTTTGTAGCATAATGAGAATACTCACAGCTCACACTATCTGACCAGCAGGTGGCACATGCCTACCTGCTAGTGAGCACAAATAATAAGTAACCAAATTATCTGCCAGTGTCCTTTCTTCTTGCTGATGTGAACAGCTGTGACTGTTGTGACTAATCAAATGTAGATTTTTTTAATTACTATTGTTTCCCTAAAGATTTTTTCCTTTTCTCCTTAAGTCAAATATAAATAAGAATCTGTTTTTAAAATAATTAATGATATTTTTAATGAATCATGTTTCCTCAAACTCTATACATAAACTATCTATATATATAAAAGCCTAAGCAATCATCTGACCATCTGACTGGTAGCTATGATGTGCACTGACCACCAGAGGGCAGACACTGCAGGAGCTGCCAAGCTGTGGTGACTTGGCTGCTGCAGTTCTCAGGTGATGCACCCAGAACCAGAGAGAAGGGAGCCTGATTTTGGGATGCGTCATTTGAAAACCACCCTCTCACAATCTGGGACCCCTAAACGGTGTCAGAGAGTCGGTTTTGGCCCGATCCCACATCCCAGGCCAAAAAACCCCACTGGTGTATGAATCTGTGTATGCATCAGGCCTCTAGTTACATATAATAAGGTTAAATTGCTTAGATCAAGTTAAATTTAAATTCTAAATAACTAATTAAACTTATGATGTGATAATGTAAATGTATAAATAAATTTGCATAGAAGTTTGTTCGACTTATTTTTGTAGATTATTTACAGTAGGACAAAGATTTTTAATATGCTAGCCAAAGACTCTAAGAAAGAATTAATAGATAGGCTTTAAGGGGTTAATAAACACTATAAAATTATGTACAAAATATTGTTTGGAGAAGTGCTTTTTCTAAAGAGATACATATAGCTTTTATTTTTAAGCTCTCTGGGACAGAGAGAACATAAACTATATATACAGGCATGGCTAAAAGTAGGTTTATAGTTGTAATACAAATATATAATATAATACTCAATAAATAATAATACAAGAATATTGTATTACTAGAGGCCCAATGCACAAAATTTGTGCATTGGGGAGGGGTATCCTTCAGCCCAGCCTGCTCCCTCTCCAATCTGGGACCACTTGAGGGCAGTCGGACATCTCTCTCACAATCCACTGCTCACCTGCCTGCCTTCCTGATTGGCCCTAACTGCTCACCTAC
This sequence comes from Lasiurus cinereus, assembly GCA_011751065.1. Classification (NCBI taxonomy): domain Eukaryota; kingdom Metazoa; phylum Chordata; class Mammalia; order Chiroptera; family Vespertilionidae; genus Lasiurus; species Lasiurus cinereus. The sequence goes on along the minus strand of JAAGEH010000311.1, from coordinate 14,326,873 downwards.
CTGCCTTCCTGATTGCCCCTAACTGCTTCTGCTTGCCAGCCTGATCACCCCCTAACCACTGCCCTGCCAGCCTGATTAGTGCCTAACTATTCCCCCGCCAGCCTGTTTGCCCCTAACTGCCTTCCCCTGTGGGCATGGTCACTCCCAAATTCCCTTCTCTGCTGTCCTGGTCACCCCTAACTGCCCTCCACTGCAGGCTTTATCACCCCCAAATGCCTTCACTTATAGACTTGGTCCCTGCCAACTGCCCTCCCCTGCTGACCATCTTGTGGTGGCCATGTTGTGTCCACATGGGGGCAAGATCTTTGACCACATGGGGACAGTCATCTTGTGTGTTGGAGTGATGGTCAATCTGCATATTAATCTTTTATTTAGATAGGATAGAGGCCTGGTGCATGGGTGGGGACCAGCTATTTTGCCCTGAAGGGTGTCCTGGATCAGGGTGGGTATTCCCTTGGGGCATGGGGTGGCCTGGGTGAGGGGCCTGTGGTGGTTTCCAGGCTGGCCATTACCACCCCCCACCCCCCCACCCCCACACCTCACCCCCACAGCAATCCAAGTGGATTTTATTTATCTTCTACAATTGAAACTTTGTATCCTGGAGTGGAGCCAAGCGTCCTGCTTGCACAGCCATTGACACTTTGTTGCCTTAACCTCCCCTGGCCAGGCTTTGCAGAAATCTTGGCTTCTTCCATCACCAGGGGCAACCAGGCCTCTCTCCTGTGCTCTCTGTGGGGGTAGCCTTTTTGGTTGGGTTAATTTGCATACTCTCTCTGATGGGCTGGTGGATGTGAATTGTGAGTATAGCGGAGGTACGGTCAATTTGCATATTACTGTTTTATTAGATAGGATTATACTCACAACTGTAAACCTACTTATGCCCACTTCTGTTTATTAGTAGACATAATTTCTTTAAATTACTGTAAATTCTTATATCTATATAAATAACTTGGACATTTTTTTTATTCTCTCTTATACATGTCTAGTGCCTCTAAAATCTTTGAGCTTTTGAAAAAATATTTCACTAAGTGATTTTACTTTAGAACCAAGCCAATTTCAAGAACCATAAAGTATTCAACATTTTCTAACCTTGGGCATTTTCTAACCTTCCTTATAACACATATATGGCAGTTTAACTTTATTTGACTGGTGTTATATTTAGCCATCTCTGAATTTTCAAGTCCAAAGCATTTAATTAAGGGTCCTTTGCCAGTTGCATTTAGTCTTTTGCTTTTTTGCTTTCTCACACTGACCCAAAACCTTGATTAAAAATAAGATTTGGTAAACTATTTAGAATAGAAAAAGAAATTGAGAGTACTCCCTTATTAGAACCCCTCCCAAAAATAACATATAAGAAGAAATGTATTCATATAGGAAAAGCCAATCTCATTTTAAAGAAGTAACTTAGAATACCCATAAATGATTTTTTAAATATTATAGGAGACAGGTTTTTTTAAGTTTAATCTAGATGTGAGATGGAAATTTCAAGGCTCATAATCAAAGAAGGAATGTAATCAGGGGAAGAATGAAAAAAAATCCTTGTTGCCAGAAGAATTGGCAAAACCTCTTCCTCTGACTTCACATACTTTTCTCTCTCAGAGGAAGGTTTTAAATCAACAGTTCTCATCAGTCAAGTTATTTAATTACAAGCAACTAACACTCTGGTTGAAGAATAAAATTAATTAATTAATTAATTAATTGGATATTGAATAGCTCCCCCAAATCACTAAGAACTCAAGAGAATCAGTCTCAAAAGTAATGAAGTTAGAAGCAATGCCCATAACTAGAAGAGGTCAATAAAAGAAAAAAAAATGAAGAGGGATATGTAATACTTTCAACAATAAAGATTTAAAAAGAAGAAATAAAGAAAAAGAAACAATACCATAAATCACACCTTAAAAAGGATCTAATGAGTACATCATGACTTCTATATACAAGTATTAGATATTGTCCTGGTATTGTTGTTATGATAACATAGACTATTCAATCCTGCCCCTAGAACCACTTGATTACTGTCCCTGGCAAACTGACCTGCAGGAAACACAATAGCACCAACTGCTGTCTTGCTATCATTGTCAGCAGTTCTTCCACATCTACTGCCATATTTTCATCATTACCATCACCACCTACACATTGATACCACTGCCAGGACTAGCAAAGAAAGAACATTCCAGTTTATTTTCCTTCAAGAGACTAGGCCAAGAGAAGGAAGAGCTAGGGAGAAATCACCTATGTCTCCCACTTAAATTCACAAGCTGAAAATAATCTAAATGTAGAACAGGATAATGGCAGTGAGCAGCCAAGAAATACCCAGTAAGGTTCTTCTCCTATTATAATTTCTAAGTGTATGTATTGGGATGCATACATCTACATGTTTGGTTACATATAGCAAAATGTAAGTATACTTTGCACATCAAATATTCACTCATTCCTTCCACAAAGGTTTATTAGTTACCACATCCCATTTCAAGATTTCTAGAGTATGCCCCTTTCTTTTCCTATTCCAACATAATTCTGCTTCAATAATTTTTAAAGTATGGACTAACTAATAAATTATATATAGATAGAGAGGGGGGAACATAGAGGGGAGGAGAAGGAAAGAAGATGGAAATTGGTTTGTAGTGTTATATACATGACTTTGCAAGGAAAAAATGTAGGTATATCCCTCTTGGAATCTATAACTGGTTGTAAGGCAATAGTTGGTATTTATGACCTTCACATCTCATTAATTATCCCATTTCCTCGTTCCTTTTTCCTTCAGCCAACACCTTATTGGGCTGATTTCCTTCCTTGTCTAAGCTTTTGGCCTAAACCTTCATTTCATAGGAACCACACTCTGGAAATCCTGTCTCTATCATATTGCATTTTATTCCATTTAATGGACATGGATGGACCAGAACCCATTCTGGGTCCTATCTATACTTCTTTGTGTCCCCAATGTGCAGTAGCAAATGTGTTTCCTTTGGAGAGTTAGGCTATAGCACCCAAACCACTGGAGTGTTTTTGCCTCTCATGTAATGGAAATGGTAGCCTAAAATTGCCAGGCAGCAATCTCAGCTCCAACTCACTAGAACTGCTATAGTAGCTCCAGAGAAAATATTCCTCTCTAGATATATTCAAACCTGTACAAGAAAAATGCAGAGTTGTTTACATAAGAAACAAACACTGTGAGAGAAAATGTGCCATCCAATTAATTCAAAGCATATAAGCCATCCTGCAGAAGAGCAGCAGAGCCTCATCAGAATTTGTCTCCCAGCTGGCACGGTAACTGAGTCTTCTACTCTTTTAAACTGCTGCTTAGTGTTAAGATATATGTTAAACCCTCTTTGTACCACAAATATGTATGTTCTGAATAGGCTCAAAAAACCAGGTAAGAAGCATCTGTCTAACTGGGCACAACAGCTTCTGATTCAGCAGAACCATTACTGTGTTGATAAGTTAAATGCATTCCTGCCTTGAGTGTTAATACATCCAAACCTTAATTACTGTCATGGAATACCATGTAACATGCTTCTGTCCAAGGAACTTAAATTACAGGAAAATAAATAATGAAGTAGAAGCCAGAGATACAAGAATAGGAATCAGACATGAATGGATTCTTAGTTTTAATATTACTAGGAAACATTAAATCTTTTGGATCATAAGACATATGCTTTCATGATGCTATATAAGACACTAGAAATTAATTGTTAACCTAGGGAGACAGGACAGGAAAAGAAGACGATACAGTGATTGAGGTTAGCCTAAATTTGCAAGATCAAGTTTCCATTACAGGCTAGAATAGAAAATTGAGACTGAGAGTAAGTTCAGTTTTAGAAAAAATGAATTTTTGGGGGAGACTGAATTTTGTAGAATAAGAATTTCCTTTCTCTATATAAGCAGTTGAATGTATGATACCTTCTTAAAAAACAAAATTCCCCCAAACAGGCTCATATATATATATATATATTGTCAGTGACAACACCAAATTTAAATGAACAACCATTAAAAATCTCCTCCTATACTCAAGGTAATATTCAGCACTCACTATACTGTATTAATTTCTGGAGATAGAGGACCATGTTTTAATCAGTTCTCTATCTATTCTCAGCACCTTTGATAGTACTCTTGGCATAGAATAAATACTCAAAAGTGTTTAATGAATGAAGTGGGGAAGTAACATAGTAGCAGGATGATTCTGTTGTATAACATCAACAGTAATGAATGGTTCCAGCCACTCCATTATCTTACACACATAACAAAAATGTACACAGTGGCCAAGACCGGTTTGGCTCAGTGGATGGAGCGTCGGCCTGTGGACAGAAAGGTCCTGGGTTCAATTCCGGTTGGAGGCATGTACCTTGCTTGCGGGCACATCTCCAGTGTGGGGTGTGCAGGAGGCAGCTGATAGATGTCTCTCTCTCTCATCAATGTTTCTGACTTTCTATCCCTCTCCCTTCCTCTCTGTGAAAAATCAATAAAATATATTTTTTTAAAAAATTTACAGTGAAAAATAAATTGAATATTATGACTATTTCTAAAATTAACTAAAAATCAATAGAATCCCTTTCTTCCCAGTTCCTAAATCACTCATTGTTAATAAGTCTGGAATTTAGACTAGAAAATATAACCGATACAGACTACTTGGCAGAAAAAGGTGGTATCACAAGTCCAGTGTTCTTTAATGGTAGCCAAATGACCCAAAGATGCTGAATCCAGAGAACACCCACTTCATATCTTCCTTATAAGATTAAATGCAAGTTCTTATTTCCAACTTTGATTTTTGGTATTAGTACCATCACATATTCATGCTTAAAATTTGGTGAAAATAATGAGCCTTATTCCAAGATTTGCTTTTATTGAAAGATGGTGACTTGACAAGTTTTATTTACTGTACCCTTTTATATAGTTCCTACCAAGTAATTGTAGGAAATAGCACAAGCCATTATCTCTATTTTGAAAGGCTGGAAAGGATTCACATGGAGAATAGGTCTTTGGAAAAATATATTTTCTACTATTAGCCATGTTATCACACTTGCTCCAGAGGACCCTATGCAGTTGACTTAAAGGACATAAAAAAGGGGAAATGGAAAAGGAAACTGAGCCAAATTTAATTTTTAAATCAAATGAGATATTTTTACATGAACATTTGTTTCTATAGTAACACATTAAACAGAGGTTAGAGAAATATTGCGTAAGTACCAGAGTGGTAGCTGTAGATGACAAGGTATCATCACAAATAATAGACTCAAAATGCTGGGTTCTCATCTACCAAAAAACATAAAGGCCTTCCCCTCCCCAGCCTGTAAGCAACCTACAATATGAGAAGTTGGTCTTTATAGCATGGCATTGTTCTAGATTTCAATGGTATAATTGAACTCAAGTACCACAGGATGTAAGTATCAATCACTCCCCCACAACCTCCTGCTTTGTTTCCATTGGAAGTCATTAATTAACACATCTTAGAGATCTTTTATGACTCAGAATCTAAGGAGAGACCTAAAAACTATTATTTGGTGAAAAGGCTAGGAAAATCCAACAATTGTCATGGCAAGAAGAGTTAGTAATCCATCCATTTGTGGGGGAAAAAAATCTAAGCAACTTATAAACTTAAGTCTTGCCATTAGAGCATTCTAAATTTATGATAAAAATCAGCTTATATTAGCAGGAAAATGTTATATCTCTAATCACACATTGCCATTTTCAAAATGTATTTCTAACATATTATAGTATGAGAGTATCTACATAGAACCAAAAATTCTAATATTTGTTATGACAGGATCCTGAGAAGTTAAAATTAGAGATTCATATTTAGGAATCCTGCGTCTAAGCTTATAGGTCCTCTATAAATGTGAGCTATCAGATTATCTCCTCTTTCCCTTGTACCAGTTCCTTCATCTGAATTACTTATGTCCATCTGCCAAAATCTTATTATCTCTTCATGTCCCATATCAAATGCAACCTCATCCATATCTTCTCCAGTCCCTAGTATAGACCTAGACAAAAACACACTCAGCTAGAGTTGAAATATACTCTCAGACCTCTAACACTTTACTTTTCCATCTTACGTGATGATTATCATTCCTTCTGTCTTTTGTTTTAGCTACTTGAATAATGTCTTAAAGCCTTCTTCCAGATCATGGGTTCTCAAACTTTATAGCATGGATTAAGTATCACCTGAGTCAATTGTAAAAGATTCGCATTGTTACTCCCACAAATTCTGAGTCAGAAGATCCATGGTGGAACCTTGGAATCTGCCCTTTCAATATGTTCACTATGATCTAAGTTTTATTCTTCTAAGTATCTAAAAAATTTCCCTCTTCATCTATAAACAAATAGCAAGCTCTCTCTTAAAGACATTTGGGCTATATTCCATTTGTTTAATAATATTCCTAATTTCTCCATTTTACCATCTATCATTGTGATCATATTTGAGTGTTAGTAAGATCAAATAGGCTGCAGTTAACAAATAAACCCTCAACTCTCAGTGACTTAACAAAGTTTTATTTTTCCTTTATAACATATATCTGTGCAAATCAGGTGTCCCACTTCTATATTTTAGCCATGCCATATGAAACATATTACCTAGAAGCTCTTTATGGTATGAACATATACTAGTATATCACTTAACTGATGTCAATAGCTAGAAATAATTATATGGCCCCAGGCTTACTGCAAGGGGGACAGGGAGCTATAGGATATTATGCATATGCTAAGACACTCAGCCCAACTTAAAACGTCAATTGCTTAGTTTTTAATAATATTCTACAAAACTCTAACTCAAGATGACCAAAATATCTATCAGCATGATACTCATCATGATAACTATTGTTCCTTGAGCATTTACTATGTCACTGTGGTAAGTATAATGCAAGACTAAATTCTTACACAACTCATGGGGTGGGTATTATTTGCTGCAACTTTTGAAAGACCCTGACATTTAGGAAGGCGTGATGATGATCTAACACACGAAGAATGTAAGTTGTGAAACCAACTATCAAATCCATCCTATATCACCAAAGCTCATCTTTTAAAGGAATACTTGATATTTCTTGAAAATCACTTATTTAAAGTACTTTTGATAAGCCACAATTATTCCTCTTTATTGATAAAAATCTTTCCTGGTTTCTTTATTTAAAAAAAAAAAGTTCTCTGATCCACGTTGTCATCACACCCCTTTAGCAAGTTTATTTCAGCCATGCTAAATAATGTGGATTTTTATACCAGCCCTGATCTTTTTCTCTCACTTTCATCACTTTCTCTGCTCCACTCCTTGTCTTTTCTTGCTAATTTTCATCTATATGCCAGTTTTTACCTTAGAAATCACATTTATTCATAAATGTGAAGAAATAAAAAAAGTTGTAAAAACCTAGGAAAAATCAACATTGAGAAAGAGAATCACTGAATTCAATCAATAAAACAACCAACATCTGAAAGGGGAGAATTAGAATGAGCAGAATACTACATGAAAACACATTAGAATTAAAATAATATCTTAAAAGAAACTAAAAAAGCCATTACATCCAATAAAACATTAATGAATTTCTAGGAAAGAGTTTGTGGAAATGTAAAAAGCAATTACTAATATATAAAAAATTCAACAAGTAGTCTTAATTGCTATATAAATATGGCTAAAAATTTTATTATTGAGCTGAACAATGAAGTAATTTCCCAGAATGTAGTTGAAAACAACTGCATTTTTCATTGTCATTTAAAACATAATAATGTCTTTATATCATAATAATAGTTAGTTCACATGTAACCATTGTCTTTTAGTGTTTTCTTTTGTTTATTGGATCAGGAATCAAAACATGTATACATTTTAGTTATGTTGCATTCTCTAGTTTTCCCACCATATGTTTTTGCATGTGATTTTTTTTAGAGATGCTGTATTTTAAAGAATTAGCTGCAGTTTGTCAAAGTCTTTGTTTTGCTGACTGCATCTTTTCTTTTACTATTAGCCACAATAAAGTTTAATTTATTAATTAAGCACAATAAGAGATTAACAACAATAAAAATAAAACAGAACGATTATAACAAGATACTATAACAAAAGTCATGTGAATGTGCTCTCTCTCAAAATATCTTATTGTACTATAGTCACCCTTTTTTATGATATTGTGAGGTGATACAATGTCTATATGATGAGAAAAGTGAGTGGAGAGACATAGACATTGTGACATAGCATTAGGATTCAATTGACATGACAATAGTCGGAAGGAAGTTCATTGAGCCATGATGATGTCATGTCTTCCACGCACAAATCTAATGTCTTTTCCATCTTGGCTAAGCATGCACCATTGGCATAATTTTTTACTTTCTTATTTCTTCTTCAAAATTTCACAAATAGAAAAATTGTTCTTACTGGGTATCTTAGCAACCTTAGCATATGATATTTTTTTCTCTCCTTATTAAGTCAAGAACTTTCACCTTTTCATGTATAGAAGGCACTTTATGGCTTTCATTTTGGCATATCTGAATTACCAGCATCACTACTCTTGTGCTTTGGGGCCATTATTAAGTAAAATAGGGTTTACTTGAATGCAAGCACTGTGATTCCTGGAAAGTCATCTGATAACCTCAAACAGCTACTAAGCAACTAACAGGAGGGTGGTATCCCTGTGTGTAGACTCTGGACAAAGGGATGAGTCATGTCCTAGATAAGACAGGGCAAGACTAAAGAGATTTCAGCATGTTACTCAGAATAGTTTGCCACTTAAAACATGAATTGCTAATTTCTAGAATTTTCCATGTAATATTTTTAGACCATGGCTGATCACAGGTAACTAAAACCATGGAAAGTAAAAACACTGCTAAGGGGGACTACTGTAGATTCAGTTTCCTTTTAAATCAGGTCAAGAATACTTGATAAGTGATGATGCAGACTTCAGCTAGAATATAAATAAGGTATGTTTGTTCTTATGTAATATCAGCAACCATCCTATCTAATAAAGAGAGAATATGCTAATTGACCCTTACACCATTGCAAAAGATGAAAGCACCCACAGCCAATAAAGAGGGGATATGCTAATTGACTACCCCACTCTCAAAGATGGTGTCATCTACAGCCACAAGATGGCAGCACCCAGTCCCCTCAGCCCTACGAGGGCTGCAGGTGTGCAAAGCATCCCATGCCTGCCTCTGGAGTCCTGAAATCTCCTCAGACCTCAGCCACCAAGGGCCCGCCTGAGGCACAGGTAACTAGGGCTGGCAGGGGCTTGCAATGCCATTAGTGGTAGCAGCAGATGTGTGATGGGGCGTCGTCTTCTCCTGATTGCCAGGTCTCCTTCTGCCCCTGAGGGTTCCTGGACTATGAAAGGAATCAGGCTGGGCTGAGGGACCCCCTTTCCAGTGCATGAATTTTCATGCACTGGGCCTCTAGTTGATTATAATTGTTGTGATGCACTTAATTAATTAGATATTTTAGACTGGCAATGACTTTTTGGTTGTTATCTGGAATGTTTCTATAAAAGAAACACCTCTCTAATTACTCAGGTACTTTACCTTAAAGTGCTGTTTATATAGGAAAGGCATGGTAATCTATTTTTTTCCAGTTTTCCAAATAATGAGTTTGTTAGTAATTTCCCAAATTAAAAATATTTTTTAGTGCCATGTAAGCATATGGATTAAAATATATTCTTGTTAGAAGCCATTGCAGATACTGCTTTTATTGGCCATCAATTTTTCTCATCTTTGCCCTGGGAGTCTATTTAACTTGGTTCCTGAGTCTTTTTTGATATGACTCTAGTAGTCTTGGAGAAATTCATACTTTGTGGTATAAAAAGATGTGTTAGGTTCATCTTATATATTTTCTTGACCCAGAACTAAAACAAATATGATAAGAACTATGTAATGGTTCTGGGAACAGAACTATGATGTTGGATTGCAAGGCAAATATATCAACTACCTGGATATATTTTACTTTTGCCAATAAATTAACTCAATAGCTGAAATTATTTTAAAAATTCAATCCAATTATGGTAAAATACCATCAGGGTTTGGGGATTCTAAATTTTAAAAGAACCAGAAATGTGCATGAATGACCACATCTTAGAGAATTGTTCATAAAAATTTATATTATTTATATTATCCTATCTAATAAAAGAGTAATATGCATATTGACCATCACTCCAACACACAACATGGCTGCCCCCATGTGGTCAAAGATAACTGCCCCATGTGGACACAAGATGGCCACCACAAGATGGCCAACAGGGAGGGCAGTTATGGGTGATTGGGCCAGCAGGAGAGGGCAGTTGGAAGGGACCAGCCTTCAAGGGAGGGCAGTTGAAGGTGATCAAGCCTGCAGAGGAGGGAAATTGGGCAATCAAGCCTGCAGGGAAGGACAGTTTGGAGGGACCCAGGCCTGCAAGGGAGAGCAGTTGGGAGGGACCAGGTCTGCAGGGGAGGGCAGTTGGAAGCAATCAAGCCTGCATGGTAGGTAAGTTAGGGATGACCAGGCTGGCAGAGGAGGGAAATTGAGGGCAACTGGGCCTGCAGGGATGGGCAGTTGGGAGGAACGTAGGTCTTTAGGGGAGAGCAGTTGTGGAGGGAGGGGTACCAGGCCTGCTGGGGAGGGCAGTTGGGAGGGACCAGGCCTTCAAGGGAGGGCAGTTAGGGGCAATCGGGCTGGCAGGGGAGCAGTTAGGCATCAATCAGGCTGGTAGGGGAGTGGTTAAGGATCAGGCTGGCAGGCAGAATTAGGGTAAATCAGGAAGGCAGGCAGGTGAGCAGTTGGGAACCAGCAGTCCTGGATTGTGAAAGGGATGTCTGACTGCTCATTTAGGCCTGCTCCAGGTAGGATAGGGCCTAAACAGGCAGTCGGGAATCCCTCTAGGGTTCCCAGATTGGAAAAGGTGCAGGCTTGGCTAAGGGACACACAGCCCCATTCATGAATTTCATGCACCAGGCCTCTAGTTATATTATAACATTTGTATTATATATTTGATATATACCGTAATATACGTTAAAATATATGAAAGGTTCTGTTCATTAAAACAAACAAAAAATACCACTGTGATTTGAAAAAAAATTGTCAAATTTTAAAGAAGCCTAGATTTAATGGAAATATAGTTTATGACAAAATTGGCAATTTAAATCAATAGCAAAATGATAGTAGTTTATCTAATAAATGCTATTAAAATTTAACAAAGATGTTCAAAAACTAATTTTTACCTCCCACTCTATTAAAATGTTTTAAAAAGATTGTACACAAAACAAGTCTATAATACTATTAAACGGAAATTTTAAAAGCATCAAAATATACATGTACTTCTTACATTTTGATGTGCAAGAGAGGTTTCTTAGCAAGAAACAACACTACAACACATAATGCAATATATAGATGATGTATCATAGAATTGTATACTTGAAACCTATATAATTTTATTAACCAATGTCAGCCCAATAAATATAATTGAAAAAAAAATACACAAAATTAAAACTTCTCTATATCAAAGGATACAATCAAAATTAAAGACAAGCAAAAACTGAAAGAGAATATCTGAAATTAATATTTTAGAAAACATAATATCTATATAAAAAATGTCTACAAAAATTGTTTTAATAGACTGAATAGAGATAAAATTTCACAAAAGAAGTAGAAATGGTCCACAGATCTGTAAATTATATTCAAACTGACAAGGAATCAGAAAAATATACTTTTGTATATAAAAGTGAATTGGATTGATAATAACTATTATTACCATCTATGTGGGGAAATGGGCTCTGAAACTCACTGCTGGTGGGTGAGTAATCTATATAGCCTTTGGAAGGGCAATTTAGTGGTACTGAATACAATTTCAAGGAAAACCACTGACACAGTAATTTCACTTTTTGGAATTCATCCTATAGAAAGAAGCACTTATCTTACAATGTTATATGTACAAGATGTGCACCAGAATACTATTTGCAATACAAACACTGGAAACAGTTTATTTATCAGTATGAGAAGAGTTAAATTATAGTGCATTCATACTATTTATTAAATTAAAGTGGTTACATGGAATACAAACTTGCACAGAATTGTATGTTAATAATTTTTTTAAGGGGGAAAAAGTGAGCCATGAAGGGAAAAAAAACATAGAATGCTTCCATTTATGTATTTAAAAAATAAACATTATTAAATATACATATAGATGTAAATCCATAGGAAAGTCTTAAAGGATACACACTAATCTATAAAGAGTGGATATTTCTAAGGAGAATAATTTGTGGAGAAGTAGAATTTTTTTTTAGCTCTTTATATTTATGGAGTTGTTTTGTGTTTATATTCAGTATTCATTTATTTCTTGAGTAATTAGGGGAGAAAAAAATCTTCCTTTCTTCATTATAAAATGCTCTGAGATAAAGCTTTTAATTATTTTACAGCTGCAATTTATCCAGGACTAAAGGTAGAAGAAGGTGTAAGCTTTACTGTTTATAGTTAATCAAATGAAAATATCTAAATCCACAAAATTAACCACTTAATGAAAACTAAAAGTAAAAAAAGCAAAGACCATTGATTCTGTCCTCATCAGATTCTGCTTCCATATTTATTCTCAAAGAAATCTGCATCCATATCAGATTTTTTTGAGAGTCCAAAGAAAGGAAAGGATCTGTTTCCAGGGAGAAAAAAAATATATAAGGACACACACACACAATCGCACAGATATTTCTTGCAAGTATATGAATTTAATGATCTCCATTCCAGAAATTACTAGTTTGGAAACTAATAGGTCTTGGATGAGTCATTTAAATCTTCTAGCATCCATTTCCTCATGAAAACATGAGAGAGGCAGAGAGAGAGAAATTGGAGGAGTAGAAATTAGAAGAGGAGATGGAAGAGGAACAGATAATAAGTCAATCAACTGTAAAGATACTGAGGATACTAGATGGAAAGAACTTGGTGATACATTATAAATGGGTATCAGAGATAAAAGAGAAGAAATATTAAGGATGATAACCAGGTTTTTCTGTTGTGTGTGTTGGGTGGTGGTATAAAGTTGTGGTACAAAAAAAAAACAACAAAACACAAAACATAAAAAAGCAAATAATGGGGTAATTTAGGTTTGCCTTTTTAACATATTGGTGAAATAAAAAAACGAAAACACAGGGTGTTAGAGATGCTAGCAGGAATGTTAACTAATAAGAAACCATTCAACCTAAGCTGGATAATGTGGATAGCAAAGAGGGAGAAGAGTGATGGATTAGGAATGAGCACAGCTATCAATGGCCTGGAGGCCCTGGTGAAGCCAAAGAAAGATCATCATTGGACAATTGATGAAGCCAGCTGAAATGATATGAACTTTTGGTTGTAGAGCAGAATTCTTAAGTGGAAGATTGGTGACAGGTTGTGTGTGACCTCAGGAGGGTGTGACCAACTTTTTGAGAATCCTCCTTACAGACATTCCAACCGTGCTTCCATACCCTCTTGCTGCCCATTAGTTCCCTCCAGAGATATTGCATGGCCATCTCTTAGACCAGTGGTCGGCAAACTCATTAGTCAACAGAGCCAAATATCAATAGTACAATGATTGAAATTTCTTTTGAGAGTCAAATTTTTTAAACTAATGCTACTTCTTTAAAATAGACTCGCCCAGACCGTGGTATTTTGTGGAAAGCCACACTCAAGGGGCCAAAGAGCTGCATGTGGCTTGTAAGCTGTAGTTTGCCAATCACTGCCTTAGACCATTGACATCTTTACTTAAATGGCAGTTCCCAGAATCCTCTCTTGACCACTTTAAATAGTGTTCCCTGTATCTTTATATTTCATTTCACCTCACTTACCTGCCATCATATTATAAAGTTATTTATTATTTTAAAGTCTTTTCCAGTGAAAAATTAGGTCTTTGAGGGCAGCTAGGTCACTGCAAATGAAGACCAGGATCTTGATAAATGTTCATTGTATATCATTATAAGTAGGAAATAAGATCAGAAACTGAGCAGCCATGTTTCAGATGGGTAACCACAGAGATGTTGAGGTCCCTATGCTGGACAAAAAATGATCAGATATGTGGATAGTGACAGGGAACTACTAGTATGAAAAGACAGCAATTGGGAAAGGAAGAAGAGTTTTATATCTACACTTAGGGACCCAATGCATGAATCCTTACACCTTAAAAGAAACTGTGGGCCACGAGGCTGCAGTGGCGGGTCTCAGCCCATCCTCTGCATCCCCAACCGGCCCTTCCTGACACGGCCCTCGGTCCCTGTCTGCCAGCAGGCCCTCTCCCTCTGCCACTAATCCCACAATAATGGCGCTGGCCCCACTTGCACCTGCTTACAGCATGGAGCAATTGGGGCTGGTGCCAGCAGTGGGTGCAAGTGGGGCCAGAGCTCTCAGCAGGTGCTAGGAGCGGCTGCTTCCCCAATTGCCCCTTAGGAGTAGGGGGAGGTGGAGAAGTTCTCAGGGGAGATCAGGGTCAGCAGCTGCAGCTCACACCTGCTGATGGCACTAAGCCATTGGGACTGACACTAGGCACCAGTTGCAAGCAGGGCCAGCATCACAGTTGGTGCCAGCGGTGGCTCCAGTGGTGGCAACAGGTGTGAGCAGTGGCTCCAGTGCTGTCAGCAAGCACTGTGTGGGACCACAGGGCATGGGAGCAAATAATTTCCAGTAACCACCAGATGCTTGTCCCAATGACAGCAACTGGCGCCCTGCCTTGGTCTGGTGCCCCTGTTCACCTGCTCCACCACCCTGCTGTGGCCGATACCCACCATGCTTCATGCTCTGCCACCTGCTGCTGATGCCCACCATGTTCTGCACATGCCTCTTGGTGGTCAGTGCACATTATAGTAATTGGTTGTTCAGTTGTTCAGCCCTTTGGTCTATTTGCATATTAGCCTTTTATTATATAAAGTGTATTATTGGTTCAGTAGCTCAGTAAATTGTGTCAACTCTCATCTACTTTGTATTTTCTTCCTACAAATGAGTCAGGACATTGTTCAGAATTAATAAGTGTGAATACATATTTATCTTGAGTGTGATTTATTACACAACTTTAAATGGAGCTCTTCAAATGAGTTTTTAATTACTAAGGAAATACAAAAGCAAGTGTCTCTTGAAAGGACTGTTTGTCTCAAAAAAAGCTATAGGGATCTTGAGAAACCAAGATGGTGGCATAGGCAATCACCTATACTTGCCGCCTCCCACAAATACATCAAAACCATAACAAAATGGCAGAACAACTACCACCCAGAACTGTGGAAAAGCTGGCTGATCGTTAGTTCCACAACTAGAGAGGTGAAGAAAGTTCATTGAGACCAGTAAGAGGTGCAGATGTACAGAAAGTGGTGCACCTGGATATGCTGCTTTTTAAACTGGGAGGGAGCGATGAGCTCCTGGTTGCTCTGAACTCCAGTTCCAGATGAGATTCTGGGGGACCCAGACACATACAGGGAGAAACTGGACTGTCTGGCATTGGGACAGGAATGCAAAGAAGAATTAGTCTTATAGGTGCTCATAGTGATCATTGTTCCTGCACAGGAGTACAGGACACGTAGAAGCAGGGACTCTCTGGTTCAGAGCAGCCATTGCTTTTTGCTCCTCTCTGGTGATTCCCAGAGACCCTGCCCCACCCAATTTACAATCACATCCAAGCTGTGAGCAGCAGCTTTTGCATATGAACGGTCTGTTCTTTCGCCTAAAACACACTGAAGCTGGGTCAGAGAGCCCCAGAAATTCCAAAAGAAGGCCCACTGCCTTGCAGCAGCAGCTGCCTTGCTTCTCAGCTGGGCCTCATCTGGGCACTTCCAAACCCCATACAAAGAGGAGGAATCTACAAATGTCTCTGTAGCTCCTGCTGGGCGGCTCCAGACCATAGCTGACCTTGCACTTCCTTAGAGATCCAAGAGCAAGTGTACCCTGTGGTCAGAATGAGACCAGCTCTTCACATCCATAAAAGACACACTCAAGGGGCAGACTCAGTGAGAATTAAAGCCCTACTGAAGCAAGTCCTGCCCTATAAGGGTGTCTCCTGAACAACAGACCTTCCAATGTAGACACAGCTGATCCTCACAGCCAATTGGTGTGGAGCTCAATTCCTCCCAGTGATACCCACAGCAATCAAGGTTTAACTACAACAAAACTGTGAAAACAGCCCACAAAAGGGTGCACCAAGAGCATCCACCTCAGGTGACTGGGGAGGCTGAGCCACTGGGCCCTATAGGACATTAATCACACAAGGCCACTCTATCAACCCAAAGAGACTTAGCAGCTACCCATTAAATAGAAACAAACACAGGGAAGCAGCCAAAATGTGGAGACAAAGAAACAAGTCATAAATAAAAGAAATGGATGAAAGCAAAATAGAGTTCAAAACCACAGTTATAATGTTACTCAAGAATTTTCTAGAAACCTCTGAGAAATTTAGTGATACCCTCAAGGATATGAAAAAGGACCAATCAGAAATTAAGCATACACTGAATGAAATAAAGAATAATATACAGAGATCCAACAGCAAACTAGAAGATCCCAAAGATTTGAAATACAAAGAAGCAAAAATCACCCAATTGGAAAAGCAAAAAAAAAAAAAAAAAGAATCCAAAAGTATGGAGATAGTATAAGGAGCCTATGAGACAATTCAAGTGTACCAACATCCGAATTATAGGTATGCCAGAAGAAGAGAGAGAGCAAGTTATTGAAAACATTGAAAACATATTTGAAGAAATAATGACAGAATACTTCCCCTACTTGGTGAAAGAAATAGACTTACAAGTCCAGGAAGTGCAGAGAACCCCAAACAAGAGGAATCTAAAGAAGACCAACCAAGACACATCATAATTAAAATGCCAAGGGCATAAGATAAAGAGAGAATCTTAAAAGCAGCAAGAGAAAAACAGTTGGTTACCTACAGGGGAGTACCACACAACTATCAGCTGATTTCTTAACAGAAACTATGCAGGCCAGAAGGAAGTGGCAAGAAATATACAAAGTGATGAATAGCAAGAACCTACAACCAAGATTACTCTACCCAGCAAAGTTATCATTCAGAATTGAAGGTCAGATAAAGAGCTTCACAAACAAGAAAAAGCTAATGGTGTTCATCACCACAAAACCAGTATTATATGAGATGCTGAAGGATATTCTCTCAGAAGAGGAAGAAAAAGGTAAAGATAAAAATTATGAACAACAAAGTGACACCAATACATATACTGTATATCAACAAGCGAATCTAAAAATCAAGTAAATAAAAAATCTGAAGAACTGAATAAACTGGTGAATATAATTGAATCAGGGGCATAGAAAGGGAGTGAATTGACAATTCTCAGGGGAAAGGGGATGTAGGTAGTGCAGGAAGAGATTGGACAAAAATCTTACACCTATGGACGAGGACAATGGGGGAGGCTAAGGGCATGGGGTGGGGTGGGAACTGGGTTGAGGGGAGCTATGGGGGTAAAAAGAGGAACAACTGTAATAATCTGAACAGTAAAGATTTATTTTAAAAAAATTATATGGTATAATGTGGATAGGATTTAAAAACCTTTAAACATTGCTGCCACTGAAGTTGTTGGTATTATATTCATATTTTGTGTATTACATCTATCCTATCTAATAAAAGAGTAATATGCAAATTGACCATCACTCCAACACAAGATGGCTTCCCCCATGTGGTCAAAGATGGCTGCCCTCATGTGGACACAAGATGGCCACCACAAGATGTCCAGCAGGGGTGGGCAGTTGGGAACAATCAGGTCAGCAGGGGAAGGCAGTTGGGAAGGACCAGGCCTGCAAGGGAGTTGGGGGCTATCAAGCCTGCAGGGGAGGGCAGTTAGGGTTGACCAGGACAGTAGAGGAGGGAAGTTGTGGGGGAGGGTACCAGGCCTGCAGGAGAGGGCATTTAGGGGTTTCCAGGCCTTCAGGAGAGGGCAGTTAGGAGCAATCAGGCTGGCAGGGGAGCAGTTAAGGCTGGCAGGGGAGTGGTTAGGGTATGATCAGGCTGGCAGGGAGAAGTCAATAGGGGCAATCAGGAAGGCAGGCAGGCAAGCAGTTGCGAGCCAGCAGCCCTGGATTGTGAGAGGGATGTCCAACTGCCCATTTGGATCAGGCCTAAATGGGCAGTTGGACATCCTTTTAGGGGTCCCAAATTGGAGAAAGTGCAAGTATATATATAGTAGAAGAGGAGGTTGCGTGCGCCTACGAAGCCTAGAGCAGAAATGGAGACAGAGACAGGGGCCTGCCCTAGCTGCAGCGCCAGTGTGCAGGCTCAGGTGTCCCCGGAGCAGACACAGGCAGGAGGGAAGGGGGGCATTGTTGTTGGATGAGCCACTGCGCCAGCTCAGGCAGCCCCAGAGCAGACACAGACAAGGGAATAGGGGGGCGCTGGGGCAGAAGTCAACGAGGCAGTCAGGCCTGGGTCTGTGGCTTCTAGTTAACATATAAAACCTTTCCACTTTCTTTCTAAAAAATGTATTCACTCTATTCACCTCTAAATAGTTGTTTGAATCAGGACTCTCTTTTGTTTGCAGTAACAATACATTATCAATTGGTTTAAACAGAAAGGAAATTTATTAAATCAAAAACTGAAAAATCTTAGTAATAATACAGTGGTACCTCGAGATACGAGTGCCCTAACAGACGAGATTTTTGAGATACAAGCCATCAAGCGAGCGATTTTTGCTTTGAAATACAAGCAACGTTTGAAATAGGAGCAGTCGCGCGGATCGGCCGGCTGCACATGACCCACCAGTTTACCACGACTCGAGCGTCTCATAGTTTCCCACGCCTCAAGGTTACAGAACGAATTAAACTCATATCTCGAGGTACCACTGTATTTTAAATAACATTTTAAAAGCAGGGCTTGACCCAGGAGTTCACATTGCTCACCCCTTCTCTGCTGTTGTCTTCATTTTCATACTCCTGTTCAGCTCTAGTCTCTCATTAGGAATATCAACAGTCACACTGGAGAAGAAAACTTGCTTCTCTTGGTGATAACTGGTGAAAAGCTAACTCATTATATTTCAGTAGGTCTGGTGGGGAATCCAATTCAGTCACAGGACTGGGGAGCTGTGATACTCTGATTGGTTAGCCCCTTGTTAGCAAATTGTGGCTTGTGAGCCACATGCGTCTCTTTGGCCCTTGGAATGTGGCTTTGCCACAAAATGCCACACCCTGGGAGAGTCTATTTTGAAGAAGTGGCATTAGAAGAAGTTTAAGTTTAAAAAACTTGGCTCTCAAAAGAAATTTCAATCATTGTACTGTTGATATTTGATTCTCTTGACTAATGAGTTTGCTGACCACTGGGTTAGTCAACCCAACACCCCACTCCCCACACCCAGAGGCACACTGCTGGGGCTGAGAAGATGCATCAAAACACATGGAATGAGAATGAGAAGAGGTATTCCCTGAAGGAAAATAGCAGCACTATAACCAGAAACAAAACCAGGAGTGGATACTGAGTAACAAAAACCACAGCCCTTTAGAAAGGCTTCCAAACATAATTTTAATATGGGGATATCATATTCATCCTATATAATAAAAGCCTAATATGCTAAGTGTCCAGTCATCTGATGACCAGTCAGCTGTTCAACCAATCAAAGCATAATATGCTAATGATATGCTAAGGCCGCTCAACCACAAGCTATGACCACCAGGGGGTAGACATTCTGACTGGTAGGTTAGCTTGCTGCTGGGGTCCAGCCAATTGGTCCTGCTGATCAGCAACCCTGGAGTTCTCCCATGGTCCACCCCACTGGCCAACCTCCCATGTTCTCCCTGGCCAGCCAGCCTCAATCGGCCCTGATTGGGATTGGGCGAGATGGGGCAGACATGCCCTGGAGCCCTCCCTCAGTCCCTCTCTGGCCCTGATTGTGCACTGGTGGGGGTCCCTCAGCCTGGCCTATGCCCTCTTGCAATCTGGGACCCCTTGGGGGATGTTGGAGAGCCAGTTTTGGCCAATCCCATAGAATCGGGAGGGAGCCAGATGCAGGGCTCACAGCTGGCAAGTACTGCGGTGGCCAAGCGAGCCTCTCCCAATGGGGACTGATTGAACACAAGCACATGGCAGGCATGGTGGGTCTGGGATGAGCAGGAGTGGCATGTAAAAGCTGATGGCACTGTTGGACTTCAGGTTTTGGCCTGATTCCCGCAGGCCACCCAGAGGGACCCTACCTGTGTACGAATTCATGCACTGGGACTCTATCATATAATAAAAATAACATTTAACATGCTACCTTTGAATTCCTTACATTTAAAATATCAGGATTAAATGGAAGAAACTGTTGGTCAGAGAAGAAAGTATTCATTAATCTTTTTTGTGACAAAAACATATACAAATTTAAATTTTTACTATGATAGAATAAATGGAGTTTGAATGGAAGAACTAAAAGCATTTTGAATCATGAGATCTGTTTTTCTTCTCTACTCTCATGCCTCTCTAATGCATCTAGACCGAGGTCTCCTCTCTTCCTGGATGCTTTGATGGTTTACTTCTCCTTACCTATAGTTTCCCTCTTCATTGTTCTGAGCCTTTGTTCATGCTGTTGGAATTTTTATAAACATTGTAATTAAACTTTAATATAATTTAAAAAGCACTTAAATATTTAATCATGAAGTTATATCACATAAGACCTCTATATTTCTCTTTATTAATTCAAGGGGAGCTGTTGTGAACATGAAGCTTGCATTCCACCAGCATTCCTTCCACCAGCATTTATGAAACTGTGATGGGATAGATTGATGCAAGCAGGATACATTTCCACAGCTCCTGATACTGCTGCCCATTAATGTCCATGAGAATACTTGCAGTTGCTACTAAATAATAATTGTTTTTCCTTCTCTAAGAATTTCTCATAATTGCCTCTCATCATGTGATCTAAGCAGAGCCTTATAGCAAAGGAAGTGCACATTTCCAAAAATTAATAGTGTTTAAAAAATCACTAACAGATCCTACATAAAACTGAGATAGCAGAGAGGAAAATAATATATGCAAACATATATATATATATAACAAAGCAAGGAAGAAAATATGCATAGATAATATGGTCCTTATTTCTGTAACTAATCATGAAGCCATTTTGATATTCTTCATTTTCTTCTTCTAATACTTATATGGTTCTTCAATTAGTTGTTTGTTTTGTTTTTTTTGTTTACTCAAACTTTTATTTCTGAAAGATCTAAATCATTAGTGTTCTTAACTGCAAGAGTAGATGTAGCCATCTATTTTTCTATCACTGTAAAAGAAAATATTAAAAATGACCCAGCCCTGGCTGGTAGCTCAGTGGATAGAGCATTGGCCTGTGGACCTAAGGGTCACAGTTTTGATTCCTGGTCAAGGGCATGTACCTAAACCTTGCAGAGGCCAACCAATCAATGTGTCCCTCTCATGTGGATGTTTCTCTACCTTTTCCCCTTCCCTCTAACTTTTCCCCCTCCTTCCTCCCTTCCACTCTCTTAACATTAATGGAAAAAAATATCCTGTGTGAGGATTAACAAAACAAAGAAACAAAAGAAAAGAGAGGTTCTTCAGAGAATCCTCTGAGCTCCACACTTCTTCTGATCCCCACTGTGTGAAAAAAGCTTTTTTTTTTCATTGATAATTGGAACCCATCACTTTATCCAGTACGATGATTCTCTTCCTTCTGTTGCAACCCTCAGATATAAGACTTCTAAACTAATAGAGTTCAGACTTGAGGGTATTAGAAGGAAAAAAAACAATTTTATTTTATATTTTTGCTTAGGGTCAATCACTTTTCCACCCTTAGTTCTCCAATCATATATCCTGAAAATGGGAGACAAAAGCACCATAAATATTTTGGAGAAACATATCAATTCCTCATAGTTGATTATTAAATATGCAACCTAAGTTAGTCTTTAATATATCATTACACAGTCCTATCATGTCTTCTTCTATTGACAGAATAGGTAGTAAGATTTGTGTTTCTTCCCAGATATCATTTTGCTGTCTGAGGAGTTCTTTGGTCATACCAATGTTATTGGATATTATGCTGTTGAATAAAACATTTACTACATCTTTAGATTATAATACTGGCCAAAACATTGTGGGCAGAGAAAAAAATCCATATTTTTAGTGTCTGCTCCACTGAAATCAAATAGCTTCCCTTTCCATTAGGAAAAGAGAGATGATTAGATGATTCTGTGGGAATTGGTGCTATATCAGAGAGTCAGTTCAAGTCTTTGCTGCTAACAAATAAGTTATTCAGCAAGTTCTGAGTTATCTCTTCCAAATTAAGAAACCTAGTGAATAACTCTAGGATAGATCTAGGAATCATAGATCTAGGAATCCACTTACACAGGAACTTGAGCCAAAACTCCATTTACCTCCTGGCCTCCACAGCCCCTGCTCTCACCGATGGAGCGTGAAGGCATTTTAGGTATTCTGGATTCATGTCAGTTCAGGGCCGGTGCTCTGTTGTCTTCGAAATTCCTTGGCATTTTTCCTTCTGCAAGGCACAGTCACATTAATCAGTGACTAATGTTTCCAGTGAGACTAGGAAGAAGTGTACTTTTGCCACTTGTTGAAAGTTGCTTCCTCAAGTGGGCCTGGCCTTCTGGTTATGCAAAATGAAGACACTGAATCTAGATTTTACAAATCAAACACACCTGCACAAGACTTGCATGTGGAAGTGTGCATTACATAAATTCAATTACAGTCAGTAAAGTTTACATTCTGGCTGGTGTGATGTGATGCAGGCATTGGTTTGTTAGAGTGACCAATATTGGAGTTTCTAAGGTCCAATTCTGAGTGTCATAGAAACCAAGCAGCAACAGTAGTGACATTTTAGCTAGAAAAATCCTTTACAATGGTTGGACATTATTTCTGGCTTCTTTGCTTCCCTGACTCACTAGAAGACTCTGTGACCTACCCAATATCTTTTAAATAGATTTTTTCTCTGTGGAAGTGCTGGGAATAGATTATGCTTAGAAACAAAACTAAACACTGAGTGAACAAACACTTATGTATAACACAGTAGAATATTACAAGTGGTCAGGAAAATTTAAAGCAGAAATTAGTCCTTATCTGCACAAGTATTCCCACATGAGTACAGGAACATTGGAAAGGGAAAACAATCAATAAAATACAGAATACTTTTCTAGACAAGGAAAGATCAAATATATTTTAATATGTTTTTATTGATTTTAGAGAGAGAGGGGAGAGAAACACTGAAGAGACTGGATGCCTCCTAGAAGCACTCTTTTGGGACTGACCTCTTGGTCCATAGGATGATGCTCAACTAACTGAGCCACACTGGCCAGGTTCTGTCAAAGATTTATTGCCTCTCTTGGCAAGTGCAATTACTAAGCTAGCATCAGTGTCGGTCACTATGCTAAATCAGTGGGTAAGAGTGAGGGCTCAATGAGAGATGCAGGTCTGAGTTTAAATTATGATCTGAAATAGTCACTAGCTGTGACACATTTTGAAAAATTGTTTAGTCTCTTTTCATCAATTTTCCCAACTTTCAAGTGGGAATAATAATACTTGACTTGCAGTCAGTTATTAGATAGATTTAATAAGAAAATGGAAGTGCCTGTCTTCATGTTTGATACACAATAGGGGCTCTATAAATATGAATTGTTTTACCTCATTCTCCTTTGCTCACTAGAAGGCCAGTCTAAATTTGACATGTAGTTAGCAATAGTAAGGCTCTTATAAAATGAATTATAAAAACAAAAATTCTAATCATTGCAGTATGAAGTTTAATTTTAAAGACCTAGAATTAATTCACCACATTATACAGAACACAGAAATATTTTTAGCTAAAAATTGTTAATACATTCACTGTCCCAATTCAGATTGATCTATTGAATATTTCTTTTTTTACACAAATAGTTTAGTTCCTAATCTCAGTAATGTGATCTGATTGTGATAATCAATACATTCAACCAACTTGAAGGCAAAGTACATTTAATATATTCTAAGTATAGTTATAACTAATTTTGTGAACCTAATTTAAGCCCAATATCATGTCAGTAGCACCAATAAAACCCAGACAGCATCCACAATGTCTTCCCTGATAGTGCTTTTTAAGATACTTTTTTTATTTTGAAACTAGAGGCCTGGTACATGAAATTCATACAAGAGTAGGCCTTTCTTCCCTTGGCTGCCGACACCGGCTTCTGTCTGGCACCTGGGACCTGGGCTTCCCTCTGGCACCCAGGACCCAGGCTTTTCTTGCAGCCCTGGCTTCATTGGAAGGTTGTCCAGAAGGACATTCAGTCTAATTAGCATATTACCCTTTTATTATTATAGACTAGAGGCCTGGTGCACAAAATTTATCTTTGAGGGTGAGGGGGGCCCTCAGCCTGGCCTGCACCCTCTTGCAAATTGGAATCCCTCAGGGGATATCAGACTGCCAGTTTAGGCCTGATCCCACAGGCATTCCTGCAGGATCTAGTCAGTGCCTAAACTAGTAGTCAGACATCCCTTTCACAATTGTGATTGCTGGCCCCTAACCACTCTGCCTGCCTGACTGATTGCCCCTAACTGTTTGCCTACCTGCCTGCCTGATCTCTCCCAACCACTTACCTGCCTACCTGATTGCCTCTAACTGCTCACTTGCCTGCCTGATTACCCCTAAATACCTCTGCCTGCCTACCTGATTACCCCTAATCACTCTGCTTGTCTGCCTGATCACCCCTAAGTGCTCACTTCCCTGCTTGATTACCCTAACCACTCTGCCTGCCTACCTGATGACCCCTAACTGCCTCTGCCCTCCTGCCTGATCACCCCTAACCACTCACCTGCCTTCTTGATCACCCCTACTCACTTTGCCTACCTGCTTAATCACCCCTAACTGCACGCCTGCCTGCCTGATAGCTCCCTAACCTCAGCCCCTGCTGCCATGGCTTCATCTGGAAGGATGTCCAGAATGGTGTCTGAAAGGCCATTCAGCTGTCTGGTGTAATTAGCATATTACACTTTTATTATTATAGATAGTTAAGGTTCACAAGAAGTTACAAAAAAACAAAAAGAAAAACAAGTAAATTTCTTACCTACCCTTCACCCTGCTTCCCCACTGAAAATATCTTATATAACCATAATACATATCCATAACCATGTGTAGTTATCATGACATTTCATGCAATTACTATATGCTACTGCTTAAAAAGCAGTATTTATTTATTTATTTTTACAAAAACACTGGTGATCAGGAAGCTGTGTTTAAAACATTGTAGATATTAAAATTTCAGTATGTTATCCATATATATTTACTGTCCTTTAGTTTAATTCTTTCATTTTCCTCTTTTGAAATAGAGATCATGGGGCTCTTGGTTAGTGTTCTCACACACACAAAAAAAAGTCTAATTTTTTATCAACATATTACTGACATGTAGATACACCAGTATATAGACTTATTAACAGAGAGATTCCCTGAAGTAGATCAATCAATGGGATGGGATAGTTCAGCTATTCCACTGAATAAAAATTTTAAAGATGAGTAAAATAATAATCATAGTCAATAGTAAAAGAAATGGCATACTATCTGAAAACAAATACTTTAAACATAAATCTTTGTTTTTGCTCATTCTCATCCCTCTTCTATTCTCTAACTTTCAACAACATATGCTTCACTAAAGAATGAATGATTCCACTGGTCTCTCTCTCATTTCTTTCTCCCTCAAAGCCCAACACTTCCCTGGATTTTTCATTGGAGGAAGTCGAGCTCTCACTTTGTCCTCCTAAATGACATAGTCTGTTTCTCTGCCATCGCACACATTGTATGAACTTTGTGTTGTGAATGGTATCTTAGTGCTTATCTTTTTGGCTCTCAGGCTGAGTTTTAAGGGGGATTTGGTTCAAGTAATGCCAAGAAATAATCTCTGACTTGCTACTGGGGGAATTTATGGTGCCAGAAAGAAAGGACTGGATGTGCTGAAGAGGGACTAAGACAGAGGCCACACTTGCTTTTCCATCTTTTGTTTAGGGGTCCTATCAAAGAATGCTAGTAAAAAACAGTTCATGCTGAATCCTGGGTACTCTATCATCTCTATTCTATCTCCGTTTAGTACCGATAGTGCCATTATTGACCCCCTTTCCTTATCTTCCTCCTCCTGAAGATCTCATGACTTCTTCCAATATAGATAGGGATCTTTACACAGGCCTAGGACATACACTGTTCATTACTATAGAAAATCAGGCCCATCCATGTAGTACATCTTTGTGACCTCCATTTGGTATGCCCTGTTTCTGCCTTGTTGCTAATTATGTCTAAGAAGGGGTAAATAAATTACCTTTACAATGTCTGTGATAAGATACTACTATGCAGTTCATCCAAGCTTAAAGGTACTATAGTAGCTAAAGTTGTATTTGTGTTTGATGCTAAAGAAAAAAAATTAAGGCTCAGAGACCAAAATATTTTTATTTGTAGATTATTCTGATCCAATGAGTGAGTGTCTTTGGATGATGATATTACATCAAAGAATTTAAATATAAATGTGGTTTTGTATTTATTTTTTAATAATATTTTTTCCTCAAAGAAATTATGATAAATTTTGAAGCATACATTATAAGCTGAGTGCTATAATGTATGCTTCAAAATTTGCAATCAAGAAATTTTACACAGAACTTGGCAGCTAGAGTATATAAATGTGCAACGATCTCATCTGATTCTTCTTTTCAATTTAGATTAACAAATATTCATAAGTTATTATCATCATATTAATAATTCTATCTGCTCAGTATTACCTTTGTATTTCTCACTTAGCATTGGTTATGAGAGCTATTGGAAATTCATTATTTATTAATAAAATCTATGTGGGAAGAATCTGGCATCTTTGTGTGTATGTGTATAGAATCTGATTAAAATAAATGACCTGTTTGTTATTCAAGAAACAATAGAGGCTTGAAATGGTATTTCTGCTTCTACATATGTTTCCTTTAAACAAATTCAATATTTTAGGCTTTTTAACTAAAAACTATCAAACAAAATTTTTTTCTAGCAATTTGTGTTTTTTTTTTTTTTCAAATGAACACTGTAGGAATACTTTGAGTTGAATTTATTAACAGTTTGGCCACAGTGATCTTAAATACTATGAATTGCAAAATCAGCACTAGTCTTTTTGCAGAATGCCATGAATTTATTTTATTTTATTTTAGGTAACTCCATTGAAAAGATTATTTAATTCCATGTACAAGGAAGGAAGGAAGAAGGAAAGAAGGAAGGGAGGAAGGAAGGAAGGAAGGAAGGAAGAAGGAAGGAAGGAAGGAAGGAAGGAAGGAAGGAAGGAAGGAAGGAAGGAAAAAAAAGGATGAGCTTAGCCGGTGTGGCTCAGTAGTTGAGCATCTACCCAACTCATGTACCAAGAAGTTCGGTTCAATTCCTGGTCAGGGCACATGCCTGGGTTGCCGGCTCCATCACCAACAGGTGTGTGCAGGGAGGCAGCTGATCAATGTTGATATTTCTCTCTCATCAATATTTCTATCTCCCTCTCCTTTCCTCTCTCTCTAAAAATTACTAAAACATATATTTTTTAAAAGGATGAGAAGTATATATGACAGCTTATCTTTCTGTGAGAGGGACCAGATTTATTCATGGGCAGGTGTTTCCTCCTCCACAATACTACTTTGGAGACCAGCCCACTCAGCTCCCTCCCTCCGGGAGAGATTTAGGAGATGGTGGCTGCTGGGCTTTACTAAATGAGAAAAGGCAGGGAAAATCTAGAAGACCTTGTGATGGGAGAGGAGAAGGAGGGACCAACAGAGCAAAGGCCAGGACCATTCTCGCTTCTAGCTGGGGTTTGAGGAGTTGAAGAGAGTGAAACATTGCATAAAGTATAACCGTCAGTTCAGCTGCAGGGTGCAACATAAGGAGATTTTAGTTAGAACTTTTGTGTGTTAGAAATCATATTTTTTGCAGAAACCGGTTTGGCTCAGTGGATAGAGCGTCGGCCTGCGGACTGAAGGGTCCCAAGTTCGATTCCGGTCAAGGGCATGTACCTTGGTTGCAGGCACTTCCCAACCAGTAAGGAGTGTGTATGAGGCAGCTGATGGATGTTTCTCTCTCGTGGATGTTTCTAACTCTATCCCTCTCCCTTCCTCTCTGTAAAAAATCAGTAAAATATATTTTTTTTAAAAAGAAATCACATTAGTATTTGAAATATAGAAGCATTTTAGAATTTGATTAGATTTGATAGTGTGTTAGATTTGTAGATTAGTAGGTTAGAACTCAATTTATAAAATATCTGATATCTTTGACTCTAACATTAGGCTGCTTTCAGAGAAGTATAGAGAAGTTCTCTCTCCTCCCTGGTTCTCTGCTCCACAAAATTTGGCCACCTTGGCCTCCCAGCTCCAAACTATGTCTCCTGCACTGGGGATTCAGTTTGGCTGTGCCCGAGCCCTCTCTGTGAGCCATGGCCTGGAAGCTCTCCTCTGAGACATCCCTAAAGCCTCACCCACTTTGTTTCCCATCTCTCAGGGAGGCTTACTCAAGAAGCATGGCCTATACTACATTTCTATGCAATACGAACATTGTATTTCATATATATTTGTTCAGTATTTGGAATCCTTACTATCCATGTCTGTAAGTTGCCTACATATCCATGTATGAGATATCTGAGGATGTAGGATGTGCTATTGACATTATTGTGCCTGCCTAGCTCTGAACACTTTACTACCATATATATAAGAAAGCACTTAAAGCACAAAATTGTAAAGCCTTTGATGGTGACAGTCCATTCACAGTTGGGTTTTATTTTGTACATAATTAACACCACAAGAAGTTATCTATTTTAACACACACAGAATCCTCTGGGGTGGGGGAAAGACAGATGGAATAGTGAAAGCAAATGGAAAAATTTGATGGTACAATGAACACCCCAGCATGCATTTTAAATAATTTACACAGATCTGTTTCAATTTGTGAGCCAGAATAAAAGTAGCACAATTTGTCAAATAAAAGTTAAAACTTTGTTGAAGATTATAAGCCTTGATTTACACATCACACTATTAGATTTGCCATTATTAAGCATAGCATAAGGGCCGCGATCTAAACATCACCTTGTTCACAGCTGCACAATGGTCTTAATTGGCACTAATTTCCTTCAATTGCAGTATCATTTGTTTTTCTTGTTGTGAACAAACAGAGTGAGTTTGCTTTCTATATCAATACACTGACAAAAATAAGCAGAGGGCCTTGTTTTGTTTGGAAATAAGGAAAAGTGATTCAAATCAACATGTGAAATATACATTGTGATATAGCCCTCATCTTGCTCACCCCTCTACATATATACTGGAGCTGTAAAAAGACCTAAATAATAATATTTTGATATATGCTTTGTTTGAATTCAAATGTTCTGTGGGTTCAGAATAGGCAGTCATCTTCAGAACACATTTGAAAGTAAACTAATCCCATGTTTTCTGTGTATGTTTAGGCTTGATAACCATACTATCTTCACTGGACTTTGTTTTTGTTATATATTATGTTTTTCTAGTAAAAATAAATTTTATGCTATAATTTTTTTTCCTTTTGGAGAAACATCTAAATTATAGTAAAACATTTTAAGCTGAAAAAATAAATAAAGGGCAACCTAGATGGTGGCATAGGTAAAACCCTGTACTCACTGCCTCCCACAATCACATCAAAATAACAACTAAAATACAGAACAACCATCATCTAAAACCATCAGAAAGCTGGCTGAATGGAAGGCATAGGACTAGAGAAGTAAAGGAGAAAGCACACTGAAACTGGTAGGAGGTGCAGATCAAGCTGGCCCAGCACCCATGTGTGCCCCTTTTTCAATTGGGAGGGAGATCAACTCTGTGGAGGAGCAAGGGGTCGCAGCCCCACACCAGATCCCCAGCCCAGAGTCCCAGAGCTGAGAAAAGAAGTCCCATAACTACAGGCTGTAAAAATCAGTGTGAACTGCAGCTCAGTGACACAGAGGCTGCTAGAGACCCAGCTGTTCCTCTTAAAAGGTCAGCACCACGAACTGAACTTACCTGTTTCCTCTGAGTTCCAGCACCAGGGTGAGGATCTCGGGAACACATTTGAATGGCATCCAGGCAGGAACTTGGGGGTGGCACTCACAGGGATGATTGTTCCTACACTGGGACATCCTGGATCACAGGGATGACTGAGCCATTTCTGTTTGCTCTACCCAGGGGATTCCCTAAGACACTGCCTCATCCAATTTACAACCTCACCCAAGTTGCCTGCAGTTGCTTTTACATATGAATGGCCTGTCATTGAAAATCTCTAAACACTCTGCAACTGGGTCAGGGAGCCCCAAACCCATTAATAAAAGGCCCAAGACCTGGCACCAGCACTAGCCTGCCTTGTTTCACAGCTGGGCCTCATCTGGCACCTCCAAGCCTGTTACAAAGAAGAGGAATCTGAAGATCTCTCTGTAGCTCCTGCTGGGTGGCGCTAGGCAGTGGCTGACTTTGCACCTCCCTGGAGACCCAAGAGCCATTGTATCCAGTGGTCAGTGTGAGACCATACCAGATCACAATTCTACACATCCAAAGTGACACACTCAAAGAGCAGATTCAGTGAACACCAAAGCCCTACTGAAGCAAGTACTGCATCATAAGGGTGTCTCCTGCATAGCAGCTCTCCCACTGTAGTTGCAGCTGGTCCTCACAGCAAATTGGCCTGGAGGTCAAATCCTTCCAGTGATACCAATAGCAATTAAGTCTCAATTACAATAAGACTGTGCTCACAGCCCACAAAGGGATGCACCTAGAGTTCCCAGCTCAGGTGACTGAGCCACTGGGCCCTATAGGACACCTACTACACAAGGCTACTCTACTAACTCAAGGAGATATAGCAGCTACCAATACATAGAAACAAACTCAGAAGCAGCCAAAATGTGGAGACAAACATGCCACAAATGAAAGAAATGGAAGAAAGCAAACTAATGGATATAGAATTCAAAACCATGTTATAATACTAAAGAATCTTCTAAAAACCTTCTAAGGACTTAGCGAGACTTTCAAAAATCTTAGAATGCCAAACACATGGAAAAGGACAAGCAAGAAATTAAGCATACACTGATTGAAATAAAGAATAATATACAGGTATTCAAGAGTAGACTAGAGGACTCAGATTCAAAATAACAATTTGAAATATGAGGAAGCAAAATACACCTAACCAGAAGAGCAAAAGGAAATAAGAATCCAAATATATAAAGATAGCGTAAGGATTTCTGGGACAACTACAAGTATACCCACATTCATATTATGGGGGTGCCAGAAGAAGAAAGAGAGCAAGATATTGAAAACCTATTTGAAGAAATAATGACAGAAAATTTCCTCTACCTAATGAATGAGACCATGAAGCACAGAGAGTCCCAAACAAGAGAAACTCAAAAAGGACCACACCAAGACACATCATAATTAAAATGCCAAATGCTAAAGATAAAGAGAGAATCTTAAAAGCAGCCAGAGAAAAGCAGTTAGTTACCTACAAAGGAATGTCCATATATCTGTCAGCTGATTTCTCAACAAAAACTATGCAGGCCAGAAAGGAGTAGCAAGAAATATTCAAAGTGATGAATAGCAAGAAATACAACCAACATAACTCTATCCAGCAAAGCTATCATTTAGAATTGAAGGTCAGATAAAGAGCTCCACAGACAAGAAAAAGCTAAAGTTGTTCATCACCACCAAACCAGTATTATATGAAATGCTGAAGGTTATTCTTTAAGAAGAGGAAGAAGAAGAAAAAGATAAAAAAATATGGACAACAAAATGGCAACGAATACAAACCCATCAACAATTGAATCTGAAAATCAAAATAAACAAAAGGAAGTCAAATGAACATAATAAACTGGTGAATAAAATAGAATTAGAGGAATGAAAACAGAACAGACTGACGATTTTTGGAGAGAAGGGGGTGGGAAGGCAGGAAGAGATTAAATAAAAATGCATATATGCATTACCTATGGTCACAGACAATAGAGTGGGCAGGACAGGAACCAAGTGGAGGGAGGCAACTGGGGGGGGGATGGAAGGGACATCTGTAATAATCTCAACAATAAAGACTTTTTAAAAAAGAAAAAGTTTTAAAGAAATAATTCTAGCATATAATACAACTAATTTGTGATTTTATTCAGTGACCTTAAAATGTGACACCTATAAGAGCAATTCTGTTTCCTGGTTGTATAATACTCTTGTTAATAATATGTATCAACAATAAAGAAAATAAATAGGGGGGTTGCAAACATAAAATAAATAAAATAAAATAAAAACATTAGTCTTATACACTGAATGGCCAGATTATTATGATCTCAGAATGCATAATAATCTGGCCACTCAGTGTATATCCTATATAATAAAAGGCAAATTGTCCCTGTTCTGAACCACCCCAGCCTATTGAGGCCTCTGGGCAGCATGGGAAGGCAGAAGGTGGCTCCGGGCTGAAGTGGAAAGGCTACTCTGGCCAGAGTGAAGGCAGTGCTTCGTTTCCCTAACGAAGGCCCATTCGTGCATCGGGCCACTAGTGTGTGTGTGTGTCTGGCCAATTTAGTGGCCAGAGTATTATGCGTTCAGAGATCATAATAATCTGGCCACTCAGTGTATATATTCTATAGAACCAAGAACCAAAAAGCCAAAGAAGCCATATAGGGTGTTATTGATGGATATCGCATAGAAGATTTTGCAGCCTAACTCTAAGTGATTTCAGGTTGTAAAAATTTCTGGGGGAGCAGGGCCGGCATGGCTCAGTGGTTGAGCATCGACCTATGAACCAGGAGGTCCCAGTTTCATTCCCCATCAGGGAACATGCTCCGGGTTGAAGGCTCAATCCCCAGTGTGGGGCATGCAGGATGCAACTGATCAATAATTCTCTCTCATCATTGATGTCTCTCTCTCTCTGTCTCCCTCTCCCTTCCTCTCTGAAATCAATAAAAATGTATATTAAAAAAAAGTTCCTGGAGATTGGTTTAAGAAAGTGTCAATGAATAGTTCAAAGAATATTTTTAAGGTGATAGTTAACTGATTAGTTTTAAATTCATTCTCTTTGTAAAATCACATTTGTTTTGGAAACTGCAGCATGAGGGAACTTTTACATTATCAAAGAGTCAAGAATGCAACCAAAGGACTTATATGCATGCATATAAGCCTAACCAATGGACATAGACAACAGGGGGGTGAGGTCATGAGTAGGGGCATGGGGAGGGGTCAAAGGGGGGATAAGGACACATATGCAATACTTTAATAAACAAAGAAATAAAAAAAAGAATTTAATGAAGCACCTTAAAAATTCCTTATAGCAGTGACATTTTGTTCAAAGAGATAGTCATGATGTGACATTTGATGGGATGTGACACGCTGCTATGTGGTGTGGTCTGTTTTCCCTAAAAAAAAAATTTGTTTTATGTAGGTCTCTGCAAGTTCCTCCTAAAAATTTCAAACATCTCTGGGTTTATAAGGTAAAATGTTTCTTCACAGTGAGAAATGTTTGGTGTCTTCTCTTGGTCATCAAAGATGAATAGACGTTTTAAAAATCCCCCATTGTCTCTCTTGATCTGCAGGGGGATTCAGGATGTTTTATTCTATCCTTAGCCTTTTGGATCTAGGAATCCAGACTCACGACCAGTGTCGGGGACTTGTAAAGTGGTTGGCAAGACACTTGTTTTTTTGCCACAAGTCACCCACTCTTTTCTAGTTGACCCTGACATAGCTCCTTATAAAGGCTGTAAATGCACTAGACTAGGGGTCTGAAATGATGTCTTCTCTTCATATCCCTAGTGATCAGCACATGCTTGTCACAGCAAAGGCCCATGACAGACCTCATAAATAAATGAATTTATTTATCCCCTGCTGACCATTCTAGGAGTCGCACACTGGGAGTATCATTAAGGATATCCACACCATATTTATCACATCTTTGTAGTTCAGGGTCAAACATAAATTTAATACAAGAGCAATCTGGATATCAATAGCAGTTTCATTAGAACAGTGTAAACAGCTGGAAGCCCTTGAAATTAAAAAGATAATTATATTTCCATAATTATTTTACACTGTGTAGGAGCGTAACATAACCAGGCACAAGTGCCATATTGGTGTCACAGCCACTTTGGAGGAAGTCATAACAAATGGGAAGCTGAAATGATGATGACCTGAAGAGATAATTGAACAGTGACTGCAGTGACTCCTGCTGGGAAGTCAATGCCAAATTTCAGACAAATATGTGAACTCTTGTCAAGCTCCATATGTTTTCTTTTTCATAAGCTTTTTCCTCTTAAAGTAATTTTACAAAAAGTTTTGCATCAAAGTAAGTCTTTACAGAAATGTCTCAATGCTAGTACAGAGAATTTTAAGCTATCCTACACCCAGTTTATCCTATTGTTAGCATCTTACATAACTATGATGCATTTGTCATAATTAATTAGCCAATATTGATACATTGTTATTAACTAAGTTCAATCTTTTACCAGGTATCATTAGTTTTCCCCGAATGTCCTTTTTTATGTAATAGGATCTTATCCAACATCATATTATATTTGTCATTATTGTTTTCTCAGGTTACTCTCAACTATGACAGTTTTTCAGAGTTTTCTTGATTTTAATGATCTTGGCAGTTACGAAGAGTACTGGTCAGGTATTTTGTAGGGTAACTCCAAATTTGAATTTGTTTATCTCATAAATAGATTGGGATTATAGGTTTAGGGGAGGAAGATCATCAAGGTGAAATGTCATTTTCAACACCACCTATCCAGAAAACATACCATCAACATCACTCATCACTGGTTATACTAACCTTGACCACCTGGCTGAGGAAATGTTTGTCAGATTTCTTTTCTGTATAGTTATTTTTTTTTACTTCCCCCATTTTCCTTCATATTTTTTTTGGAAGGAAGTCACAAAGCACAGCCCACAGTTGAAGTTTCTTCATAAAATATCTGGAATTCTTCTCTCCTCCCCTGTTTGCATACTTATTTATTCAATCATTTAGCTATCTCAGTATGGATATTTATTTTATACTTAGGATTAAAATTCAATACTATGGTATTAATTTTGTTACTCAAATTGATCCTAGTTTGGCCTTTGGGAACTTATTCGGTTGGCTTTTGTGTCCCTTGGACACACTCCCATCATGTTATTTTTTTTTCCAAACTTCTTTACTTTTGGTACGACAATATGCTCCGGATTCATTTTAGATATTTTCTGTCGCAGCCCTAGAAATAGCCATTTTTCCAAGGATGCCTGATTTCTTTTATTGAAGAATGTTATTAGATGATAAGATCTGAGTCTTGGGTATGTCCATTGCTACTGGATGTTATTGCCATATATACAGGAGTGGGCAAAAGTAGGTTTATAGTTTGTGAGTATGTAAAACAGAATTAATAAAACTATTGTTAATAATCATAACTTGCATGTTTTTTTTCCCATAACTACCCCTGTATATTCACCCATTGAAGGACAGACATCTTGGTTGTTTCAGCTTTTGGTTATTATAAATAAAACTGTTATAAAAAATTGCATGCAGGTTTTTATGTGGACAGACATTTTCAAATCAATTGACTTTTGAACATAATTGCTGGGTCACATGGTAAGTCTATGTTTAGTTTTTTATAAGAAACAGTCCTCCAAAGTGTCTCTAGCATTTTGCATTTCTGCATAAGGATTCCTGTTGTTTTGCATCTTCACCAGCAGTTGGAATTATCAGTTTTTATAAGATTTTAGCCATTCTAATCAATTGCTGTGGATTTTTATTTGGGTTTATTTTTTACTCAAAGAGGTCAGTCTTAACCTCAAACAATGTACAACTAAATACAGATTTTAGACATCAACAAATTTTTGCCAACAGCTTATTTTTAAATCAAACAAAAAAGTCAACATACACAGCAAACTTGCACCCACATTTCCTCCAACCACTGACTGCCTCATCCCTGCTGCCATTTACAACTAAGCTCCTCTAAAGATGTATCTGTACTTGCTCCTCTTCCACATTCTCTTGGACCTACTCCAGTCCACTTGGTTCCCTTTTGTCCTGTTTGTCAACAACATCCACCGTAACCAATACAATGGTCACTTCTCGGTGCCAGTTGCCCAGAGGTCTACTCATTCTCCTTCATGAAACTCATGAAAGACTTTCTTTACTTGGCTTTGGGATCTTAAACTCTCTCTTAGTTTCCAGATACCTCAATACGTTAGTCACTAGTGAATATTGAACTGGATACAGCAAATGATTATGCCAATTCTTTGAAAAGTTAAGTAAACAGTTTCTTAAAATTCCTGAGTTCCACTACCTCTTGGGCTCACCAGCTTTCTACTTAGTTAGAAATACCCCAATAGGTTTTCAAAGATTTCTTTGAAGACTAGATAACATAACCTTGCTATCAGCTCATCATTTTGACATCTATCACTCCTTATAAGGTAGGGGAAGTTTTATCCAACATTTTGCCCTGCTTTTGTAAGAAATAAATGTCAGATAATTTGAGTAATGTACAGACACAAGATTAAAGTACTTTAATAGTATTGCTATTCAAATTAAACAGTAATTTCCATTTATTCAAATAATTGTTAAGTGTTCTAAATGATTGCTGTAGATAATTTTTCACTATTGTTATTTTGGTTATTATTCAATATTCAAAAGAAATGGTTAACTCTTGCAAAAGGGGTGCAGATATCCATAAAGTGATTTTCTGTAACAGATGAGAGAATAAGTAAATTAGAAAATGTAAATCAATATAATATTTGAACATATTAGAATTAACATATGATGCTATAAAGGTAATCAAATATAAAAAAAGATAATCAAATGTAATCAAATGTTAAGGGATAACTTAATTATTTACATGTAATTTATAGTGTATATTTTATATATAATAAATCCAATACATAATTTGTATTGGAGTAAATTACAGTTATCAAGTGATTCATACTCTCTAAAAATATAAGTTTATGAAATATTCCAATTAAACAACTTATTTTACTCAAAAGAGATCTTTGTAACCTACAGAACTTTATCAAGTTTTTCTGGAATTTTTTTCTCTTATTCAAGATCAGCCACACACATACATGAAACCAAAATTTGTGAAACTAATTCCCCAATGGAGTTGTTTCTAGTTGTTTGACCTATCAATCATTTTTCACTTATCAGGAAAGAGAAAGAGCACAGAAGGAAAAGGAAGGACAGCTCTGATTTCCCGTCACTTCC
This sequence comes from Lasiurus cinereus, assembly GCA_011751065.1. NCBI lineage: Eukaryota > Metazoa > Chordata > Mammalia > Chiroptera > Vespertilionidae > Lasiurus > Lasiurus cinereus. The sequence goes on along the minus strand of JAAGEH010000311.1, from coordinate 14,289,847 downwards.
TTACTAATTGCAACATCATTTTAAGACATTGTTTCTTCCTCTTTGAAGTGTGGATGATAATCTGGCCATACAGATCTACCCAGGAGCATGTTAAGAATCAAACAAATCCATGCTTCTAATAGTCTTCTGTAAATCATAAAACTTCAAATAAAGAATTACTGTTATGATTAACATATCAAACAACTTACTCAACAAAATTCCCCAGATTGAAATTCCATTCAATTAGGGAAAAGTAAGTTTTTAATATATTAATATTTAAACAAGACACCCAATGCATGAAATTTGTGCAAGGGGCTTGGCCTCCAGTGTCACAGTGGCTGCCTCTGCCTTGGCCCCCGCTGCCGCCGTGGCTTCTTCCAGAAGGTCGTCCAGAAGGTTGTCTGGTCTAATTAGCACATTATGCTTTTATTATTATAGATGACCCTGTCATCAATTACTTTTTAATTTTACAGAAGGGAATGAAAAGTCGGTATCTTAAGTTCTGTGTTACTGCTCTGTGTAAGTATTAAAGACCATATGTTGCATTATGTGATAAAGGTAGTAGGAATACAATGAAGATTTCAGAGGCTCTGAAATCTATAGATCCCTCCTCCTATTTAGGGCTTCGGTGTCTATTCTGCTTGTTATTAAGTCCTTCAGGGGTCAGGATCATGTCTTATATTTATAAGCATGTTTTTAGAGCAAATACAGATTTCAAAACTCGTAATAGGAGCCCAATAAATAAATGTTTCATTTCCAAATGGAACAGAAGGAAAGAGCTGTGAAATGTCAGGAATTTCAAGGTCAAGACTTAGTTCTGTCAATTATTAAAGTACATGACCTTGAAAGTAACTTCACCTCCTTGGATGTTCAGTTTTGTCATCTGTTAAATTAAGGAATTGAAATAAAGTCCATCTAGAACCTTCCACTTCTAATTTTCTATTAGTTTTTATTCTCATTTATTTTAGCCACCCATTTATCCTTTCTTTATGTTATATTTAGCAAGGAACACCCTGCCTTACATGACATCGTTTGTGATATTTAACCCAACCGAGTTTCTAGACTTGACATGTGCATACTTTTATCTGGAAATATAACTATGCTAATTTTTTTTTTTTTAGTTTCAGAAACATGTAAGTTATTATTTTAGAAATGTGAACTGTGTCTTTGGCAAGGGAGTAATATTCAGAGAAAATTCAATTATTAGCCCTAGAGATTTAATAAGGAAAATCTGCCTTTTAAGTCAATAGTGTTTAAACCTTACCCCATTGGAATTATACTGCATTCTGTTGCTTGGGATCATTTTCCCATTCATATAAATAACATTTGGCTTTGAAGTGAAACCAAGGATATGAATAGTGCTATATGCCAGAGTAGTAATTCCATTGTAGCCATTTTTTATCACAGTTGCTTTCAGAGCTCTCTGTAGTTAAGGAAGAGAAGAAAGAGTGTTCAACAATGATAAAACACAGAATTGTACAGCTCAAAGTGGTATGGAGAATTGCTGATACTTTCAACTACTTCTTACTTTTAAAATCCCTTAGAATATACTTTCTTCATATAAATGAACTATTATGTCACAACAAATACTGAATGTTTACACTTACATTACTGAATTTATATTCCACATAGAAGTACTCTCCCCTTTCAACAGAATCTGCAAAATAAGTATTAGCATTAGAAAATAAAGGTCAATTTTATCTTTTACTATTTTTTTAAGATTTAAATTCTGATTAATTAAACTCCTATGTCCACAGGTTCTGGCTAAACCTTGTACTTGGAATCCTCTAAATTACCTAGCAATTAATGAGAGGGAAAAAGTGAATAATCAAACTTACATTCCTAACGATGGCCTTTGGGAAAATTCAAAATAGGTAATTTAAGGTAGTAAACCTCATCATCTTACCTACCATGCCTTCCTTGTTCCTCCTCATTTTCCATATTACTTTATATGGAAAAATAGAGAGAAAAGAGTGTTGTTTTAGACATGTTTCAACACTTCAATTTAGTATGGAAGGAATATGGGATAAAACTTTGTAGACAACCTCCTCCCACATTTCTCTTTACTATCCATACACAAACTCAGTATCACAGACAGAGGTGTCTGTTTTTCTCCCTGGTTCTCTTTTTATTTGAATTTCTGTCCTCTAAAATTTAAAAACAGTCTTTCAAGTGTTAGTGATTTAATCAGTGCTTCCTGATATATTTACTGGGTGTGGGGAAGGGAGGAATGAAAATGGACACAAAAGACCGCTGATTGCCATGAAAATACAAGCACTGGCAGCCTCTGTTCACTCTCAGTTCCTACCACAGAACCAGCCATATTGTCTGTGTGTAAAATTAGGAGTGCATCTTTCTTTTTACCTTTACATTTCCTTTTTCACATTCTCTTTTTCTACCTTTTCATCTTCCTTATAAAAATGTTTGTCCTTCTGTGTTTCCTGCTTATGAAAAAGGGGCAAGGAAAGAAAAAGGATGTAAAGTCAACTACTACGGTGACAGAAGAAAGGTTCTCAGCAGTAACCTATATGCACAGGCATTATTGTCTTTTTGAAATAGTGCCCTTTTTCTTGAAAACTCATTTATATTTTCAAAATGTGGCTGCTTTGAATATCTCACTGTATGCAGAGTACTTATCTTCTTAACAATATAAGTCATTTCTATTCTTCTAGGGAGAGTCATTTCTATAGTTGGCTGATTTATGAGATTATGGAGATAATGGGGATAACAAGAGATAAATGAATAAACAAAAACATTGATATTGTGCCTTAGCCAGCTAATTTTTTTTTCCAAATTCTCACCGGAGGACATGTTTGGAGAGAAGGAAGAGAAGAAGGGAGGGAAGAAGAAATATAGAGAGAGAGTGAGAGAGAAGCATTGATATAAGAAACATAGATTGGTTGCCTTGTACGTGCCCTGACTGGAGATTGAACTTTCAATCTAATTATGTCCTTCGACTGGGAATGAAACCTGACCCTGACACCTTTTAGCCCACAGGCTGACACACAAGTAATTGAGCCACTCCAGCTGGGCAATGCAGCTAAATCTGGACTTGTTTTCTCAGTTCAAGCTATACCTCTTCCTCTACTACACACAATTCTTCAAATTATGGATCATGTCTCCCACCATAGAATATCAACAGTTCTTCCTTCCTCTAGCCTAATATCTATGCCACCAGAGCCAAGTTCCTACAAATTTCTATTAAAAATTTGATTCCTTAAGACTAGGATCTCTATTCCTTCCTAGGTGAAAATAAATTAATGAGAAAAAATTTATTTTAGCATCCTAATAAGTAAATGTTGCCTCCTCTCAGGTAACCACAGTATGATTTGTTATTATCTTCTTGGAGATAATGTATAAATATAATGCATTTCACCTTCTTAAAGATAATGGTCTCACCTGTGTGGATTAATCCAGAAGAGTAGCTAGATCTGAGGAAATTTTTAGATTCCTGGACAGTAATGTGAGTGAAAGCAGAATCTTAGCGTGGAGTCCATTATGTCAAACTTGCTTTATTGGTCTAGATCTCCAATTTTTAATTTTAAGTGAAGTCATATTGAAATTCAAAACATTGCAACTGTTGTACATGTTGGTCTACTTACCAATAGAGTCACCATCATCCCAGAAAAGGGAGCCAGATGCTTCTCCATGTTCATCTAGAGCAATTATGAGGCTAAAAGGATTCAACCGGCTGTAGAAAAAGAAGACAATTTGCATTTTCAGAGTGAGAAGGATCTAATTCCTATCATCTCATGGAACTACCTAGAAAAATATTGAGTCTTTTCTTAAATACCTTTACCAAATTTCCACTTTGTTTATGTTTGAATATCTCTAGGGATAGGAAATTTAAAACATCCTTAAGTAACCTATTTCTGCTCTGAACTGCTCAATCTGAGGGGAAAGGAGTGATTCAATAGCATAGGACTCTTAAGTGTGTTCCACTTAAAAAAAAAGAAAGGCTTCTATAATTAATAAAGTAATAAAATGAGTATTATAACATACTTATTGAAAGTACACCTTCACTCTCTGACTTGTCTACAAAATTGCCAGTCTTTGGATCTAGAAACTTGGGAGCTGATTTTAAAATATGACCAAAGGGATTCCAGGAAAACGAAGCTTGGATAGTAATTCAGAGAGTCTGCTCTGCTGGGAGTTATATTAGCTCTCATGAACAAGGATGCCAGAATCCTTGCGCCCTCTTTTTGTAATTCCACAATGGAGACAGGACTCAAGGATTTGATCCTAATCATTTGGTAACCCAAAATTGCATAGAAAAAAGAACTGCATGGTGCAAGTGATAAAACAATCTTACTTTTGGAGAAGTTGAGTTATAGTGAGAATTCCTTAAAGAAAATACTTTGATTTTATATACAAGAGACCCGGTGCACAAAATTTGTGCACGTGGGAAGGGGGTTTTCGCTCAGCCCAGCCTGCACCCTCTCCAGCCTGGGACCCCTCAGTGGGATTGGGCCTAAGTGGGCAGTCAGACATCCCTCTCACAATCCAGGAGTGCTGGCTCCCAACCACTCCACTGCCAGCCTGATCAACGCCTAACTGCTCCCCTGCCGGCCCGATTGCCTCTAACTACACCCCCCTGCTGGCTTGGTTCCTCCGTCAACTGCGGCCATCTTTGACCACATGGGGGCGACCATCTTGAGTATCAGAGTGACAGTCAATTTGCATATTACCTCTTTATTTTATGGGATACTTATTTCATTAAATTGTTTCTATTAAAATGAAAATTAAAGCACGAGACCCTCTCTTCTTTCTTGCAAATGAACTAAAATATACTAACTTGAAATCAAATGAATTCACTTTGCAAGTTAGTGCTTAGAAACTATAGATTTAGTATATAGTTCAAGGGATCCTCAGGGACTTTTTAATATTTGAAAATGTCTAGCCAAAACTCTTCTCTAATAATGATGCATATTTCTAGATTATTTTATTTTTAATTAATGCTGATTAGAGATTTGGATCTGCTATTATGAACCTCTGGTATAAAATAGAAATATAAAATAATTATTATTACTAAAAATTCTGCTTGTTTGCTAGGCAAAGTCTTTGATTACATATCTATGATGGGAGAAAAGGATTAATTAACATAATCTGAGTGGATAAAAGCATGAGGACCCTGACCTAGACTTCATATAAAATGTAGGCAAGAATTCATACATTAAAAATCACTGGCTCTCTTTAAAAAAACAAAAATAGGCTAGATAGCTTAGAGGTGGATGAAATGCCCAAGACATCACCTGCTAATCTCTCTCCATTTTTCTTCTGTTCCTTCTCTTTCTTTTCTCTCTTTCTCTCACATACACACAAGATCACACTCACTCATACATACACATGTACAAACACATACATGGACCAATAATTCATTAAACCACTGATTAAACCACCTCCTTTCAGTGGTCTCCTACTCATATACAACCCCTCCTCAGACACTGATGAGGAAGTTTGGCTACACAGGAAGGTCAAACCCCTAGCTCAAGGTGAGGTCTCCTGACAGAATGTGCCTACTACCTCAGCACTGTTGTTCTGGCTGGAAACTGTGTTGGCAGAATATATCCTCCACGAATGAAAAGGGGAATTACATCCAGAGGGGCAGGAACTTCAACAGACTTCTTCAGCCAAGAAGGTGATACTTGCTCCCCCTAGCACAGAACAAGCCAGAGTTAACCACTCTAATTACATCGCTGGTAACAAGTAATAGACTTCAGGAGACACAGGAAGTTAAAATCCAAACTTCAGTTGAAATGCAACAAAGAACCATGGAATTTACTAATAAAAAGGGTGACTTAAATGTCTATGTCAGTATTTTTTTTAAAAAAGGGGAAAAAAAACTTACATAAACTCCAATATGTAAAACACATTAAAGCAGCATTCATTAGTATATACTAATTTCAGCAGTTCAACTTTATAACCACATTTACTTACTAAAAAGTTAAACAACAAAAATACAAGTTAATTTTGGGCTCCAAAAATCTTAAAATTTGATGTAATAACGCTTTTGTGTGAGCATTTTTGTTATACTCTTTTTTTTAAATCAATTTTATTAAGACATGAAATTTAATGCAAATATTTAAGGAAATGTATGAAGCATCTATACAGAATATTGTTTGAAAGCCATTGGTTTAATTATTTAATATACTATAAAAATCTGACTACAATAATGGAGAATTTATAATACCACTTCCTGTAGTCACAACTAACTGATAATTTGAAAATAGATTGTATGTCTTTCCTCCAAATGCAGAATTAGTCTTATTTTTATCATCTAAATATATTCCCATAAAAATTCCTTAAAGACTGGGTGAAATTAGCTAATGCTCATCAAAACATACTAAAAGAATCGTAGAAGAGAACTCAGATATAGGAGAGATGTCATATTGCTTCCCTCACTTCCCACTGTTCTCCCCCATCATGGACAGCGTAGTCCCCACTGGGTATAATTTATCAGAAAAGATTAGTTCAATTAAATTATTGTTCTTAAGAATTTGAACTATAAAACATGGAAAAGAGCCTGCCACTTACATAAAAGCACTAAGGATGTAATGAAATATGTCCATTATAAGCTAGAAGGCTAAAATTTTACACAATATAACTCCAAAATATAAACTCCTTTAGACACTGAGGATCTTTGAAAGCCAGTTGTTAATAAGACAAAAGTGATACCATGGAATTTGGAGTTTTGGTAATGGCACAATATGGGCTAAAATTTCACAAACTTGAAATTGAATTGTGAATTTCTTGAGCAAATCTGGTGCTTTTAGAGTTGCTGGTCTTAGATTTCCTTAAGATTTCTTTGGTCATTTCATATATATTCCCATAATAAACCACATACTTGAGGAAGTTTGAATGGGTTTCTGTTTCTTGTAAGATAAAGTATCAGATTCATAAATTATCTCTTATACTCTGCTATAAGAAAATATCACTATGTCGAGTCATTTGCTTTTAAGAATTTGAGTATTTGCGTAAAATAAATGTCTACTTCTAAAAAAAAATCATTCTATCTCTCATCTTAAACATATGCCAGTCTATTTATGGCTTAATTATACCGTTTTGAGAGGAGCAAACAATTGTAAAAGAAAGTGGGGGTGGGTGGGTTTCCACAAAGAACCACAGCATCAGAATTATACAGTCCAATGCTCTAGAAGTCATATAAAAAATATTGAACCCCTGCTGGATAGCTCAGTGGATTGAGTCTCACCCCATAGAGTAAGAGGTCCCGGGTTTGATTCTGATCTGGGCACATGGCCAGGTTTCCAGCTCAATCCGTGTAGGAGGCATGCAGGAGACAGCTGACCAATGTTTCTATCTCTCTCTCTCCCTTGCTCTCTGAAATAAATAAAAATATATATTTTAAAAAGAGTGAAAAAAAGCATGTAAATCTTTGAGTTCATAGATTATATTATTTTTTTTATAAAATACATACTGTATAAAAGTCAAACCAGGATGCTTCAGGAAAATATACATACACAGATCTTGCTCCCTGTGAAAAAAAGAAAACATTTGACTTTTCAATCCTCTTTTTAATTGAAGTATTCTAGTAAAACTAGATTTTGTTCTCTGGATATTGAATCCTATCATATTTATCATTAAAAACAAGTACTAGTCAACTGAAACATGATTATGCAGTGGGACTAGAGAATTTCCTTGAAACAGGATTGACTTATCAGAAAGTATGTTTCATGTTTGGATTTTGGCATATTAATCCAAATAGTATACATATTAATAGTATACTATTGATAATGTTTTCTAAAAAGCCAATTCGGTTTTCTATTTTTCAAAATATTGTTTCAGTATAATGTAGATACATTCTATTACTAACCATGTAAGTACTTTGTGGCATTTTAGTTCAAAGGCAATTGCGATGTACTTATTAAAAAATGTAAAATATGAAAATCTATTCATTTGTTTTAAATAATCTTGAGTTCTGACTAAGTATAGGTTTGTTCTTCTACATGTTACATATATTATCATGTGTATGCTTCAGATTTATATACATACTAGAGGCCTGGTGCATGAAATTTGTGCATGAGAGTGGGGGTGGCCCTCAGCCCAACCTGAACCCTCTCCAATCTGGGACACTTCAAGGGATGTCTGAGTACCTATTTAGGCCTGGACTGCTGGGTCCCAATTGCTCACCTGCCTGCCTTTCTGATTGCCCCTAACTGCTTCTGGCTGCCAGCCCTGATCATCCCCTAACTACTCCCCTGCCAGCCTGATTGATGCCTAAGTGCTCCTTTGCCAGCCTGTTTGCCCCTAACTTCCCTCCCCTGTAGATCTGGTCCCCCCTAACTGCCCTCCCCTGCAGACCTGGTCACCCCCAACTCCCCTCCTCTGCCAGCCTGGTCACCCCTAATTGCCCTCCTCTACAAGCTTGATCACCCCCAACTGCCCTCCCCTGCCGGCCTGGTCCTTCCCAACTGCCCTTTTCTGCTGGCCATCTGTGGTGGCTATCTTGTGTCCACATGGGGGCAGGATCTTTGAACATGTGGGGACAGACATCTTGTGTGTTGGAGTGATGGTCAATCTGCATATTACTCTTTTATTAGATAGGATAGAGGTCTGATATATGCCCTGAAGGGTGTCCCAGATCAGGGTGGGGTTTCTCTTGGGGTGTGGGGCAGCCTGGGCAAGGGGCCTGTGGTGGTTTGCAGGCTGGCCACACCTCCTGGCTACCCAAGCAGAGGCCCTGGTATCTGGGATTTATTTATCTTCTACAATCAAAACTTTGTAGCCTGGAGCAGAGCCAAGCCTTCTGCTCACTCCATGGCAATAGTCATTTCTGTTGGGATTTATTTATCTTCTATAATTGAAACTTTGTAACCTGGAGTAGAGGCCTGGGCCAGCCAGGCTTTGTGGAAAGTTTGGCTTCCTCCATTGCCGGGAAAACACATGCCTCCCTCCTGCTCTCTCTGTGGCCATAGCCATCTTGATTGGGTTAATTTGCATACTCACTCCTGATGGCTGGTGGGAGTGGCTTGTGGGTTTAACAGAGTGATGGTTAATTGGCATATTACTCTTTTATTAGATATGATATGGATGTATATTATAGATGGCCTATATTATACTTGTATATGTTTGTGTGTGTGTGTTTAGATAGAGCTGTGGTAAATTTAAGAACAATCCAAAAATACAGAAAATAGTTGCTTAGAAGAATCCCATAAAGGCCCAGCTTTAGTTCTTGTGTGACCATGATAAGTTCAAAGCTAGTGAAATTGGACATAATGAACAGGCAGCCTTGAAAGTATTTTTTCTACCTCTGTAAATTCCAATTCTTAGCCCTGAAAGTTGGCACTGATTTGTTGTCAACATGTCCTCGGGACATCCATCCCTCCTGTTCTCCTGCATGTGTGGTTTTCACCCCCAATTCTCTCAGATTACAGTCATGTTTTCCCTTCCTTTGTGACTAAAGTCTGGGTAAGAGCCATCTGGAGGAGAGGGAAAAATGGATTTATAGAAGGAATTTTTTATTTTTTTTCAAAAAGGTTAATAAAGCAGCTGATATTCTTAGGATAGATTTTATGGCTATTACATTAGCATAGGTGATCAAAGTACTTTATTTCTTTTTTTTATATATTTGAGTGGCAAAATCTTACTTTTGCAAATTATCTTGAGATCAATTTCAGAATCCCTAAATAGCAAAAGCATATATTTCAGTTTTGTTGAAACTTATTTAATACTAGAGGCCCAGTACATGAAATTTGTGCATGGGGGCCTGGGGTGGGGGGGTTTGTCCCTCAGCCCAGTCTGCTCCCTCTCTAATCTGGGACCCCTCAAGGGATATCCAGTGGGAACGGAGCTAAATGGGAAGTAGAACATCCCTCTCACAATCCAGGACTGCTGGCTCCCAACTGCTCACCTGCCTGCCTTCCTGATGCCCCTAATCGCTTCTGCCTGGCAGCCTGATCACCCCCTAACCATGCCCCTGCCAGCCTGTTTGCCCTGAACTGCCCTCCCCTGCAGGTCTAGTAACCCCTAACTGTCTTCCTCTGCAGGCCTGGGTCCCCCCCAACTGCCCTTCCCTGCAGGCCCAGTCACCTTCATTTTCCTTCCTCTGCCAGCCTGGTCACCCCTAACTGCCCTACCCTGCAGATTTGATGACCCCCAACTACCCTCCCTTGCAGGCCTGATCCTTCACAATTGCCCTCCCCTGCTGGCCATCTTGTAGAGCCATCTTATGTCCACATGGAGACAGCTATATTTGATCACATGAGGGCAGTCATCTTGTGTGTTTGATTGATGGTCAATTTGCATATTACTCTTTTTTTTTAGATAGGTTAGAGGCCTGGTGCATGGGTGGGGACTAGCTGGTTTGCCCTGAAGGGTGTCCCAGATCAGAATGGGGGTTCTCTTGGGGCATGGGCTGGCCTGGGCAAGGAGGCTCTGGTGGTTTGCAGGCCAGCCACACCCCCTAGTGACCCAAGCAGAGGCCTTAAAATCTGTGATTTATTTATCTTCTATAATTGAAACTTTGTAGCCTTGAGCAGAGCCAAGCCTTCTGTTGCTCCATGGCTGCAGCCATTTTTATTGGGATTTATTTATCTTCTATAATTGAAACTTAGTAGCCTTGAGTGGAGGCCTGGGCCCACCAGGGTGTGCAGAAAGCTTGGCTCCCTCCATTACAGGGGGAATCCAAGCCTCCTGCTTAATCTATTAAGCAGGTTGGGTAAATTGCATACTCACTCCTGATTGGCTGGTGGGCATGGCTTGTGGATGTAGTGAGTGATGGTTAATTTGCATATTGCTATTTTATTAAATAGGATGAGGTATATTCTACGTTAGGTAGAATCTATAATAAAAGGGTAATATGCTCATTAGACTGACAGCCAAAAGATCTTCCGGACATCATTACGGACATCATTCTGGACAAAGCTGCAGCAACGGAGGCTGAGGCAGAGGCAGTTAGGGACTACCAGGCAGACGGGCAGAATGGTTAGAGGCTATAAGGCAGGCATGCAGAGTGGTTCAGGGCTATGAGGCAGGCAGGCAGATGAGCAGTTAGGAGCCAGTGGTCCTGGATTGTGAGAGGGATGTCTGACTTCCAGTTTAGAGCTAATCCATGAGGGACCCTTGCAGAATCAAGCCTAAACCAACAGTTGGGCATCCCCCGTAAGGTCTTGGATTGTGAGAGGGTGAAGGCTGGGCTGAGAGATGCCGCCCTCCTGTGCATGAATTTCATGCACCAGGCCTCTAGTAAATATGTACATATATTGTTTTCAAATAAAAGAATGAAAATGAAGTAAGAAAAACAGGAGAATATAGCAAGCCTGAACTGGTTGTATCAAATGGCACCAAGGTAAACTACTGTGAATAAGATATTGTGCTGGTATAAAACTGGTCCTTACCTCTTCAAGTACTGGAGTAATCATTAAAGCGGGTCCCCAAAGGAATGCTCTGTCAATTCCATGAGTCTGAGGATCTGATGTAAATCTGGATTTTTAGGTGAAAAAATATTCATTTAATCAAATTAATGTCTTTTCATAGCTAGCTAAAGTCTTACTCAACCACCTCATATTCGCCAAGAAAACCAAAAAGATAAAAATAGAGAAAGGTATAGGGTACAAGCAGAATTTTAGAAATAAAATCTTATCATCAAGTAAAGCAACTGAAATCACTTCTCCTCTCTGACCAGAAGGTAAATGGGCATTGAAGCTAAGGTCAAAACTATGCCAAGCAATCAAATTGCCTTCAGTTTTTGTTGTTTCTTTATGCATCCTAAACAACCTTTAAGGATTCAGTATCAATCCCATCTCCTTTATGGAGCTTTCCATTCAATTTCAAATTGACCCTGCCTTTCTTTGAATTTTTATAGAAAATGGACTATATTATACTTGTATGTTTGTGTGTGTGTGTGTGTGTGTTTAGATAGAGCTGTGGTAAAATGGCCAGTTAGAACATAATCGGGACATAAGTATATAATGTTCTATATTATACTCAAGTTACTTTCAAATCTGTTAATTGCAACCTTCACAATTGTCTGTAGGCAGAAACCATGTTTCATTCTTTTTCTATATTCCATATTTTTTAGACAGCAAGACACAACTTTTTTTGTTGTTAAGTGATTGAAAGTCTTCTTAACTAAATTCTTGAAACCTGTAAACTATTTCTAATCATAGTCAATGGAGAGAAAAACTGATTTCCATATTTACTTATCCCCCACATAATTCCCTTAGTAGGAGAACCCAGGTTCCTAAGATCTATATGGTTAAAAAATCTAATACTAAAACAATTATTAAATGTGATTTACTCATGCATCAGTCCTCGGACCACTGTATTTCCACTGACATGAGACTGGTAGAAGAGAGTATATAAGTAAGGCAGCAATAAGTATCTAATCCTTAATGCAGAACGGGAAATAGCAGCAAACTGTTCTCCAAATACTCCAGGGTCTTGCTCCTATAAAAGAGAAACATTTCAATAGACCTATTAACTGAAATGGGAAATTTTAAGTGTTACTTTTTTCCCCCTCTTTAGTGGTTAGGGAGAAACAGAACATTTAAAAAATATTATTTATTTCAACTTGAAAGCCTTTCACAGTAGTAGATATTGCAGAGTTGTTTCTCAAATATATTATACTAGAGGCCCAACGCACAAAATTCATGCACTCAGGGGGAAGGTGTTTCCAAAGCTCGGCCTGTACCCTCTTGCAGTCTGGGAGCCCTTGGGTGTTATCCAACTGATGGCTTAGGCCCGCTCCCCATGTGGAATGGGTCTAAGCAGTCAGTTGGACAACCTTAGTGCTGCCATGGAGGTGGGAGCCGGGCTTCTAGCTGAGCAGCACTCCTCCTGTGGGAGCACATTGATCACCATGGGGGTAGCTCCTGCCTTGGGTATCTGCCTCCTGGTAGTCAGTGCACATCATAGTGACTGATCGTTCCATCATTTGGTCAATTTGCATATTAGTCTTTTATTATCTCTATAATAAAGAGCCAGGGTGTAATGACTGATCACCACCAGTTGGTGGGTTGCCATGGCGACACAGCACTGACTACCTTGGCTACAGGCCTGGTGACCCAGACTGCTGAGGGGGCTTTGAATCAGGCCCAGAAAGAGACCTGAAGAGAGAAGCAGGGGCTGATCTGTAGTGTCTGAGGCAGCTTTGATCAGCACTTGCTTCTCTCTTCCCCTCCAAGCCTGGCCAGCAGCCCTGTATCCATTTCTCTCCAGGCTTCCACTGGGACTGCTGATCAGCTCTGCCTTTCTGATCAGGCTCTGTTGATAGGCCCAGAGATGCTGACTGGCATAGAAACTGGCAAATCAGAGCACCAATCTGGAAATCAGTCCTGCAGTCAGTGCTGGGTTGCCAGGGGACCCAGCATTGCTTACTATGGCTGCAGGCCCAGAGACCCAGCAGTAACTGCTGAGGAGGCTGTGAATCAGGCTCAGAAAGAGACCTGAAGAGAGAAGCAGGGGTTGAACTGTAATGTCCATGGCAGCTTTTGACCAGCACTTGCCTCTCTCTTTCCCTCTGAGCCTGGCCAGCAGCCCTGTATCCATTTCTCTCCAGGCCTCCACTGGGGCTGCTGATAAGCCCTGCCTTTCAGAGCAGGCCCTGTTGATAGGCCCAGAAATGATGACTGGCACAGAAAATGGCCAATTAGAACCAAATCTGGGTCAACTGTGAGGAGGTAGTGGCTGCCTAGGAGACAGAGCTTTTGAGGCTGACTGGCATAGAAACTGACCCATTAGAACCAAATTGGCCAGCAGAGAAGTTGAGGGTGAGTTCAGGCTGGCAGATGAGGGCGGTTGGGGACAACCAGGTTGGCAAGGGGAGGGTAGTTAGTAATGAGATCAGGCCAGCAGAGGAGGGCAGTTGGGGGTGAGATCAGGCTGGCAGGGGAAGGCAGTTGGGGGTGAGATCAGGCTGGCAGGGGAGGACAGTTGGAGAGGACCAGGCCGGAAGGGGAGGGCTTTCAGGGTTGACCAGGCCAGCAAAGGAGGGCAGTTGGGAGCATTAGGAAGTATGCAAGTGAATGGTTAAGAGCCAGTGGTCCTGGATTGTGAGAGAGATGTCCAACTACCGGTTTAGGCCCAATCCCACAGGGATCATGCCTAAACCGGCAGTCAGACATCCCCCGAGGGGTTTCAGATTGCAGGGGGTGCAGGCCATGCTGAGGGATACCCAACCTCCCTACCCCACCCCCCATGCACAAATTTTATGCACCGGGCCTCTAGTCATATTATAATATCTGCTTGCCATCAAAACAGAAACTGGAAATTTGGTAGATTCTGACCTACTAAAGCAAGATAACTACTCTTATTACAGGTTTGCCTGCAGCTACCTTATATTATAAAGGCAAAGTTCGTTAACTGGTTATTTAAAAGGATGCAATGTGCTCTCTCTATGAGGAATTATCAACAATGCACTTTTGGTTTCTGCCAAGATGGTGCTGTAGACAAATGTGGTGCTTGAATCCTTCCACAGCCACACACACACACACACACACACACACACACACACACACACACACAAAATACAACTATAGAACAACCATCATTCAGACTGCCTGAAATTTAGCTGAACAGAATTCATACAACTAAAGATATAAAGAAGAAGCTACATCGAGGAAGGGTGGAGATTCAGAATGGGCTGGTCCACACCCACTTGTAGTGGATAAAAATCAGGAGAGATATCTCAGCTTTAAAGGTCTCCCCACTAAGGAGTGAAGGGTCCAGCCCTATAACAGGGTTCTGGCACTGGGAAGAGAAATTTTCATAACTTCTGTTTCACTCAGCAGGAATTGTGGCTGAGTGAGACAAAGTGCTGCTGGGGTCTCAGGCAATTCCTTTAAGAGCCTGTGTGTCAACTTACTCAGACCCACTCTCTCTGAGCTCCAGCACTGGGGAAGCAAATAGAAAGTCACCAAGGGCATACAGGGAGGAAATGAATTGTCTGACATCAAGAGAACTGAATTGTCTGGCAACAGGGCAAGAGCTGGAGAGGCAAGCTTTCTCTCACACAGAAATCCTGGCAGAGGTCATTGTTCCCTTGATGAGTCCTCCACCTACAAAGCCAGCAGGTAAGCACCATATCTGAGTCTCCATCAATGTGGCTAATATTGTAGGCCTGCCCTAGTGATTTCCTGATACCCTCACCCAATTTCCCAGCCCACAAAAGCTATTTTCTTTGGCTTGCCCATATGAATGGCCTGCATTGGCCATGCTTCAGACTTCCCTAAAATTGCTCAAACAGGTAAAAATCTGGCCTTAGGATGCCCCATACCTCTAGCTAAGTGGCTCGAGGTCTACAATTAGAGGCAGCTAGCCTCAGTTCACAGCTTGGCCTCTCCTGGGCACCTCCAAGTCCAGCGCAGATAGTAACCATCTATATATTGCTTTGTTGCTCATGCCAGGGGGCCCTGAACAGAACCTAGGTGGCAACTGACCTTGATCTGCATCTCCCAGGAGGCCCCAGAGCCAGTGCACCCAGTGGACAGCTTCAGATCACATTGAAGTACCAACCAACCACCTCCACCAGCAACACACTCAAGGGCAGACTCAGTGGGCACCAGAGCCCCACTGAAGTCATCCCTGCTCTGTGGGATCAGCCCCTGCACAGTTGATCCTTCACGGTGATTGCAGCCAGTCCTTGCACTTGAAGCTGACTGGCTTGGGGGTAAATCCCTGCCATTGACATGACAACAACAATCAAGGTTCAACAACAACAAAAGAATGTATACATAGCCCAAGGGTGGGGGGGGGCACACTTGGAGTGCCCAGCTCAGGTTATCAGGGAGTCTGTGTCACTGGACCCTACAGAGTACCTACTACAGAAGGTCACTCTACCAAGTTCAGGAGACATAGCAGCTCTACCTAATAGATAGAAACCAAAACAAGGAAGCTGCCAAAATGAGGAGATAAAAAAACATGTCTCAAATGAAAGAACAGAATAAAATCCCAATAAAAGAACTAGACAAAATGGAAACAAGTAATCTACCGGATACAGAGTTCAAGACACTGATTTTAAAGATCCTCAATAATCTCAGTGAGAACTTCAACAGAGAAGAGACACGAGAAAATGTAACTAAAAACAAAACAAAAACAAACAATAAAAAAAACAGATAAAAAAGAATCAGTCAGGAATTAAGGATACATTAACTGAAATGAAAAATAATTTATAGGAAATCAACAGTGGAATAGATGAAACAGAGAATCAAATTAGAGATTAGGAAGGTAAGGAAGTAGAAAACACCCAGACAGAACAACAAATAGAAAAAATAATTTTAAAAAATGAAGAAAATAAAAGGAACCTCTGGGAGAACTTTAAGCATATCAACACTCACATCATGGAGCTGCCAAAAGGAAAAAAGAGAGAGCAAAGAATTGAAAACCTATGTGAAAAAGTTATAGAAAACTTTCCTAACTTGGGGAAGGAAATAGAATCAACTTCAGGAAGCACAGAGAGTTCCAAATAAGGTGAACCCAAAGAGGCTCACACCAAAACACATCATAATTAAAATGCCACAGATTAAAGACAAATAGAGTATCTTAAAAGCATCAAGAGAAATGCAGTTAGTTACTTAAAAGGAAGCTCCCATTTAAATGTCAACTGATTTCTCAACCAAAACTTAGCAGGCCAGAAGAGACTGGCAAGAAATATTCAAGGTGATGAGAAGCAAGTACCTACAACCAACATTACCCTACCAGCAAAGCTATCATCGGAATTGAAGGAAAGATGACAACTTTCTCAGACAAGAAAAAGCTAAAGGAGTTTTCACCACCAAACCAGTATTACCTGAAATGTTAAAGTGACTCCTTTAAAACAGTAGGAAGGTCAGGGAGATGGGTGAAAAGGTAAAGGGATTAAGAAGTGCAAATTGGTAGTTACAAAATAGCAATGGGGATATAAAATACAATTTGGGAATATTGTTAATAATCCTGTAACAACTGTGTATGACATCAGTTGAGTATTAGATTTATCCGGGTGGTAATTTAGTGAGTTATATAATGTCTAGTCACTAAGTTGTACACCTGAAATTAGTATAATATTGTGTGTCAACCGTAATCGAAAAATAAAATTATTTAATGTAAAAATTGCATTTTCAAGGATAATTTTAGAGAAGCTATTTCTCCAACATTCATTTTTTTATTCTCTCACAATTTTTTAAATAAAATCAATAACATGTAAATTTAAAAAATATATATTTTTGACAACTTTGTTTAAAAAGTTTGATTTAGATAACAGGGAGAGAATCCAAGATGGCGGCATAGGTGAACACCTACACTGCTGCCTTGCACAACAGTTTCAAAGCTACAACTAAAAGACAGAACGGACATCATCCAGAACCACAGCAAAGCTGGTTGAGTGAAAGTTCTACAGCTAGAAGGAAAGAGAGGGGCTCACAGAGACCCAGAGGAGCTGCAAAAAGCTGAGGTACGGAGACGCGCACGCTGAGAGAGCGGGTGCCGGAGTACCTGGCTGGCTTTCTCTGGCAGGAGGGAAACGGAGACTCCCAACGGCATTGAACCCCTTATCTTACGACACTAAACCCCAAATCCAGCCGAAACTCATACGGGGGGAGTGTGGACTGTGAAAAGGGAGAAGTGCACAGAAATTTAGGGGAGCCGCAAAAGATCAAAGGTCTGGTGGCGGCACAGATTGCTGATTGTGCGGCTGGCTTTCGCGAGTGGGCGAGAGACAGACCCTCCCAACTGTGCCACTTCTGAGTCCACTGGGCTCCTGTTTTGGGCGAAACCCTGTGGACCTAGACTCGTGTGGTCCTGGTGCGCAGGGGAGCTGGAAAGGCAGCGGCACTGCGGGCGAGCACAAGGACCGCTCCAGCGATTACCCAGTCACGTGAGACTCAGGGGCCATGGAGGGCGGGGCGTTCCCTTAAGCCCTGAGACTCCACCCCTCCCAAGCTCAACAGAGGCTTCTGTGGCTTTGCACGTCTGGCATTATAAGGCTGAATTCAACACAGAAGTTTCCCCGACATAGTGAAAATGCCGAGACAAGGGAAGGGATCACAAACAAAAGAAATGGAGGGAAAAAAACGACTGGATATAGAGTTCAACAAATGCTTATAAGGTTTTTCAAGAATATGCTAGAAAAGATGGATAAATTTATCAAGTCCCAAGAGGAGATGAAAAAGGACCAACTAGAGATGGTAAAGGTCCAACTAAAGATGAAAAAGGACCAACTAGAAATTAAACATTCACTGACTGAAATAAAAAATATTATACAGAGTCCTAACAGCAGACTAGAGAAAGGCAAGAATCAAGTCAAAAATTTGAAATATAAAGAAGCAGAAAACACTCAACTGGAAAAGCAAGAAGAGAAAAGAATCCAAAAATGTGAAGATAATGTAAGGAGACTCTGGGACAGCTTCAAACGTACCAACATCAGAATTGTGGGAGTGCCAGAAGAGAGAGAGCAAGATACTGAAAACCTATTTAAAGAAATAATGACTGAAAACTTCCCACATCTGGTGAAAGAAATAGACTTACACGACCAGGAAGCACACAGAACCCCATATAAAAGGAATCCAAACAGGACCACACCAAGACACATCATAGTTAAAATACCAAGAGCAAAAGACAAAGAGAGAATATTAAAAGCAGCAAGAGAAAAACAGTTCATTACCTACAAGGGAGCACCCATACGACTGTCAGCTGATTTCTCAATAGAAACGATGCAGGCCAGGTGGGAGTGACAAGAAATATTCAACGTGATGAATAGCAAGAACCTACAACCAAGAATAATCTATCCAGCAAAGCTGTCATTCAGAATTGAAGGGCAGATAAAGAGCTTCACAGATAAGAAAAAGCTAAAGGAGTTCATCAACTCCAAACCAGTATTATATGAAATGCTGAAAAGTACTCTTTAAGAAGAGGAAGAAGAAAAAGATTAAAGTCAAAAAATTATGAACAACAAATACATATCTATCAACAAGTGAATCTAAAAATTAAGTGAATTAAAAATTTGATCAACAGAATAAACTGGTGAATATACTAGAATCAGGAGCATTGAAAGGGAGTGGACTGATAATTCTCAGGGGGAAAGGGGTAAGGGGTGTACAGGGAGAGACTGGACAAAAATCATACACCTATAGATGAGGTCAACGGGAGGGAGGGAAGGGTGTGAGCTGGGTGGAGGGGTGCTATGGAGGGAAAAAAAACACAAATGTAATAATCTGAATAATAAAGATTTAATTAAAAATTTTTAAAAAGTTTTATTTAATTCTTATTTTTATGATTCTATATGTACTTTCAATCCCAGTTCTTAAATACAGGTTAATACTGAATTCTGTATAGCAGCTACCATTTTACATTACCTCTCACTCACCTTATTTCCAATTGCATTATGGTTTCTGGAAAAGGGATAAAATGCCCCAAGTTGCATCCAACGAAGGCAAAGTTCATAAGTTGTCTCTTCATTAAACCCACATATATCAGCTCCAATCTGGGGAAAGATTTTTATGACCTCAAAGTATATCACTTATTAATTTTGCCAGAAAATCTGCACTGAAAATTTTAGGACATGTTATTTTTAATTTTTACTGTGGAATCTAAAGATGGAAAGATCCTCTTTAAGAAGAACATTCGGAATAAAATAGTGATAATTCCTTCTTGCCCACCTTGATTAAAAAATATACTATGGGCTATATGACAGTATAAGTGTTTTAGGTAATCCAATACACCTACAAATGCTTCCCTTGCACCCCCACCCCCTCACACCCAAGTGCAGTACTATAAATTCCCTGCCTCAATATGGAAGTTAAAGACAGAGAAAACTTAGCTAATCCAAATCCTTAGTGGCTAACCACTCAGGCTGGAACAAAAGCCTCAGGGTTAGAGCACATGATTATGCTCTCCCTTTTATCATATAAAGTTACAGATACTTTGCTTCCATATATCTAAGGAAGGTCTCTCTCAGTCTCCAAATGGTTTGATTCCAGAACTCTCTTTTTCTCTCAGAAATATTATCTTTAACCCCCAAACTCAATTAATGTTGAAGTTTGTAGGCAAAAAAAAAAAAAATAGCATGAAGAAGCATGGAGTCATAAAACCTGTCACTTGTAATAAAAATGTTAGTTTCCCAAACTGTGCGTGTTATAATCTACTCTACTAAAACTCTAACATTTTCAGTGGAGAAAGACTAGGTCATGCTCCCTTCCTCTATGAAGCTGCTTATATTATAACTTTAGTATCTGTCAGTTTCTACTCCAGACAAAACTTGGAAGTCATATTTCACTTTCAATATTTATTTGGCAATTCTTTGAAAGTACCTAATCCATCACTTGAATAACAAATGCAATTCTCATGGAATTTGAGTACACAGCAATTTTACTTGAAGCTTTCCAAAATAAGACAAATATTGCCCTATATTTTATTCTTGTAAAAAGTCATTTGGATGTGGGGAATCTGCTGCAATAAAACTTTGAAATTTGTTAACATAGCAGCCAATTTTTTCATAGCTAAATTGTTTATCACTAGGGCTCAGATAAGAAAGTGTGTTGCTGTGTGTTTGGGACATTTTGCTGATTTAATTTCACTTCCTCCCTGAGTGAGCTTTCTATTCCTCCTTCCAAATTGCCCATCCCTTCTTTTTTCACACATCACCAATAAAGCTCATAGTAAAGGTTATAGAAGAATTGTGAATGGGATGAAGATAGAAGTGAATGACAGAGGAAATAAACTTCTCCAGTTTTACCATGACCAAGTGTCTTACTGACATAAAAGAAACAAAATAATTAAGAAATATGTGGTTTTCTTGAAATCTATATGGGTTGAAAGCAATGCTAAAGTGCCTATATGAAGCGTATTATTTATAATGTCCTGAAACAACTTGAGTGCATTTTATCTTCATAGACGTAGTTTGGTACCCCCAAATAATATGGGTTGACAGATAGGCCTAAATTTATTTGAATGTTTAATTTGAAAACTTACATATGGAATTCCAAAGAGATTAAATTCTAGCATTCCAATGATTGACATATGCATATCTCTCCAACGTGAAAAGTTATCACCCAGCCAATGGCCAGTGTATTTCCCGCTCCCGACAAATGTTGAACGACTCAAAACAAATGCTCGCTTTCCTGTGGCATTCTGAGAAGCACTTGAGAAAACATAAGAAAAATTTTCTTTAGTAGTGTTCTAAAAGGATAATCCCCCCACTCCGCAAAAACAAAAACAAAAACAAAAAACACACACATGATCTTAAAGTGCATGAACAAGTCCCTATTTCATGTAATTTAAATATTTTATCAAAGGTACAAATCTGTGTGAACATGAAATGGTGGGAATGAAGAGAACAAAAAGAGAACTTGCCATATGTAAACCATTTTACACATTTCATGAAACAATTGTTGAAAATGATTGCTAATCATCCAAACCAAATTTTCTCATTCTAAACGTTTCTTATATGTTATATAGGTAGTACAGGGTTTCTCAACCATGGCTATGTATTAGAAATATCTGAGAAATTTAAAAGAAAAAAAAAAGGAAGGCATCATCTTTCATCAACTAAATCAGATTATCTGGGAATGAGTTCTTGGCATCCACATTTTTTAAAATTCTGTGGTTGTTTTTTCTTTTGTCTTTTTTTTTTAATATGTGGCAATGGCTGCTTTTATACTAATGTTGAAAATGCCAGTAATTGTAGTTTGATACTGGTTATATTTCCTTAGTGAAATCTTATATGTATATGGTATAAAAATAACATATGTGTAGTTATTTAGTATCATTATTATAAGTTTTTGTTTTGGTTGTTTCTTATTTGAATTTCACTTATATGTTTAACCATTTGGGGGTTTTTTCCTTAACATCAAAATCTGGTCTCCACTCTATTTCAGCTTCACTTCTAAGCTTGATCGCCATTCCTATTCTTTTGGCCACTTACCAGTATATCAAACCATATTGTAACCTCACTGAATCTCTGACGGGTGTTTCAATCCACATGTGTACAATATGCATAATAAAAAATGATTTATTTACAAAACTGATGCATCTCTTTTTGTAATGGAAACATTTGCTAAAATCTAGTGAAATATAAAGCTCCTTGAAGGCAGGGACTTATTTCTGGTAATCTTATTGATCTATTCCCCAGTGCCTAGAACAATGCTTGCCACATAGTAGGTGCTCCATAAATACTTCTTAAAAGCATGAAGAAAGAAACAGTCATTTCTTTAATACTTCCTTGGACATTGAAATAGGTGAAAGTCAGCATCTTGATACACAAACTTATTAGGATGCTAACTTCTGTTTAGATATGAAAAAAAATATTATTTAGCCTTGGCTAATAAAGATGAAGTTCCTAAAATTAATTTTCAGAAAAAGAGATAGAAATGTAAACAATAGTTGTCATTAAGAATGGTGACTCATTTCACAGACAACCTCATACTTTCAAATCTGTTTTACAAGAGGGTATTAGGGTTGGAAGAATGGCTATTGTTAATTGTATTCTGTAGGGATTGGAAAGATTCAAATATAAGATGAGTTACTTAGGCCAGGTCACATAGTTATTCCCTCTTTTCACTTACTTCTAGAATAAGGATTGTGCCAGGCTCTCCCAGTATTTGCTTTCCTACATTGGAGTTAGAGTTAAAATTATTGCCAATGGAGAAGTTAGATTTATTTGGTGCTATGTTTAAGCACTTTAAAATCTAACCTGCAAATAAGAAGTTAACTGAAATAGGTTTTGCAATCAAACAGATGTAGTTGAAACTTCATCTAGTTCTTCATTATGACATGTAACTTTTGAGCATGTTACTTAACTACTACGAAGAGGGGCTAATGATGCTTAACTTCTCAGAGTTGTCATATGTAAAAATGAAAATAAGTTATATTTGAAAACACCTCTCACAACTAGCTAGCACATAACAAGTGCTTACTAACGGCTCATTTCCTTCCTGTACTTTCTAAACTGTGCCCAGTAGTTACAGGCCCGGATCTGCTTCACCGGGGTTAGACAACTTGAATGCAAATTTTAGGCCATCACTTATCTACCTAGAAATCCAGGACTAATCATTTTATTTCTCAAGGGTAAAATAATGAAGGAGGGGGAGTTAAATTGTTAGATTAAATTGAATGATAGAGGCTGTAGTTATAATTTCAATAAACACCTTTTATGCCTTCTCTAGATGAAGCTTGCTAATGTTTCCACTTAGAACTATTTTTATGCCTCTGGGAAGTAATTTTCATTGAGTTTCATTAAGTTCAGCATTTGGAAGTCACATTCATTTTTTATCCCTGAGGTATGAAAAGTACTCAGAAATATAATTTTCAACACTGAAGAGGAATACTTGTCTACATTTACTCCTTATTTCTCTCTCTTCCTCCTCCTCCTTCATCTTCTTCTTGCCTAAATTTCTTGATGAGTGAAACACAATTAACAATTTCTTGGGTAACCTTGTTATGAGTGAAACATTCTAAAAATCTAAAGAACTGATTCCTTGCCTTTTCAATGTGTTATTAAAATAAGGCTGGAAAAGGTAAAGGGATCAAGCAAAGAAAAAAACAGACACACAATGCATAGGCACAGAGAACCATATGGATTATCAGAGGGAAAGGAGGGTAGAGGGAGGTAGCAGAAGGGAAAGAGAAGATAAGTGGTAATGCACAGAGACTTGACTTAGGGTGGTGAACACTATATATATATATATATGATGTATTATAGAATTATGTACCTGAAACCTATATAATTTTATTACCAAACTAGAGGACCAGTGCACAAATTTGTGCATGGGTGGGTTCTGGCCACCCACCCCTAATTGGGTGGGGTAGCGATTGGGGGCAGAGCTGGCAAGGGGGTTATTAGTATCAAAGATCTTTGCAGAGTCTATACACATTTGCTGTTGGCTTTCAGATGAGTTGAAGCTTCAAAGGCACTTTAGTGTCAGGGACACTTACAGGTTCTATTTCTAAGCCTCTCCTTAGACAGATTGTGCGGATTAGTTCCCTGCTGACAAACCCTTTAAAGCAGTGGTTCTCAACCTTTCTAATGTCTCGACCCTTTAATACAGCTCCTCATGTGGTGGTGACCCCCACCCATAAAATTATTTTCATTGCTACTTCATCACTGTAATTTTGCTACTGTTATGAACTGTAATGTAAATATCTGATATACAGTATGTATTTTCATTGTTACAACTTGGACACAATTAAAGCATAGTGATTAATCACAAAAACAATACATAATTCTATATTGTGAAATATTGATTTCTAATTACAAATAAATGAAATTTTGTCTTGAATCGTGGTGTAGCATGGGCAACAGTTTTCATATAACAACAGTAAACTACATTGCTACACTTTGCTACACTGAGGAGCGGTCTGTTGACCATGGGAAATATGTGTTTTCTGATGGTCTTAGGCGACCCCTGTGAAAGGGTCATTCGACCCCCAAAGGAGTCACAACCCACAGGTTGAGAACCGCTGATCTAAAGAGTGCCAGTTGTGTGATGTGGCTGCCTCTTTGGTAGTAAGCAGTGGAGAGAGAACACAGGAAGATGGTGGTTGTCTTGGGCACCTTTCCTGAACACCTGCCTGATGGTTCAGATTTTGAGCCGTTTTCCTCCTGATCATTTGTCATTCAGGTTCCTGATCTATGAAGGCTGGAGAGCACTTACTTACTTAGAATCACTGAACATCACACTTCAGTGATTGGGATGGGGAGGGGGTGACCGGGAGCAGGACTGGCAGCGGGGAAGGGCTTCAGGCAGTTGGGTGGCCAGTACCACCCCTGATCGGGCCAGTTGGCCACCACAGTGTGGATGCTAGCCACTGGTTGTTCTGGTCATTCTGGTTGTTCCACCAGTTGGTAGCTTGATTATATATATATATATATATATATATATATATATATATATCACCTCATATAAGTTCCATACCATTTTTAAAAATAAGATAAATAAACCTCAAAGAGTTGTGTTGTACCATAAATCATCAAATGAGATACAAGACACCTTAATGAGCCAATTAATTAGGAGTCATTTATTGCCCACAGCCTAGAGGGAGGTGCCTTTTTCCAAATCTCTGAGCCCCCGTACAGGAAGTCTTTCTGTATTTATTATACTCTTCAAGCCTCTTTGTTTGCAAATATTACAAAGGGCTCTGTGTGAGTTATTGTTACAAACAGTTGTAACCTTGAATACATAATGAGTTTGTACTTGGCATAATTATTATCAGTATTAGTCTATTACATTGGATGGCTAGCTTGCAAGGTCAGACAATTAAATTTATCTTTTTCTATTATTTGAACTAAAAACAAAGTAATTTTACAGAATAACAGACTGTCTTAAAGTGGTAGGGTTTATAATGACAGAGTATACAGGACTAAGGACTATCTAGCAATAGCAGATAATTCAAACAGCAGTTTTTTATACAAGATGGAGGTTACTATGCTTCAGTTGTAAGCCACTTGATTATGTTTTTTTTTAATTAGCCCTATTAAATATATATTCAGTATGTTGTCTACCAAGTTTACTGTATGTGTATTAATTTTGTTTTCTGTCGAATGAAGACCTAAATATTTTCCAGAAGTAGGTAAGAGAGACTGTGGTTAAATGACCCTTATGTTCACTTCAGCTCTGTAATTTTCTATCATGCTTACCAGACAGATTTCATTAAGGTCCCTGAACTCATGGCTCTAGGACAATGGCTATATTGGCAAGCATAAAAATGAGACATATTTGTATATGGCAAAAATAATCTGTCCTATTTTGATCCTGATTCCATAAAACCCAGTATTTCTGAGAGTTCGCTTTCTAATTTAAGCAAGCTCTCTATATGAGTCATATATATTTTGTCTATACTTATAACAAATTGTGGAAGTACTCTAATGAACCTCAATTGGAAGGAACACCTATTTCAGATGCAGTAAATGGAAACACAGTGTTCTATACCTGAACCCTTGAACCCAGTTCTACTAATGCAGCCTATGAGAGTCTCCCAAAGATATACACAGGAAAAGACAGAAATGGTGTAACCCAGAGTGGCACCATAATCAGATAGCACTGAAAGGATGCTTAAGACCTGGGATTATTAATTCCAGGGGAGAAGACGATTATCTGCCAAGCTTCCAGTGTATCACACTTGGCCTCTTAAATTTATGGCAGCCCAAAACCTGACTTCTGCCTCTAGTGGTGGGGACTTTACCCATTTATATTTAACCAGGCTTAAAATGGCTCTATCCAGAGGTGATTAAATAAGATGAAGGCAGTACTAATACACATCACTCCTAAAAACTTTGAAGTTTATTAACAACTACTTCCTACATTATAAGATTATCCCCAAATCTCTAACATTTATCTGAATCAAAATTTTAGCTTTAGTTGTCTTTGA
The DNA here is from genome assembly GCA_011751065.1 of Lasiurus cinereus. Taxonomy (NCBI): domain Eukaryota; kingdom Metazoa; phylum Chordata; class Mammalia; order Chiroptera; family Vespertilionidae; genus Lasiurus; species Lasiurus cinereus. Next base: position 14,263,576 of record JAAGEH010000311.1, on the reverse strand, counting down.
CAAGTTTTTATGCTTTTAATAATATCATTCTGCTCTGCTTTTGTGCTACTGCAACAGGGTGTTCATATATATATATAAAATCAATGAGAACATTTAATAAAAATAATAAATCAGCAAGATAAAGTTTTTGAAGAGGAAGATTACTTACTGGTCCTTGAATACATTAACAAATGTTAACATGTAACACCAGCTTTAAATAAACATTTCTTATTTCTTAAAGGACATTTTAATAACAATGTGCTCATATTAAAAACATTTCAAGGAGGTTTAAAAACTACTCACTAGAAAGTAGATATTGCTTGGGACCAGCCAAACAGAGAATGAGTATCATAATGATATCCCAGATAAGTCTTGGAATTGGGACATAATGTTTTCTCAGCCAATAAGCCACCTGTAATATCTAAAAATAAAATAAGAGAAATATGCACTCTTAGCATAATTAAACTATATTTCTTGTATTTTATTTTTTATTTACATATTGGTCACCCTCACTAATGTATGATTTTTTGAAGAGATTAGGTATCTTTCAAGCAGTGACAACAGTGTTACACTAACATGACAAATATGTTTTACTTGTATTTTGAATTTATGAGGCAGAGTTAGCTATGAGATCAAGACTCAAATGGATTTCTCTCAGAAATACCAAGTCTAATATTAGAAATAAAACAACATAATTTATATATTAACATATTTCAAAAGAAGCATTCAATCATCTCTGGATGATTTTGAGTGTTTGATAAAATTGAACTTTACTCTTGACAAAATCTTTCAGTAAAATAGTAATCAAATAAACTTCCCTAACTTTGTTAAGGTTTTCTACAAAAATATCTATAGCCAAATTCATAATTGTAAAATATTTAAAACATGTCATTGAGATTGGGAAGAAGAAGGTACCAGTTCTGTTCAGTCTTGTACTAGAATTCTTATTCAGTGAAATAAGATGAAGAAAAATAAATCCAAAGTAAAAGGAATAAAATGAGAGAACCAATGCTATGTGTAATTCACATATGATATGAATGTCTATGGAGAAATAAAATCTTAAAGAATCAACAGGTAAACTATGAGAATTAGTATTATAGTATAGCACATTTTCTAGATTAAAAAAATCAATATACAAAACTCAACCAATTACACTTTATAAATCAATAACTAATACAAAGTGAAATGACTAAAATTAGGCATTTAAAATAGCATCAAAAATATAGAGAACCTAGAGAAATAAGATTAACCAAATAAATCTGAATCTTCATAAAGACATTATAAAATTTTAAGATTGTGCATCATGCGTATAAAGAATCCTCACACAGCACAGTGTAAAAAGTAATTTTAAAAGACAAAGGGGGAAAGTACCATACTCATTCTACTGGAAATTCTGTATTATAAAAATGTCAGTGCTTTCCAAATTGATTTATGGATTTAATGTCCAACAGCCAAAACATTCTTGAAGAAGGCCAAGGTGATAAGTCTATTTCCCATATTACTTCCAGGTTCATTATACAGCAGTAGAAATTAAGACAGTGTCAAATTGGTAAAGGAAAAGAAAAAATCAATGGAACAGAAATAGCAATCTAAAAGTAACACAAAGTATATATAGATATCTATCATAAAAAAATAAGTAGTGCAGATCAGTGGAAGAAAAAAATAGCTTTTTAATTGGTTCTGGGATAATTCTATATCCACATATAAAAAAAAAGGCCTTGGACAGCATTCTCAATGGTTAGAACATCGGCCTAAGCACAGGAGAGTTGCAGGTTCAGTTCCTGGTCAAGGGCACATACCTGAATAGCAGGTTCAATTCCCAGCCCTTGTTTGGGTGTGTGTGGGAGGCAACCAATCAATGTGTCTCCCTTGAATCTATGTTTCTCTCTAGAATCTAAAATTCAATGGAAAAGATATCCTCGGGTTAGGGTTAATAAAAGAAATAAAGTTAGACTGTTTTCTCTTACTGCTCAGAATCAACTTCAAGTAGATTAAAGACCAAAATGTGAAAGGACAAAACTGTTTAAATATTTTTAAAGCTATATATGTTTATGACCTCAGATTCAAAAGTATTTCTTAACTTAAAAACTGATAGAGAAATGGATTGATAAATTTGACAATAGTTTAGTTAGGAACTTTTGTTCAACAAAATATCCTAACAAGAGAATGAAAAGATAAACCAGAAATTAGTAGAGGTATTTTTAACACATATTTTTCTTTTTTGGAGAAAGAAAGCTAATGGCTCATAAGAAAAATAGGAAAAAAATATTGAACAGGTCAGTAAAACCTGAAAATTCAATGAAAACAAAAAATTACTAATACCATTTATAATTATTAAATACACAATGAACTGTCATTTCACACTCATCAGATTAACAAAAATAATAATAATAAGACGGCTGAGCAATGGTTCTACTTTCTTGTGAAGCTCTGGTCAATTCAGTAAAACACCATCTTATGTTTGCTTTCCTTTCTCCTCTGTTTCATTTCACTCCTTTCCTTATTCATGCTGCGTGGGGATTCCTTCACCTCCGACTCTTCAACCCTCCCCAAAAAACGAACCCCATCTTTCCCAAATAAGTTTTGTTTCAGGTCAGGCTCTGCTTTCTAGGGAAAATGGGATGAGACATTCTTTGCCACTTTTTTAAAATATATTTTATTGATTTTTTTTTTTTACAGAGAGGAAGGGAGAGGGATAGAAAGTCAGAAACACCAATGAAAGAGAGACATCGATCAGCCGCCTCCTGCACACCCCCCACTGGGGATGTGCCCGCAACCAGGATACATGCCCTTGACCGGAATCGAACCTGGGACCCTTCAGTCCGCAGGCCGACGCTCTATCCACTGAGCCACACCGGTCTTGGCTCTTTGCCACTTTTGAAGGAAATGGTATAAGACTGAATTCCCTTTCATTTTTTATTGCTATGGACAAAATTTTGTTTTTTTTCAATCCTCCACCTCCCCCCCCCCCCCCACACACACACACTTCATTGACATCTGAAATTCTAGCTGTGGCTTCCTTTTGCCATCATCACCTAGAAGTCTCTGATTGTATTTCACTTTATGTTTACACGATGGCCACCTTCACTAGACTCTGAGCTTCTTAGAGACAACTATCTTTTGGGTTTGTATGCCCAGAACCTTGAACAGATTGAATAGATGGTGGGTGTCTAGCATCTTGTACTGTGTATAAACAGAGCAAAAGATTGTTCATGGAGAATATAAAGAATTCTCACACAGCACAACTGGGACATTCTCTCTCATTTCTACAAAAAATTGAAGAGGTATAGAAAGTTTAGGTTAAATATGAGAAAGAAATTGCCAAACCAACTAATGTATTTCTTCCTGAATATTTTAAAAACAGGAAGGACTACAACTATATAAGAAAACTTGAGCATTGTCATAGCTAAGTTGGGGAAAGACTAGGTACCACTAACATTCTCTACTTTCTGTAAGAGTTTTGGCCTCTACACATAACCCAGAAGGGAATAAGTCTCACCCACTGATGGCAGAAACTCAGGCTTTCTGGAAAGGAGATCCCAGGGCAGGAAGGAACTCTTCCCTCCAAGTTAACTCAGTGTGAAACGAGTAAGATGGAATCAAAGCTTAGGTTTTTTGAGAGATTTTTTTTAGCTCTTGTTTCTAAAAGCTATTTGCAGGAAGTATTAGGCTTTCCTCTTCTGTTTTTCCATTTCTTAAAAAAAAAAAAACAGCTTAAGGGAGGTATGATTGATATACACAAACCTGCCCATTCTTAATGTATATAATTTGATGACTTTGAACATAGTATACAGTACATTCACATCACCAAGGCTTGATTTAAAACAAGTCTTCTCAGCCTTAGCTGGTTTGGCTCAGTGAATAAATCATCCGCCTTTGGACTGAAGAGGCCCAGGTATGATTCTGGTCAAGGCACATGCCTGAGTTGCAGGCTCAGTCCCCAGTGAGGATTGTGCAGGAGGCAGCTGATCATTGATTCTCTCTCATCATTGATGTTTCTCTTTCTCTTCCTCCTTCTCTCCTTTCCTCTCTGAAATCAATAAAAATATATTTTAACAAAACCATACAAGTCTGCTCAGAAATGGGCCTTTGGACAGCGCCTTTAAAGGGGTTTCTTAGTAGCAACCCATTCTGTAACTTGCCCTAACCTTATTTTTCTTAATATGTTAATTATTATATTATCAATAATAAAAAATACTAATATGCATATTAACAATAAATAGTACTATTGATTGTTATTAATTTATATTAAATATAGGTATTTCTTATTTTACATGTTCTCTTTGTACAATTTAGACCTTTTAAGTCTAGTTTCAACCTTCCTGCTAGGACTCTATGTTTATTTGTTTAGCTTAAAATTATGTAGCCTAACCTCAAGGCATTTATTGCAACTTAGGGTGAAGCTGCTATGCATATCTAGCTAAAGAACAATAAGATCAGCTTTGGAATGACAGGGATCTAAAATAGCAAGTGGAGTAGCTTTTATGACTTTTTAAATGCATTTTTTCAACATAGCAACAAGGATGGGAAGAGTCTAATACACAAGGAAATCTAATTCTAACCCCCATTCTGCAGACTTGAAATGTTTGCCTGTCTTTTAGATCTTCAAAATTGAGATTTTAATGTCATTTCAAAGCTGTCTTTATGATATATTAAAGACATGCAAGATCTTAAATACTGAAAGGATTTGGTTTCCCTGGAAGAGTGGGGAGAGAGGCGGGCGAGGCGAGACAATCATGTCCATTAAGAGTATTTTTGTTTCTACTATAAACTTTTCTCCCAACCTGTTATTATTTTGAAAAGAATGTGTTTTTAAAAAGATGTAGAGCCTCTTGACATTTAATTTCTGAATACATGCATTTGAGAATAAGTCTAATGGAACTTGTAATGATTTTTCAAAATGTAAAATAAAGCTGAGACACTTTTCCTTGGCCATCAGTCATGGCTTAAATTTAACTACATACATAGCTCAGCTCAAGTTAAAGCTACTTTCAGTGCATGTAAAATAGATGCTGAAATGTAGATATTGTGTAATAATTTTCTCACCCCCTTCAGATGAAGGCAGGCAGCAGCCTCATCATATTCTTTGACTCCTGAGAGAACATTTTAAGCACTAACTAAATCATAATAAAGCCAGCCTGCTTGGTCACAAAGAAAAAAAAAATGCAACAAATGTAGATAATTATCCGCTGGAATGCAGTAGTACTTATGAACTCCTGTATTTTAACTGGAATATAACTCCTAATTATCTCAACTTTATACAATCAGAAACAGTTACCAATCAAAGAGACTACACAAAGTGGTAAAATCTTAGATCAGTGATTTTTAATCTTTTAATCTTTTTCATCTCCTGGCACACATAAAACTAATTACTAAAATTCTGGGGCACACCAGAAAATATATTTTTGCTGATCTGGCAATTTTGATTCATTCATATTAGATGGCTATAGTTGTGTTTGCTGTTGTCATTTTTTTTAATTTAACCATTTATTTAGTGTCCCTCACTAAATAGTCAGGTTTTGTATGTTTTAAAAAATTTTTGGAGCAAACTGGTTGCAAATTAGTGCCTTAGATGGTTGAATTGTAAAAGAGAAGGGGAAAAAAAGAAATTCAATACTGGTTAAAAATAGCACAGGAGATAAGAATATTCATCAGATGCCACATCAGACTTTAGTCTTTAGCTCAGTATCTTGGTAACACTCGTCCTGACTAAAAGCAGATTCCTTCAATGCTTTTTACAATGATCTATTTTAGAAAGAATGCATCTGAGAGCTTAAATGGCCTTGTTTCTATCTTTCATGTTCCAAGTTGGTATTAATAGTCATTTTTCTCTCTAATTAATACTTTCCTTTTTTATTTGTTCCAAATAGTGATAGATCTGCCCTTTAAAAGAATATTATCCAGGAGTATAGTAGGTAAGCATTAGGCCATCATATGTAAAAGAATGACCCCAGTCAGGGTGAAAATGAGGACTATCTTAGCTAATTCTGGCTTCATACCCTGAAGCAATAATGATGGAAAATTATTATAATAATCACCCTTTTTTTATCAATTACTTATTTTTTAGTATTTGGTAACATACTTGGAATTCAATTTAAATCTTCCCAAACTGTTTGTAATTGATCCGATAGTGGCTATTTTTTTGTACACCTGTTGTATTCCACTCACCTGCTTTATATAGAATGTTTTAAATTCTTAACTTCAAATTTTGAAATCATATCCCCATTTTATAGCCAAGAAAGGGATTGGACTAGGTTTGGGAGCCATTGTGACATCTGCTGTGTTGTTGCCATCCTCCAATGGGCTGCCTTCGGTGTGTGTGTGTGTGTGGGGGGTGCTTCCATTCCACTAGACAAGGTGGGACATGGGTGTCTAGTTGCTGAAATTGTTGTGTGTGGTTCCATTCACTACCCAACCCTTTCATTCTCTCTATTCCTCATCCTTTGCTTCAAGAATTCAAAAGAGCCCTAATTGGTTTGGCTCAATGAATAGAGTGTTGGCCTGCGGAATGAAGGGTTCTAGGTTTGATTCCGGTCAAGGGCATGTACCTTGGTTGCAGGCACTTCCTCAGTAGGGAGTGTGTATGAGGCAGCTGATGGATGTTTCTCTCTCATGGATGTTTCTAACTATCACTCTCCCTTCCCCTCTGTAAAAAAATCAATAAAATATTTTTTAAAAAAGAATTCAAATGAGTCTTCAATGCTGCCTGGGAATCCCACCACACTTCTGCCATGAATTTGTTTTGCCACCATCAGATCTGACTGGGACAGACCTTCTCTCTCTCTTAAAAGCCCCTACTCTCCCAGTTCACCCTTATTTTCCTTGTCTCTTGCACTGATGAACAAATCTTTAAAAGAGAAGCTTTTCTAGTGGGAAGATCTGCAGCCTCCCATCAGCTAATGCACACATCCATGTGCACCTGTATGCTGGCTCTTCTTCCAGCAACAATGAAGTGTGCCTGCTCTTTTACCACTCCATCCTTCACAGTGAATGCTAGCCTAGGCTCTCTTCTCAGTGACTTCAATCCTTGAATTATCTCTTCCTTCTTTTGCATTAGCCACTTTGTCCAGTCTACTGGCTCATTCCTGACAGCAAACAAACATACTTTAGTATCTCTCATTTTGTAAAAAAACAAAGATAATTAAACAACATCCCCTTCTACACATATTCTTCTCAGTTACAGCCCCATTTGTCTGCTCCTTTCAGAGCAACCCTGCCAAAGGTTTGCTTACACCTCTGCCTCTACTTCCTCACCTCCCTTTCACTCAGAATTTAGCTTGGAATCTATTCCTACTACTCCACCGAAATGAATATTGTCAGTATTGTCACACTCCACACTGCTGAGCTCTAGACGCGTTCTGAACTCATGTTGTCTAACTTTTTTTTTTAAAGAGTGATTTCTTTTTTTTTTAAATGATTTTTTACAGAGAGGAAAGGAGAGGGATAGAGAGCTAGAAACATCAATGAGAGAGAGACATCGATCAGCTGCCTCCTGCACGCTCCCCACCAGGGATGTGCCCCCAACCAAGGGAAATGCCCTTGATCAGAATCGAACCTGGGACCTTTCAGTCCGCAGACCAATGCTCTATCCACTGAGCCAAACTGGTTTTGGATCATTTTGATGTAACTTTTTGACACCATCTGACAGAACTGACAATGTCATCTGTTTTGATTGTTTCTTAATCTCCTCTTTTGGGACACAAGGAGGGATTCTTTCCTGCCTCTCTTCATCCCTTTCCAATTGCTTCCATTTGGTTTTCTCAGCTGAATTTCCATAGAAAGCCTGAATGTTTTGGTATGGGTCTACTCGAGGCTCAAGGTTGGAGGGCATATTTGTCAAGTTCAAATTTTACATTCTGACATTCTCAATACATTGACTCATCAATCCCTGTAAGTTTAAACACCATTTTTATGCATATATTTCCCAGTTTTTTATCTCAAGCCCAGATTGCTTCTCTCCAGATTTATACATCTTGCTGCCTACTTGATATTTTCATTTAGCTATTTCACTGAGTAATGGGAGAAGGGACCAACTTACGGACACCATTTCTTCAGCCTTGCAAGTATCATGTGGAGGGAGGCCAGTGTCTCGTCGATTCAAAGGATGTGAGTGGAATGTCAGTTTTTGCTTTCTCCTTTTGCTCTGGTTTCACTGGGAACTGAATAATTGTAGCTGCACATGGCTGTAATTTTAAAGGAACTCTAAATGAAGTGCTGTAATCCCTCAAACTAGAAGTCTGCAGTCAAGGATAAGCCTTTCATTCTGAGTGTAAAACTCTACTCAAATCTTCACAGCTTTCCTATGGCATTCTGTTTTTGATTGTGTGCAATTAATTATAGACATAGCAAAAACTGTGGAATTTATAAATTGCAAACATTTTGCAGCCAAAGGGAAGAACTCACTCATCAAAGAATCAGCTGTGACACATCAATAAATCTAGCTCCCTGATTCTTTATAAGGATAACCAAGGAAGGAAGTCTTTGGATCCTTCTCAGACAAATGAAGACACAACTCACAAACATTCCAAGGCCTTACCACTGAAGGAATGCAGCACGCACACATCCATGTTCTAAATTTCCTGGATTATTCCTAGATTGGTGAGCTATAAAAGGAAATGTACTTTCCTAAGACAAACTGATGGCGTTAAAGAGACTTTTCTCCATGCAATATAAAAGTGTTTCAGACTCATTTGACACATTCAGTGTACTTACCAGGCACATATGGTGGGTAGTTTAGATGATTCTCTTCACATCCTGGATGTTGGCCATTTTGAAAATTGGATGGTTCATTCATATCCTCACATAAAAATAGAAACTCAATGAGTAATAATGGGCATAGTTTTCTTACTTTCCATTAGGGAAGTGGAGCACATAGAAATCATTCTTTCCTCCAACAGACACATTTTGAGTATCTAAATGTGTGAGATGGTAAGCTAAGAGCTCTAGGAGGCATAGCAATAAACAAGTTAGTATCCTTGGTCTCAATGAGTATGTACTGGCTATTAGCAAGTTTCACAAATATATAAATGTCACAGAACAGAATAGGTATAACCATTTTTGTTCTGTGAAAGGTAATTCCAATCTTCCAATAGTTGTAGACACAAATTGTGCTTTTTATTTTCTTGTAGCTCATATCTAACCTGTCAATCAATCCTGTCAACACTATCTTCAAAATGTATACATAATCTGGTGTCTTATTCACTGCATTGCCAGGCTATACTACCATTGTCTCATGGTGGGATTGTCGCAATAGCCTCTTAACTGGTTTCTCTCTTCCACATGGGCTCAGAAGTAGATTTATTCGGAAGCTAAGAAAGTTAAGTTTCATAGTCCCTTAAGTTTCATAACCCCTTCATAATTTTACAGCTATAATTCCACTTGTAACTTTTAATATTTTTTCTTAAAAAGAGCTGCCAAAATTTTATAAAGCTCCATAAAATCTAGATTCATCTCTGTTTTCACACTGCTTTCTGCCTTCCTATAGTCTATTCTCAGTGCAGCACTAGAATGATCCTTTGAAAACCTGTGCTCAAAACCCTCCAGCACTTTTCCCTCTCCCTCAGAGTAAAAACTGAAGATGTTACAGTTGGTCTGTGATGCATTTTGTGATACTGCCTCACCATCCCTCTGACCTTGTGCTCTCTGTCCCTCTGATTACTCTGTTCTAGCCACATAGCTCCTTGCTATTTCTGGAAAATGCCAAGCATATTCTGCTCAGGGCATTGGTACAGGTTGTTCCCTTATCTCAATGCTCTTCCTTTAGATATCCCCAGGGCTCAGCCTCTGGTCTTTTTTACCAATTATAACCTTCCCTAACCACTCTATTTAAACTCCAAACTTTTTTAAGTTCCTAAATTTCCTACCCCAGTGCTATGGTCTGAAAGCTTGTGTCCCCCCTCCAAATCCACATGTTGAAATCCAAACACCCAAAGGTGATGGTACTAGGAGGAAGGGCTTGTGGGAGGTGAGGTCATCAGGGTGAGGGGTTCCCTGAATGAGATTAGTGCTTTTTATAAAAGAGACCCCAAAGAACGCTCTAGTTTTTTTCCACCGTCTGAGGATGCAATAGGCAACCTGGAAGAAAGCCCTTACCCAACCATGCTGGCACCCTGATGTCAGACTTCCTGCCTCCAGAATTGTGGAGGCAGAAATAAATTTCTGTTGTTCATAAGTTAATCAGTTTGAGTGGACTAAATAGCCTGAATCAACTAAGACACCCATTTCCCATATTAATTTTTTCTCTTTAATAATTACTATTGTCCAATATACTATATATTTTATTTATTTACCTTGTTTATTGTGTATATCTTCCACTAAAATGTCAGCTCCCTGAAGGTAAGAATTTTTCTAAATGTACGTATTTTCAATGCCTCTTGGCATAGAGTAAGTACTCAATAAATCAGTGTTTCTGGAATTAAGAGAAGAAGAGTAACAGTGCAGAGTTTATGGAGAATTGGATATGGAAGCTGCATGTTGGCCAGCTCATAGAGTTTGAATATGTAGAAAGGTAGAAACATGAGAGGAGAGCATGAGCAAAGGCAAAAACAACTCATGTTGTATGTAGGGAAAATGCCCTTTGTTGAGTAGTGGGAGTTGTCTAAGCCCTCATTCAATCTTCTGATCACATGATTCTGTTTGCAAGTGTTTCTCCAGCAGAGTGGGGCCTATGTAACTTAAAATTAGGTATGCAACTTGTGATTGCCCAATAGTATTAGACTCGAATACTTAGAGCAACACCACTGTGTGGTCTTTCTCCTTTGTACTCTAGCACACGCTGTCCCTATTACCTGAAATATTTCCACTCACACCCACACCCTGCTCCACTTAACTAATTCCCATTCATTGGCCGGTCTTCATCTTAACCATCACCTTTATTAGTTAAGTCTGAACTGCCCAGACTTGAGTTCAATTGACCTGAGTTCAATGCCCTTCATCTCTGTACCCATTGTATCTACCGCTTGCTCTGTCAGAGCCACACCAATGCTTGTTTCTCAGCCTATCTCTCCAGTTATTGTCTCCCCAGTGCCCTGCACCGAGTAGGTACAAACATTAATGAATGAATACAGAGTAAGATGAAGATCAAGCTAGCAAACAAGATGCTGCCACTATTACAGGCAGCTGTTCTCCCCTCCAGTGGTGCCTTAGAACAGTTAAGGCAGAAGTTATCAAGAAATAGGAGAGGGGAAATTTTAACTTCAACTTACTATAAAGTGAATAAAAGAGAAGTGGGTGAACATTTAACATTTCCACCAAGGGGAGAAAAACATTAAATAATAAATTTAGACTTACAATCCAGATCCCATCATAATCAAGAATGTTTTTAAATTCCATGCACATCTGTATCCACCATTCTGCTGTTTTGGGATTGGTGTAGTCTGGATACACTGAATCTCCTGGAGGCCAGGCCTACAATAAACAGATAACTAAGTCAAACTAAATAGTGATAACTCACCTAATACAGTGTAGAAATAGCTATAGTGGGGTCTTATGTTGCATTTTGAGTCATATAAATAAAATTTGAGAATCAGTGAAATTATATAACTTAACAAAGTACATAATAAAAGTACATAGCAAGTTTGTAGTATACTGGGGATAGAAACTCATATCCCTGTCCAGTGTTCTTCAGACATGAAATTGTACATGAAATCATATTTTTATTGTTCTTTATATTTTAGCCAGTTGTCTCCACACATAAATCTATATGAGTACAAATATAGGGATTAAAAAATGTAAAAATTACATTTATAAAAGCAATAAAAACTTATGTCTATGGTGTCAACAAGAGCCAAAATAATAATTTAATGAAAACTACAGAATGCCCATGAAGTATTCAAAATTATACATATCAATGAGAGATATAGAATGTTTATGGATGGGAAGATTCAATGCTGCACAGATGTCAAGTCACTTCAATTTCTAACATAAACTTTTAGGTGAAATAATTAAATTGAAGAATGCATATGACCCTGTCTGGGTAGCTTAACATCATCTCAACATGTCCAAGTTTCAGGTTTGATTCCTGCTCAGGGCACATACAAGAATCAACCAATGAATACATAAATAACAACAAATCATCGATATTTCTCTCTCCCTCTCAAATCAAGAAATAAAAGTTTTTTAAAAGCATATAGGGACATAAGACAAGAATATGAAACATATATATCAATAAGTTTACTGCAGCATTGCTTGTAATATTAAGATATGAGAACAAGAAAATGTTCATCTTTCAGAATCAGTTAAACTAATTTTCTCACATGAGAACAGTGGAATTTCACTTATTTAAAAAGATAAGGTAAGTTCATATGTATTAATGTGGAAATATAGATACAATATTGTTATAGTCTTTAAAAAGTTTTCAATGTTATATACTGTTATTTCCCATGTAAAACTATGGCTACATGTATTTAAAATCTAGAGGAATTTACACTGAAATAATAAAATTTATATATTTTGAAAAGAATAACTGTCACTTTGTACTTTTTATAAGTCAGTATTATATTTTTATAATACTGTACTGCTTTGATCCTCAGCAAAAGCATTATAAGTCCCATAAAAGTATTTCTATTATGTAAAAGAAAACAATGAGAAATTTTCTTATATTTAAAAAATATCTTATATGTGTCATTCCTCAATTTAGATAAACTTAATTTTCCTATGTAATCTCAATCAATATAATTTTGCCATACTTATTAAACTGTGCTTTTTCAGAATGTTACAGTGTTTATTAGTGGATCCTTTTAATTTCTCACCAATTCTGTGGGACTTAAGAAATTTCTTAAAAATTCCACAGAATCCAGGCCAATGCTCCAAATACTCAGCTTGAGAAGCTGTACATAATTTTTTTGGAAATAAACCCAGGTGATACCAATTCACTGATGCCTTATGAATTGTGATTTTTGAAATAAAAACTCAGTATAGAAGGCAGTATTCATCTATTCTTCAAGGTGCTTACCTTGCCAACCGCTGGTGTAATTCCATCAGAGTTATTGACCCAAATTCCCAATTTCTGCCCAAGTTCATAGGGCCTATAAGTACCTTGTGGTTCATCTTTTGTCAAAAAGGGATCCTGCAAATTCCCAAGATATTGTAATTGGTAATAGTCTGATAATTGATATTTAAGTATAAAATTTCCAAAAGTTTTTAAAATATGAATATCTATTATTCAAATGCACAATATATTTTAAACTGCATACATTAAGATGTTCCCAGCTATTAAGTATGGTTACAACTATAAGAACTATTTTCATTCATTTTTAATGCTGCAAAATTTGGAGCAAAGTAATGTTAATTTAATAATATAATCAGTTGCTTCTAACAAAAATCTCTAGTTTTCTTTACTAAAAAAGTTATATAAGTTAAAAAATACAACTCATGCTACTTTTTTTGTTTGTCACTTTTTATATGAGATAAGACTATGAAATTGTAAAACAAATAAAAAAGCCTGGATGGAAAAATCAAGAAATTGAGATTCTACAAAAAGGCTGGTTAAGCCACTTAATTTTAAGGGGCCACAAGTTTCTCTTCCACAAAATGAAGCAGTGTAGTTGGCAAATTCTTAATGTCATTATCCCTCTTAAAAAGTTAAGTCTTACAATGACTGAAGAGGAAAAATATATATGATTCTAAATTCAGTTTTTTTTTCAGAATTATATATTGACCCTACTCCAAGTCTGTTTCCCTTACTAAAAATTTTACTGTCATAATATATATATATTTAAATATTTTTTCATATACTCCTAAATAATTTCAGTTGGATAATAAATACATGTACTTTTATTTATAATAATCCATCTTAAAACATACTACACACACATACATACACAAAACCTCTGTCCATAAAACTCTAACACTATTAAGTCATATAAGTATTATAACACATAGTGGCATTTTTATCATTACAAAAAATTAACAGAACAATTATTCTATAAGAAGTGTTAATGAGACAAACACTTTATTATGAACCAACTTTTAGTAGCATTCATGCTTCTAGAAGTAGTTATGATGACTTTTCTTTTTATATTCTAAACTAGAGGCCTGGTGTATAAAATTTGTGCATGGGGGGTGGGTGGAGGAGGCGTTGTCCTTCAAGCTCATCCTCCTCCCTCTCCAATCTGGGACATCCCTCTCACAATCCAGGACTGCTGGCTCCCAACTGCTCACCTGCCTGTCTTCCTGATTGCCCCTAACCGCTTCTGCCTGCCAGCCTGATCACCCCCTAACCATTCCCCTGCCAGCCTGATTGATGCCTAATTCCCTGCCAGTCTGTTTGCCCTTAACTGCCCTCCGCTGCAGGCTTGATCACCCCCAACTGCCCTCCCTTGCAAGCCTGGTCCTTCTCAACTGCCCTCCCCTTATGGCCTGATCACCCACAACTGCCCTTCCTTGCAGGCCTGGTCCCTCCCATCTAGTGGTGGCCATCTTGTGTCCAAATGGGGGCAGGATCTTTTGACCACAGGGAGGCAGTTATCTTGTGTATTGGGATGATGTTCAATCTGCATATTACTCTTTTATTAGATAGGATAGAGGCCTGGTGCACGGGTAGGGGCCCGCTAGTTTGGCCTGAAGAGTGTCCTGGATCAGGGTGGGTGTTCCCTTGGGGCATAGGGTGGCCTGGGTGAGGGGCCTGTGGTGGTTTGCAGGCTGGCCATGCCCCTTGAGGACCCAGGCAGAGGCCCTGGTATCTGGGATTTATTTATCTTCTACAATTGAAACTTTGTATCCTGGAGCAGAGCCAAGCCTTCTGCTGGCTCAGCCATTGAAACTTTGTTGCCTTAAGTGAGGCCTTGGCCTGGCCAGGGTTTGCAGAAAGCTTGGCTTCCTCCATCACTAGGGGCAACCCAAGCCTCCTTCTTGCTCTCTCTGTGGCGGTAGCAATCTTGGTTGTATAATTTGCATACTTGTTCTGATTGGCTGGTGGGTGTGGCTGGTGGGCATGGCTGGTGAGTGTAGCAGAGGTATATTCAATTTGCATATTACTCTTTTATTAGATAGAATATATTAAGTAAAAATAATGTTGTACTCAACCTGAAGAAAATATTCCTGCAACCTAAATTCAATGCATTTATTCAATAACTATATAATCCTTTGTTTAGAATTTTTATGAGCAGGTTTTCAAATCTTGACAAATTATATGACCTGTGAAAAGCCTTATTTTTCCTTCTATGTATAAGTCAACTTTTTTGAAGGAAGAACACTGTAGTTTTAAAAAATGTGACTAAATTTCTTCATGACTTGTTGATGACATTTTTGTATCACTGAATAATAGAAACCTTGTTTATAATTTATTATCCTTTAATAAAATATAACATTTATCATTCTATATTAAATAAAATTTTGTTCCTCAAAAATACTTTAGTGCTAGAAATTCTTTTTGCTAAATTAATTGTAGTATATGCTTTTAGAAATTCTTAGAAAATATGAATTGAAATATTTTATGTTTGATCTTCAAAAAATATTTACCAAAATAATGACATAATGCATTCCATCATTTTTCAGTTTCTTAATGTACTCGGGCAGACCAGCAAAGTTAGCTTTATCATAGGTGAAGTCCAACTGCCGTTCCATGTAGTCAATATCCCCATACTGAACATCCTGTACAAAAGAGCAGTGTAGACATAGCCTTTGAACATTAGAAAAACAAACATTGTCATAACTTATAAGTAACTATTGGGTGACCATATATAATTGGGAATTTAAATATTGATGTGAGTTTCAGATCATTTTATAAGAGGATAACATGATTATTTTATAGGAAACTGAGAAATGTAATAATATCTACCCTCCCTGCCATTTAAAACCCCTCTGTGTTTTAGTTACCTGCAGTCAACTACAGTCCAAAAATATTAAATGGAAAACTCCAGGAATAAACAATTTGTAAGTTTTAAATTCATGTCTTTCTGAATAGCATAATGAAATCTCTCCCCATCATGTTCTTTCCTGCCTGGGATGTGAATCATTTCTGTCTAGCATACCCATGCTATATACATCCCTGCCTGTTGTTCACTTAGTAGCCGGCTAAGTTATCATATTTACTCTTAGTTTCATAATGCTTGTGATGCAGTAACCCTTATTTTACTTAATAATGGCCCCAAAAGAGTAATGATGCTGCCAATTTGGATATGCCAAAGAGAAGCCATATAGTGCTTCCTTTGCATGAAAAGGTATGTATGTGTAGAAAAAAAAACAACCCATAATATGCATAAGAGTTTGGTACTATCTGCAGCTTCGGGCATCCACTGGGGATCTTGGAATATTACCCCTGTGAACAAGGACAGACTACTCTAACATCAAATACATATTGTTATATAGATTACAGGTTAATCACTTACACCTTATTTCTTTGTTCCAATCAATTCTCCCCATAGTGTTTGGGGTACACTTACATGAGGAATATCATACTGTCTTAAACGTTCAACCGTTTTTTCCAGCACATCTATGCTATTATAGCCCCATCGACTTAGCTGAAATCCCAGAGACCAGTATGGGGGCATAAAAGGACGTCCAATAGCCTGTAAAAATAAGAGTATTAAATCCAAATAAGTGAGTTAAGTGTTCACAAGCATGGGTCTTCAGGACTTGATGACAACACTTAAGTTTAAACTTCTCACATTGTGATGAGCATCTAACGTTGTAAGTAGTCCCTGGTCACAACCAAAGAAATAATGAGGAAAATCTGGAGTTTCAAGAACTCTTTTGAGAATTTAATTAAAGGCATGGAATTTCCTCCCAAAGCATATACCTATAAGAGCAATTATTTAAGTTTTGTGAGAGGGGGAGTATGTTTCCCAAACTCCTCTCTCAGACCCCACTTAGTCCATTCCACCAGGAAGTAATGTAATAGAACTTCAAAGGCTCCCAATAAAAAGACATTTGAGTTCACCTCTCAGTTCTGCCTTTAAGATCTGTTGACATTGGTTTAAAATAGTATAAATAGTAGTATCCACTTCATTCATTTTCAAGTATTTACTAAGTATTCACCAAGCACTATTTTGGAGCTTGAATTCTAATAGAAGAAAACCAACAATAAACATGTAAACAAAGTAGCATAATTACTAGAAATAGAGTATGTGGGGCTAGGGTGGAGGAATGTTAGGGAACTCTTTGGCAGTAAGACTTGAATAAGTCAGCCATGCAGAATGCACCAGGCAATCAGACCGGAGGGTGCACAAGCTTGGAGTGTACAGGAAAATAATGATGGCCAGTGTGGATGAATTACAGCGCACAAAGGAAAAAGTGAAATACAAGAGAAGTAGGCAGATATCCAATCATAAAGGTTCATAACAAATAGCTGGAAACTTTTTAGTTGTCTTTTTTTCCAACTTCTTATTATGAAAATTGTCAAGCATATGTAAGAGATAATAGTATACTAAACCTCCATGTGACTAGAACTAACAATTATCATTTTTCCACACATCTTTATATCTCTATCTGGACCATGTACGAGCCTCCTACCTAGTTTCATGGTGACCACCATTGCTGCCCTGTAATTTATTTAACTGAGTTGTCAGAGTGACTTTTTAAAAAAAGTAAATTAGAGTATATTATTCACTTTCATGGCTTCCATTGATATTAGACTGTAACTCTCAACTTTCAAACAAATCAACTGTAAATAAGACATTTTCTTTTTGAGAAAAATGATAGTGATGTGGGGTGAGTGTGGGGGGAATGAGGCTTTATAGCATTTTTTAAAAAATTCCCCAAATCATGTCATTTAGCCCTTAAATATATCACTAAAAATAAATATAATCTCTTACATAACCAAAATATTACCACACCTAACAAAATTAAACAATCCCTTAATATCATCAACTGCTCATCCAAATTTCTCTCATTTCTTTCTCAAAAAGAAAATGTCTTATTTACAGTTGATTTGTTTGAAAGTTGAGAGTTACAGTCTAATATCAATGGAAGCCATTAAAGTGAATAATATACTCTAATTTACTTTTTTTTAAAAGTCACTCTGGCAACTCAGTTAAATAAATTACAGGGCAGCAATGGTGGTCACCATAAAACTAGGTAGGAGGCTGGTACATGGTCCAGGTGGAGATGAGAGGCGAACAAGGAGGTCCCATGTGATAATGAAAGAGTCAGACTGGAATACATTTTGGAGACATTGCTGACAGAACTTTCTAATGGATTTAATGTGGTAGAATGAAAAAAAGAAAGGAATTGAGGGTGGCATTTAATTTGAGGGTTGAACGACAGAGAAAATCAATTCTGTTCACTGAGATGGGAAAGACTGAAAAAGGAGTATGAGCAGCTGTGTTGGGAGGAGAGTACCAGGCATGAGAAATATCAATGTATGCCTTGAGGTTAGCCAATAACAAATGTATTTAGAGTCATAAACCAGGAGAGAGTTCAGAGATCAAAGGAGAGCCTCCAACTAACATCTGGGAGATTCAGCATTTAAAGATATCAGCAAAGAAGACTGAACATGAGTCATTAGTGATGGAGCAAAACAGCCAAAACAATGTGATGTCAGAGAAGAGAATGTTTCTAGAAGTTTCTAGAAGATACCATGTGACGTAGATGAGAACAGACTCGGCGACTTTATCTTGACTTTGATAAGACCTTCACAGAGAGTGGTGGGGATTATAGCCCAATTGGAATGTGATGGGAAATTGGGAGGTGAGGAAGTAGAGACAACCCACATAGACACTTGCAAAAAGTTGTACATGGGTAGAGAAACGAAGAGTTGGAGGACAATGTGGGTCCTTAGTAGGAAATTCTTGTTTAGTTTTGCTCAGATAGGTGTTATTGATGCAGGTTTGTTGATAGGAAGGACCTGGCAGAGAGGGGTAAATTGTCGATGCAGTGAGTGTGGAGACGAGCTTCTCTAACTGACAATGCAGGTGGGTTTTGAGCACAGGAAGAACTGTTGCACCTACAAATGAGCAGGGACCACCTTTATAAGAAGAAAGGCAAAGTATATGGGCCTGTTTTCAGGGAAATTAATTGGTTCTGTTCTTTAGAAACAACGTATTTCTTTTTTTAATTGCTTCTATTTTTCTCGGTAAAATAATAAGACACCGACAGCTGAAAGTTGGGTGAGGTGTTGGGGTTTTAGAAGAGAAAGTGTGAAATAACAGTCTCTGTGAGTGGGATTGCAAATAGACTAGGTGAGGACATTTAGTGGGATTGTTGACAGAGAAGTGACCTAGGAGATTAAATTCAAGGGGTTCTTGTCAGCACAAACACGTGATTGTTAGCCAGAAGCTTTCAGTTGATCAAGATCAGGTACTAGTTTCATTAATAAATTAGCACACAAAGTTCCTGTGTACAGTAAGTTAGTGTCAAAAGTGGTTCTGATCTGCAGTTTCAGAGTTTTCTTCCTGTAAAGCCTTTGGAGTGGATACTGTGCCTCATCTTTCCCTCTGACCCTATTTGTAATGTCAAACAGAGAATATGTATTTTATAATAGTTTATTTATGATATGAATGAATGATGAGTCGATGATATCATTCATGTTTTACAGAGGGGGACACTGAGTCAAAAAGGAGTTTCTGTGATGTTTATAATTGAACACACACAAAAGACAAAAACTAGAACTGATTAAACCTGTGATGCTCAGATCTAGCTGACCATTAAAATCATGTGGGAAGCTTTTAAAGATAGATGCTCTATCCAGAGCCCACCATTGACTAATTCGATTAGAATAATTCAATCAGAATTTCCAAAGGTAAACTCCAGACATCTTTATTTTAAAGGGCATCTGTATGATTAATGCAGAGGGAGGTTTAAGAATTACTCTGTTAGAGTATGAGCAACTGGGGAGCAGGTACAAGGTCTATTCTTTGTGACTGCATCTCCAGACACAGAATTTGTCTCATCTACGGATCCCAAGTGGCAGTAGCCAAGAGGATACACACACACACACACACACACACACACACACACACACACACACATATGTGTGTGTGTGTGTGTATCTTATTTTATTGATTTTAGAGGAAGAGAGACAGAGAAATGGAAACATCATCAATGATGAAAATCATTGATGGGCTGGCTCTTACATGAACTCTAGTGGGGTCGAGCCCTCAATCCAAGAATGTGCCCTGACCAGGAATGAAACTGTGACCTCCTGGTCCATAGGTTGATGCTGAACCACTGAGCCACACTGACCAGAAGCCAAAGGATTCTTATACAACCACATTTAATGTTACTCTCTGCTGCTGCATTTTAAATCCATTTTCTTTCATCCTCACCTTGTAATAAGTGGAGAATGTTTTATATCCACCTTCTCAATAGCATAGCAAACACCTACCCTAAAATATAGTGAAAAAACTAGAAGATGAGGAGGCAGCCAGGATACAAGGGCTGAGAACAAGATATGCTTGAAGGACTACAAACCAGAGCCAGGGGCAGTGTGGAAGTTCCGACTTGCGCTGAGACTCAAATAAACATGAGAAAAGCAAAAACACATTGAACAGTAGGAAGCAGTACAGAGTACGTATCTAAGTAAACAAGGAAATATGCTTAGCATTGTTCTGCAGGAGCTGAAATATAAGTGTACCAGGTTCCTATGCCATAAGTTCCAAGAAACATTCCTCATACTAATTGAAGAGCACAGAGCAGGCACTCTTTCAGCATTCTCTAGGCATCTGGGGTCTGAAATTTGAAAAATGTCACTATAAGTAACATATAATTATTACAAATGATATTTATACTAGTATATAATACATATAGATGGCATTAAATAAAATGCATTGTCTATTAGCTATAGTCAATACATACTGATCTAACTTATAACACTATGCCTTAGAGTAAATTGAAATATTTACTTCAAGGCATATGCCAGTTCCTTAGTTCTACTTATTTTCCTGTTAGTGTAGTACTAAAGATTAAACTACTGTTATTTTGCTCATAGGGCATCTACTGCCACTTCTGTCTCTTCATAGTGGCAGTGTATAACTGTGTTAGATTTTATTATATACCAGCAATACTGCCTGGTAAACAGAACAAATGTTACCATCCCTCTTTTATACTGGAGGAATCTGTAGTCCAAGATCATAAATAATTAGCGCCAGGTTAAAAAACAGCAGGGGCAAAACTGTAGCTCAAACCTTGATCTTCCAGTTCCCAGTGTAATAACTTCCACTGCCTCTTAAATATCATTGAAGTCATCCCATGTTTTCAAGTACTTCTTTAGGCTGCCTGATGAGAGTTGCTGAGAAGATAAGGGATAAAATTATCTCCTTCATTTTCATTTCTTTTATGCTATGCAGCCCGATAGTCTTAGGATGTCTTAATGTAAGGCTATGTTTTATTAAATCTATTTCTATCCTAATCAAATTTCAGATTTGTTTCCCTACAGTAGAAAGGCTCCCCTAGCACAGATACTGTTGACAGGAAAATGAGGGATTTAATTTCATCCTCATTGCTTAAAAGACAATACAAACACAATATTTCCTCACCAGGCAGATGAAACAAACGCACTATGGGTTTAAAATTGCCTCCTTCACTCATTTTATAGTATACAGCTTGAATAACTTTTCTTGCTCTTGTTACAAACAGTAACAGTCTCTCCAGCCTGGGAAGTAAAGAAAAGTCCGTCTTACATAAAGAAATTGCATCCATTTCCCCTAATTGTATTTGCTTCTTATCTGGCTTCATGCTCTTGACCATCTGCATATAGAAACAGCTTTGCACAGGAATGACAAGGACAAGAAACATATGTGCTGGGAAATGGCCTTCTGTGTGCAGGGAGGAGTCCCCACCTGCTTCGTGCCTACCAGGTGTTTGCCTCTGCAGCCTGCTGGCGTTGACACAAACCAGCCCCAGCTTCAGCACTGTGGGTTTAAAATTCGAAGGTTTGAAAAATCAGTATGGTATCAAAAACACATCTTAGTTTCTCTGTATTCGCCTTTCGGCACAGTGCAGTCAGGAATTCCATTTGAATAAAATCAGGTCAAAACTATCAATCACAGTTGTCCCTATAAAAGCAGAAAAATGTTCACAAAATAATGATGAACATTCTACTGTTAATAATCGTATAAAATAAAAGGGTAATATGCAAATTGACCCTAAGGGCAGAATGACCAGAACAACCACTTTCACTATGAGGGGCACTGACCATCTCTCCATCCCTTTCCCTATCCAGTAGGCTCCAATTGCCCAATGGCGAATGGGGAACCCCGGGTGGGTGGCAGTAAGGGGGTGCGGCCAGCTGCTGGCAGCGGGGGAAGATGAGCCTGATAACAGGCCAGGCCTAGGGATCGTACCCGCACATGAATTTTGTGCACTGGACTTCTAGTATACTTATAATTTTGAGCAATTACTGTGTCCCAGAAACAAAATTAAGAGCTTTATGTACATTATCTCAACCTACCTACTAGTGATTCTGGGAGATGGGTATGATTGTATAGGAGGAAATGGAGGTTAAATTCCTCAATTTGTAGTTTACAGAGCCAGCATGCAAACCCCTCCAACTCCCATATTTCAAAGATTTTAAATCATTATATTATGTTACTTAAAAGCAACAGGGTATATACATGTGATTTATGTTAGTATATGGTTTATTAATCATTACTTTTAAGAGACAATATTTGTTTGGCAAGTTTATGCCATGGTAGAATTTGTATTATTTACAGTGCTAATGTTTGACTTTTAAATTCTGATTTTAGAAGATCAATTGCAAACCTGAGGTAGATTGAGGCATTTTGCTTTCTTTTTTGTGTTAAGGCTAAAGAAAGTATTAAAATCTCAAACCACCTGTGATAGCTTTGTCACATGTCAACTTGGGTAAACTGAACTATGTTTACTAGAATTCTTTTTTTCTTTATGTTTCTGGTTGGATGGACCATAACAGACTCTCATGGGATATTTGGAGGATTAACTAATTTGCACATAAGCACAAATTTATCTCACCTAGTGGTTCTGCTTCGCTGAGGGAAGCTTTACTGATACAATAAAATGGAATGAACACACAGGTTGAACTCCTTATGAGAAGGCTAACCCATATTTTGTAAAACCACTGCTTAAAATCCTTTGCTATTTAGATAGTCCCTTATTCTGTAAAGTCAACTCTGCAATTTTTAGACAGCCCCTTATTCTGAAAAAATAACTTTGCTTTCTAGCCTGCTTGAATGATAAGGAAGATAAACTTAGCTGTCTGACCTTGTAGGCCAGAGACTAATATTCCCATGCTCTGCCAGATGTATTTTCTCAATTGAATAGAACTATGTTATTTTCAAGGCCATGCGCTTCCAGAGAGATAACAACTAAGCACATATAGGGCTGGCTCTTTAATAAAAAGAAAACTTCTGCTTGTTGCACTGCTTAGAATTCAAAAGACTCCCTCTCTGAGCCCACTGGTGTAATAATAATAATAAAGTGGAACTCCATCTCTCTAAGTGTTGCTTGGTTCTTCTCCAGTCTTCTGCAACACTTAAGCTATTATTTATGCTCATGTCAGAAAGAGATAATACAAGCCTTTGTTCAGTTATATTTTTTTTCTCATGTGCTAATAAGTAGCAGCAAAGTTTTTTGACAAAATTTAAACTATTTTTCCCTAAAGAAGAAAAATTTACTAATTTATTAACTTAAATATTAAATTATTATCTGTGAACATATAAACATCTGAGATGTTTTAATTTATTAAAATATATTCTACTTCAGATATTAACATAATTACAGACAACTACAGGAATGAATCTATCAATTGAAGAAAGGTGCTTACCTTTTAGAATGGCCAGACTATCTATCATTTACTGCATTATAATTACATTAAGTGACAGCAGGAATAATTTTTGCTTTTTAGCACTTTAGAAATCATTTTGAATAAAATTATTTTAACACTCTTATTTTTTCCTTTATGCATAATCAGACAACAGAAAGATTCAAGAGACAAAGTGTGGAAGAGATGGAGAATACAGAAGTTCTGAATTCATTTTCTTCAGTGTACAGTTACAAAAAAAGGAATTCTGAATATTATTATACATATTTCTTCATCTGAACCCCCTCTAATTGCTCTCAAAATAAAATGTCCATAGTGGGAGGAGGCTATCTTCCAACATAGTCACAAGGCCATGGTCTCTCATTAAGTCTATACATATTCTCTCAGGTGGACACCATAAAAATCCTAAAATAATCCTTGGTGCTTATTTTCAAAAGACCTTATTTCTAACGTTGTGCTGCTTTGTGGGAAACTAGTTCAGAGGGCATGAAGAAACACAGGATACATTAAGGAACTAACATTTCCATAGCAACTGAAAGGAGAATTATAATTAATTATTTTTAACCCATGCGTATATTTTATAGAACATTTTGAAAGGAGGAAGTAGAACGCAGGAAGCTAAGCAACAGACTGGAAAGTACATGATTTAGAAACTTCCTCCCCTAACTGTGTTATTAATTTGATAAATACTCCACTGTCATCTCTATGTCAATTTCTCCTTCTGCTGAATGGAAAACATCCAGGGCTAATGCAGAGAATTTCTGTGGGGAGTTACTAATGGACTCCACTAGAAAGAGCCCTGCAAAGTGAGCTCTCTCACAAAATGCTTCCTGGTAAAAATGTATCTCATTCTCCTACACTCTAAACTCATCAGGTTTTTTAACTTGATGGCCAAATCATCCTCTGAGCTATCTTAAGACATGCTCTTAGGAAAAACTTAAAAAAAAGCTTACAGACACGAATTCTAAATAAACTGAGGAGGCACCGCTTGAGGCTCTACTGGCTTTCCTTTCCCTCTAATAGATCCTATCTCCCCTGCCCAGCACTGAGCCCAATCAAAATTCAATAAAACATTTTATTTTATTTACCTATGACAGGAAAAAGGAAAGACCTTATAAGTATACATCAAAGCTAGTAGGAAATCAGTCCTGAATTTAACTTATTAAGACTCTCTGTGAACTGCCTGACAAAAAAAATGTGTTATCTTTTCCAGACTTATCCTGCATATATTAGCCTTTCCATAAAAGGTATTTATTACGAGCTATATGGATTTTATTCACATCCTCAGGTCAGGCTCTGATTCACAATTCAGTCACAAGTAAGTGGTAATAATGACAACCCCAATGTGTATCTCCAACTTTTAACCAGATACTGAAAACCAACAATTCACTCTTACAGAGTACCATTTAGGCCTGTGTGGGAAAAGACGGAAACCTGCTTTTCACAACTTTTGTACAATATCCAAATTCAAGTGAGTATCATTCTATGACATGCACATGAGAACAGATAAACTCAGAATGAAATTGTCATTGTCACATACTTCCCCAAACCAATTTTCCCCACTGCACTGTATAAGCAAAACTTACAACCAGTTGGGAGGAGGTAGCATTGCCAGTGTATACATGAATCATATCTAGGATGGAGATACTAGGGTTATAAAAACTCTGTGCTTTTATAGCATGATGCTAAATGCTTCCACTGTGGATACATGCCAATTCTCTGCTCTACCAACACTTGCAGGTTGAATTTATGTTCTGCTAAAGATCTAGTTACTGGACCCCATCTCTGATCATGGCTTCTGCAGCCTTTGGGTAGTGAATCAAGATTTATATACATGATACAAATATTAAATTCTATGGTCAAGAGATAATTCTCTGTCAAAATGTCTGGAACAGAAAGAAAGTGCCATAGGATTGGGGGTGAAAAAGAGAAGACTAGAATAGGCTAGCGTAAGCTGAAACATGTCATGGGGGATCTAGGAAATGCAACTTATATATTATCTTAGGTAGATGGGTAGTGAACAGAAATAGGTGCAAAGAGAACCAGGCAGGAATGAATTAAATATATGCCAAAAGATGGGCTTGACTAGAGTGGAGAATTTATATTGGAATTGCTAGAAGATAAATTTGGATTGGAGGTACGAGCATTTAGGTACACATGTTTAGAACTGATCTAGCAAGGAAAGAGGCCATTACAAATTCTTTCACGGAGCATATGCAACACATGTGGGGCCTGCTGTCCTTTTCACTGCATTCAGCAAGCTTTTGTTGCAGACAAACACCACCACCAAGGCACCCTGGGCAGAGCTTCTAGTATTAGCTGAGTTGTAAAAATGTTGGTTTTATTTTTTCTGAGCTTAATTTTCTGAACTTTAATTTTCTTACTTTCTTTTAAAGGAGTATTTCTGACATTTTACTGCTAAATATCTATTTTAGGCTGGCTTTGAAGAAAGTTCTCAGAAAATTGATCGTTGTTATTAATCATGCATACCTACACATGACAAATTAAATGACCTTTGTTCCTTTCCAGCCTTTGAATTCTTCCCTTTTGATCTGCTCAATAGTCAGTACTCTTACAGGCCAAGACATCTAATTAAAGCTAAAATTTAATAGACACTAGCTTGGCTAACAAAAAAATAATTACATTATGAATTCTAACTTTACTAAAACTTTATTAGAACAGAACATTAATGTATTCTGAGGAATAAAGAAAAAGTTGAAAGCTTGCCATCACTATCTACTTGACCTTACCCTATTATGTTTTCTTACATTATCTTACAGTGAATTAAAAATTTAATATTAATATTAGAATAATGTTTCTCTTATTAATTGCCTTTGGACTAAGTCCTGTTATATCTTTTCAAAAACTTTCTTTCATGCCATCATCTATAGATAAGAATTTGAACCTCAGTTGAGCACATGAGAAACTGAAGCTCAAAGAATTTGTTACTTTCCCAATGAGTCAGCAGTTCTGATTCCAAATCTATTGCTCTTTCCACTGCACAACGATGCTTCCTTCCATCACACGAGAGTACAATATGATTTCAAATTTATTACCAATTTGATTCAAGTAATTTCTTAATGTTAATCTTTAAATAATACTATAAATCTGTCTTTTCTAGAGAAGTAAAAACTAACTTCCAAATAATCCTCTATGTTGAGAAAAATTCTTATGCCCAAATTTCTGTGGGCCTGATCCATAAATAAATACATAAGACGCTGAGGTCTAGTGAAGATGAACTGCTCAGCAGTTATTTTTCATTTCCCATTGACTAACGTCTATTTTACTCTCATAATTTTGAACATATTATATGAAAGAAAAACATCCTTGTTAAACAAAAAGCCCCTTAGTTATAGGCAAGCAATTGGAATCTAAACAAAGATGTGGGCGAATTCTCCTTTCTGTTAAATCACCAGATTCTTTATTCTACCCAAAAATCATTCATTTAGAAAGATGCACTTAACACAGAAGTTAAAGTCAGTTCTAAGAATCAGGAAAAAGTAATTTGCCTTTCATAAATTAACAAATTTATGTTTAAGTTGACATGTCACAACATAGCTGTTCATTGAGATGGAAAAGTTTTCCTTTGATTTGATTCAAAAACAATTTGAAAGGTTTGACTGCATGTTTCCATTTGTATTTGGACTTCAAAAAAGTGTACATTTTACAGCAGGAAGCAGATTTAGTTGCATCTCCATTTATCAATATTTTCACAGTAGACAAATAGACCAAACTTTGTCTAGAAAGGAAATATTCAAACATGAAAAAACCTTGTAGATTTTAGTTTCCTTGGCACATGGAACAGCAAAAAAATGTAGGTGGGCTTCCTGCAGGAGTGAGAGAGGCATTGCTCAGTGCTGATGATCTTCACTCTGAGTCCAGCTCCACACCAGCCACCATTGTGGGACCTTAAGAAAGCCAACCAGTCTCTCCAAAGCTGCAGCTTCTCATTTGGTCAATAAAGGGGCTGTGAGGACCCTTAGTAAATGCCCTTCTCCTCTGTGATTGGCCAGTGAACCCCATACCAATTGTGCATAGACTTTGGAAACACAATGCTTTTCATTCAAAGCTCAAAAGTTAAATAAGTGTTTTTTACTTTTTCAGCCTGGTAATGTGTGTGTGTGTGTGTGTGTGTGTGTGTGTGTGTGTGTGCGCACACGTGTGCGCGCATATGCGCACTGGGGTGAGGTGCATTTATGAATTCACATGAAGTTTCCTTTGAAATTCAAGGAATTCTAAGGAGACACATACCTCATGACTCAAGATGTGATATTTGCCTAAATTGTTTTCTTAGTAACAAATGTAGGATGGAGCTATAAAAAGCTGAGTGGGAGAAACATTCTTAAATTAGATGCAATCGTGGTATTGGTTAGTCACAGGAAACCTAAATTACACAGAAGCTTGAAGCAACACTCTACACATTTGTCCAAACCAGACAGGGCAGATATATGAGGCTGATTGCTTTCTACTGTATAATGTGAACTAGAGCTTCATAAGTTCAAAGTGCAGGAGTCAAACTAAAAGAGGACCAGAATTTACTGGGTAGAGGACAGAAAAATTAGTTTATAATTTCCTCTGAGCAGAAACATGCCTTGAGAAAAAAATCACAAGCAAGTAAAACCATCAAGAATTTTCTAATAAAATATATTATCAAAGAACTCAATGCTTCCCAATATCAGAATTCTGTTGAATTCTGTTGTTAAATATTTCCCAGTTCTGCTAAGCTTATGAAATCAACTGATCAATGACAGAAGAAATTGGAATGAAGAGAATCAATTTCTTACAGACGCCTGTGTTCAGCTGCAGCTGAGCTAAATTAACAGTTCAGCCAGCTTAAATTACAAGGGGAAGCACATAAAAGGTAACGGTTTGTTATACAACACAGGATTAACAAGTTGTTTAGCTGTCAAGTTTTAAGACAAAGATATAAAAATAGCACTGCTGCTACCTCACATTCAATGGCACCTTAGAACTTTCCAGAGGATTTTCCACTTATTTTCTTGGGAGATGGACACAGAAAATAAATACAATTTATTTTCTTGGGAGATGGACACAGGCAGACCTGATATCATGGGACCTCTCTGTATATGGGAAATCTAAAGCTCACAAGGCTTAAGCAACTTAGCCAAGTTCCTACTATCAGTGAGAGAAGATGTGGGCTCCAAACCACACCCTCAGTAAATTCCCAAAAGTGATTTTGTGAGACTATGTCATTTAAGATTCTCGTGTATGGATCTTAACTCAATGTCCTATTTAATTTTTTATAGACTGAATAATCAGCTATACAGTTTTGTAGGATTCAATCCTATTGATTGATTGGCGATCACAAGCACAGTCTCCCTGGACAGCTCCCCCAATTCCCTCTCCCCTCCAATTTCCCCCTTTGGGTGGCATCACTTTCCTTTCCATCCATTCACAAAAGACTATTATGTATATTGTGTGCTGTTGTAATGTTAAACTCAGTGATAATTTTGGTTCAGGAAAAGAATAATTAAAATGGCTTCCAACAGCTGAGCAAGGAGACACCATAAAAATCAACTCCCTGGTAACTGGCTTCTAAAAATGGAAACACAAACTCCTCCTCCTGATCTACCCTCTGGATGTTGCATAAGCCTGCCCTTCCCCTCCATTCCCTCAGTTGCTCCTGCAGTGTCTGTGTGTGATTGATGACATGATCATTTTAAAGAGTTTAGTTGCACAGGGTGAACACCCCAGTCTAGATAACAAAATTCAATTATTGACAAGTAGCCCAGGTTTGTGTGTGTGTTCACTGAAGCATGAGGGGAAAAGATAAAGCAGCCGATGCTGTCTCTGCTGCAACACTTGCAGCTTATTTGCTAGGAAACTCTGGGGCAGAAAAGGAAGCAGCTTATTAGAGATGGGAGAAGGTTTGTTGTTTAAGTGAGGCTTTTCTAATCCTTTCCCTTTCTCCTACTCCCGATTTCAAAAGCACTGGCAAGCATCAATTATAAAATGTCACTGGCACTTTGCTGATGATCTGTTTGATGAGGACTACTTGGGAGCCTGCTTTGGAGTGTTTCAGGGAAAGATCACTCTACTAACTTATAAAAATGTCATACTTAAAAATCTACCTTAAAAGATGAATAAAAAGAACTTTTAAGTAGACCCAGTCTTACACTGATCTCTAGCTAAGATTCAAGGGCAGAACTGACATTGACCAGCATAGAACTTATTTTACACAGATGATAGATTTGTGACTTTGCCGGGTTCCAATTTATCTAGATCACCTGGCAGGTCCTGGAATCCAGTGAGCAGGATGACCCACTGCCACATGCCAGGATCAGAGGAGATCTCTGAGAGCATTTGATCAAAATCTTACTAAGCCATGACTCCATTTCAAACAGGGGACAACTGTACAGTTAGAAGCCCTTTCCTCATTAAGCATGCAAACTCCTGTCAAGAGAACAAGAAGAAAACCAGAATTCAGGGCCAATTTTTCCCAATTTCAATTGGGTAATTCAGAAAGAGTGCTAAAAGCTTTGGATCATGATGTTGAATTAAGCATCCATATTTTTCTTCCTTCTATTCTCAAATCCCACTTAAATTACAATAAAATTTTTAAAAATCTATTCACTGATAAATAGGAGTGACATATTAGTAAGTTCATGATTTAAAACATTTACATGATACAGAAAGCAGATGAGATTGTATTCGTGAGTACCAGAGTTGAGGGAGATATCACCCAGAAAGCAGAAGGAAGGATGATGCAGGACAGAGGAGAGATTTCCTCCTGGTTGAGTTCTTAGCAACTCAATCTCAAGGTAAGCAGTTACAGAAATGGAGGGGAGCAGTGGTGTAGAGATTAAAGTATCTGACTAGCTGCCCCATCTTCCTTTTGTGAGTGGTAACAGAGTTGGAATTTTTCTCTAAAGAAATGGAACTCCCCTTGACCCCTGCCACCACCAAAAACAAAACAAAAACAAAAAACAAAAAACATACCTCTCTGGACTCCCCAACATTGTGTGCCATGAATGGGTTACGGGTAGGGTGACCATATGACAGCATTCAAACCAGACCACTGAGACAACAGGTGTAAATTGGGACTCTCAAGGACAAATCCATGAGCAGTCACTCTAGCTCTTGGGAAAGCTGAGTGGGGCCTGAGGCAACCAGAGGCTCCATGTCAGGTGAGTAGCCTACCACAACATGCCACCAAGTACTGCTCTTTTCTAAGTGTGTTATGGCAATATATATAACATATGTAATATATAATAAATATAAATATTAGTCACTCCCCTCTTTTGCATATATCTCTGGAGAACTGGATTGAAGCAGAAGTCACACCCATTATTCTGAAGTATTTTCCATTTGGCTATGAGAATTTTTAAAAGATTGGCTTCATGTCTAGCAATCAGGAAATTACACATAAAAATCTAAATTTTGTATTCTCCTGGGGAAAAATATTTGTTCATATTATATCCACATTACAATCTAGAAACTATCCAATAGGTCTGAATAAAGGCAGAATTCTCTCACTAGGAAGCTTCACTTCTTTATTTTATCTCTGCATCCCAGATTACCCTTTCAATGTGTTTCTACTATTGGTAGGCACATCAGAGTGGCCAGTGGTGGGGAGGGTATAGCTGACCCCTGCTTCAAAACCACAGACCCTAAAGTGAAGCTGGTCTGTCTGCCTGTCAACCAGCCCACATTCCCAACCTCAGGTCTGATCCTCTCACTGAGGAAGAATTGAGTCCACCTCTAATCATCCACTGATTGGTCCTTCGTTTATAAATAAGATCCATCGTGCAGAGATCACAGATGTATGAGAAAACCCAACAATAAGAATGAGAAAGCCTACAATTTCAAGATGTACAACAAATCAACCAAATTATCTACATGGCACTTACTTCTTCCTAAAATTACCCATCTTATTTACTTGTCTTTTGACTAGAATATTATCTCCACAAGGAGAATGATTTTAACTTTTATTTATTCCTATGTACCTTGAGTCTAAAATGGATCCTAGTACAAAAGCACTTTATAAATGTATAGGTATGGAAACAATTGTCAGACTTGAAATACAAGCAGAAATGGTGAAAATGCCTCCCTTAGCAAAGTGAGACTAGATAAAAATGAAGGATGGTCTTTTCTCTATTAGTTTTAAACAAATGTATGCAACTTTTATTTTTATTATTATACTAGATAATACAGAAAAACAATTAACCATACCTGGCCCCTAATTGCTCAATAAACATCAGCTATTCTAATAATTATCTGTTGGCTTCTATATGTTCAAATAATTTAAATCTCTAAAAGATCTCATCGTCCTTTCTACAACCATTAATTGAGCACCAACTATATATCAGTAGATCTAATAAACTTTGGGTACACAAATAAAAAAAAGACAAAGATGTTAACTATGAACATAAGATGCTCAGATCTGCTCTTCAGGACCTCAGATTTCTAAAGGTGAAAAATAAAGGTGGCAAATAATTAGAGCTGAGTACAGATATGTCACTTTCCTTCACATAAGACTTGAATTTTGCTTCTTGCTACCCTCTCAATCTCTATGTGTGTGTGTGTGTTTTGTTGTTGTTGTTTGTATATTGAGCTTTAAAATTAGTCACTCAACTCTTTTGCATCAGCATTATTTAATTTTAAAGTATTAGCTTCACACTCTACTTCCCTCATATCTTAAACACCAAAAGAGGATAAGTTCAGGGGAAAAAGTTTATTTCAGTTTCTTTTTTTTTTGTTTTGTTTTCTTTTGTTTTGTTTTTAATTAAATCTTTATTATTCAGATTATTACATTTGTTTCTCTTTTTTCCCCTCCATAGCTCCCCTCCACCTGGCTCCCACCCTTCCTTCTACCCTTACTGCCCTCCCATTGACCTCATCCATAGGTGTATGATTTTTGTCCAGTCTCTCCCTGTACACCCCTCATCCCTTTCTCCCTGAGAATTATCAGTCCACTCCCTTTCTGTGCTCCTGATTCTAGTATATTCACTAGTTTATTCTGTTGATCAAATTTTTAATTCACTTAATTTTTAGATTCTCTTATTGATAGATTTGTATTTGTGGTTCATAATTTTTTGTCTTTTACCTTTTTCTTCTTCCTCTTTTAAGACTATCTCTCAGCATTTCATATAATACTGGTTTGGAGTTGATTAACTCCTTTAACTTTTTCTTCTCTGTGAAGCTCTTTATCTGCCCTTCAATTCTGAATGATAGCTTTGCTGGATAGAGTATTCTTGGTTGTAGGTTCTTGCTATTCATTACATTGACTATTTCTTGTCACTCCTGTCTGGCCTGCATCGTTTCTGTTGAGAAATCAGCTGATAGTCGTATGGGTGCTCCCTTGTAGGTAATGAACTGTTTTTCTCTTGCTGCTTTTAATATTCTCTCTTTGTCTTTTGCTCTTGGTATTTTAATTATGATGTGTTGTGGTGTAGTCCTCTTTGGATTCCTTTCATAAGGGGTTCTGTGTGCTTCCTGGACTTGTAAGTCTATTTCTTTCACCAGATGTGGAAGTTTTCAGTCATTATTTCTTTAAGTAGGTTTTCAGTATCTTGCTCTCTCTCTTCTTCTGGCACCCCCACAATTCTGATGTTGGTAGGCCTGAAGCTGTCCCAGAGGGTCCTTACATTATCTTCACATTTTTGGATTATTTTCTCTTCTTGCTTTTCCAGTTGAGTGTTTTCTGATTCTTTATATTTTAAATTTTTGACTTGATTCTTGCCTACCTCTAGTCTGCTGTCAGGTCTCTGTTTAATATTTTTTATTTAAGTCAGTGTATGTTTAATTTCTAGTTGGTCCTTTTCCATCTCTAGTTGGTCCTTTTTCATCTCTAGTTGGTTCTTTTTCATCTCCTCTTGGGTCTCGCTAACTTTATCCAACTTTTCTAGGATATTCTTGAAAAACCTTATGAGCATGATTTTGAACTCTGTATCCAGTTGTTTGTTTTTCTCCATTTCTTTTGTTTGTGATCTCTTCCTTTGTCCTGGCATTTTCACTATGCTGGGAGAACTTCTGTGTTGGATTCAGCCTTATGATACAAGAGTTGCAAAACTGCAAAAGCCTCTCTGTTGAGCTAAGGATAGGTAGAGTCTCAGGACTTAACAGACCACCTTGCCTTCCAGTGGGCCCCACCCTCCATGGCCCCTGAGTCTCACGTGACCGGGTAATCGCTGGAAAGCTCCCTGTGCATGCATGCTCTCTCTCTCGCAGTGCCTCTAGACTGCTGCCCCTCGGACTCTCCTGCGCTCTGGGACCATATGAGTCTGGGTCCCCAGGGTTTTGCCAAAACTGAGGTTTAGTGGAGTTAGAAGGGACGCAGTTGGGAGGGTCTGTCTCCCGCCCACACATGAAAGCCAGAGGCACAATCAGCAGTCTGTCCTCTGTGCGCAGTGCCATGTGTGTCACCAGACTTTGATCTTTTGCTACTCCCCTAAATTTTCAGGCACTTCTCCCTTTTCATAGTGCAAATTCCCCCCGTATGAGTTTCAGCTGGATCTGGGGTTTAGTGTTGTAGGATAAGGGGTTCAATGCCATTGAGAGTCTCTGTCTCCCTCCTGCCAGAGAAAGCCAGCCATGTTCTCTGGCACCCGCTCTCTCCACACGCGCTCTCCATACCTCAGCTTTTTGCAGTTCCTCTGGGTCTCTGTGAGGCACTCTCTTTCCTTCTAGTTGTAGAATTTCCACTCAGTCAACTTTCCTGTGCTTCTGGTTGATGTCCATTCTGTCTTTTAGTAGTAGTTTTGAAATTGTTGTGCAAGGCAGCAGTGTAGGTGTTTACCTATGTCGCCATCTTGATTCTCTATTTTAGTTTCTGAGAGGAATTGTAGAATGTGTAGTACCAGAAAGAAC
The DNA here is from genome assembly GCA_011751065.1 of Lasiurus cinereus. Classification (NCBI taxonomy): domain Eukaryota; kingdom Metazoa; phylum Chordata; class Mammalia; order Chiroptera; family Vespertilionidae; genus Lasiurus; species Lasiurus cinereus. Next base: position 14,229,093 of record JAAGEH010000311.1, on the reverse strand, counting down.
AGTTAAAGGGAAAGGTCATCTGAAAAAAATGAGCTTTGTATAAATATATAAGTTTTAGGGATATCCCAAAACAAAATAATCTATAGAAAAAAAGTAATGATTGTTTAAGAAAGAGATATGTGTTTCACATTCAGCATATTTATATGCTTTTATAATTTGACAACTGTTTATAAAATAGAAATAGAAGAGCTCTGATTCAAGATTTCAGACTTTCTGCAACCTCTATTTCCTACCTCAGGTCTCTTAACATTAAAGAAAAGATACTTCTTATAAATTCAGTTTATCAATTGAAAACTTCAAGAGGTATCCTTGGTGAACATAAAGGGAAATCCCAGAAAGGAAGAAAACAGAGGGATTTGATTAGATAGGGAAACACACAGTAGACATCTCCTGCAAAAACTGGGAGTGGCTCTGCAACATGCCCTGAGCACAGATGGGTCGGATATTAGGCTCTGGGCAGAAGCAAAGAAAGTAGATGGATTGGCTTTTCCACATCTCTGCCCCATGTCAACAAAAGCACAATACAAGAGCAACAGAGCCATTTGTTCCCAGGTAGGAACATAAGTAGGGAAAGCAAGTAAGGTAGCAGGAAATTGGTGACATCCAGAGGAATAAGGAACTCATATGCCTAAAAGAATAATAAAAATAATGAATGTAGTATCCCATTCAGGAACACATTTTTCCCCACAGACCCTCCCCTCCCATTCTTGGTAGGAGTGTTTACTCTCCATGCAGCCACTCTTCTCACCACCCATTCTACTAGTTTATTTTAGAAGTCCAGTCTCATAAGCCTTTGAATTGTGGTCCCTGCACTGAAAGACCACTGGACAGTCTCTGTGTGGTCTTGAAAGTGCAATGAATTAAAATGCTCTCTAACACCACGTGTTTTTCTGTTGATCGAGTGGCAGGCTGAACTGAAAAGAGCTCCAGGGATAAAATAACTGGCTTCAACCTTAGACTTTTCTAAACCAATAATCTGATTTTATGGGTCCAAAAATAACTGTGAGAAGCATCTAGCAATGAACAGAAAGATTTATATACGAGGATTCTTAGAGCTTCTGCAAAGATCAGTTGATCCATCTCCTAAAGGAGCATGTAGGGAAAATCAGTAGAAGTTATTAAACTAAAAGAACTTTCAATTGTAGAAAATAGTACCTGGGTTATTTTTAAATCATTTTACCTAAGTCCCCTATGTTTCTGTGCTCATGTAGTTTCATGTCTTATCAATTGAAGTGCTTTCAACAAATTATTAATGGTGGCTTGTGTAAGAAATGAGATCTTATTTCAAACTCAAATAGCAACAAAAGTTCAGGAAACCCCTCCCAATGGACTATATACAGGACAGTTGTTGAGAGTTAGGATTATGCAGCCAAATACACTATGATATAGGAACTGATAACTTGACAAACTTAAAATAAGTTTTAAAAATTCAGTAATATTCTGAAACTATTCCCAAATTGGAACACTATAGAAGCAATTCCTAAATATCTGATTTTTAAGATACTATAAACACTTAAAGGAGTGTAAACCTAACCTAAAGATCTTGAAACATAACGAAGAGGAAATCTTTTCATTAAATATATTTAATGACTTGCTCCTGGAAGATGAAAAGAATACTAATATAATTTATGCATTACTATGCAAATACTCAAATGAAGGTGAAAATTAAGTCATTGTTAATGCCATGCAAAATAAAAATATCATTATCCTTTAGGTCAATGTGGCTTCAGAGAAACAACAACCTTTTACAATTTAAAATAGATTTTTAGAAGCACCTAGAATATATCAACATCTATTACCTGAAGGTTATATATTTCTGGGGAAAAGAGAAAAACAAAACACATTCCCAGGAGCTTTGCTTACAAAATTTGCATGTGATAAAAATGTCTCTAATAATTTTTTTAAAATTTAAAGCTATATTTTTAAAGACCTAATACTTAAAATATTTTCATTTTATTTTATTTACATGTATTTTTAAAATTTATTTGTTGTTGACAGTATTAAAGATATCAATACTTAAAATCTTTTCAAACATACATCAGTATAGGATGTATAGAAGATTTCTTGGGGAAGAAATTAAAATAGTGAAGTTAAATAACCATGTTGGAAAATCCACAAAAATACCAACACCATTTTGTATGTAGAAAGTATGATATAGTGATAAAAATAACCAACATTGGAAGATAAAAATAACCAAATTTGGAAGCCATGATTATGTGGCTCTCTCTTATGTGTTCCTAGGCAACTCAATTCAACTTCATCAAGCTCAGTTTCTTCAGTTTTGAAATGGAGATAGTAATGCCTGTCCTGAATATATCTCTCAAGTTTTTATATGCAACAACTTATAAAATACATGTTAAAGTCTCTGGAGAATGCAAGTTGGATTATTTCCATAATTTTGGTAACACATACTCATCATTCTAATCCATGTGTTACTGACCAGTTATAACCTAGTACATTTGGTGTCCAAAGGAAATTCAAAAACCTTTATTCTCTCCTCCCCCATCCCCAATCTGTCACTTTAACAGCTGTCTCTGACCATAACCCAATTATATAATAATACATTTAATAACTATCTAGATGTGCCAGGATGAATATATACCTCCATAGCTTTTCTATATGTTAAGAACTGTGTTCTAGAGTTCATATGTACTGACTTTTAATAGTTACAATAATCTTATCAGGTAGGTACTATGAATAATCCATTTTGCAGGTGAGAAAACTGGGGCCAATAGATTAAAAAACTTACCCAACATTACACAAATATTATGGGACAGAAACGGGAGTTAAACTTAAGGAGTTAGCTTCAGGGAAAGTGTCCTACATTTAACTGTATCTCTCTTATGCAGTGCAGTGTCATCAGGCAAAAAAAAAAAAAAATCCAAAAAACAAATATAGTATCTTCTACATTTCTGACAAATATTTACTACTTCATAATAAGAATGAGAGTCACTACTCATTGTCCTACCGTATTTATAACCCTTCCAAGACAGACAGATACCTTCAATCTGGAGGAAAACTATGTAAGGGAAAGTGATAAACTGAATTTTAAAGATTAAGGAAGTTAAAGCTCAGACAAGTACATCAGTTGACCAAATCCATGGGAGCCATATAGAGAAAAACAAAGACCAAAACTTGAGGTCTGTGTGAAGCTAACATTGAACTGCCTAGGATTTGCCTTCTCAGAAAATTCCAAATGCTTACTCTAAGCTCACATCAAACTGAGGCAAATGGGAGACTCAGATATTCTTGAGATACGTAGATACCAAAAAATGAAAAGAAGAATATGGGGGATTAGGATAGACACTGTAAACATGCCAGAAAATTTAACTTAACTAATAGATATATGCCAATAGAGTTTAATATTGTCCACAGCCTGTTTAAAAAGCAAGGTTCAAATGGGAATCTTGGAGTATAATCTATTAAAACTCTAAGACTTCTGATACCTAAGCTTTCCAAGATCATATCTGTAAGAGAAAATACCCCAACTCAAAATTACACAGGGGACCGAGGTGTCAACTTGATATACTGTCATGGGCTTTATTTACTTTTTGTTTTCTAAAGTCTGCATGATGTCCTTAACAATGATTTTCTTGGTGACCACTGAGCAAAGTGGACAATTTCAAACAACCCCTGGAAGAATTTTTCCTTGGTATCACCAAATTCATCAATTTGGTGGTCCTTCAATTCTGCAGTTAAATGGGAACTATAGCTTCCATTTTATATATTTTATTAATTTTTTACAGAGAGGAAGGGAGAGAGATAGAGAGTTAGAAACATCAATGAGATAGAAACATAAATCAGCTGCCTCCTGCACACTGGACTTGTTTCTCCCATAACCTACTGGACTTGCTTCTTCCATAACCAAGATACATGCCCTTGACCGGAATTAAACCTGGGACCCTTCAGTCTGCATACCGATGCTCTTTCCACTGAGCCAAACCAGTTAGGGCAATATAGTTTCCATTTTATAAGGCTTGGCAATTTTTAGAACTATAAAACTGGAAATATAGACAATAGTACATTCTCCCCCAAAACAATGTGCTTTGTGCCTTTCCTCATTTTCTAGTTCAAGAGCTATTGAAAGAAGAGGAAAGCACAACTAGAAAGGAATGTAAAGGGCAGAGAGAACTTACACCTTTCTCATATACATCACAGAACATAGCTGACAGGAACAAAGGCTTAGGATAAGACAAGAAGTATTAAAATTTCAAATTTTGCAAAGCAATGCACTAATTATCTAACAAAAAGGGGGATTTCATCCACAGATTTCCTACCTAGATAAATTTTAGATAAATCCTCTAGCCCCATAAGTTTGTTTTTAGAAAATTTTGCTTTCTGGCTTTCTTACTACTAGAATATAGGACAGACTATTAAGAAAAATGATGAGTTGAAAGTTCTAGCATATTGGTTCAATACTGACTACTATTATGCCTCTCAAATTCTTCTTTGGTATAAAAATTTTATGGGGAAAAAAAGGCCATTTGATTCAAGATCTCATGATTTTTCTTCCTCTTTGAAGAAGCCAGTGAATTTCTTTCCACAGCCATTACATTTTCTAGAGGAAGTCAGTGATTTTATAGAGAGCTTTAGCCATAGAAAAGGACTCTTTGGAAATAATCTTATTTGCAATATTTAAGCTTATTTTTAAAAACAAATACGAATTTTGACGAATTTACCTTGATATTACAACAGGGAAATGAAGAGTTTATAGATGACATTAGACTGAAAATTATATTAGTAATGCTGGTAAAAGAATAAATCTTATTCAGAAAACTATTTCTGTGGCCATGAGAAATAGAAATAGCTTCAAACATAAAGTGGCCCCTCCCATCTTCTAATTAGTGTCCTGGATCTTCCTAATATGTAAACATACGGAGGCATCAGAGATCTTGCCTGGGCTGATTACACAAATATAATCCACATTGCTCATTTTAAAATGTCTAGTACCACATTTTTTAAAGTATGTTTATTTCAGAAAGGAAGGGAAAGGAAGAAAGAGAAACATCAATGATGAGAGAGAATCACTGATTGGATGCCTCCTGCATGCCCCATAATGTGCATCGAGCCTGCAACCCAGGCATGTGCCCTTGACTGGAATCAAATCTGGGACCCTTCAGTTCTTGGACTGATGTTCTATCCACTGAGCCAAACCATCTAGAGCTAGTACCACATTTTAAAAAGTAAAAGAAAACAGGTAAAATTTAATTTTAGTAATATAGTTTATTGAACTCACTATATCTGAATTATTACTTCAACATGCAATCCATATAAAATAGTATTTTATTGTTATAAACATGTAATTATCAATAAAATGTTATTAATCTTATTAATAGGAGGTTAATAAGTGATATTAGTATACTATTAAATTAATGTGTCATATGTAATATTGACATTAAAATATAATATGAATAATATATTAACTAGCAATGTCACTTTATTTCCCTCCACAAAGACTTTGAGCATGTCTCCAGTTGACCTGGGAACATTTCCAAGCATTCTGTGCTGCATGGGGCTGGTGGCTACCACACAGGGTAGCACAAGGCTGGAACTCTGGCTCTCTGGTATGAGAATTAGAATCTCCAGGAGAGATTTGTAAAATTCTAGTGCTAGGCCAGTCCCCAGGTCAATTAAATCAGAATCTCTGGGAGGCCTTCCCCACAACCCCCCATCTTCCACCTCATGTCATTTCTTTTTTCTTTTTTTTTTTTTTTTGAAAATTAGTAGATTCTAATGTGCCTCAACATTAAAAAACCAGTGGCCTAGAAAATAGCTGGCATCACAGCAATCTTTCTTTCGTTTCATCTCAGAATTCCAGTTTGAAATTTTTTAAAAAATACATGTGGTTGACCTATTCACTTTCTCACTTTGAATTGATTTTATCTCCACCACCTTGCAGTACCATTGTATTTCAACCAAGCAAACATTTACAGTGGTATTAGTAATGCTGGTAAAAGACAGTGTTTACTTGAGTCACTGGTTGAATCCTGTTCTGGCACCGGTGTGGGAAATAAAACTCTTGTATTATGGAAAATTTTAATATGAAAAGTCTCCACCTGTGAATACTGAAAAACAAGTTAGTCTGGCCACACGGCATTTTCTCTCAGAAAGCTTGTCGAGTGGACTCGTGCCACACCTTGGCCCTGCTCCTCTCTTTCTGATTGTCTGCTGCCTGCCTGGATTCATTCCCAGCTTCAGACCTTCAGCCAAAAGCAGGGCTCTGAGCCAAAGCAGCACTGGGAGAGCAAGACACTCCATGCAGACCTGGCTTCTGAGAACCTGAGTGGGCCTTGCAGGACTTAGTTTCTCTCTGCACTTGGGTCCATTCTAAAGGAATGTAGACAAGCAGATTTATCACCTTGCTTTAGAAAATGCAGTCTTCATAAACTGCATATTAAACCTGTTGAATCCTACTACATGCTTGAAAGCCAGGATTAGAAGCTGTAGCTAGAAAGATTTTTGGAGTTTAAAGGACCCCAAAAGATAGGAAGTTTACATGATTCATGCCATGTCACAGCTAATTTGAGCACCAGAAAGGGGGTTAGCAGCCAGTTCTTCTGATGCTTGAAACCAGTACTCCTGCCACCAACAAACTTCAGCATCTTAAAGTCCATGTCCTATCCTTTGTATTCTAGACCCAAATAAAAATTAATAGTCTTTTTTAAGGGATATTAGAAATAGCTATCAAAATTTTAAATAGGCATAGCCTTCACTCATTCATTCCCCTACAGGAATATATCCTCCAGAAGCATGCATGTGCTCAAAGACATTTGAACAAGGATGTTTGTTGCTCTACTCTCTAAGATAGGAAAACATTAAAATGTCAGTTGGTACAACTTTACAAAAAAGAAAGATATAACATCAAAGGCACAATCCATGAAAGAAATAATTGGTAAGCTGGCTTTCATTAACATTAAAAAGTCCTGCTTTGCAAAAGGCAATGCTAAGTGAATCAGAAGACAAGTCACAGACTGGGAGAAAATATTTGCAAAGCACACATCTGATAAAGGACAGTTACCAAAATATCCAAAGAGCTCTTAAAACTCAACAGTAAGAAAGCAAACAACAGGATTAAAAAATGGTTCAAAGACCGTAAATGACACCTCACCAGATATATAGATGGCAAATAAGTCCCTAAAATAAATTCTACATCATATGTCATCAGGGAAATCTAAATTAAGTCAATAAGAGATATCACCGCATGCCTACTAGAATGCCCAAAATCTGGAGCAATGACAACTTCAAATGCTGGTGAGGACAGGAGCAATGGAAACTCTCATTCATTGCTGGTTTGGAGGCCACTTTGGAAATCAGTTCGGCAATTTCTTACTAAACTAAACATTCTCTTCCTATATAAGTGTGTTTCTTAGTATTTACCCAAAATAAGTCAAAATTTATATCCACACAGAAACCTGCTCAAGGATATTTATAGCAGCTTAATTCATAATTGCCAACATTTGGAACAACCAATATGTCCAGGAGATGAATGAATAAATTGTGGTACATCCAGAAAGTAGACTATTATTCAGTACTAAAAATAAATGTTATTAAGCTTCAAAAAGTCATGAAGAAATCTTAAATGTACATCACCAAATGAAAGAGGCCAATCTGAAAAGGCTAGTGCATATATACTGTTATCTAACTATGACATTGTGAAAAAGGAAAAACTATGGAGACATGGCTTCTAATGGAGGATTAGAGGTGAACAGGCAGAAAAGAGATTTTTCAGGGCAATGAGAATACTCTGTATAATAGTATAATAATAAATATATATCAACCAGAAGTCCAATGCACAAGGACTCATGCTAGAACGGGCTTTCCTTTCCCTGGCTGCTGGCATCACCTTTCCACTCTGGCCCAGCCTCTTTCCACTCGGGCCCCGAAGCCGCCAGGGGCGGAAGACCCCTGACCCTCAGTGCCTGTGTATGCATATTAACTGCCCATCTTTGTTGAGTTAATTTGCATATCACTCCTGATTGTCTGTGGGCATAGTGGAGGTATGGTCAATTTAGATGTTTGTCTATTATTAGGTAAGTTATGCATTTGTCCAAACCCATAGAATGTTCAACACCAAGAGTAAATCTTAAGGTAAACTATGGGCATCAGTGATTATGTGGTGTCAATGTAGATTCATCCTTGGTAACAAATGTACCATACTACCAAGTAATGTTTCTGACGGGGAAGGCTATGCATGTGGAGAGGCAGGATGTATATGGAAAATCTCTGTAACTTCCTCTCAATTTTGTTATGGATCTAAAACTGCTCTGAAAAAAGTATGTCCTAAAAAAATTATATAGATTTTATAAGTACTCATTTGGAAAGATCTCTAAAACAGAGGTAAATTAAAAGACCGCCTCACAAAAATAAATAGTTCTAGCATGATCCTATTAACACCTGAGTGGAAAATATAAATTTACTAGAGGCCCAGTACACAAAATTTGTGCACAGGAGTGGGGGGTGTCCCTCAGCCCAGCCTGCACCTTCTCCAATCCAGGACCCCTCAGGAGATGTATGACTGCCAGTTTAGGCTGAATCCCACAGGATCACAATCTGGGACTGCTGGCTCCTAACCGCTCACCTGCCTGCCTGCCTGATCATCCCTAACCACCTCTGCCTGCCAGCCTAATCACCCCTAACTGCCCTCCCCTGCTGTCCTGATCACCCCTAACCACTCTGCCTTGGCCACTACCATCATTCCTTTGTCCAGAAGGATGTCCAGTCTAATTAGCATATTACCCTTTTATTAGTATAGATGTGTGTAAATTCATAGTAAATTTCTAGAGGAATATTTGGAAAACTATGAAAAGTGGTTGTTACAGCTACAGGCAGGAGGACTTCGGGGTATATTTCTACATTATTTGACACTTTCACATGGAGAACAAATTTTCATAGTAATGTGTAATTAAAAATAAACTTATTTAGAAATATATTCATTGACCTCTTTTTAAACAATCCAGAATAGTCACAGAGGCATGCTTATTTAGAAATGTAGATGTTCTTTCTAACTATGTAAGTGAAGATTCTTTTTTTTAGTGTCCCAGCATGCTAGAAAGTTGTTAAGTCATTTGTGTTATGGCTAAAGACTAAAGAAAAACTAATTAGAGAATGTAAATTAATTAGCAAGTTAATTAACTGAAATTGCACATAGTTTCCTTTCCTCAATATTCATTTTGTTGGGGATTTAGCATTATAAAAATAATAAAAATAACATCAATAATTTAATTTCATGCAGCTTTGAACATTTGTTAGAAAAAAGTAGATTTGTAAATTATACCCAAAACAATAAAAATAAATTGCTTAAAACTGCTGCAACCTGCACAGCTAGGGTTCAGGATCTGAAGGAGAGGCTGACACATAAATGAAAATACTACATAAGAAATATGAATTTAGAAGGCATGGGTGGCCAGGTGGAGACCTCTTTCTTGGGGAGGCACACTGAAACCTGGCTTTATCTATTTTTTGTTCAATTTTAGATACACATTTTGCCCTCAGTAAAGCATGGCAAACAGGTAGCTCTAAGGTCAATAAAGATCAGTAAAGATCAGTAAGGTCCAGTAAACATTTACTTTGTGGTTATTAGGTCAGGAAATTGCTTTGAGCCACTGCTATCTCAACAGAACAACGGTGTTTAATGTTAACCCTGCCAACACCCAAGGTCCATCGGTCTTCTGCATTCTTTGGTGCACTCTTATGATTGGGAAAGCAGTGGCTTCCCACACAAAAAGTGGGTTAAAATTAGGAAATTAAAAAAAAAAACAATTCAAACAGGGCTCTTCATTATGCCAGCCAAAGATAAATTCCATAATACCTGATTCCATAAGTTTGGAGAGAGGACCTAGACTGGTTGGAAAGGCAGGAATAGAAGACACTAGATAAGAAAGCTTCCATTCATACTGTGTGTGAAGTAGGAGGGATGCAGGTATAATGGAAGTGTAGATCATCAGCAGTAGGAGAAAGATTTCACAGAAAATGTGGTGCAAAGAGCAAACCAATCACCAAGTAGATGAGATGGGCATTTTTCCAAGCAAAGGGAAAGCATGTATGCTAAAAACATAGCAAACTCTGGAATACGGTGTTTGCAAAGAAGTTGATGGAAGATGATGCTGTAGATACAGAATGGAAGTAGTTAATTAAAAGCCTGCATAAACTATGCAAATTAATTTGGATGTTTTATCCTTTAGTTTTATGTAGATGATTATGGGAGCCGCTAGCCACATATGGCTGTCAGTACTTAAAATATGGCTAGCCCAACTTAAGATGTAATGTTAAGTATAAAATAATGCACAGCAGATATCAAGGACTTTGTATAAAAATATATAAAATACCTCATTATTATTTTTTGACTGATTACATGTTGAAATGATAATGTTCTGGATAGAACTTCAACTGTCTTTACATTTTTAATTGGCTACTAAAATTTTTTAAATTACATATGTATTTTGCAATAAATATACTTTTAGTTGCCAATGATACTTTAGATGATGGTTAAATGTTTAACAGAGGAGTGAAAGATAGGGTTTACCTTTTAGAAGTATCCTCCTGACAGAAAGTATGAATGAAGAATGGTTTATACAGGAAGTAGGAGAACCAGTTCTCCAGTTATTATAACCTTCCAAGGAGAAAGATGAAAGCTTATTAAGGCAAGAGTGCCAGAGACAAAATAAAAGGAGAGAATCAATCCATGGGCTGTGAGACAATGAAGGATTGAGAAGATAGTTTTTCAGTTTCTTGCTTGGGTGATTGGGTTCTTGGTAATTCTGTTAACTCAGAAAATGAAAACAGGAAGAACTAGTCAAAGTAAGAAGTTTAGAAAGAGATTATTAATTCTGTATAATATATTGTAATGGTTGTGGGAGGTAAAGTATACATTTTCAATAGGCAAAAATAAATATCCTGGAGTTCAAGAGAAAGCTTTGGACTTGAGATAAGGCATGCGATTCATCAGTGCATGCATAGTAGGTGTTGCCATTGCTGAAAAGCTGTTTTTCTTGAAAAGTACAGAATTCTGAGGAATACTGACACATATTGAGTGAATAAAACATTTGTCAGGAGATTAAGAAAAAGAAGCCAGAGGGGAAGAGGTAAACCAGAAAATACTGTTTCAAAAGCTTAGCAAGTGGATTTCAAGTTTAGCAATCAGCAGCTACAGAGAAATCTAATAAAAGAAGTGTCTATTATATGGAATTTTTCAGAGCTTCATGGGGGATTAAATGTATTTTTGTTTATTATCACATTTAATTCTTACAGCAATCATATGAGGTAGGTACTATAATTATCCCTATGTTATAGATGCAGGAAATGAGAAGCACAGGAAGGTTAAGTAATTTGCCCAAGATCATAGAACATTACCAGTAAAAAGGATTCAAGCCCTCTGTAGGAGTGTTCTTATTAGAAATCTAAGCTATACAGATGCATATAACCTATCCTAGAGTACTAAGCAGGCTAAGGGAAGTTTATATTATCAACAACTAGAGGCCCAGTGCATAAAATTTGTGCACAGGTAAGGGTACCTATCGGCTGCTGGCTGCTGGCTGGGGCCTCCCTTCCCTGGTTACAAGCTACTGGCTGGGGCCTTCCTTTGTTCCTTGCCATCCCCGGTAGTCAGCACAGGTCATAGCAAGCGATTGAACTCCTGGTCAGTCAAACTCTCAAGGTGACACTTTGCATATTAGGCTTTTATATGGAGAGATAGATAGGTTGAAAATAAGATAAAAGAGAAAAGTTTATTTCTTTTAAACTGCCAGCTTTGGGCCAGTTCTTCAAGGAAGTGAGAGATTTCTCAGGAGACAAGGTAAATAGGATTAACTTTTGCTTCATTTTTGTCACACCCTTTGCTAATTATTCTAAAGCAGCAGTCCTCAACTTATGGGTCATAACCCCTTTGGGGGTTGAACGAACCTTTCACAGGGGCCGCCTAAGACATCCTGTATATCAGATATTTACATGACGATTCATAACAGGAGCAAAATTAGTTATGAAGTAGCAATGAAAATAATTTTATGGTTGGGGTTCACCACAACATGAAGAATTGTATTAAAGGGTCGAAGCATTAGGAAGGTTGAGAACCACTGTTCTAAAGGCATTGAGAATCAAACCATAGCTGGTCTAGGCAGAGGGGACTCCTGCTGTAGGTGTCCACTGGAATGAAGGAGGACAGAAATAAGCAAGCAACAAGAAAAGGAGGATGGCTTTCACTTTCAGCTTTATGTAGCTCTCTCCTCAACCCTATCTTGTCTCCATTCTCAATCCATCTTTTCTAAACCCCATGTTTAAGCTTCTGTAGACTGGGAGAGAGAATTGATGTATCTTTATTGAATCCATTGAAGCCACAAAATTTGGTGCAAGCCTATTTCCACTTGGGCCCAGGAATCTCCTTCAGGCACTTCCTGATCTCTTTCCTATGAGAAATCTGATAGAAAAGGTCCTCATCCTCTTCCCATGATTATCCAAACAAAGGCCTTGTCTTTGCATTTTGAATTGCCTGCTTATCAGATTCAGTGACAGCCATAACAAAAGACACTCTAGTAATTATTATTTGAACACTTCTGCTAAGACCCTCCCCTGGCCCAAAATACATTCACCCTACCTTTCCCATCCACCTACTCTAAAGCCTACAATTATTTTGTTAGATAGTTATTCGGGGTTACCAAGTTTCCTATTTGGAACTGCCGACATCCCTGTGGGTTTTGGTAGTATTTGACTAGTTGCCTTAGGGAGATCATTTGAGGAATGTCGTGTGACAGGGGATGAGCAACAAATTGGTATTGTACCTTGGCTACATTTGTGTACCAAATGGCTGGTAGATGTAGGGAAGGGGGACAGAGGTGAAATATCTCCACCTAGATCTAGAAAGGAAAGATCTAGAACAAGGGTGGGGAATGCCCAGCCCACAGATCATATATAATTTGTCTGGCCCTGTCAAGGCATTAAATGTTTCACCAAATATAGCAGGCAGATTTTTAAGTTGATAATTTTGAATGATGTTATAAATATCCAAATGGCCCAAGGTAGAAAAAAGTTTCCTCACCTCTGATCTAGAAGAAGGGAAAAAAGAAAGGTTGAGTATTGGAATGATAAACCAAGGTCACTACTGCACAATTCCCCGGGAGTTATGTCCCATCAGGAGGCTTTCCTCCAAACAGTGACTTCTCAACACCCAGTTCTATTGGACCCCAGAGAATCAAGTGGTTGGCAGATGAATCTTTTGGAAGAGAGTCAAGTGGCACAGGGTATGATGGATCAGAAGTAATGAAGCTGAGATGAAATTGTAACCAAGTCAGAAGCCTTTACCTAAATATGGAAACAGCTAGGAGACTAGAAGACTAAAGGACTAGTTGCTAATTGCTTCCCCTTCCCTCACAGCCAGGACAAAGAAAACTTGAACATGAATTACTGTGCTGTACTCACCTCTGTGTACTGCTGGATAACATTTTCAGGAGTGGGGCCAAGAAACATATAGAAATCAAGGATTCCTCCAATGGTCCTGAATGTTAAAGAAGGAGATGGGCTCAGAGTGACATCTGAAAGAACAAAGCAAAACAGAGAATAAATACAAATAATATAAATGGCAGAGATCACTATTTTAACATTTCTGTCATTTAGATGCTATTTAGGTTGTCTATCTAATATTAGGCACTGAAATTTCTCACATTGCTTATTGAAGAACTCCTGATTTCGGTAGTACTCTGTCTTAATAGAATTCTGCAATCTATTGGGATGACTGTGGTTCTCTAAAATCCTTTCCATTTTGAAACAAAATGTTAAATTGTAGACAATCTCTCACTCTATATTATTTTAATTAATAAGCATTTTTAAAGAGAGAAAATGCAAAAACAAACAAACAGTGTTTAAGTTATGCAATGGTTTCTTTATGATTTAACTAGATGACCACATTACCTTGGGCATTGGAATTCAAGAGGAGGACACCATGAGCATTGAAGTCTTTCTCGATGCACATATAAAAAGGATGAACTCCATAGAGATTGCTAAGTGCCTGTGACACAAGCAGAAATATTGTTTTTCATGAATTATAATTTAATTTTCCTATCTCAATGAGATCCAGTAGCAATTAGTGACATGCCAAAAAAGAAAAGTGTCATATATGTACTGAGGGTAAAAGGCAAACTGGTAAAAACCTGAGTGGATATCAAATTTCAAGCTTGTCATTATCATCAATTAAGTATAAACCCAAATGATTTCTAAGCATAGTTTATAGCACCTTATAGAAAAATCATTCTTCGTATTCATGCCCTTTTTCCCTTTCCATGAATCAGATTTCTAATATTAAGGATCTATATCCACACATTACCACCGGTGACTGATCTCTGGAAAACATTCCATATCGAACATAATTCATGTCATGCTTAAAGGAAGGATGTTCGTGTTCACCAAATCCGTAGAGAGAAGTCGATGGGACAGAGGTCATCAATTGTATGTACTGGGTAGAATATATCAGGTCTCCAAGAGTCGTTTCCCACCTGTGCCATACAGAGAAGCAGAAAGACATGACAGGGTGGCGTTTTTGTAAAAACTTCTATAACACTTTCATAAAAATTCTTTCCTCCATTAAATTCCTGTCCAAAAAAAAATCCTGCAAAGTTAGTTTAAAGGGGGATGAGATAATAAAGATGGGATGTGAGAGATCTGAGGAAATGGCAATTTATGTTTGTTGAGTATTTGCTAAATGTTGGGTGTAATATATATGGTATTTCATTTAATCCTCACAATATTCCTGTGGGAAGGCACTATTATGTCTTTTTTTTTTTTAATAAAGGGAATGCAGACCAGTGCAGCCACTATGGAAAGCAGTATGGAGTTACTTCAAAAATTAAACATGGAACTGCCTAATGACCCAGCAATTCCACTTCTGGGAATTTATAAAAAACAAAACCAAAAACAAACAAAAAACTTCCCACAAAAAAACAAATTCAAAATAATATATGCTCCCTATGCTCATTTCAGGGTTGTATATAATAGCCAAGATTTAGAAACAGCCAAAGTGACCATCAGTAGATAAGTGGATAAAACAGCTGTGGTGTATTTACACAAGGCAATACTATTCAGCCATAAAAAAGAAGAAAAGTTTGCCCTTTGCAATAGCATGGATGGACCTGGAGAACATTATGCTAAGGAAAATAAGCCAGTTAGAAAAAGACAAGTACCATATGATTTCACTCATATGTGGAACCTAATGAACAAACTGAACTAACAAGCAAAATAGAGACAGACTCATTGACAGAGAGCAGGTAGACACCTCTGGGGAGAAGGTTAGTGGAAAGGGATTGAATAGGGCGGGTGGGGGTGGGGGGCGGTGAAGTTAGGGTAGAATATAGGGTGGGGAAAAAATAACATATATTTTTTAAAATGACTTTTTTAAAAATGAAAGAAACTGAGATGCAGAGAGAATAAAGTTACATAACTTGCCTAAAATTACCCATATAATAGTGCCAGGATGCAGTCGGTTTTGCTCTCAAATTTTTGTGCAGCATTTTATCTGTTGAGATGGAAGTAGGTCTTTCTTGAAATGAAAGTAGTCTGTGTTCAGATAACACTTGGGAAACGTTGGGTTACCCAAACTGAGCTAGATTCTTTTCTGAAAGACGTTTTCAGGGTTTTTAATAAGTAGCCGTGCAGACCGAGTCTCTGAGAGCTGACTATGGCACTGACATTTTCCAAAGGTAAATGAGGAAAGAAGCTTTTTGTTCAAGAACACCTGTTTACTTTGTGAGAGCCAGGGTTAAGTCGCCGCCTACTACTGGAAAGGAGAGAATGGTGGTGGAGGCTGTGACAGCACAGCAGCCACAGTGAGAGGCCCCCATGCTGCTCCCAAGCCCATAACTTCATCACAGCCTCTACTGCCCTCCGGATCCCAGCCCTGTTCCGAGGGGAGGCACATGCTCCAAGGTTCCCTGCCAGGGGAGACCTGGGCACATGCTGGAGGAGACTGCTGCTGAGTAGCCACACTGAACTGTTTGCTGGAACTTGTTGCTTTCTTAGTGTTTTTCTCTCCCTCCCCTTCCCGCTCTCCTTCCCCCTCCCCCAATCATTCAAGGATGATTTTCTGAGTGCCCAGCACTGGGCACCGGAGAAATACATAGAGAAATGAGTGTCGGGAACAACTAGGTAGTTACAACATAATGGGACACATGTTGATACACAAGTCCATGTTCATATAGGGGCATATCCCAGCCTGAGAAGGTGAAGGTCCAGGGGAATACTGTGAGCAGGTAAGTTCTGTATGTGAAGCTTAATAGCCTGTATCAAATCTGTTTCCCATGGGAAAAGCTTTTATTATCCTTTTTCTTGTGTTCTTGTTTGAATACAGGTGTTTCCAGCCCTAATAAACAAGAACACACATTTAATGTTTCAGGTTATCAGAAGCCTCAGAGCAAGATTTTTCTCATTTTCTTTTCTCTTAGAAGTATCAAAACCTCAAAGTATAATTTCCTAAATTTCATTAAAATTTTCACCTAGCCATCAAAGACATAAAATAAAGACCAAAATGCTACCATTAGTTGCTTTCTAAGTAACTAAATCATATCAGTAGCAAGCATTTACCTCAAAGATGGTTTTAAAAAAATTAATGACAGTGGAAAATGTGCTCTTATTTTGACTATTAAGCATCTGCCTCGAGGACTGTATAAAAATACTACTAGTACTTAACAATTACCAAAGAAGCCATTCAGAAAGACTATACAAAAGGATTATATTCAACATAATTAAAAATTAGCTCAGCACATGGTGAGAAATCAGAACCTCTGTGAGGCAGAAAGCTGAAGACCCTCCAGATGACAGGTCTTTGCAAGAACTGAGGGAGATGCACAGGGTCCTGGTTGAGAGCAAAGGAGGGTGACAGACAGCGGGAGGGACACCTGGCCAGCTCAGGGAATAGCTATTAACTACCCTGGAAGCATTTCAGCATTTTTCTCTGCAGCTTTAACCATAAAGGAACCTATCTCTAAGAAATAGTAACCATTGCTTAGAGATAAGGAATTATTTTCAAGCTCAATTTGCCATAAACCCTAAAGGTGACTTTACCTCTCAGAAAATGTAACCTGAGAAAAATCCTTTGGCCTTGACTTTTCTATGTAAAGAATGGTATCACTTAAGTTTTACTAGTATGCTATCAATGATTCTTCCAAAACTAGTCTATGCTACTGTTTATAGAAGCACCTGGTTTTCTTGGATTTATCTAAAGATTCATGCACGGTTGGGGTCCCTTGGCATGGCCTGCAGGGATCAGGCCACAGCAGGCGGCTGCACCTCTCCTGCTTATCCTGGCCCCACTGCACCTGCTCGCAGTCAGTCCCGATCAGGAGAGGTTCATGTGCTGCAGTGGCTCTGGACAGCCGGGCATCTGGCGTCAGTTGATCAGCTGAGTCTGGCTTCTGTTGGACAGCTGAGCAGTGCTTGTCCTGACCACCAAGGGGGAGTGCACTGACAACCAGGGAAAACTCCTCATTGAGCATCTGCCCCCTAGTGGTCATTGCTCATCACAGTGACTGGTCACTTAGGCTTTTATATATATAGATACACTTATACCCTTTTCCTTAGCAAAAAAAAAAGCCCATCTGTGTGGTTGAGCAATGACCTATAAACCAGGAAGTCATGATTCAATTCCCTGTTAGAACACATGTTTGGGTTGTGAGCTTGATCCCCAGTAGGAGGCATGCAGGAGGCAGTCACAATGATTCTCTCTCATCATTGATGTTTTCATCTCTTCCTCTCCCTTCTTCTCTGAAATCAATAAAAATATATATTTTTTAAAAAGGGAACCTAATCATTACCCATGGAATTCACATGTCAATTGTTTTAAAAAAACTGATTGTCAGAAGTTTGTGGCATGTTGTGAGTTGCTACTGCCAGTTCTCTAGTCTGGAATAACTGACTTAAGGGGCATAAGCTCACTGTCCTCTCTATTCTACTTCTTGTTGTAACCCTCAATGTTCTCAAAGCACCATTCAGAGATAATGCAGTCACTTAAGATTTTCATAAGCCATATTACCCATTATTCTTTTGTATTTCTCAATCCCCTTCATGAACACTGATTATACATATAATTACATTATGTATATTTATACTTATAAAATAAGGCAAACAAGAGGAAAAAGACTTCCTGAATAAAGGAGCAAATTTCATTATTTATTTGGAAATACCTACATTAAGCATTAACAATTAGGACCACTAGACTCCAGTAAGTTAAAAAAAAAAAAGACATAGTATTATGACAACAATGTTAATTGAGTTTTAAAATGACATTCAAATACATTGTTTAAATGTCTTCTCATTGATCAATTAAAACTAAAATAATTATAGTGCAACTGAAATAATCCCAGATGAAAAATAAAACAGAATAATGCCATATGACTTTGCCCTTAAATATTTCATAAATGAAAGAAAACTGCATAGATCAGAGAAAAATTAAAGTGAAATAGAACTGCTTTAGAATTTTACTTTCTTATATAGCTCCTTTAAATAAAAATAAGGCTTCACTACAACCAACTCCTCCCTGAAGTCTTATTTTCTTTTTTATTCCTCTTACCTTCATTTTGCATTTCTTTCATTCTCTCTGCTGTTCTAATTAGCCCTACTGACATTAGGTAGTACATCCTCTGTTATTCCTTATTCCCAAATAACAAAAAACAGATGAATGCTGATAAAATATTATTTTCTCTATGTACTTGAAGAACGCAGAAGATGCAACAACATGTATTGAGTATTCATTATGGAAAAGGTTTTATTACAGAGTGATAGGAAGCTCAATCCTTCACTTTCCCTTGGGTGCATGCTAACACAGACTCCTGAGAAAGCCCTCTCAACCAAGATGTCTGATGGGAGTGGGGTGAGCAAGGAGATAGAGAAGGAGGTGTTTAGCACAACATGAATTGTAGTACAGCCAGGAGCATCGTGACTTAGGGCAATTGGGCTCCTCAGGCTCCCATTCAGCCAGAGAGATTATCAAAGCACCATTCATGCCCATGTCCCCAACAACCAGACCTCAGGAAGCTGGAACATTTTCCTAAAGGTGGCATGGCAGACTAAACAGGCTAGACCCTGATTGCTCTTTTTAGCCCTCAGTCTAAGCAATTTTGAAAGAATTTGATCATTACAGCATCATGGTCACTGGCATTTTATAATATAGATGTTTGTATCTCTCTCTCCTTCTCTGTTCCTCTCTGAAATAAATAAAAATAATTTTTTAAAGAAGAAAGAAAAAATAGTCTGAAAAATGTGCAAAGAAAGATAAGTTTAGGGTAGATCTCAGAAATGGCAAGGCAATAATCCTGTTTGGTTTAAAGTAGGATGCATAAAGGTGGACACTGGGAAATTTGGGTGGGGTGTGGAAGAATGAAGTAAGCTTTGAACATTGTAAGGTTGAAGGATTATCAGAATAAGAAAGTTCCTATTGTCTAACAGGCAGCTGACAATATGAAATTGGAACACATCAAGAGTTGAAATAGAGATTCAGAGGTCTAAAGAAGAAAAGGGCTAAAAAATCCAGGGCATTATAAAGGGAGAAAGTGCAGACAAAAGAGATAAAGAGAAAAGATGAAATTACAGAGGATTTTGTCTGTATGTGTCTTTCTCAATACATAGAAGTCTAGAAATTTCAGTATATTCAAATTCACAATTAACCAGTAAGTTGGCATATATTTATTGAGCACCAATTAATCTATGTGTCAGAGATGCTTAGGTGCTGGGGCTTACCAGCAGACCCTGAGTGACAGATGAATGGATTATTCCAACATAACTGTTTGCTCTGAAAGAGAGGGCTAAGGGGCTGTCTGGCTAAAGGAACCAGAGAACCTCAATTGCCTGCCTCATTAGGTTTTTATTATAACAGCAGTTTGAAATAAAGCTTATCTTTTAGATACAATCAGCAGGGTAAGTAATCTTGGGACGACACATGTGATTGTAGTGTCTTTTAAGCAAGGACACCCAAAAGATTAGATTCCAGTAAACATCTGGGGGTTTGCAAGTGCACAGACTTGTTTGGAAAGGTCAACTAATAATTAGGGGCACTTCCTTCAGCACTCTCCTAAGTCAGAATTCTAATAAACAGGGCAGGTGGCCTTCTATACACTTCCATTTTCTCAGAATGTCTTCCTTACAAACTTTCCAACCAATTCTCGTGTGCTCCCCAACACTGAAATAAAATAAATAGATGGAGTCCCTACCCTCAAGGATCATTTGTTCTAGTAGAAGATAATAAACACATAAAACAAACAAAAAATATTCATAAGAAGATAAAATATGTACCTGTGATAAAGAGTGAAGAACTACCATTTATAGAGAACACAGCTTTGCTTATATTATTTCATTCAAGATTTAGTAAAACACACCTTAACAACGTCAAAAAGCTAAGCTAAGAGAATTTAAGTTACTTTTCTAAATTCACACAACAACCCAAATGGCAAAGCAGAGCAGTGGACTCAGGTTCATCCGACCCAAGATTACTACAGTGAATGTGTTCTTTTTGAATGTTTGCTTTGTCCCTAATAAGGTTATATTACACCTTCCAGGTTCTCTGAGGCATGTGCTTTGAGCTGGTTTTCATTCCTGACCATGAGCTTGTTACCCACCATGTTCTCTTTTACCCTGCTCACTGCAATCAAGACATGCAAGAGAGAGCCAGCTATTCAAAGTTACGGTATCAGTTTTCTATTGTTATGGATCATACCACCCCAAAATTTTGTAAATTAGAATATTAAAAGTGCCTTATTCCTCACAATTGCTGGTGCAGTTCTGCTGATCTTGCTTGGAATTTTTCATGCAGTTGCAGCCAGTTGGGGGCCTGGCTGGAGCTGGTAAACCTGGGATCTTAGTTAAAATGAATGTCATAGGCAGGATAACTGGGCTTTTCTTTCCATATGGCCTTTCTTCAAAGGCTTCTGCACATGCTACAGATGTATTCCATGGATATAACAGTGAAATCCATAAAAGCTCTTAAGGTTGGGGACCAGATATCACATAACAGCTTTCTGCCACATTGTACTAGTATTAGTTCTAGCAAGTTACGAGGTGAGCTGAGATCCAGGGATGATGAATTAGACTCTACCATCTGATGGGAGAAGTTGAAAAGGATTTATACACTGAGTGGCCAAATTATTATGATCCCTGAATGCAGAAATTAACATGAAGCAAACAGGTAGAGGCTGCTTCAGCTAACAATGATCCCTGAATGCATAATAATCTGGCCACTCAGTATATATATTAGAGGCCCAGTGCATGAATTCGTGCATGGTGGGGTTCGTCTAGCCTGGCCAGGGGAAAGGGACATGGGGGTTGGCCAGCCTGCCTGCTAGTCAAATTCCTGGTCAAGGGGACAATTTGCATATTAGCCTTTTATTATATAGTATATACAATGAGTGGCCAGATTATTATGCATTCAGAGATTATAATAATCTGGCCACTCAGTGTTATATATCTTAATTATAGATGACCTCCTGGCAGCAATTATTTACATTCCACTCATATGCAAATATAGTTTCCCTCCTAAAATCCTCAAAAGGTCCAACCCATTATAACATCATCCATAATCTCATGGTCATGATGAGGCTCCTCCAGGGCAGTCACCTTTTCCAAAAACAAAATATCTGCCTTCCTCTCCCCCACACGTACAATGATTGAACAAAGAAAGGAAAATTGCAATAATTATTCTTAATAAAAAAAAAAAGGAAAGATTAGGAGGCACATAGCAATTTGTAGTCCACAGAAATTCTGAAATCCAGACACCTTTTATCAAGGAAATGTTACTTGATTAGGACTCAGTTTTAGTTTGTAAGAATTGGTTCCTAGTCCATTGTTCTGTGACTCTTATGACTCCATCAGGACTTCTGGTTTCATGCTTTGAGAGGTACCACCTTCATCATAAAAAATGGCCAGTAGCTGTCTAATTCTACTTAGTAGGCCTAGAAAGTAAAGCATCAGAGGTATCTTTTCAAATTGAGCAGTCACTGACTCTTCTAGCCTGTGGGAAACCAAACATTGTCTCACTAATAGAAAAATGTGAACAGGAGACCAGAAGGCTGGTCAACCTTAATTGCTCTGAAAGGTCAGAGCTAATTATTCACTGTTTAGTTGAAACATTGTTAGCTGAAGCAGTCTCCACCTGTTTGCTTCATGTTAATTTCTGTTCTTATAATTTCCTGCCTAAGGGTCATGGGTGTATCCCATAATCTTAATAAAAGGGAGAAAAAGGCCAGAGCAAGAGGTAGTCCTTTCCACTAGAAGAAGGCTCCCGCCTGACCCCCCAATATCGCCAAGTTAATGCTTTTCTAGTCTCACTTTTCATTTGCGTGTGGCCTTCTCCAGAACCCGAACCCTGAATGAGAACCCTGAACCAAACGGGATGTGGAAAGGGGCTCCCACACTAGCCCACACTGATTTAATGCCCCTAAAATCTTTGTGGGTTTTCTATAAATATGATTTATACCCCAAAAACCATATTTATAGGTCTTTCTTGAGAAAAAGCACCTTTTATTTTGGCAAAGAACTGTAAGAAAATGCCTTTAAGATTGTGAAAGACACTTTTATCTAGTTGAGAGGATGTATCAGGCACAATACAAAATCTTTCCATAGTTTCAAAAAACACACTTATCAATCTTTACCTAAAACCATTTCTATCTTTGGGAATCTTTTGCTGGCTGGAGGAATCGAGAATGAGAAGGAATTTTATATTCTAATCAGCAGATCCAGAGCTCTTGTTTTTATTTTGTTTTCTTCTAAATTCTGCTTAAAATATGTATGATTTCCTGTTTAGTTTATTTCTCTCTTTTATATCATTATGTACAGTTAAAAGAAGTCAATTAATATTTTCAAAATTATGCCTGGAAATCTCTTGTGTCAGATACACAAGTTCATTAGATACATTTTCTAACTTCCAAATTATTGTAGGCAGATATAAGCAACATGGGCAACTATCTTTTCAGCTTCTATTAATAGTTTGTTCACCATCCTACCAGCCTCTTCACCGTTTTCAGCCTCTGCTGGTCATTGGGTCCTAAAGCCAATGAATAATAAATGATTTATCTTTTTGTTACCAATGACAGCCCATTTCTGAGAATTCCACTGAAATAAATTTTCTTAGTTATCAGTTTTTACATATCAAACCACTCCAAAATTTCATGTAAACCTTTCATAGGAAATGATTCTGGTCTTACATTTAATATAGACATAAACTGAGATTGGTGCACCTTATGGTCAGAAAGGAATGAGCTGTCAGCTTAGCTGTGGTTGGATGGCATATGAAGGTCTCACTCATAAGACAGGGGACTCATCGAGAATGGCTGGAATAAGTGAAATGGCTGGGCCTCCCTTTTTATGTAGACTTTTATCACATGGTTCAAGAGGGTCAGAAAGGAAATTGTAAGGCCTCTTGGGGCCAGATCTTAGAAGTCACATGTCATTTCTTTTGCAGTCTATTGATCAAAGCATAAAAAGGACCAGTTCAGAATCAAGAGGTGAGGAAACAGACTTCATCTCTTGACTGGGAGGACATGGAAGGTATTGTGGCCATTTAAAATCCACCACGCTTAGGAACTCAGCATGGCCTCATAGAATAACAATGGCTAAGTGGGTAGCATAACATTGAAAGCTACAGCACTATTAGAACCAGAAGCTGATCATCTGAATTACTGAACCAAGGATAGCTTTACTTTCTGAATAGGTAGAATCACATTAGAATTCTTGTTAATTTAAGGCCAGTATATATTAAAGGGAAGTGAATGGTCAGGATGAGCTAGATGTACTTGGAAATTCAAAACAAAAATTGGCACTATATTATTTTGCATAATAATGACAAGCCCCAAATCAATAAATAATTATTAATATTGCTTTAGATTAGTAGGCATAATGCTCAAAAATAACTGTGCTGATGAATAGTAAAAATTATAACAGCTGATGTTAACAGAATGTGTACCGTGTACCAGTCCAAATAAATTTAATTTTTAAAGGGAACACAGAATTTTAATACTCTAAGTAGCTTATAATTCAATTCTTCATAATTTAATTCTGAATACATAATTTAACATGAATATTTTCTTACCCTATCTTATCCTAAAACATAGCTTTAAGTTAAACTTCATATTTCTAATATTCTAAGCTTGCTAATCCCATAATCTTCCATAACTTTTCCATGCATTGTGTCTGAGAACAAAACTAAGAGCATATTCATGTGAATAGTACTTACAATACGGTTCTTGTCTTCTTTCTTATTACTCTGAATTGAAGGGCTGTATCATTTATAAATTCAACATCATAGTTGGGTTCAAAAGACACATTTGAGGAAGATTCAATATTGAGTGGAACTTCAAATCGTTTATTATTAGGATCATAAATCTAAAACAAGTTAAATAGAAAAAGAGTATATTAATATTTTAAAATATATTTTATTGATTTTTTTACAGAGAGGAAGAGAGAGAGATAGAGAGAGTTAGAAACATCCATGAGAGAGAAACATCGATAAAAGAGATTAGCTGCCTCCTGCATACTCCCCCACTGGGGATGTGCCCACAACCAAGGTTTGTGCCCTTGACCGGAATCAAACCTGGAACTTTTCACTGACGCTGATGCTCTATCCACTGAGCCAAACCGGTTTTGGCTATATTACTTTTTTAAATGATCCAATTGCAATGTTATCAATAAGTGAAATAACAAATTGTAGTTACCTCCAAAACAAGATATTATGTGAGGTATTTAATCAAATAATGTTATGACATTTAAAATTTACAATTAACAAGGTTTGTATTCATGAAAAATATAGCCTATCAGTTATACTTACCTTAAATCGGAGACGATCCTCAGTATGAAATTCTACATCCATTACAATTGGGGAGATATCATTTCCAAACAGGGATATAGTACCACATTTGATTAATGTTACCCTATAAGATAAACCATTTTTATTAACCCAAATGAAGCACATTTATGTTTATAGATGAGTGGAATTCCTCAGTTTTATTTTGTTGATAAACAGGGAGGTAAACAACTTATACTTTCAAAGAAAACGAAAATTAAGATGAGGAATGTTTTACTCAGAGAAGAAACACTGAAGAGTAAATGTGAAACACTGAAATGGTAATAAAATAAATCAACTAATTTTCTTCCTAATACATCTCTAAAAAATAGTAAAAAGTACACGACAAAATAAAATCATGGCCACCTAACTCAGTTGATATTAATAAAATCTGCCCTGTAGTAGAATGAAATGTCTTGCCATGTTCAATCAGGATGGCTGTCCATGACTTCTAAAAACCAGGCTTAGAAGTAATTAATGGGCAGTCATGTACCCAAAGCCCTGGGCACAGTCCCTCTCTTCTCCCAGTTCTGTCCTCTCTCCTCATCCTGCATACAGATGTGTGTGAAACACCTACACATGTCCAGCTACTAGTATCTCCAATTCAAAGCCATCACCACTATCACCCACTCTAGCCCAGATTTCCAATGTTAGATTCAGGGAGAGAGGCCTGTTTCCTCAGGTACATTCTTGGTTAGATACACTATATTGGGTCTATCATGGAAAAGCACCACTTATTGACATTGTTTTGCTGTGGAACATTCTGTCCTGACTTACAAAGAATCCATTAATATTTGAGATGTTGTATAAATTCTGCAAGCAAAATGATCTGATGGTCAAATCGAGACATAACAACATCTCCCAGGCCCAGAGTCAAGTGCAAGGCACACATTACCAATAAGCCAAAGGCACCCTGGACAGCGAAGACACTGACATTTGGAGTCTGTGAATTGCTCAGTGTTTCTGTTTCTCTTACAATTCCCCTTTCTGTATAATCTTTGTTCCAAGTCAGAATTTAATATAGTCATAATTTAATTTATCTGACATTTATTTTTATTTTATGGTTCACTGCTCTTACTCATCCTGAGCTCCTATTATTTTAATTTCAGATTTTAATCTGTTTTCAAAAAATTTCCCATGAAGGTCTCTGCTAAAATCTTCAAAAACTCAAACCAAGGGCAAACTTAGAATAAGAGAAAATCACATATAATATAAGTTAACTCAATCAAGTTATAGTTGAGCCCATAAAATAGGCTGGTGTATTCAATGTAGAGCATTTTCAAAGTCTAGAAGCAATAAAATCAATATGTGATTATCTTTTTTTCTCTACTTTCAAATTGGAATTCATTATATTTCCAAGACTACCCTATTTCACTCTGACATAAAACAGTTCCTCTTAGCCCAGACCTCACCCTTCTGCTTCCAGCTAGTGTCTTAACCATCATTTCTTGTCTTTATCTTTAAAAATAATGGTTCTCCAAATCCATGCTCCTAACCATCATCACTACATTTTACATCACTGCCTGGTGGAAAACATAAATGGAAAACACATTTTGAAACAGTTTCAAGCCTTGGTCCCACAATGTAAAGAGAAAATAGCTCATAAATTTCAAATAGGAATTGAAGTAAAGTCAACTTTCATAAGACTCTTTGGAGGTCCAACTAAGTAAATGCCAGAATTCTATACATTCCATACACTGCCCAAAAAGTATCTTCAAAATCAAGTCTTGTCTGAAAATCAGTATAGGAATAAGTTTTTTTAAGTGAGACTTAACCTATTAAATGTGGCTTTTCTCTTGAGAATCTTGATGAAAGGAAAATGAGTTTATTCTGTTCTCCTTATAGGAGTTAAGCCTCTCATTTGTGATTGAATTATTTTTGCACTTATTAATTAGAGGAAGGACTTTTATGATGTAAAAGTATAATTTCTGATGTTCTGAAATAGTGGCTGTTCAGGGCAATTTTTCATTCTGACTTTCTATATCATTTCACTGAAAATTAAGTGCTGTGTCATGCTTCACAAAAGATATGCAACAAAAAGAAGAAAAGATTGACAGGATTGCATAAGAGACAAGAGTTTTACCATAGCCTAACTTATTTGCATAATAGTGCAGAAATCATTCCAGCCCATAAAATAATGAGTGTTTCTGGCTATTTGGCAGGGTCCACACAACTGATTGAGAAACAAGAAAGAGAGGCATAACCCACTCTTGAACAGGGGAGTCTGACAGTGATTTCAAAGCAAAAAACAATTAGGACTCAAAAAGCCATGATGTCTTTTCGGCTTTTTGATTCACCATGAAGGCTCAGAATTCTCAGGATAGAGCCAATAAAAATAGGATGAAATCTCTGGGGTGGTATGTGTATCAAACAAACCCATGAGGCTGCATCAGAAAGTTCCAATAGGAGAAGTGGTTATTAAAAGCTCTGGAAGGTGTATACCTCCATCCTTGAGCTGTTTTTTGAGGTACATCTTTCATGGTGTAGCCATGTGGACCATTGGCAGGGTAGAAGCACCAGGGAACATTGGCAATGGTTGTAGAACACCAAACACAACCTTTAGCTTCACAGACCTCTGGAGAAGCTCCTGGTTGAGGATGGCAATCAATGCGGTTCTGAATGGGAAATTTCATGGAACAAGTGGCTTCTTCTTTGGAGTTGTAGAAACAAAATGGAACAGTGGTGTTCTCAGAGGCACACCAATGACACCCGCGGTTCACACAGGCAGCTTCATTTGCTCCTGACTCGGGATGACAATCAATTCGTTCGGGTTCAGGTACGACAGAACATGAATCCACCTTCTCAAAGCACCAAGGGATGCCTGGGGTTTTCCATGGAGACCAACAACAATTCCTGGACAGGCAACTGGCTTCAGAAGCTCCGGGATCAGGGTGACAGTCTTTACGGAGTTGGGGGGCTAGAGATGCCAAGCATGAACTTGAACTCACAGACTGGACTAGAACTAAACCAAGAAGGAAAACAGGGCAAGGTTAAGTGCAAAAAATATCTAGATGACATAATTATCATTAAGATACTTTGATGGAACTTTAAAAAAAAGAGTCAAAGTGCTTAGATTATGAATGGAATAGTTATTGGATTTAAACAGTATGTACTATAAATTTGTCTGCCTCGATAAAAGAAAGCAAAGGGGGGGGGGACCCACATTATCCCTTAAAAATGAAGCACTAACATTTTACTTTATCACTCCTAATATTCTCAGCGTGCACATTCTTTACTATCTCTACAGTTTTAAGCATCTACCCATTATCATCTTTTAAATGTTACCAAGTGAATTTCACAAAAGTCAGTAACATTGCCTGTTCTGTTTGCTCTATTTTCCTTCATTTATAGACTAGAGAGCAGTTGTCAGTCTCCAACAATAAGAGTGCAGAAATATCTATGCATGTTTCCTCTAAACTAACAAGGTATTGTATGTTATGTGTCATTGAGTCAGTTCCAACTCCTGGCAACCCTATGAATGGGTGGTGTCCACAATGTCCTGTCTTCCATTACCCTGCGGAGTGCCTATGGACTCATTTTTGTGTGTGTTTTTTTTTTTTTAAGGAGTCAACCCACCTCATATTTGGTCTTCTTTTCTGGCTGCCTTCCATTTTTTCTCAGCATTATTGTCTTTTTGGAAGAATCCTGCCTTCTCAGGATGTGCCTGAAGTAGGACAGCTTCGGATTTGCCATTTTTGCCTCCACTGATATTTCAGGCTTACTTTGTTCTAGGACTCACCTGGTCATCTTTCTTGTGGTCCAGGGTACCCACAGAACTCTCCTCCAATAGCATAATCTTTTTCTTATCAGATATGAGACTCCACAAGAATGCCACAGTACTGGTGTACTTTTTCATCCTCTTTTTTTTTTTTGTGGCTTGCTATTTTTAAAAGTCCTAGGTTTGTGTTGCAGATGGGGATGCTTTCATCACTTTGAGTATTTGTGAGAGTTTCACTGTACTAATACAATAAATGTCATGGTTGGGTATTTGTGAGAGTTTCATTGTACTAATACAATAAATGTCATGGATTATAAATCTTTTCCTCCATAAATTCGATAAAACATCTAAACACAGATACAATTCAACTCTTCATTCTGATCTCTTTTATCATAAATAATTTCTAAACTATGTTTTTGCAAGTGAGGCCCATGGCACACCTGCCGCAGAATGGCCTATCAAATCGGTAAATGTACTTTTTGGAAAATGAGCCTTATCATCAGTACATGGCTGGTGTGTGGATACAAAACTGCACAATGCTATTGACAGGAATTAGACAATACCTAACAAATTACGTATGCTTTCACTTTTTGACCAAATACTATTTTTTAGGAATTTATCCCCAAGATACACAAAGATATTTAGTGAAACGTCATTTGTAATGGCAAAAAATATACAAAATGTCCTTCAACAGAGGGCTAATGAAATAAATTATGGGCACATAAATCATAAAACATAATGAGAATTTCCTATATATAATACAGACTCATTTCCAGAGTATAGTTAGTAGGAAAAATACAAGATGCAGGATAGTATTTCTGAATGATAGCTTTTCTGCAAAAATGTGGTAGCAGGTATACCATGTCTTTATTATTTCAAATAGAAACAATGGAAGGATACAATAAACAATACCAAAAATAATTACATATTGAAAAAAAGAAGGAACAGGATTAAAAAGAAAAAAATCACTCTTTAGCTGTATCTTGTCATATAGTTGTTTTTTTTAAGTCATGTCACTGTTTTAATTGAATTTTCAGAAAAACAAAATTTTTTAAAAAGAAGTGTTTTAAAAAATTGACACATACTAAAACAGATGCACTTGCATATTTTCTTATGTTGATAATGTGTCCACACACAAAAAAAAGGAATTACATCATGATTTTAAAGCAAATATTTTTACATATCTAATGGTACACATATACTTAAAGGGCAGACCTCAAAGAAATTGTAACAGCCGAAACCAGTTTGGCTCAGTGGATAGAGCGTTGGCCTGGGGAATGAAAGGTCCCAGGTTTGATTCTGGTCAAGAGCATGTACATTGGTTGCGGGCACACCCTCATGGGGGGCATGCAGGAGGTGGCTAATCGATGTCTCTCTCTCTCTCATCGATGTTTCTGGGTTTCTATCCCTTTCCCTTCCTCTCTGTGAAAAATCAATAAAAAAATATATTAAAAAAAAGAAATTGTAACATAAATCCCAGTGGTCGCATTGTTAATATTAATACTGATATTTTAAAACGTAAAAATATATTGAATATATTATAGCCTAAAGCTAATGAGTAATTATGTTACTGTTTCTATGAAACAATATTTCAGCCTAAGAAACTATAACTATATATTTTTTAAATAATTTAAAATACTAAGCCTTATTTGACTTGAAAATATTAGCATGAAATAATGATTAATCATACTCTTCTATAAACAAGCATGTTTCCACTGAGAAAACTAGAAGCAATGACAACCTATTAACAAGAAGCTCATCTACCATCAACACTGTGGATTTTAGCTGCCACTCCTCATTAAAAAGAAAGACTCATTCCTTGGGGGAAATGACTCCACTTGAGGGTAAGGAATGTTTAAGAGGAGCCTGGGACATCTTTACATTCAAGAAAGAAAAGCACTTTGCTGGTACCAACTTGAAGTGATTCTCAGTGGCATTAGATGGAACAATCCACAGGATAAAAAACACTTCAATGGATAAACACACAGATAGATAAATAGTGTTTAGACATGATTGCCCAGAAAAAAAATGAATATTGATGACACTGAAAATTGAGAACTGAAGAGAAGGAATCATACATTATCCTGTGATTCTCATGTAAACTCTATTACAGGATTGCCAAGTAGGTGATGATGAAAATTTATATATTTTTTTAAAAAAATACCTATGCCGAAACCGGTTTGGCTCAGTGGATAGAGCATTGGGCTGCGGACTGAAGGGTCCCAGGTTCGATTCCAGGCAAGGGCATGTACCTTGGTTGTGGGCACATCCCAGTAGGGGGCGTGCAGGAGGCGGCTGATCAATGTCTCTCTCATCGATGTTTCTAACTTTCTATCCCTCTCCCTTCCTCTCTGTGAAAAATCAATAAAATATATTTAAAAAACAAAACAAAAACTAAATACCAAGGCCTGGTTGGTGTTTCTCAGTGCTTAGAATATCAGCCTTCTCACTAAAGGGTCACGGGTTTGATTTCCAGTCAAGGTCATGTACCCAATTTGCAGATTCCTTCCCTGGCCTGGTTAAGATGGGTGCAGGAGGCAACTAATCAATGTGTCTCTCTCACATCTATGCCCCACCCCATCTCTTTCACTCTCTCTTAAAAAAACAATGGCAAAATATCCTTGGGTGAGGATTAACAACAACAACTACAAATGGATCTCATATATTAAATGCCTTACAAATTATAGAAGTAGACCCTATTTTGCAACTTCTAATGAAATAATCTATATAGACAGTGATCATCAATGGATAAATGGAAGTTGATGGAGACTTCTATAATGAATGATCAGGCTTCCATTACAAGACACACTGATGAATTTTTGCATCATTGAAAATGGGAAAATAAGAGATATTATGTGAGATGCAATTGGAACTGAAAGTACCACTGGTGAAGTATTCCTGTCAGAAAGAATTGAACATGATGCTGTTCAAGTTCTCTAGAACCAATGACCAGGTACAGGAAGTAAATGGAACTGAAGTAATTTGGGGATAGAAGAATATTTAAATGACATCATCATGAAGAAGTAATCAGCCAAATCCAGAATGTGGTATTTCCTTTAGAACAAATAATAACCTGATTTCCCCAACAAATCAATGGCATGAAGGAAGGTGGTAGTAGAAGAGACTGCTGAAGAATAAGAGATGTAAGAGCCTGAATGACTAAATGCAATGAGGAAATCTATGAACTTGACTAGAAAAACATTATATCTATTCCACTAATTCCAACTAAAATTTAGCATTTCCTTCACTTATGACATAGGCAACAAACCACAGCAGCATTTAAAGTACACATCACTTTAACACAAATATATATCAGATATTCTATATATTTTTGTATCACACTATCACACTATATCAGATATTCTATATATTTTTGTATTCACCATAATTTTGAAATTATGGTAGTTTTAAGACCAGATGCTAGATCTTATTTCTTCATGTATTAATAAAGAAGAACATTTATTAATGTATCACACATTCTTAAAATAATTTATAAGAATTTTTCAATATAATTAGTTTCATATGTAATGGTCATTCAGGCTCTTATATCACCTATGCCTAGGAGTCTATATATTGCAGTTAGATGACTATTGTTCTATATCACATCACTGAATTGGTCTTTAAACTTTCCGTTACAATACCAAATGCCAACTCCAACAAATAAAAACAATCCACCTCATTATCTCTCTTGTTTTTCAAAATTCAAACCAAGCAAATAATATCACTAAAAAAACAACTTCACACGTAGATATCATGCACACATCATCCTAGCTACCCTCCAGTGTGCCAGATCACTCTGTTCTTCAGTTATTATTTCATCTATTCTCTGACCACCTAAGCTCCCCCTTCAATTTCTGAAGGACACATTACTGCCCCACTGTCCTTTCTGAGTTCTTCTTTCTTATTCTGCACCAACTATAGGGGTTTGCTCCTAGAGTCAAACATGGCTCTGATACAATTTGAAATAGCTGTACAATTTGAAATACTTGCATTCGTAAAAGCAATAATGAAGCTTAGCTCATAAATTCTAAGCTAACTGCCTCTTTTCTTGTGATTATGGTCTAAGTTAATGCATAATATATAGTAATATATACTATGCAGATATCATGGTTAAGGGCTTGCATGGACCCTTAACCATGATCCTTGTTCAAATCTCAGTTCTAACTCTTCCCAGCTATGTCCTGGGACAGAGTACTTTACTTTGCTCTGCAGAGTAGGAATTGAAATACAATTTTGAGAAATTAAATCAGTTAATACGTGTAAAGATTAGTTAACAGCTGGCACATTCCTCTTTGTATATTAGCTCTTGTTATATATATATATATATATATATATATATATATATATATATATATATAGTGTTTAGTACAAGGATCTGGAATATGCTAAAAATATCCAATTAATAATTTAGGTAATTATTAATAAATAGAAAACCTTTAAATTCCTTTTGGACATCCATCAAGGATAAGAGATATGAAATATTAAAGATTAGATAGGTTGATTTAACACTCTTATTGCCTTAAGTGTTGATTAAAAAATTGTTAAACATTTTTAAAAGGTAAGTTCCTTACTTGACAGAACCATGGAACAAACACGAAGAAGCCTTACAGCCTTCATGGTCCCAGAAAAGTGACACTTGCTCATAGCATGTGATGTATTTATATGGAACAATTTGAATAGATTTTTGGCCTTGAATTTTTTCTACAGAGCAATGAGGCCAAGAACAAGTCCTTGAAAGTCTTCCCACAAGGTTACCAGTGGCTAGCACTACCATGTAATGGAAAAACATGAGGCTGGCATGCAGGTGGCTGGGAATGTAATCTAGCTCTCTGGTGGCTGTGACAACGGATGTGTCCTTTACCTTCTAGGAGTCGAGGTTTCTTCCTTTGTAAGATGGATACAATACCTTCCCTGCCTATTTCATGGGGTTAGAATGAAGATCACAGCTATTGCATTACCATCCATAAGAAGACCAATGTCAGGGAAAAGTCACCTTCTCCTCTTGACATGTCCTAGGTCCCTTGACCTACTGAAGGAATTAAGGACTAAGTAAGAGAAATTGCCAATGAATTATATGTGTTTTTTTTCTTTCTAAACCTCAAAATTTCCAGTTCTGTTATTTTTTTTAAATTATTCTTAGTTGAGCAAAAATTTCAATCACTGTTCTTTAAGGTCAGCATAAAAGTGTTGAGAAAAAGAGTTTGTGTAGAAAACAACTCAGGTTATACCAAAGTCATAAGATTGTATAACTCATCAATATTCAATAGTGCTTTATCTTACATATAAGCAAATGGGCAACTCCGTATGCGGTGAAGTATAGAAAAGTATCTCCCAGTATTCTTTCCCTCACTAACAAACCACCGCATGTGGCATGTTCTCCCAACCACAAAGTCTCAGCTTTAGGGTTAGCAGGGCTGAGAGCTGTATTTTTACTGGAAGTAATTTTAACTTAATAAAGTGGAAAGGAAGAGTTTAACTTTTCTTCTAAGTGGAAAGGAAGAATCCTAGGAGGAGAAAGCAAAGGCCCTTCCATCAGTTTGTCACAACAATTGACTGGATTAGTTCATAAACTTAAAATTCTCTCTAGAAGGAGAAGCCTGGATTCTAGTAAGGAAGGAGGAGAAAAGAGGGGCAGTTGACATCAAACAGAAAAAAGCAAACAGAGGAAAAAGGCAAAGACAAACTTGCCTCTCACATTTTTCCAAAAGAATCTCTTAATCATTTTTAGTGGGAAACTGAATCCGTTGGCAAATACAGTGATACTTCTATTGGTAGCTGCCCAAGAACTGGGCTCTTGTAATAAATCCTGCCTGCACAGGGAGTTATTCAGAATGGCACAGAGGCATTCAGAATCCCAGCAACAAACAGCAGGGCCCAGATCTGAACCAAAGCCAAAGCACACTAGTAAGATTTAAACGGGACTGCCCAAGTGTGGGTAGGAAGAAATCTGCACATTTACTACATCATTGTGCTGTCCTTTCTAATTTCATCTGTCAAAAAAAAAAAAAGCCTTAGAATGCTGAGCCCTTGGTTACTAAGATAGGTGTGTAAGATCAAATCTTCTGTATCCTGAGGACACAGAGGTATCTTCTCTAAAGGAATAATGAGCCCCACCTGGTACAGACACTTAAAAGTTAAGTAAGTAGAACATGCACATTCATCTCCAATTGAATATTTTCATTGGCAAATTGATTATATTTATTTTTTCATTCGAGATAAACCCAACCAGGATCCTGGAGAACAGTGGCCCACATTTCTATAATCAACTTTCTACTTCAAAGCACTACTTCTCAGGTGGTTCATGGAAAAGGTCCATGTAAATAGCATGAAGTAAAGGAGCTGCAATTTTAGCCACTTTTCAATTATGTCAAGTAGGAAATGCAATCAACTATGTATGGGGAAGAAAAAAACAAACTACGTATATATTCAAAAACTTGTCAAGCTCTTCTATAGCTCTGGCACTCATATTTATAAATCAAAAAGTAGGACATAACATACAACAAATTTACCTTTATAGGGAAAATGAGATTGAACATTTAAAATTCAGACAGAATGGGAAAAATCTTAGATACCAGAAAATCTTCCACTTCATTTATTCTTAGTATGACAAAGTAGAAAAGGTCAATAGAATTTACTATACATTTATTCACAGCACATGTTTTATTAAAATTTTAAATTTGTGCTATGGTCAAATTCAGGGTGTTTTCAAAGGAGAATTTTTGAAATCTGTATTATTGGCTGAAACTCAAAAATATACTTAGAAATACTATTTACATATATGGTATTATATATGTATAAATCTTAACTGTTTTAAAAATAAATTAAAATAATGGGTGACTTGTAATAAGAGATTTGCTCAAATTTTCTGTAATACACTTAAAATTCTCACAACTACTTAGTTCATATGATACTTTTTGTTAGATAGCAAAATTGTATATACACATACATTAATTTACCTTTACCCTACAGGTATACTTATAATTCCCAGTTGTATTAACAAATTTTCATCATTATTTCTATTTGCTTAATATATTCAAAGAAAGGAACAGATGTGTAAAAATAAATTTATGCTATGATCATCATAATTAGTTTCAGCAACCTTTCTAACTCCTTAGGATAAAGAATTGCATAGTTTTGCAAGCTTTGGGGACTGTTTTAAATCACTGTTTATAATATGAAAGCCTAAGACAAATCAGATCCCTCTGCAAAAGTTTATTAAAATAATTTATCATAAAATTCCAATTAAAATAAAATTTTAATATCTCAAATAGTTATTGTTGTGCATATTTACTCACTTGATTATTATTATTACCCCTTTCCAACAAACTCATTAACAGCTTATGCTGATTATATAAAGCACCATCCTATCTAATAAAAGAGTGATAAGCAAATTAACCATCACTCCACTACATCTATAAGCCATGCCCACCAACCACACCCACCAGCCAATCAGGATGGCTGCAATCAGGATGACTGCAAATTAATCCCAACTAGGATGGCTGCAACCACAGAGTGAGCAGGAGAGAGGCTTGGGTCTCCCCGGTGATGAGGAAGTCAAGCTTATCACACACCCTGGCAGGCCCAAGACTTCACTCAAGGCTACAGAGTTTCAATTATAGAAGACTACAGGCCCAGTGCACAAAATTCGTGCAAGGGAGAGGGATGTCCTTCAGCCCAGCCTGTTCCTCTCCCACTGGGAGATGTCCGACTGCCCGTTTAGGCCCAATTCTATTGGGCCTAAACGGGCAGTCGGACATCTCTCTCACAATCCAAGAATGCTGGTTCCCAACTGCTCACCTGCCTGCCTTCCTGATTGCCCCTAACCGCTTCTGCCTGCCAGCCCGATCACCCCCTAACCACTCCTCTGCCAGCCTGATTGATGCCTAAATGCTCCCCTGACAGCCTGTTTGCCCCTAACTGCCCTCCCCTGCAGGCCTGGTCACCCCTAACTGCCCTCACTTGCAGGCCTGGGTCCCCCCAAACTGCCCTCCCCTGCTAGCCATCTTGTGGTGGCCATCTGTGTCCACATGGGGGCAGGACCTTTTGACCACATAGAGGCAGTCATCTTGAGTGTTTGAGTGATGGTCATGCTGATTACTTTTTTATTAGATAGGATAGAGGCCTGGTGCATGGGTGGGGGCCAACTGGTTTGCCCTGAAGGGTGTCCTGGATCAGGGTGGGGGTTCCCTTGGAGCATGGGTGGCCTGGACAAGGGGCTGTGATGGTTTGCAGGCTGGCCACAACCCTCAACAACCCAAGTGGAGGCCCTGGTATCTGGGGTTTATTTATCTTCTACAATTGAAACTTTGTAGCCTGGAGCAGAGCCAAGCCTTCTGCTCGCTCTGTAGCAGCAGCCATTGAAACTTTGTTGCCTAAAGCGGAGGCCTAGGCTTGCCAGGGTGTGCACAAAGCTGGCTTTCTCCATTGCTGGGGGCAACCCAAGCCTCCCCCCTGCTTGCTCTGTGGTTGTAGCCATTCTAGTTGGGGTTAATTTGCACACTCACTCTTGATTGGCTAGTGGGCATGGCTGGTGGGCATGGTTTGTTTGGTGTAGTGGAAGTATGGTCAATTTGCATATTACTCTTTTATTAGATAGGATAAATAAATCCCAACAAAACTGGTGACAGACACGAAGCTAAACAGAGCAGGAGCTAGGGTTGTCCCTGGTGATGGAGGAAGCCAAGTTTCTTTAGCCCTGGCCTGTCTTGGCCTCTGCTTAAGGCTACAAAGTTTCAATTATAGAAGATAAATAAATCCCAACAGAAATGGCTGCCATCATGGAGCGAGCAGGAGGCTTAGCTCTGCTCCAGGCTATAAAGTTTTAGTTGTAGAAAATAAAGAAATCCCAGATACCAGGGCCTCTGCTTGGGTCACCAGGAGGCATGGCTGGCCTGCAAAGCACCACAGGCCCCTCGTCCAGACCACCCCACACCCCAAGGGAACCCCCACCCTGATCTGTGACACCCTTCAGGGCAAATCAGCTGGCTCCCACCCATGCACCAGTCCTCTATCCTATCTAATAAAGGAGTAATATGCAGATTGACCATCACTCCAACACACAAGATGACTTCCCCCACATGGTCAAAGATCCTGCCCCCATGTGGACACAAGATGGCCATCAGTGGAGGGCAGTTAGGAGGGACCAGGCCTGCAAGGGAGGGCAGTTAGGGGTGACTAGGCCTGAAGGGGATGGCAGCTAGGGGCAATCAAGCTGGCAGGGGAGCAGTTAGGCATCAATCAGGATGGGAGGGGAGTGGTTAGGGGGTGATCAGGCTGGCAGGCAGAAGTGGTAAGGGCCAATCAGGAAGGCAGGCAGGTGAACAATTGAGAGCCAGCAGTCCTAGATTGTGAGAGAGATGTCCGATTGCCCGTTTAGGCCCAAATGGGATCGGGCCTAAATGGGCAGTCGGACATCTCTTGAGGGGTCCCAGATTGAAGAGGGTGCAGGCTGTGCTGAGGGACACCCCTTCCCACCATGCACAAATTTCATGCACCAGGCCTCTAGTATTTTTTATACAAGTTCACAGTGAACTGCTATTTTAAGCATATATAAACATAAATCCTAATATGCTGTATCTCTCATTTTTCACATTGACATATAGATCAAAAACATCCATCAATTTCTAGGGCTCAGCATATTTAAGTAGGAAAACCTGCTGGTGAGAGCATTCTGGATATTAAATCTAAATAAGCAAGATATTGAAGTGAAATATTCAGGAGCTAGTCTAATGAGGAAAATAGCTGGATGTCATCATACATCCAATATGAGAAAGAAGGTCAGAGCTAAATCAGTAATTGCTTCAAACTTTTTCCTTAATATCCTAGTGATTTGGTGATGGAGGAATGAGAAAGCAGACAGGTGACAGCATTTTATTTATCACGTTCATGTAAATAATATAATCAATCTGGGGTATGCGTGAACTCGCACACACATTTCTCTTTTCCAGAACCTTATGTAATTCAAAGATTCTCTTCAAAACATTTATATACAGATTCCATTATGGTTGCTCCCTGAGGATGTAATTTCTACTCAGAAAACAAATTTCTGAAAGGTACATTTAGTCATTCAATAAATATTTACTAAGCACCTATTATGGGCCAAATGCTGCCTAGATCCTGGGACACATCACAATCCCTGCCTTCAAAAACCAAGTGCCATGAATGGGGACCTCCTGGGAGCAGTTGGAAAGCATAGAAGACCCACCCTATTTATAAGGCATAGTTCTGTCCAGTAACACTCAGAGGGTTAATTGGGTTATAGTAACAAGACATCAATGTATTTCTAGATAGACTCAAGCTTTCCCAGGACCTTTACATCTAAGTTTTAACAGTAGGCTAAAGCTATTGTCTTCTTTGTATGTTGGCTGGATTTTCTTAAACATGTCAATTATTTTAGCAAAAAGGAAATGATATTGAAATTAAACTGCCCTCCTTTGTGAATTCCTAGATGAAGGAGGGCCTATATCACCATCATGGATTACAAATTTCATTCCAGATTCCCAATGTAGGGGGAAAAGATAGAGGGGGAAAGATATGGAACATGCATCCAAGCAAGTACATATCCACAGCCTAATGCAGCTCACATTTGTCTTATACTGACCTGGTAAGGAGGCACTATTGAGCAGAAGAGACAAACCACACATCTAACTTTAAGGCAGGGAGAGAGGGAATCCACTGCAATCTTTGTTCTTTTATTTTTTAATACTTTTTCTGAAGTATAGTCTGTCAGTCACTCTCCTTTCTCCAAGGACAGAGCATAACCAGAAGGAAAGCTCAAACTGTGGAAATGATCAGGACTTAGAGTCCTGAGAAGAATCATCCTATAAGGTCCCATTGAGCATGTTCTACTTCACATTTCCAAACTCCACAATGTCCTTTCTAGACCTTAACTTTCAATATCCTGTCTATCATTCTTAAGCCAGTAATAAATCTTTTATTCTACTCCCCAGGCATGGATATATTAATAAACTTTACTGAGCTTCTGTCAAACTTTAACCAACAATCCTGATGACAGTTCCCTTTTCTTTGTCAAATAATTCACAAAACTCATTCAGGATTCTTCTTCAAAAACAAAAACAAACAAAAAACAAACAGAAAACCATTATATATCAGAGAGTCAAGTGCTTTTTTAAGTCAAGATGTGTTTGGTGACACCAGGAACAAGCAGCTATGAGAAAAGTATATCTATCAGGTAATATTCCTCCCACCAAAGCCATCTTGCAGTTTACCCATTTTATCATCTAAATGTTTACAGACTGATAGAGTATATTTATTTTTATTCATTTGAGTGGGAAGGTAACACATGACAAACCAAACAAACATTTACTTTAACCTGCAGGTTAACTAATCCTAAAAATCACAGCCATGATTACTAACAATTTATAATATTAAGAGGTAATAACATTCCAAGTTAAAAGTCTACTAGACATTTCAATAATTTAATCATACTTGTTATAGTTTATTATGGTACTTTAATATGAAAGATAGTTTTGTTTTTAATATTATATTTGTGAACACATTTTGGTAACATGAGAAAATATTTATAATACATCTTTAGCAAAATGCATGATGTGAAATATTTTATAGCATCCCAAATCTGTAAATCTGTGTATGTGATTATTCCTGAATGCACATTTTAAAAACATATAAATTTCTAATTTCTAGCCACAAAAAATAGAAAAGAAGCCTTTTATTAAGGAAGTTACTTTGTTGTAGTACTTCTTTTATATACTTGGATTAGATAGCCCAGAACAGCATAACTATTTATAATAATAAAAGCATAATATGCTAATTAGACCAGACAGCCTATAGACCCTCCAGACATCCTTCCGGATAAAGCCACAGCAGCGAGGACCAAGGAAAGGACCAAGGAGATGATCAGGCAGGCAAGAAAACAGTTAGGGGCAATCAGGCAGCCAGGCGAGTGGTTAGGGGGGTAATCAGGCAGGCAGGTGAGCAGTTAGGGGTGATCAGGCAGACAGACAAATGATTCGGGGTGATCAGGCAGGCAGGCAAGCAGTTAGGGGTGATCAAGCAAGCAGACAAGTAGTTAGGAGCAATGAGGCAGGCAGGTGAGCAGTTAGGTGTGATCAGGCAGGCAGGCAGGTGAGCAGTTAGGAGCCAGTGGTCCCAAATTGCAAGAGGGATGTCCAGGATTTCAAGAGGGTACAGGCTGAGCTAACGGACCCCCTCCCATGCACAGGTTTTGTGCACCAAGCCTCTAGTTAGTATATATAAAGTACAATTGTAATAAATAAAAATAAATCCTTAAAAAGGAGGACTCAGCAAAGGCATTTATGTCCATGATATTTGGCAAGAACTTTAAAAGGTAGACTTATTAGGTAAGTGAAAGAGTTGCAATGGGAAAAGTAAGGTAATTTTCTAGTCTGATGAAAATTCTAACAGTATTCAGTGTTTTACAAAAAGGAATTGGCATTGGCAATTTCATTAATTAAGCACTTTATTAGCTGAATTAAGAATATGATACTTCCAGGAGCATCCTTCAGTGAGATTTCTCACTAGGGCAGATAGCCCCTTGTTAGCAAATCAAAGTTGTGGCAATTCTCACATATGTGTGAAAGTCAGGCTTGTCACTATTTGATGAAGTGCAAGTACCACCACAATAAACTAAGGAGACCACAATGTTCAGCTAAGCAAACACAAAACATCAGGGAAGCTGAATCTAGTGCTCAAATAGATTTCCCTCATTAGAAAAGCTGAACATTCTTCACAATGCATGCTATAATTGTAGGTTATGGGATATACAAAGATATATTTCCCCCATAATGTTTAATGTATCATATCTGAAAGCTCTTAGTAAATTGGTTTTCTTAAAATATTCTTTAAGAAATTTAGATGTTGCCCTGTGCACCAGAAGGTTGCCAGTTAGATTCTTGATCAGGGCACATGGGCTCATTTCTCTCTCCTTCTCCCTTTCTTTCTCTCTAAAATTCAATTAAAAAATCTTTAAAAGAAAAAATGTAGATGTTATTTTTTCCAACAAATGTATATCATTATATTTTAGTATTATACATGTGGAAATATATAGGTATATATTTCTGAAGTTCAGAAGATATGATCTGCCTATAGCATACTTATGCCTTGGCCCCAGGGGGGAATAGGTGTCTTGATTACTTGAGTTTTCCAAATTCAATATTTTCAATTTGATTCAAAAACTTCCCCCAATAAATACAATTTAGCATTTGAGTCTATAAAAATTTTGCATTCACATTAAAAGGAGTTTGCAAAGTAAAAGATTTATATTATTTTGTTTAAGAGATTATGAATTTTATTATTATTAACTAGAGGTCCAGTGCATGAAATTTGTGCATTGGTAGGGTCCCTAACAACTGCCAGTTGCTGTCTGGGTACTCCCTCCCTTCCCCCAGCCAGCC
This sequence comes from Lasiurus cinereus, assembly GCA_011751065.1. NCBI lineage: Eukaryota > Metazoa > Chordata > Mammalia > Chiroptera > Vespertilionidae > Lasiurus > Lasiurus cinereus. The sequence continues at coordinate 14,187,185 of JAAGEH010000311.1, read as the reverse complement.
TTGTCTCCTGGTCAAACTCCTGGATGAACTCCTTATTGAGGGGACAATTTGCAAACTACATTTTTATTACAAAGGATTATTTTAATAAGAACAACTTTTCAAATAGTCAAGGATGCAATACAATGAATTCAATGCATATGATATTGAATAAATCTTGAATATTGGTGTAAGATATGGTGAAAGGCTCTTATCTGATTTGAATGTTATTAAAATAGAAAGAAAAAGCAGTGAGTGGAAGTGAGCATGCAGTCAAGTTTGTAGTTCTAATCCTACATTACAAAATAAATTCTTTTTAAAATTTCCAACATAGAGCCAAAAATGTAGACACTTGTTACCTGCCCATCCTGTTCAAAGTTATTTCTTCTTAGTTATTAATCTTTCTAAAATCTTTATTGTTGAACGTATTATGGATGTCCCCTTCTCCCCCATTGACCACTTACACCTTGCATACCCCGCTCCATCCCAGGCCTTCACCACACTATTGTCTATGTCCATGAGTTATGCATATATGCATACAAGTTCTTTAGTTAATCTCCTCCCACCCACCCCTGCCTTTCCTCTGAGATTTGACAGTCTGTTACAGGCTTCTATGTCTCTGGATCTATTTTGTTCATCAAAGCTTATTTTGTCCATTACATCCAACAAATGAGTGAGATCATGTGATATTTACTTTTCTCAGACTGGCTATTTAGCTTAGCATAACAGTTTCCAGGTTCATCCATGCTGTTGCAAATGGTAAGAGTACCGTTTTACAGCTGCATAGTATTCCATTGTGTAAATATACCACACCTCTTTTATACACTTGCATACTGATAGGCACTTGGTCTGTTTCCAGATCTTAGCTATTGTAAATAGCACTGCTATGAATATGGGGTACATCTATCCTTTCTAATTGTTTTTTGGGGGGAGATTTTTATGATATATTTCTAGAAAGAGGATCACTGAGTTAAAAGGCAATTTCATTTTTAATTTTTTGAGGAAACTCCATACTGTTTTCCATAGTGTCTGCACCAGTCTGTATTCCCACCAGCAGTGTATTAGGGTTCCTTTTCTTCATGTCCTCACCTAAACTTGTCATTTGTTGATTTGTGGGTATTCCTTTTTTTTTACGGGGGGTGGGGGTGTTAGTCTTTATTTATTTATTTATTGTTAATTTTTTTTTATTGTTGAAAATATTATATATGTCTCCTTTTCCCCCATTGATCTCTCCCAGCCTGCCCCTGCCCCTATTCCCCTAAGCTCAGGCTTTCACTCCCCAACATAGTCTGTGTCCATTGGTTATACTTATATGCATACAAGTTTTTTGGTTGACTGCTATCTCCTGCCCACCCTTCTCTGCCTTTCTTCTGAGGTTGGACAGTCTGTTCAATGCTTCTATGTCTTTGGATCTATTTTTGTTCATCAGTTTATGTGGTTCATTATATTCCACAAATGAGTGTGATCATGTGATACTTCTCTTTCTCTGACTGGAATATTTCACTTAGCATAATCCTCTTGATTTGTTGATGGTAGCCATTCTGATAGATGTGAAGTAATACCTCATTGTCGTTTTAATTTGCATTTCTTTAATGATTAGTGAAGCTGAGTATCTTTTGCCCATCTGTGTGTCCTCTTTGGAGAAGTGTCTATTTAGGTCCTTTGCCATCGTTATTAATCTTGTATGTGTTCTCTCCTGGAATGTTCTGTAAGTTTCCAGGGAAACTTCACAAATAAGAAATAGTACTAATGAAAAGAAAAAAAAACTTTCTATCATCATAAAAAGAAAAAATATATTAATTGATTCCTGGCTTTTGATTCCTGAATATTTTCTGGAAATCCTAACATGAAATTAGAAAATGTTTTTTAAATGCGGGGCTGTGACAGCAACAAATGCCTGCGAGGATGTGAATGGAACAGAAATTCTCTTTCATTGCTGGTGAGAACACAAACTGTTTCAGCTACTTGGGAAAACAGTTTGGCAGTTTCTTGCAAAATTAAACATACTCTTACCACAGGATCCAGCAATTATGCTCTGTGTTATTTACCCAAAGGAGTTGAAAATTTATGTTCACACAAAAGCCTACACATGAATGTTTATAGCAACTTTATTTATAATTGCCAAACTTAGAAACAACCAAGATGTCCTTCAATCGATTAGCGGATAATCTGTGGTTTATTTATTCCACCCAGAAAATGCAACATCATTCAGCACTAAAAAAATAAATAAATACCAAGCCACAAAAAGACAGAGTACCTTAAACACAGATTACTAAGTGAAAGAAGCCGAGCTAACATGGCTACCTACTGTATCATTCCTACTATGCAGCATTCTGGGAAATTCAAAACTATAGAGATAGTAAAAGGATCGGTGGTTGCCAGAGGTTTGTTAGGAGAAAGGGACGAATAGGCAGAACACAAAATTTTTAGAGCAGTAAAACTTACTCTGTATGATGCTATAATGGTTGGTATATACCATTATACATTTGTCCAAACCCATAAAGCATACAATACAAAGAGTAATGTAAACTATGTAATGTAAACTATGGGCTTTGATAAGAATGTGTCAATGAAGTTTTCATAGATAATAACAAATGCCCCACTCTGGCATGGAATGTTGATGGTAGGATGGCATGGCAGGCTGTGTGTGTGTGTTTGTGTGTGTGTGTGTGTGTGTGTGTGTGTGTGTGTGTGTACACATGCAGAAGGAGGAAAGGGAGTATGTGGGAACTTTCCACTAATTTTGCTGTGAACCTAAAGCTAGTCTAAAAAATAAAGCCTGTTAATTGAAAAAGAATAAACAATGGGCTGACCTACAGAACTCTGATGCCTGTAAAGGATATTCAGAACATGATGTGGATGGACACGCTGCCTAATCCACCTACTGACTAGGTTCTGACAGTGTGTAAAATGTGCAGACACCAGTGACTGAGAGCAAGTCAGCAGGCAGTAACCCCACACCAGGTGCTTCATCCTTAATATGTACAATTAAATTATCATATATACACAAAACCAAAACCACTAAACAAGCATTTAATGTGTTAACAAGCTACAAATAAAAACTGGAAATAAACCGAGGAAGTGAAAGAGCAAACAGATTAAATCCAGTTCCTAAAAGCAGTATCTATCTTAAAGAATGAACACTAATTGCTGTTGAAGTGTCCTGCTGATTTCTATTGATTGGGGAAAACATCAAACATAAGTAGAAAATTTTGATGGCAAAAAAAACCTCACCTGAGGACATATTTAAAAGGAGTTGAGGGGGCTTTTTCTTTCAATAGCAAAACTCTTTTTTTTTCTGTAAGACTATTGAAGCCTTTATTTTTCACGTAGTTTCATTTTATTCAACCACACCAAACAATGTTTCTGAGCTCAACTTTTCCAACTTTAGTAAAGAAAAGCACATGCTGAGTCTTAGTCATAGCTTTGAATTCATGCTTGTATTCCTCTTGTATACCCCTTGGAGTGCCAAGGAAAGTTTTCTATTTCTTTGGAGAAAAGAAAAATTTGTTTTATTTTTTAAGATAGTATCATCGAATAGAATCGTGAGGCAGCAAGCTGTATGAAAAGTGTAAGGGAACAAAAGAAAGGCAAATAAAAAAGATAAAATCAATTTTTAAAAAATTCTAAATAAAAATGTGGAACATAAAAGCAATCAATGAAATTTCAACAAACATTTCATTCAAGGCTTGAACAAAAAAGAACAGTCTTTGACTGGCCAGTCTACACAGAAAAATATGCTCTGGCACTGAAAGTTAAAAGAAGCAATTGTTGTCATTTGGGGAATTTACAGAACTTTAAAGATTTTGAACCAATATAAGTCAGTCCTTTCAAAATTAACAAAGATTTATTGAAACCACAGATCAGATTTACTGTATTGAGGAAAATGTGTAAAGAACAAATTTGTTCACTCAGTAAGTGACTTCTGTAGCATCTTCTATTAAAGGCTTTAGGATTCATCAATGAACAGAAGTTCCCATCCGGCCCACCAAAAAAGATAGAGGTTATGTTTTATTTGGAGGGAGGCAGAAAAATTAACACTAAGCATTAATAACTATATGTACGAAGTTGAAAATAGCTGAAACCAGTTTGGCTCAGTGGACAGAGCATCAGCCTGCAGACTGAAAGGTCCCAGATTTGATTCCGGTCAAGGGCATATATCTTGGTTGTGGGAGGAAGCAACTGATCGATGTTTCACTCTCATTGATGTTTCTAACTCTCTACCCCTTTCCTTTCCTCTCTGTAAAAAATCAATTATATATATATGTGTGTGTATATATATATATATATATATATATATGAAGAAGTTGAAAACACTACAGGAAACAATGAAGCAGAATAAGGGTGAGTGAGACACAGGTATTGGGAGGAGAAAAGGCATTGCAATTTCCATAAGTGAGTGGAGGGCAGGCCTCCTTAAGAAGGGGACATTTGAGTACAGATCTGAAGCAGGAAGGAAGGGTGTTCTGGTAAACAGCCAGTACCAGAGGCTGAGGTTGGAGCATGCCTGATGTGTCCCAGGAGGAGAGGGGTCCCGTTCAGGAAGTTTATGGTTACCAGGGAGGCCAGACGTGTACCCTGAAAATAAGAGATCAATCAAGGACTAAATACAAAAACAAAAACAATCAAGTTTCAAGAAGAGTGAAATAGACTAACTCTCAAAGGATTTCTGAAAGCACCGAGAAAGAGATGAGAGTTTAAATGGTCCTTGAAATGTTCCTGAGGATTTTCTTCCCACAGGAATAAAGTCAGAGATCATAATCAGTTATAAAAGATACAAAGCAGTTACCAAGATGAGAGATCACATCCCATCACATGTTTTAAAACAAAAATGTTAGGTGATGCTCAAGTCTCTTGCATTCGAAAATAATTCAGCCCTCTGGCATGCAAACTCACCTATCAGTGGGCCCAGCCCTGCCCAGCTCTTCCTTCTAGAAAGTGAAATCTACTCTGCTGTTCTTTCCCACCCTTTCACAGTTCCTCAAAAGCCTCTTGTCTTGCTTACATACCCAGTGTATGCATTTCAGTTACTTATCTTGTTTACTTTTTGTTTTTTATCTGATTAAATAGGGCCACCATGCAATTTTCTACTCTGGTTGATCTCTTGCCTCTCTCTTCCTTCCATTTTATCCTTTCTTCCTTCACCAGCTCCATAAACACGGGGCTGTGTTCTCAGCTACTAGTTTTCTTCAGTATTCCCTGTCTCCAATGTGCCTTCTCCCATTCATTCATTTACTAAAATATATTTTTATTGATTTCAGAGAGGAAGGGAGAGGGAGAGAGAGATAGAAACATCAATGATGAGAATTATTGATTGGCTGCCTCCTGCACCCCCACAGTGGGGATCAAGCCCACAACCCAGGTATAAGCTCTGTCTAGGAATTGAACCATGACTTCTTGGTTCATAGGTCAATGCTCAACCACTGAGCCACACCAACCAGGCCCATTTTTTTCTTAAAGCTACTCAAACCAGGGTTCCACTCTGCTATTCCACCTATTTTACTAGCTAATACTTTCCAGTTTCCCCAGACAACTGGAGTTGTCACAGCTTAATAGTGCCCCTTTTCATTGTCACATTTGTTATCTCTCTTTGGATAATGAAATACAGAGGCTCCTTACCTATGACTCCCACTGAAAACTCCCATGGCCATTTCTCAGTACTATAGTTCTCACACTGTGTTCTAATGCTTTCCAAAGCACCTCAGCAAACTCACAGGGCTCCAAGGGATATTTTAAAATGTTGAGGAAACATCTGTCAAATACACACAAACTACTAGCTCAAGTAGGTTTACAGTTCCAATGTTGGTTTGCACTGCTTTTCTTTCATTGATGTCACATTTTTGCAAATCTTGGTTTTTTTGGTGTTTGTTGTGATAAAAATGTAAGGGCTGTGCAGAAATCATTGTGGACATGAGTGTGATGGTGTCCAAAGATATCCCAAGGTTAGAAGTTGTGTAGTACCCAACAGATACACACATTTCATCAAAAAATAATTCCAGCCCTAACCAGTTTGGCTCAATGGATAGAATGTCAGACTGTGGACCCAAGGATCCCAAGTTTGATTCCAGTCAAGGGCATGTATATTGGTTGTGGGCATATCCCCATAGCGAGGTGTGCAGGAGGCAGCTGATCGGTGTTTGTCTCTCATCTATGTTTCTAACTCTCTATCTTTCTCCTTTCCTCTCTGTAAAAAAAGTCAATAAAATATATTTTTGAATAATAATAATAATTGCAGTTATTTAAGAATAAAACAAAGCATTACAGGTTTTTTCCTTGTGCTTGTGTGCATTAAGTTTTCAACTTTCCTAAGTTGATAAGACACAAATATTTATTAAGTAGCTTGGGCAAGACCACTTAAATTTAATAAGCATAGCAGGTATTTCTTTTGGCCTAGGATGGCCATAAAAATGTACTGAGACTCTAGTCTGGCCAGTATGGCTCAGTGATTGAGCATCAACCCAGGACCAACATCATTGGTTTGATTCCGGTTGGGGTAAATGTCCAGGTTGTGAATTAATCCCCATTCTCTGGTTTTAAACAATTGAATGTATTTCTGAACATGTACTGACTTAATATTTTGAATCAGTTTTGCAATGTCCTAACTAAATACATGCACCATGATTTTGAACTTAATACACTACATTGAGGCTTATTAAAAATGTGAGTTTTGGCCTATTTATGTATTCAATCAAAAACTGTGTGCACCATTAAACATTTGCTTAATCAAATTTTTGAAAGTGTAAGGAGGCTAAGAATTACTAGTCTGTATACAAGAACTCTAAAATATCATAAATATTAAAGAAATATCCTAGGATATATCAAATATACTGCCAGACTAAGGGAAATGCTAAAACAATTAAGAGGGATTAGAGGTAGATAGAGAAAAATAATTACAACTTAGAATACCAAAGTACTATATGTAAAGCATATAGAACAAGAGTATCAGATTAAAGTATATAAACAAATTTCATAACATGTAAACACATATCATAGGAAATGTGTTAAAACTGTGAGTACTGCAATGAGTTGTCACATATTCTTATCATGATAATCAGACCATTTCAAGTTTTTATCATATTAGAAGAAAACTAATTCTTATATATATTTCAATGTATTTAGTCACAAGGACAGACATTGACCAATCCTATATAATAAAAGGCTAATAGGCAAATTGTCCCCTCAACTGGGAGTTCAACCAGGGAGGAGGGCCAGCAGGCCACCTGCTTGCAGCCCCTCCCCACCACCAACTCCACCCCCAACCTGCCAGCTGGCTGGACCCCATGTGTGCATGAATTTGTGCACCAGGCCTCTAGTCTATATCATAAAAGGTCTTGCAGCAGGCAGGGCAGAGTGTGAGCTAATCGTGCAGAGTGCTACTAGCAGTAGAGAGCTATGAATGGTGAGGGGCGGGGGTGGCCTGCTGAGGCAAGCAGAAGTGAGCTACTTTTGCTCACTGGGCCTCTAGTATTTTTATACTAGTCAGAATGGATTTATAAAAACAAAGCAAAAACAACACAACCATCACTAAATCTTTTTTCCTTAAGGAATCATCACAATCCAGTGTAGGTTACATTTAATGCCAGTGTGTGACATATAATAGGCAATGAATGAGTATTTGAAGATTGAATGAATTAATAAAAGGAAAAGAGAAGGATAGGAGGAAGGAAGTTCTGTCAACTTTGCTCAAACTATTTAACCTATCCCACCTCAGTTTTCCCATCTGTAACATAGGATAATAGTGACCAACCTCCAACCCAGTATTTACAGTGATTAAAGTGTATAGCGTAAGTAGCGTATATAACAAGAATTTGTTATTGTATATGAGAATTGATTCATGTAATCAGCACAGGCTTGAGGCACAACTCAAATTTTCCTTAGCTGTTCAATTTCTTCCCTTCTCTCTTACTGCTATTTTTCTCTCTTTTGCCTCCCACACAAATAGCATACATGTAGAGTCCCAGTAAATCTACTCTATGTTTTGGAAGAAACTTGTATCATCTGATATTGCGTTCCTCACCATGTGAAGAAAAATTCAACCAAGCAGAATAGATACAGCATTTGACTTGGGAATGAAAGAAAGATATCGACAGCTAGAAAATGGGGGCAAGGTGGATTTCTGCTTATTACAGGAGGTACCTGGCAATAGTCTATGGCCAGGCTGACACACATCAGCAAATCAGAATGAGTACTGGATTAAGTACTGGGATGAGATCCAAATTCTAGCTCTCTTACTTAACTGTTCTGTGCAATTTTTAGTAGGTTACTTAATCACCTGGTCTTCACATTCCACATATGTAGAATAAGTAGGTTGTCCTGAGTAAGGTTTTGCTATTCTTCAGCTGTATAATTTTATGGAACCACAAAACTATGATCATAGGGCGGAACTGCTCTTTAGGAAATTTGCATTGAACAAGGAGTCTTTTAGAATGACATGGCAGAAGTGCCTTTAGCAATTTTATCTGACATACAAAAAACTGCACTTTCATTGTCAGAGTAAGAAAAGGCTTGTGTTAATCAGTTTGGGCTGCTATAATAAATTACCATAGCCTGGGTGGTTTAAACAATAAACATCTACTCCTCACAGTTCTGGGGGCTGGAAAGCCCAAGATCAAGGTGGCAATGAAATCTGTGTCTGATAAGAGCCATTTGCAGATGGCCATCTTCTTGCTGTATCCTCACATGCCTGAGAGAGGGGAGGGTTTCGGAAGGGGGCGGAGGAGCGGGAAAGAGTACTTGAGAGAGAGTTATAGTTCTTTCTCTTTTTATAGGACACTTATGCCATCAAGGAGTCTCCGTCTTCAAGACACCATATAAACCTAATTAATTCCCAAATGCCCCACTTCCAAATACCATCACATTTAGGAAGTGGGGTTTCAACATATGAATTGGGGTGGAGGACAAATATTTAGTCAATAGCAAGGTAACTTTCAGGTACTCACAGAGTTTCCAGCTCATAGTTCCTTCAGAATCTTCCTGAGCTCTTCCAATAGAGTTCACATCTATGACTGAGTGAGGAGTATAAATACTATTCAGTTCAGTATAACACAGAATGCTGATGGGAAATTCTTGCCCCAGAGCTTCCAGCCAGGTTGGCCAAGGCTTTGCTGGCCTGCATCACAATTAAACCTCATACTCTGCCCAATCATGCTTTCTTCCCCTATCTTCCATAAGTGTTCTCTCTAATAAGCACTTTGCACCCCTTAGTGTCTAATTCCATTAAGCTAATCTGCAATAGTTGAATGAGACAAGTGTAGTTAGAGATAGGACACCTACCCCTTGCACAAAACAAAATGATTTAGACATTTGAGTTCCTCAGAAGGAATGTTATATCGCTACTTCTTTTTCTGATCTGAAAGATAATCTCACTATGGTTTTATGGGACACCAAAGATTATACCCATTGAAGTCTCACTGAAGGCTGTTGATAGCAGCTTCCAGGATTAGCCATACTTGGCATTTGGATACCATCCTATTTCAAAAAAGAAAAAAAAACAATGGCGATTTATTGTATTTGTAACTTTGATTTAAAAATCCTTTGTAGCTCTATAATTGTTGCTATAATATTGCTACTCTGTCTTTTATTGGGCTTTGGTACCAAATTAACCCTACAACCCAATTTTAGCAAGATTAATCCCTCTCTGCTCTATCAAACTACGGAACATTTACCATCACTGAAGATAGTAGATGATATTACTGCCCTCTAGTGGAAACACTGGAGACTATTCTAAGACTATCTCCCAAAGAATGGAATTTTCACAGGTGGACTCACAAGTAACTTGCGGGGGAGTAGGGAGAGAACTATCCTCATATCCTTATGTCTGGGTCTTGACATTCAGTTGGATGTATTTGCCTAATTTCTATTTTATCCCCTACTTTCTTATCTGTATCACATATTCAGCCATTCTCAAATCTCTAAATCATTGGTCCATCAGTACATGGACCTCATTACCCAATGTATTTAACAACAAAACTTCCAATCTCCTTTTCCAATAAAAGAATAAGATGCCCTGGCTGATTGGTTCAGTGGATAAAGTGTCAGCCTGTGGACCAAAGAGTCCCAGGTTCAATTCTGGTCAAGGGCATATACCTTGGTTTTGGGCTCCTCCCCACCCAGGCAATGGTCGGCTGGTGAGGGAGGCAACCAATGATGTATTTCTTTCACAATGATATTTCTCTTTGTTTTTCTTTCTGTCTTCCATTATCTCTAATAATCAATGGAAAAAAAATATCCCTGGGTAAGGATTAACAACAACAACAACAAAAATTTAAAGAAAAGAAGAAAAAATACATATAGAGTTAGCAAAAGATTAAAAACTAGAAGCCCAGTGAACAAAATTCATGCACAGGGGAGGGGGGATGTCCTTTAGCCCAGCCTGCTTTCTCTCCAATCTGGGACCCCTTGAGGGATGTCCAACTGGATCAGGCCTAAACGGGCAGTCGGACATCCCTCTCACAGTCCAGGACTGCTGGCTCCCAACTGCCCACCTGTCTGCCTTCCTGATTGCTTTTAACTGATTCTGCCTGACAGCCTGATCACACCCTATCCACTCCCCTGCCAGCCTGTCTAATATTTAACTGCTCCCCTGCCAGCCTGTTTGGCCTTAACTTCCCTATGCTATGGGCCTGGTCACCCCCAACTGCCCTCTCTTGCAGGCCTGGTTCCTCCCAACTGCCCTCCCCTGCTGGCCCATCTTGTGGTGGCCATCTTGTGTCCACATGAGGGCAGGATCTTGTGACTACATGAGGGCAGTCATCTTATGTGTTGGAGTGATGGTCAATCTGCATATTACTCTTTTATTAGATAGGATAGAGGCCTGCTGCTCAGGTGGGGCCAGCTGGTTTGCCCTGAAGGGTGTCCTGAATCAGGGTGGGTGTTCCCTTGGGGCATGGAGTGGCCTGGGCGAGGGGCCTGTGGTGGTTTGCAGGCTGGCCATGCCCCACAGTAACCCAAGTGGAGGCCCTGGTATCTGGGATTTATTTATTTTCTACAATTGAAACTTTGTAGCCTGGAGCGGAGCCAAGACTTCTGCTCAGACAATCATTAAAACTTTGCTGCCTTAAGTGGAGGATTAAGGTGTGGGGAAAGTTTGGCTTCCTCCATCGCCAGGGGCAATCTAAGCCTCTTTCCTGCTCTCTTTGTGACCATAGCCATCTTGGTTGGGTTAATTTGCATAATCGCTCTGATTGGCTAGTGGACATGACTGGTGGGTGTGGTTTGTGAGAGGTACTGTCAATTTGCATATTACTCTTTTATTAGATAGGATAAGTTGAATAGACAACTATTTCAACTTTATTTCTTCAAATGAATTGTTTTCTTGGAAATGGCAATAGATAAATATTTGAATTGCTATTGCTTTCCTCCCTCTTTACCGTATAATACCATTAAAATAGAGAATAAAAATAAATCACTTATGTAACTACTTGGTGTAAATTCTGAGTGAATGTATTTTCTTTGTGTGTGGGTGAAACAGCATAAAAGGCCATGCCAATAATTCTATTTTAAAGGATTTCTGTTGATTTCTTCTGTCTACTCTGTCTTCTTAGTATAAAGAGAAGAATAGCAAGCAATCATCCTTTAAATTAAAAGGAAACCTACAAAAATGGTCAAATCAGACTACAGATGAAGGAGGCAGATTATTTTGGGTTTCAGCTTTGACTCTAATTCTTAACTTTCTGAGCTTCAATTTCCTCATTTGCAAACTGGGAATGATTGTATTTTAAGGAGTTGTGATAAGGATTGAATGAGATAATGTAAGCAGAACTTAAATCTGCTACCTATTAAATGCTGAGACACGTGCTATTATTCTAGTCAACTAAAAAAAGAAAGTATTTATTTTAAGTAAGTCAAAAAGTTCTCACAATGTTGGGTCTAGACAAAATTCACCCTATCTGGTTAGCTATTGAGATCTCCTAAATAGGTCACTTTTAAAGGAGATCTCTCCACCTGCTCCAGTTCTTTTCCTTTTGAAACCAATTGTCAAGTCCTTGGGGCACATGCCTATTCTCACTTCCAAACCCCACCTCAATCTTGACCTCTCGGAAGATTTCCCGGGTCATTTCCTTGATCTTCCCTCTTCTTCCAACCACCCATACACAATGGTAGTCCATCTCCCTTTAACTGTAATAGTAAATTGTTTAGAGTTAATATTGTACCCATCTAGTCATGAATGAATGAATGTAGTTTCCTATTAAATGAAAACGTTTGCCTAAACCTCTCCCATGTCAGTTAGGATTCAAATATGGAACTGAAGAGAACTTGACTTCCTGAGTCACTGAACCGACTCAACCCACAAAGATGAATGTAATAATTTTATCTAAATTAATCAAAATAATGAGTTGGTTAACTTGACCAGGTGTAATCCAATTAGAACCTCTTTGCTTAAGCTCCTGAGGAAAGCAATCCCATCCCTAGAGATTCTGAGACTTTGTCTCACCAGGTTATTATGATTCGCTTCACTCAAAGAAAAAACAGAGTCATAACACTAATTTTATTACAAGTTTACCTATCTCATGCCTAACTACAATCAACATATCATATTTCTACACTCTATCAGTTTGAAGAGCTATATTCTTTAAATAATTATTAGAAATCAAGTTTAAAAATAACTAAATATTTGAAGTAGCCTATTACAATAATAGTAAAAATAAAATCCTCAAAGTCTTCCAAATACTCAGGAATTAATTTTTCTGCATTAAAACACCATAGCCTTTAGTCAATCATTATTTCTGATTATATAAATTCAGCTTTTTACTCAATAAATATTTGTACATGACAGATACTGAAATATTAAATGGGAATTTAGGGGATAAGAGATCTAGCAATAAAAGAGGGGAGAAAATTTTAAAAGGAAAGAAAATAAAATAAGCCAAATTGTTCATGATCTTCCTTCTCTTAGGCAAATAGTTTTCTTCAAGACCATTCCTTAGCCCAATTTACACAGCAAATAAAATGCTTTTCTTTCCTGAAATGTCCTTAGGAAGCCTAAAGATTCTCCTTGTTTACTTGTTAAAGAAAAATATCATCCAACATTGGGCAAAACACACTTGATTTTGAAAAGCCTTAAGAGAACAAAGTTACCATTTCTTGAGTATTTTGTATAAGTCAAGTAGGCTAAGAATTTTACAAGTAATATTTGCTTTAATCCCAGAACAGGATTCAAACTATCTTAAGGAAGAAAACACTGAAAGACATCAAAAGATGTAGCTGGACTCAAGTGTATATGATTTTAAACACTAACCGAGAGCTTCCCAGAGTTGAGCCGTATGCCAACCAACCCACAAATTCTGCCAATAATCAATTATCCAGCAGTAATGTGCATCCCATTTCCTCCTTTTAATGGCCCTGAGTAGTTTCCAAACAACAAAGAGTGTATTTCACATTAGTTTGATTCACGGGTTCCAGAAAGAAAGATTCATAAAGTTTTAGATAGAAATGAAAGCAACCCTCTAAATCTCAGTTCAAAATGATTTTCTGGAGGAGCTTCCTTTTAAGATCACCAATTAAAAAAACAACAACAATTTATAATATACAGGTAAAGACAAAAACTGAAATACAGATTTCCCATCTCTTCCATCTCCTACCTAGAGTTTCTAGACTTCAGAATCAAACATACAGAAGACCTTACATTTTAGGTAAATAAGAAATAATATTTTAATGTGAATATGTATACACATATATACCTATATTAAAAGAATCATTCGTTTATATGAAACTCAAATTTAACTGAGCATTCTGTATTTTATTGGGTAACGGTAATCTATTTCTATTCTACTCCCAGCCTCACATCAACTTGCTCAGCAGAGCTCTCCATCTGTCTGTCATTTGTGTTTGATTCAATAATGAGACTCACCTAATGACTCCTTTGCCTTTTCCCACCAGTAATAAAAGATCATTCTGAGTAATATTTACAAATCGATCATGGTCTATTAGTTGACTTAGACAGCAGAACTAATAATACATGGACAGGGTTGGGAATCCCTATATTTCATTGGTAAACTCTGGTAAGGAGAAAAACTATTTTTTTATAATAGTATTCAAGTTGAACTTATTTATGTGTTCTACTATCACATCACTGCAAATGTAATAAAATAAAGCCAATGTTAGTCTAATCAGAAAATAAAGGAAAAAAGGTTTGGTAAGTTGGCTAAGATACTCACTTTTTAAAAAAAACAAAAACAGTCTTTTAAACATAGGTCTCAATAGAAGTTTCTAAAAAATTTAGCTGTGCCCTACTGGTTTTGCTCAGTGGTTAGAGTGTCAGCCTGCAAACCAAAGAGACTTGAGTTCAATTCCTTGTCAAGGGCACGTACTTTGTTGCAGGTTTGATCTTGGGCCCAGATCAGGGTTCCAGCAGGAGGCAATCAATTGATGTCTCTCTCTCTCCCTCTCCCTCTCCCTCTCCCTCTCCCTCTCTCTCTCTCTCTCCCTCTCTCTCTCTCTCTTTCTCTCTCTCTCTTTGTCTTTTTCTCTTTCTGCCTCCTCCCTCCCTTCCACTCTGTAAAAAAATCAATGAGAAAAATATCCTTGGGTGAGGTTTTTAAACAAGAAATTTAATTGCAATGTTGTCCAGCACTGAAAGATGCGCTTTTATTTTTGCAGTAATGAAATGGTCATCCAGTATTTTATCTGGCTTTATTGAATAACAACGCACAAAAACTCATCAAATTCAGAATTTTAAAAAATGACTAAAATTGACATGATTTGTTTATTGAAGAAAAGGTAATTTTGGTTTCAGAAGATGACATCAATATAAATTTAGATTACTCTTTTAGTGATAAACAATTCTCAAAGGAATCAAATTTCCTAAGTAAATGTCAAGTGTGTTCTCTAAAGCACTATTAATCAAATTATGTAATTAAATGTATTCTGCACTTTGACATATTTGAGGTTAGACCATTTTACAAACTGAAGCTATCCTCCTGAAGAATATGAATGAGTAAATGCAAAGCAACAAAACAATTTTGATGTGGCTTAATGTAAATGTCCTCAATGTTTTAAAAGGGCAGCAGTAGCACATCATTTTTAGTGCTTGTACTAGCATATCGGTCTGTGCTGCTCAGTTGAACAGGAATAGGGAGGATCTCAGGGAGAGCTCCATCAGCTAGTAGGCCATAATGTTAAAGTAACTACAGCAGGTGTCTGAGTGAAGTTGAGCTGCTATAACAAAATATCAGAGGTTCAGTGACTTAAACAACAAACATTCATTTCTCACAGTTCTGGAGGCTGGGGTCTGCAATCGGGGTTCCAGGATGGTCAAATTCTTGGCAAAGTCCCTCTTCCTGGTTTACAGATTGTCATCTTCTTGCTGTGTTCTCACATAGCAGAGACAGCTAGATAGTGCTCTGGCCTCTTCTTATAAGAACTCTAGCCCCTTCATGGGGTCTCTACTCTCATGATTTAATTATATCCCAAAGGCCTCCATTTCCAAATTGAGGATGATGGTTTCAGCATATGAATTTGGGGTGGTGGGAGTGAGTAGGGGAGAAGGAAAGCACAGAAATACACAGTCCATAGCAGCAAGTGTTATAAGCATAACTTAAAATACTTCAGCACAGACAACGTGATATTCTTCACGTATTAGTTTAAGTGACACTATGGAAGTAGTTCATTGTCCTAATGAGAAAGGTACACTCCAGGCCTGACCAACTAGCCTTTAATGAGAAATATCTGTGTTCTAGAGGTTGCTACTCCAAGCCTTTCTGATATCATTATCTCCAATCAATACCAAAGGCCTGGTAAATTTACATAATGAATGCTAGAAAAAAGGCTGGTGAAGATTTGTGGCCCTTTAATCAGATAACAGATATTCAAAATAGAGTTAACAGTAATGAAATAAATTGGCTAAAACCATTTATATTTATTTGAACTCTCAAATAAATATGAAAATCTAGTGAGTCTTTCACTTTCTAGAAAGGCTTCCAAAGATTGATTCTGTAACAGAACTGGGTCCAACCACTTTGTTAAGAGAGTTATATTGCTTGATGTTGATTATAAATCTAACTTCTGCCTTTAAAATACTGTCACATTTGCCTTGAGTAAATATATCATGCTAGGTCTTGTTAGAATACATAAAAGAACAGAGAGCTGGAAATTCGTTAAGCCTATGGAATGAATTATCTGAATTGTTTTATGTCTGCTTATTATTAAACTAGAGGCTCAGTGCATGAAATTCAGGCATAGGGAGAGGGTGTGTCCCTCAGCCCAGCCTGCACCCTCTCCAATCTGGGACCCCTCGAGGGCAGTCAGACATCCCCCTCACAATCCAGGACTGCTGGCTCCAAACCACTTGCCTACATGCCTGTCACATTGAACCTAACTGCTTCTGCCTGCCATCCTGATAACCCCCTAACCACTTTATTGCCAGCCTGATTGACGTCTAACTGCTCCCCTGCTGGCCCAATTACCCCTAACTGCCCTCCCCTGCTGGCGCAGTCACCCCTAATTGCCCCTAACTTCCTTCCCCTGTAGGCCTGGTTAGTCCCAACTGCCCTCCCCTGCAGGCCTGTGTACCCTCAACTGTGCTCCTCTGTAGGCCTAGTTGCCCCCAACTGCCAGCCCGTTCACCTATAACTGTCCTCCCGTGCAGGCCTGATCACCCCCACTGCCTTCCCTTGCAGGTCTGGTCCCTCCCAATTGTCCTCCCCTGCTGACCTGGTCACTCCCAACTTCCCTCCTCTGCGGGCCTGGTTCTCCCCAACTGCCTGCCCTCCCCCGATGGCCTGATTGCCCAAAACTACCCGCCCTTGCTGGCCATCTTGTGGTGGCCATCTTGTGTGTTGGAGTGATGGTCAATTTGCATATTACCTCTTTATTATATAGGATGGTTGTTTAGTGAGTGGCTGAAAACATGACAGTATTGTTCTATTTGCTTCCTTTATAACTTGATAGGGAGGTGGGAAGGTGAAGGGTTTAGTTAATCCTGGCAACCTCTAACTATTGTTAAGTACCATTGTTTACCAAAGAAGGTCTCAAAGTTGCATTTGACCAAATCGCTTAGGTCAAGGCATAGCAACAGACCTGTATACAGACAGGACATGCGGACTAGAATTTCTGGGATACAAGGAGATCCTAATTCAAACTATCAGTTTTCTTCTTTTCCCAGAAAGTCTGATGTTCTGTCCTTGGATTGTACCCAAAATATCCCCTAGCCTCTGCTGGACTTCCCCAATAGCTTAAAAACAGGGAGGGAAAACCCCATGAAGACTTAAAGTCAACATGGGTTCAATATGCCGTTAAGTCAGTACGTAATGACTTAAGGCACTACATAGTGAAACAACATAGTGAGGGTATGCAAAAGGTTTACATGAAAAGAATCATCACTTGCCCTTTCTATAACCTTTGTTCAGTGTTCTATTGGGGTTTGTCTTCTTTCATGTTTACTAAGAGTTTGTAAACTCTTTCTGGTAACCTTCCTCTGATTACTTTATATTTCTTTATTTAAAGAAGAAGAAGAAAAGAGAATGGGGAAAAACTTAAAGATCTCTGTTATCCAACATGAGCAATAAAGCCATACTTAGATGTAAAAAAGCAAGGTGGCTGAGAGTGGTTTGGCTCAGTGGATAGAGCGTCGGCTTGCGGATTGAAAGGTCCCAGGTTCGATTCCAGTTGGGGGCATGTACCTTGCTTGCAGGCACATCTCCACTGTAGGGTGTGCAAAAGGCGGCTGATTGATGTCTCTCTCTCATCGATGTTTCTGACTTTCTATCTCTCTCCCTTCCTCTCTGTAAAAAAATCAATAATATATATATTTTTTTAAAAAAAAGCAAGGTGATTATGAGAAAAATCTTGCATTTTCCAGTATTTATCCCCAAAAATATCATTTCACCCTTTGGAGTATTCCCCCTTCTTGCAGGTCCCTTGAAGAGAGTGCAGGGAAAGAGACAACTTATCAGTCTGTCTCTTCCTTTCAGCTCTATTCTTAAAAGGATAAAATTGGGTAAAGAAAAAAAAAAAATCACAGCAGCTTTGGAAAGGAATGGAGGCTTCCCAAGCCACACTGAAGTCCCAGCCAAGGAGGAAGGAGGAAAGAAGTGCCCTTTGTCTTCCTAACCAAAGACAAAAAGCTGTGCTGAACTCTGATTTCGTTTTCTTTCTGTTTTTCTTAGTGGGAGCTGGGAAGGTGAAGAGGAGTGTATCATAGCATCAACATTTTATGAATTCCTGTCACAGTCTTCTCCCAACCCAGAGATGATCCATTATCTACTGAAAAATGCTACAATGAATTATTCTGCTCCACACCCAATTAACCCCTTGGCAAGTCATTCCTAATTTAGAGTCTTTCAATAACGTCTCAAGAATCTTTATAGTCTTAAGAATAAAAATGTAATTCCTTCTTTCAGCACTTCAGGCCTCTCACAATCTGGGCCCTAACTACCACGTTAATCCTGGCCTCCACTCCATCTAGCCTCCTCCCCCATCAGAACATATTAGCCTTTGGTTCAGCAGAACCACCACAGACACCTAAAAATCACATTGATGCATACGTCTCTGTCTTCATGCATGGGTTAGTCTGCTCTGCTTGGAACGCCTTCTTTTTATGATAGCCTTCGTTCATATTTATAATATCTAAGTGACTCTAAGTAATGAAATTTTGACTCTCAGGTCTTGGACATTTGAATTACCTATGAATCCATATTTATGGTTAATATGTAATCACTACAGAGGGCCTCACAATTCCCAGAGTGTGGCTGAGCTCTTCCCAATATTCCAAGTTCTCAGCCTTTCTATTTCAGCACCAGGAACATGCTTCCAGGCCATGTTATTGCTCTGACAGGTCTGCCTGTCAGATCCAAGCAGCAGTTTATTTTCAAATTGTGTGAGGACAGGATGATGGAGGAGAAGGGAGAGAAAGAAATGTAATCAGACTAAGTACTCAGGGAACAAATTTACCTGGAGGCTTTTCAGGTTACGGTCAAAGTAGCTGAAAATAACCTCAAACTTTCTTAACCATGTTTTATTTCTCCCTTTTGAAATAAAGTTTCCCCATTTTTTACTTTGAATTATGAAATGTATTTGGAAATACTTTTCATGGAAGGTGTAAAGAAACAGTAGTGAGTGTGTGTCAGTATATATGTGTGTGTGAGTGTATGTGTGTGTGCACACATGCACACATCACTACTTATGAGTGTAAGCTGTGAAACTATTGTATATTCAGAGATTTCCAGAACTTGGTCTCTGAGAAAGAAGATTGTGACCTATACAGTATAAAACCCTTACTAGTGGCTGACCTTACTTAACCTTATCCATGGAAGTATTACAGATACAGCCTGCTCAGGGATGTCAGCACAGAATAGTGAGTGCTATGAAGGATGAGCTTCCCTAGGGCTCTGCTTGCTTCACCTCTATACCTTCCGCCAACACTTAGAGGTACACAGTCATATTCATAACATGCAAATGTAATGTTTGGAAGTATTAGATTCCATCAGGGCTCTAAAATTTGCTCTCAAAAGCAAATCTTACACTTTAATATTAGATATTCTGTCTACTTTGTTCACCATTTTATCACCAGGGACCTCTCACAATACACCCTGCCTGATGAGGATTCATTGAATAAATTAATGAAATGGGGACCACATTGATTGCTACATCAGAATTCTAATCCCTTGTATTTTATTTGTCCTTTTTTATGCTGTGATATCCATGAAGAATTTATTGATCATTGGGCAGTTGTTGGTATTTTTAAGCTGCATTGTTTTTATAAAAGCAACACAAAGTCATTTAAAAAATTCAAACAAAACAAAAAACACAGATAAAAAAAAACTTAAAATAGGAGAAAGCAAGATGGCAGCATAGGTAAACACCTAAACTGCTGCCTCGCACAACAATTTCAAAACTACAAAATTAAAAGACAAAACAAACATCATCCAGAACTACAAGAAGCCTGGCTAAGTAAAAATTCTACAACTAGAAGGGAAGAGAAAAGCACACTGAGACTCCCAAGAGCTGCGGAAGGCAGAGGTACAGAGGCAAGCATGCAGAGAGGGCTGGCAACTGAGTATGCAGCTGGCTTTCTCAATTGGTAGGGAGACAAAAGATCCTGACTGCTCTGAACTCCAGTTCTGGGTGAGACTCTGGGGGCCAAGACTCATTTGGGGAGAAACTGGACTGTCTGGCAGCAGGTGAAACTCAAGGGTGGCTTTCTCTCAGGGGTGCCTGTAGCGATTACCATGGAACACTGAGACCCAGGGGCCTCTTAGGGCAGAGCTGACAAGAAGCCATTGCTGTTGCTCTGCCCTGAGACTCCACTGAGCACAGAGGCTTTTGCATAGGAATGGCCTGGTCCTTAGAATTCTAAACTTACCTAACAAACTGCAGCTCAGAGAGACGCAGAACATCCAAAAGAAAGTCCAAGGCCCCATAGCAGCTTGCACTGCTTCACAGCTGGGCCTCATCTGAGCACCTCCAAAACCCAAACAAAAAAGAGGAATCTGCAGATCTTTCCATAGCCCCTGCTGGGTGACCTCAGGCAGAGGCTAAATTAGCACATCCTTTAAGATCCAAGAGCCAGTGCACCCAAGAGTCAGAGTGGGACCATCCAGATTATAACTCCTCAGATCCATAATGGACATACTCAGGGGACAGACTCAGTGAGCACCAAAGCCCCATTGAAGCAAGTCTTGTCTCATCAGCATGTCTCCATCACAGAAGTTCTTCCAGTGTAGACATAGCTGATCCTCACAGCCAATTGTCCTGGAGATCAATTCCTCGTAGTGATATCAACAACAATCAAAGTTAACTAAAACAAGACTATGCACACAGCCCACAAAGGGGTACACCAAGAGTGTCCATCCCAGGTAACTAGGGAGGCTGAGCCACTGGGCCCTAGAGGACAACTAGCACAAAATGCCACTCTATCAACTCAAGGAAGCAGCCAAAATGCAGAGACAAAGAAACAGACCACAATTGAAAGAAATGGAGGAAAGCAAACAACTAGATATAGAGTTCAAAACCACAGTTATAAGGTTTTTCAAGAATTTTCTAGAAAAGGCTGATAAATTTAGTGAGACTCTCAAGAATATGAAAAAGGACCAACTAGAAATTAAACAAACACTGACTGAAATAAAGAATAATATACAGATATCCAACAGCAGACTAGAGTATCACAAGAATCAAGTAAAAGATTTGAAATACAAAGAAGCAAAAGACACCCAACCAGAAAAGCAAAAAGAATCCAAAAATATGAAGGTAGTGTAAGGAGCCTCTGGGACAGCTTCAAGTGTACCAACATCAGAATTATGGGGGTTCCAGAAGAAGAGAGAAAGCAAGATACTGAAAACCTATTTGCAGAAATAATGACTGAAAACTTCCCCCACCTGGTGAAAGAAAGAGATTTATGAGTCCAGGAAGCACAGAAAACCCCAAACAAAAGGAATCCAAAGAGGACCACACCAAGACACATCATAATTAAAATACCAAGAGCAAAAGACAAAGAGCGAAAAACAGTTAGTTACCTACAAGGGAGAACCCATACAACTGTCAGCAATTTCTCAATAGAAACTATGCAGGCCAAATGGGAGTGGCAAGAAATATTCCAAGTGATGAATAGCAATAATCTACAACCAAGATTACTCTACCCAGCAAAACTATCATTCAAAATTGAAGGGCAGATAAAGAGCTTCACAAATAAGAAAAAGCTAAAGGAGTTCAACACTGCCAAACCAGTATTATATGAAATGCTGAAAGGTACTCTTCAAGAAGAGGAAGAAGAAAAAGGTAAAGATAAAAATTATGAACAACAAATACATATATATCAATAAGTGAATCTAAAAATCAAGTGAATAAAAAATCTGATGAACAGAATAAACTGGTGAATATAATAGAATCAGGGACGTAGAAAAGGAGTGGACTGACAATTCCCGGGGTAAGGAGTGTAGGGATCGTGGGAAGAGACTGAACAAAAATCATACACCTATGCATGAGGGCAGAAGGTGGGGTAAGAACCAGGTGGAGGGGAGCTATGGAGGGAAAAAAGAGGAATAATTGTAATAATCTGAACAATAAAGATTTATTAAATAAAAAATAAATAAATAAATAAATAAATAAATAAATAACAATTCCTAGGATACTGAAAAACAAAAAAGAAATTTCATTATATTCATGTCAGAAAGGCAATCCTTAGAAAATTAATATTTATCAAATTGAAAAAAAGAAAATTTAAAATAACTTGAAATCTATCAAACCAAGTCTATTGGTAAACATTTTTCCAGACATCTCCTTATGGAAATACATAAATATGTAATATATCTTATATACATGTTATAGTTATATCTGTACTTATAAAATATACTAGAGGCCCAGTGCATGAATTCATGCACAGGTGGGATACCCCTGGGTAGCCTGCAGGGATCTGGCAAAACCTGCAGTCAAATGCCACCTGTAGCTCTTACCTGCCACTCCTGCTCATCCTGGCTCCACTGTGCCTGCCGCAGGCTAGCGCCAAAACAGTCCCAATTGTGAGAGTCTTGCTCTTGCAGCACCACTTGCCAGCCATGAGCCCTGCAGCTGGTGCCCTCCTAAGGAGAGTGGACTGCAGGATCAGACTGAAACTGGTTCTGCAACATCCCTGAGGGGTTCTGGATTGAGAGAGTGTGCAGGCCAGACTGAGTGACCCCACCAGTGCACAATCAGGCCAGGGAGAGACCGTGGGAGGGCTCCAGGGCATGTCTGGCCCATCTTGTTCAGTCCCGATCAGCTGGACCCCAGCAAGCTAGCCTACTGGTCGAAGCATCTGCCCCCTGGTGGTCAGTGCTTTGATAGCGACGGGTCAACCAGTTGACTGTCCTCCAGTGGTCAATGCACATGATAGAGAGCAGTTGAGTAGCCTTAGCATATAATTAGCATATTATACTTTGATTGGTTGTTTGGTCTATTTGCATATTACACTTTTACTACATAGGACTAGAAAAAATAAGAAAAAATATATAATGTATTATATAGCACTTACCTAGATACCTCTTTATAGAAAATATGTGATTATATAAAATATGAATTGTATAAACATACATAATTTTGTCAGATATTATGGAAATATATAAATATTCTGTATAATAAAGAGGTAATGTGCAAATTGACTCTCATACCCTCACAAGATGGCTGCCTTCATCCAAGCTGGCAGGGGGGTTAGTGAGGGACAGCCAAACAACTAAACAAGCAGGTTGCGTGGGGTGACCAGGCCAGCAGTGGGGACAGTTGGGGGTGATCAGACTGGCAGGGGCACAGTAAGAGGTGACTAGGCCAGGGAGGGTGGGGGCAGTTAGAGGTGACCAAGCTGGTGGGGGAGAGAAGTTGGGGGTGACCAGGTTGGCAGGGTGGGTAGTGAGAGGTGAACAGGCCAGCTGGGAGGGATAGTCAAGAGCTATCAGGCCAGCAGGGAAGGGGCAGTTGGGGGCAACCAGGTCAGTGGGGGGGGCAGTTTGGGGGTGACCAGGCCAGCAGGGGGTCAGTGAGGGGTGACGAGGCTGGCAGGGATGGGAAGTTAGGAGCATTCAGGCCGGTAGGGATGGGGCAGTTGGGGCAACGTGGCCAGCAGTGGGGGGCAGTTAGGGGCAACCAGGTCAGCAGGTGGGGCAGTTAGGGGTGATCAGGCTAGAAGGGGTGATCAGACTAGCACACAGAGGCAGTTAGGGGTGACCAGGCAGGCAAGCAGATGAGTGATTAGGAGCCAGCGGTCCAGGATTGTAAAAGGGATTCTGGATTGGAGAGGATGCAGGCTGGGCTGAGGGGACCACCCACCCCCATGCATGAATTTTGTGCATCAGGCCTCTAGTATAATTATAAAAATACTATTTTTTTAAGAATCAATGG
Source organism: Lasiurus cinereus (assembly GCA_011751065.1). Taxonomy (NCBI): domain Eukaryota; kingdom Metazoa; phylum Chordata; class Mammalia; order Chiroptera; family Vespertilionidae; genus Lasiurus; species Lasiurus cinereus. The sequence goes on along the minus strand of JAAGEH010000311.1, from coordinate 14,163,407 downwards.
GATTCTTCTACTTTATATATTTGTTGTATATTTTTTTTCTCAGCACCATGACTGAGCATATTTCCATGTCAATAAGCGGGATTTGTGCAGCATAATCTTTGAGGACACTTCTCTGTCTGTCTTCGTCAGTTCAGGCTGCTATGACAAAGTCTTCTATGGTGGCTTGGAAACCACATAATTGTATCTCTCACAGTTCTGGAGGCTAGAAAGCTGAATCAGCATTCCAGCATGGTCCAGTTCTGGTGAAGCCTTTTTTGTGGTACCAGCTTCTCATTGTGTCCTCACATGGCAGAAGCAAGTGAGCTCTCTGATGTGTCTTTTATAAAGATACTAATCCCATTTATAAGGACTCTATCCTCATGAGTTTATAATCTCCCAAGGCTAATCACTTAATATACTCACATTGTAGATCCAGGTTTTGATATATGAATTTGGGAGTCACACACATTCAGTCCATAGAACTGCCCTAATAGACTTACTTGCAAAACAGAGGAGAAGCCTGAAGTTGGTTTTAATCTCTCTGGGACTAAGTGTCCTCACTATGAAACAAAGCAGTCCATCTACCTCAAGATTTTTGTGAAAATCCAATGAGCTGATTCCTAAAAAGTTTCTAACACAAAGACGCACAGTTTTCACTAAAATAAATTATTAGCCTGCATTTTTTAAAATATATATATTTTTTATTTTTAGAGAGAAAGAGAGAGAGAGAGATAGAAACATCGATGGGAGAGGAATGTACCCCACTCCTGGGGATTGGAACAGGAACCCTGGCATGTTCCCTGACCAGGAATCAAACTGGTGACCTCTTGGTTCATGGGTTGATACTCAACCACTGAGCCACACTGGCCAGGCAGCCTGAATTTTTCAAAGGAATTAATGGTATCACAATAACTTTTAGACTAATTCTCATTTTACAATTTTAATTTTTATAGATTTGAATTCCCACCTATCAGCACAAAGAGCTTTAAATCTTATGTTTAATATTATAGCTACAAAAGAGAAAGCTTTGACAATGGTATTAAGTGTGAAATATGATAGGATTTTGAAATTCAAGATTTTTTTGGTTGAAAATGAGAGGTATCCAATTTGAAATAGAAGATGAGAGAATTCTGTTTTGGGTGACTGGTAAGGTCTCCATTTTCTATCTCTTTGTTGTCTTTATCCCCACAAAATGGAAGATGGCTACTAACATTTCTAGGTTTAGATTAGCCTTACAGCTAACCACTAGAGTAGAAATAGGATTCAATGTAATGATGGTTCCAGAACCACTCAAAAGGATGTGTCCAGTTAGCTTAATTTAACTCATGTGTCAATTTCTTGAAAAGGAGTGTATGCGTGTTTGTTGGGCAAAAGTCAGCCTAACCTAAACCATGTGAATGGCCTAAGAATTGAAGAGAGGTGGTTTCTTAAAGACCTAGGGGGCAGATAAAAACTTACCCAACTCCTAGGATCCACTCAAAGGTAATATACTTTAAAACACAGAAAAATTATTGAGACATTATGAGATAATGTGATATATGTGTATGTTATTTTTAATAAAAATGCAAGAGACCCAATAAAATAGGTAAAAATTTTATGGCACTTATCATGTGTCTGACACCGTTCTAAGAATTTGTTTATCATAACTCATTTAAGCTTTTCAACAAAAGGTACATTTCCATGTTTCAGATGGGGAAATAAAGGCACAAAGGGATTATGTAAAGTGGTATAGCAGGGATGTGAATCTAAGAAGTCTGGCTCCGGATGCATGCACTTAAATGGAGTGCTACATATTACTCCTTTTCTGAGGCTGGTAGGAAATTCTTAGGTGAAATTTAGCTATATCTGCATTAATAGCTGTGCTTCATTTGCCACTCAAGGTAAAGGTTTCCATCCACTAGCTTTCTCTGGGTTCTTCCCATTGACCCTTCCTTTGCTCCTTCAGGTCTAAAAGTAACAACTTCTTGCTGGCACTAGCCTCAAGGTATTTCACTATCCCAGTTGCTGTCCTTAACTCTGCCTCACAGCTTTATTAAACCTCTCAACACTGACCTTGATAGTGCCATCTTTTTCTTTCTAGTTCCTGGCTGATACAATAGACAAAATTCTAATAATAATAATATTAATTCTTTGATAAGTTATTAATTACTTTTTTAAAATATATTTTAATTTGGCTTTTTACAGAGAGGAAGGGAAAGGGATAGAAAGTTAGAAACATCGATGAGAGAGAAACATCCATCAGCTGCCTCCTGCACACCCCCTCTGGGGATGTGCCCGAAACCAAGGTACATGCCCTTGACCAGAATCAAACCTAGCACCTTCCAGTCTGCAGACCGACATTCTATCCACTGAGCCAAACTGGTCAGGGCAAGTTATTAATTACTTGAATTTGAAAGAGTATACATTACAGAGCTCAAACCTAACTTTTCTAATGAAAAGATAAACCATTTTTATATAAAATGGCAGGAACCTAAATTGAAGTATCCAAAACATACATTTGTTACAAGAATTATTTTACAATTTTGTGATGGACTTCTTGAGAATAATAGACATCTTTTTTCAAAACATAGCCCTCCTTTTGGTGGGGTTGCTCCATGCACAAATTAATTTAAATCATATTAATTATTATATCATAACCTCTGACACTAATACTTCATGGTCAAACAGAAGAATGAAATGGACTCTTGCTTGTAAATTTTGTGTTTTGATAAACCACAGGATGGACATTTCTTAGAGCGATACTGAGAATGGACTTAAAGCAGTTAATTGGTCATGCACAATTCTCAGCTGTTGTGTCAGAGACAGCTAGACACCAAAGATACGTGTTCCCCTTCTACAGGTTTATTGGTTATTGGAGGAGGTTACTGAAGGCATTATTCTGGCCAGAGACTACCTACTTTTAGCCCTTGTATATGTGGGTGGGTCACAGCTTATTTTTGATCAATGAAATGCAAACAGAAGAAACATTTGCCATTAAATACCTCCCAGACTCACTGAATGTTGACATCAGGCTCTTGAAAGCTAGGTGCTCTCCACCTTGTTACCAGGTTATAAGAAAAACAAGTCTTATACCATATCCTGCCACATTTATTAAGCCAACATTCCTTACAAGCAGGAACAAAAACAATTCATATAACTTGTCTTGTAAGGTCAAGAAAGTCCCAGATCTTTGTCCCTTTACATATTTCACATATTCCAACCCCCATGTTGTTGATTTTTTTCTATTCCAATTTATTTTTATCTCTTTTGACAATATATAATGGTTATGTTGCTCTTATTAGTTTCTTTTTTTTTCAAGGGTACAATTCTATAACACATCATCTGTATATTGTATTGTGTGTTCACCATCCCAAATCAAGTCTCTTTCCATCACCATTTACCTCCTCTACCTCCCCCACTTCCCTTTTCCTCTGGTAATCACCATGCTGTTGTCTATATTTATGAATTTGGAGTTTTGGTGTGGTTCTTTTGTGGGTTTTGTGTGTGAGTGTGTGTTTTGTTTTGTTGTTGTTGTTGCTTAATCCCCTTACCTTTTCTACCTAGTCCCCCAGCCCAACTCCCCTTTTACAGTTGTCAGTCTGTGCTCTATCTGTGAGTCTGTTTCTAATTTGTTAGTTATTTTGTTCATTAGATTCCACACAGAAGTGAAATCATAAGGTACTTGTCTTTCTCTGACTGACTTATTTCACTTAGCACAATGCTCTCCAAGTCCCACTTTTCATGAGCATTTTATTCAAGGTAGTCACCACAACATTCCAGAGCAGAATTCTTTTTTCCTTAGGGGCAGCATCAGGAACCCAGAAATCTTCCCTCTCAGTGGCTGGACACAGGACCACTCAGAGCTCAAACCTCCTACAGGTCTGGGTTATCAGATTTGCTGGATTACTGCTCTCTGTTTATGCATGAGTATATCTAAAACAGTTCAGCCAATCCTCAGATGCACTCAGCTTCACTAATTAGAGCTCATTTGCAACATTTACCTTTCTAATAACCAAGCCATCCATTTCACCAATTAAAAACTCATTTCTGACATTAGTATGCAAATGAGCAGAGCTTCAAATGTCAATCAACTTGTTGATCAGTACCTCTAAAAGTGTGGCCTTTTCTAATATTATTTTAGCTGATGAATCTTGGATTGAGCCTTCACATTTTGAATGAGTTGTAACTTAGCCTAAGTATTTCTAAATAAACGGCTGATACCCTAACAGTGATGTAACCAAGCTTGAAGATGGAATGTAAGTCTGAATTCAGGCTCTGCCATAGATCCTTCTCTAGCACACTGCACTTGGCTTAACATACTGCTTAAAGGCTATACCACAATTGTGTCATTGCTACTTTCTAACTAGACTGGAAGGAAAACAAACACTGTGCCTATACTGTTAAGATTGCTCTTCCCGGGATCTATACCTGGCACATTTTTTTAATGAAATTGCTGTGAACTGAAATAATACAGGAATGTCCTCCCAAGAGAGAAATTAGGGAATGTACATTTCCTGTACTTTTTCTTCTTAAATGGGGATACAGTACAAAGGACACCAATCCATGGTCTAACCATGGTTAAGTGTTCCCTAAATATTTAATGGAAGAATAGAATGCATTTTGCCTCTATTTTTTGCCTCTATGTTCTCTCCTTTCACCTTCATTTAAATAAAGCTGCAAATTTTACTCACAGCACACTGAAGCATGCAAAAATCATGACGAGGTGGTGCGGCAATGGCCTGTGGTCTTGAAGTTCTCACTTCCTGCGGTCTAGAGTCTCCCTGGCTCCCCTCATGCTCTCCGAACTTCTCCATGCTTCCCACTAGAGCAGCGATTGTCAACAGTGTGCTGCAAGAATTTATAATACTTAACTATATGATGCCATACCTGACTATTTAGAGAGGGGCTCTGACCTCTTTTCCCTTCTTAGATTGCCAAATAAGAAAGGTTAACAACAGCTATCTGGTGTGAATGAATCAAAATTATTCCTATTTTTCTGTGTGTTGCAGGATTTTAATAATTAGTGCATGTGTGCCATGAGATGAACAAGGACGAAAATGGCTGCACTAGAGTGAAAGGCACTTCTCAGTCTCTTGCATGCCATTTGCAGGCCATGGGGAGCAGGTATAGCCTCAGGGAGGACAGCCTTAGCCTCTCTGCTCCTCAAATTTGCACTCTCACTCCATCGATGTTGGATATAGTACTGAGCCAAATGCACAAATTCTCCGGCAAGCCTGCCTCCTCCCTCAGGCTACTCCTGGGAAAATCCGCCCTCATTCCTAGTGTTCCTGATTTCCCAGGGTCTTTCTGACTATTCTACCTCATCAGACTCATTCAAGGTTGGACCTGTCAGACTCATTCAAGGTTGGACCTGTCAGAGGGAACAATGCCAACAGGGTGCCTGCCCTCTGGCCCTCACAGAAAAGGGAAGCTTTTTTCTCTTGCAATGGCATGCTGCATTTTTCTTTCCTGTTTCCTTTCTGAGCTCACTTTTTGCCTGGATTCATTTTGGGCGTCATCATCTGGGAAAATTTTGAAAAACTGAAGTGGACAAAAGATGACTGGATGTCTTTCCAGTGGAATGCTGAGCTGAACATTGGCTTGTACCCTTGTTCTTGGCTACTCTGCAACTTTGTCAATGGGAGAAAACTGAGTTATTCTTGTCCCTAGAATTATAAATTAATTTTAGCCAGTTTGATTTCCATCCTATAGACACAATTATTCCAAACATTGTATTTTATTATCCTGGAGGTTATTATAAATTTTGCATCTCTTAGCAAAATTCATTTCAGCATTTTGATTATCTGTGTCTTCAGGTTATCATTTGAGTCAATAGCATCTTATTGTTTATCTAAAATGTTAGTAAGTTAAATGAGCTAAGAAACTGATAAAGTATTTGACATGTGTGTATTTCATATTTGTATGGGAATTATTTTACCTATTTGAAAGTTATATTTTTGCATTGTCTCTTACCTTTTGCCACATAAGTCAGCAACCTCAGTGTCAGTTTCAATTTTCTTCAATCCCCCAAATTCAGTGAGTCACCAAGGCCAAACACACCTGCAGGTGTAACATTTTCAGATATGATTGTAGCCTCTCCATTACCTATTTTCACTGCCATATTGTTCATTCTAGCCCTCATCTTCTCAATTTAATTATGCTTATCTCCTTAACTCCAATCTTTCTGTTAAAAATCTAAATTTCTCACTATCGAAGTGATCAATTTAATATGCAAATTAGATTCTACTCTGATGCATTAAACACGTCTTTGTTTCTTCTTTGCTCTAACATAAATAAGTTTCCCTGATCTGTTCTGTTACACCCCAGAAAGATTTCTCGCTCCTGATATCAGCAACACTGAATTATGTTTCTTTATCTGGGAACACACTTCTGCATGTTCACTAGTCTGACTTTTACCACACTCTGTTTCAAGCAACTATATTCTTTGTCTAGGTTACACATAAGACGGTAAGCTTCAGAAATCAGTAATTGGACATAAATTTGTATTTGTCTTCTATTGCTGTGTAACAAAGGATAATAAATTTAGATGCTTAAAACAACACACAGTTTTTAATATAGCAGTTTCTGTGGGTCAGGAATCCAAGCTTGACTTAACTAGATCCTTTGCTGAGTGGCTCACAAGGTGGCAATCAAGGTATAAGATGGCCTGACTCGGAAGAACCTGTGAAGCTAGCCAGAGGGAGCATCATGAAACTAACATAATCACTACATTGTATTGGTTTGAAGCAAGTCTAGAAATGGGGACTGAGTTTTTCCTATGTTAGCTTTTGCTTGAAGACTATTTAAGGGAAGGGTGATAAGAGAAGATGGGTCGAAGATGATTTGGGTTTTTGTTTGTTTCCAGATATTTCCTTTATCACTGTCACCTTAGCACATAACAGGAAGTTTCCCTGACTAAGTGAAGTGCTTTTGTAGGAGGCACACGAGTGTGTGTGCATGCATGTGTGCATGTGTTATTATTTAGCAGCAGGCCAGCCTCTCTAGCTGCACCACCCACCTTTTTTTGGTTCCACTCTGTCATACAAGTAGCTTAATTGGGTCGGGACAATAAAAAGGATCTAACTACACACTTCCTCGTGCATCTACCTTGCCAGCTAATCTAATGGAATGCCAAATAGAGTTCAAAGATATTTTCATGGGCCCCCCACATTCTAGGACCCGGCGTTTCCAAGCAAGTCTTGTTGCTATATCCCTTGAGGTTATGCAAACCACTTTTGAACATCTCCGAAGATGCAACTTCCCCTGTCTTTACCTGCCTAGGTGTAGCTGTGCTACAAGCCCTTTTTTATAGATTATAATTGAGTTCAGTTATTACAGCAGCACAAAGATGCCTTTACTCTGTCACTTTGAACTGAAAGTCATTCCCGTTTTTGACACGTTACTACCCTGATGGGACACCCAATGGCTCTCCTCTCAGTCTTACACAGCCTTTTCAAAATCTGATCAATACTCTTTGGCCATATCTCCCTTTACTCTTGCAAACATACAGAATTTACTTTAATTCCTATTCCACTTCCATTTTAATACACATTTGACTGAGCTACTTGCTGATGCCTGAATGTGTGATGCTTTTTCCACTTCACTGCCTATGTCATGCTTGTGCATAGAATGTCTTTCTCCTGTCCTTCCAAATGGCCACTTCAACACTCAGCTCAAGCGCCACCATCCCTGAAAATTCCTTTTTTGCATCTGCTCCACTCAGGCTAGCATGTCTTAAAAATAATATCCTCCTAAGTCAATCACCAGTTTATGTATGTGTTTTTCCTTAATACACAGTGAGCTCCTTGAGGAAGGGAATTGGTCTAGTATGTTTTATATCAGCAGAGCCCAGCATAGGGCCTCGCCACAAGATGCTTTTAGTAGAAGTATGTTTATCATATTCATTAAAAGAACTTACAAAAGCCATGTTTCACAGTGCAAAGACTCATTTTGAAAACACTACTAGAGACCCACGCCGGACTGACATCAGATTATTCAAATTAATAATTCATCAAAAAAGTGTTGTCATTCAGTCTGTAATACATAATTTATTCTCAAGGATATTGTAGACTTGGCCAAATAATTTGATGAAATTAACATTTATCTGAGTCATTCCCTACCTTGTTACCTGGTTAACCCTAAAAGTAAGGAAATGAACTTAATTTGGAAGTGTTTTCCACATTGCACCCATGTAGAGTCCACATAAAAATTGCATGTGATGGGTTTCTCTGTCTAGAATCACTTCCTACTGACGTGTGGTAATTTCTACTTGTTTATTTGGTAATAACTTCTCTCCCTGCCCCAAGCAGACTGCTCCTGTGGAGGCAGCTAGCCTGGCCCTTTATCTCCTTGTCAGATGCTTAGTCCATGTCAGCTCACAGCGCAATCCTAAAACCCATCACATGGCTCGGGTGGATCAGTCACCAGCCTTCGCAGGAACTGGCTGGGATGAAGCAGTTCCTGGATCATGATCCTGAACTGTGAAAAAGCCCACAAACAGAAAGAAAATCAAAGCAGTAACAAAGGTAGTACGTATTTCACTTCTCACTGCATGTTACTGAGATCCAGGTTCCTGCAAGATTTCCTTCCTTTCTATGAGCCAGCCTCTGTGCTTCTTTTTTTTTAAAAATCTGTTTTCCTTTGGCTGGTATATATTGGATTTCTGTAACTAGCAATTAAATATTTCCCTAAAGGACAGCAGTGGAATTATTTTCTCAGATTTATCTTTTCAGTCTGCCAACGAACTTCTCTCATTTTCGACTCTATGAAAATAATCTCTAACATACATAACTTCTCTTTTGATTCACATTTTACAGTTTGAGAAATATAGACAAAAATCAAAATATGTATAGTGACTTCAAAAGTAATTGGATATACTCCCATTAAAGTTCTTCATATATAAGCAGGGAAAGTTGGGGATGAGGATTTACATCACAAATGATATTTTAATCTTATAGTACTATTATTGTAGTTAGTTGCTATTAATTCCTTTAAATAGTTTCTGCTCAGATATTTAACATATTTGGCTAACTCAAAATTTTCAGAAATACTTGAATATTTTAAAGAAGCATGAAGAACACCTATGAATTGCTAGATAAGAACAAGATAAGGACCTTTGTCTTTCCTTATATCATTCACAGATAAAGCAATGTTTTAGAGTCTAAGCTCTCACCATGATCATATAAGCAGGAATAAAGTATAATCAGATACTGACATAGTTTTTAAGCCATAATAAAATTTCATGGAGAAAAAAGTATTTCAGACAAAAATATTGCAATATTTCCAAATATTTAATAAAATTTAATATTCAATAATTTATTTTTTAAAATTCTAAAATAGGTAGAAAATTTTAATATCCTATTTTAAAATATACTCTTATTTATAATCTACATATTATATAGTTTTTTTCCATTATTAGTGACAAAGTTCTACCAAGATTCATACATATAGTCCTATTAAAATATGTCCAATAGTATATGAATAAGTTAAATAAAAAGGCAAGTACATCCTTCCATTAAATGAAAATGAAAGTTAAAGATAAAATAGAAGTAACTCCATTGGAAAGAAAGATTAAACTATATTTCTGTGAGGACATTAAAATTTTTCTTAGCATGAAAGGCATGCATAGAATTAAAATTAATTACATAATTAATTACTAAAATTTTAGCACAGAATATAGGTAGCTGCATAAGTTTGAAAATACAAGTTAAAAAGTAACATTATCACAAATTGTTGTCTTTGCTAGAAGATTAAAACCAATATTTCATTTTAAGAGCATTGTACCCCCAAATACTTTCATATCTCAATTTTGTCATTATAACATGAAAAGGAACTTGCAGAATCAGAAACCTATTTAAGGTTGATTTAAATGTTAGACAAGTGGGTTAAATTTGATCAATAGTCTCAAACTATTATAATATGCAAATCTGAACAAGCCTTTTTAAAGTTTCCAGTGCTTTTCATTAAACTCGTTTTTCTTTTTTCACGAAAAGCAGACATCTTATAGTTCAAAAATTTTAAGATGCTTTTGATAGATTGAGACATAGTCTAAAAAATGAAAGAAAAGGTGAGAAGTAGTATACCAAGAGTTAAATGTAGATGTAAAATCAGACATTAAGATTAGCGTTGTATACAAGTATACTAGATTATAATTTATAGTTAGGTACACTTCCATGTATTCATTCATGACAGCCTCATAAGTAGAGCAAATTGCTAAATGTCTTTGCATCAAGTACATAGGGTCAAACACTGAAAGGATGTACAAGACTCTTGAAGGTTTCAGAACAGGTCTCCCAACATAGCCACTTATGCATATAAGTTATTTTGAGCTGAAGTCCATTGAGACCCTATAATCTCATAAGAAACATTTCTCTCCTCCCTTAAAGAGTTTAAATTATGGGCCCTTGTCCTGAATAAGAGTTATCACCAGAAATAACTCATGATCTATCTATAGTGCAGGGCATAGTTCTAATTACTAAGCATCTACTCTTACTATCTTGCCAATGGTCTTCCTCCCATCTAAAGCCCATGGCATCTTACTTCATCCTTAGCTTCGAATGTCATATCTACTTAAATTTCCCTTTTTGTCTCCAAGTCTCTAATGTCAGACCTCAAACTCTCTCCTGTAAATGGGATTCCCATACATAAGTATGCAATTAAATGTGGTTATTATCTCATGTTAATCTACCTCAATTTGATTTTGGAGAACAGATAAAAGAATCAGGAAAAGAAAAGAAAATTCCTTCCTCCCCCATACTTCACAGAGTGTATTCATGCAAGGCTTCAATAAAGGTAAAGAACATGGTACAGTAAGGCACACAGTGCCCAAGCAGTTACAGAGAGTTCAGAGACCTGCAGGCACAGTCCTCTAGGGGCCTTTTCTCATTAGCACAGGACATAACTTGATTTCAGGGGAGCTTAGGCCCACGTTTGCAATGAGATCTTTTATACCCTGCCGGTCACATAGCTAAGCTAGGCTGTACAATGTTTGCTCTAGGTACAATCAATTCATATATCCCTCAACAGAGAAGATAAGCCAACCCAGATGCTTCCCGGGTTGTTTTCAACATTAAACAGCACATTATAAACACTAACTAGTCTATATCATTCTTATCTTGCCTTATCAGTACCACACTTCCACACATTGGAAGAGATAAGCAGAGAGCTGTCTCAGTCCTGCTATAAACTCAGCCAATCCTACTCAACACACATAGACTATTATCACAGCAGTCAGGACTTCTTCCTTTAGAGTTTAATTAATATCTTTATTTGTGCCTCCTTTGACAAAGGCTTGAACAGCTCAGAAATTGTGAGTTTTCCAAAATTTTACAATTGGTCCTTTATAAAACAAAATATTAAGGATTCAATATTTAAAGATGGTGATTGTATCTGTCAGCTTTCTGGCCATTTTAAATAAATTTTCCCTATATGTTATTTAAAAAGGGATTCAATATAAGTATATGATAAAGTCAGAGGCAGCACCACTAAACAAGCAAATCCTATTTGAGAAAAATTCAAGTCTCAGTAACTAGAACATTTTAAACAAAGTTTGAGTTACATAAAACATCCCAATCCACAAAAAGAAAGCTTTATACATTAAATAAAAGTGTAAATTTTGGAATAAATCAACACAACAAAGTCATGACTTACAAAATTTATTTCTAGACTCAGAATTATCCTCCAATATATTATAATCATTTTAATAATTGATTATAAGTAATCATTTATTTCTAGTACATATAATCAAAGAAACATTCAAAAGATAAATTGAAAAATAACCTCATCTTCTCTATTTTAAATTTCTGGTTATGTAAAACCTGACTTTTCTCATACTTTATTGCTTTTCTAAGTTAATGTACATAGTCTATTCTTTTTTTTAAATAAATCTTTATTGTTCAGTTTATTACAGATGTTCCTCTTTTTTTCCCCACCATAGCTCCCCTCCAGCTGATTCCCCACCCACTGCCACCCCATGCCCTTACCCCCTGCCACTGTCCTCATCCATAGGTGTAAGATTTTTGTCCAATCTCTTCCTGCACCCCTCACTCCTCTTTTCCCCTAAGAATTGTTAGTCCATTCTCTTTCTGTGCCCCTAATTCTATTATATTCACCAGTTTATTCTGTTCATCGAATTTTTTTATTCTCTTGATTTTTAGATTCACTTATTGATAGGTATGTATTTGTTATCACTTTGTTGTTCATAATTTTTATCTTTACCTTTTTATCCTTCTTCCTCATCTTAAAACCCTTCAGCATTTCATATAATCCTGGTTTGGTGGTGATGAACTCCTTTAGCTTTTTCTTATCTGTGAAGCTCTTTATCTGCCCTTCAATTCTGAATGATAAGCTTTGCTGGGTAGAGCACTCTTGGTTGTAGGTTCTTGCTATTCATCACGTTGAATATTTCCTGCCACTCCCCTCTGGCCTGCATAGTTTCTGTTGAGAAATCAGCTGACAGTCATATGGGTGCTCCCTTGTAGGTAATTAACTGTTTTTCTCTTGCTGCTTTTAATATTCTCTCTTTGTCTTTTGCCCTTGGCATTTTAATGATGATGTGTCTTGGTGTGGTCCTCTTTGGATTCCTTTTATAAGGGGTTCTGTGTGCTTCCTGGACTTGTAAGTCTATTTCTTTCACCAGGTAGGGAAAGTTTTCAGTCATTATTTCTTCAAATAGGTTTTCAGAGTCTTGCTCTCTCTCTTCTTCTGGCACTCCCATAATTCTGATGTTGGTATACTTGAAATTGTCCCAGAGGCTCCTTACACTATCTTCACATTTTTGGACTCTTTTTTCTTTTTGTTTTTCTGTTAGGGTGTTTTTTGCTTCCTCATATTTCAGATCTTTGATTTGATTCTTGGGGTCCTCTAGTCTGCTGTTGGATTTCTGTATACTATTTTTTATTTCAGACAGTACATGCTTAATTTCTGCCTGGTCCTTTTCCATTTTTTTTTTTTTTTGGCATTCTCATTAAGATCCTTGAAGGTCTCACTAAGTTTCTCAGAGTTCTCAATAAGTTTGTTGGCAGTTTGCAGAAGATTCTTGAGTAACCTTATAAATGTGGTTTTGAACTCTATGTCCAGTCATTTGCTTTCCTCCATTTCTTTCATTCATGACATGTTTCTTGGTCTCCACATTTTGGCTGCTTCCTGGTGTTGATGGAGTGGCTTTGTGTGCTAGTTGTCCTTAGGTCTCAGTAGCTCCGCCTCCCCAATCACCTCAGGTGGACACTCTTGGTGCACCCCTTTGTGGGCTGGGTTCACAGTATTGTTGTAGTTAAGCCTTGACTGCTATTGGTACACTGGGAGGAATTGACCTCCAGGCCAATTGATGTGAGGATTAGCTGTGTCTATTAATGGAAGAACTGCTATGCTGGAGACACCCCTCTGGAGCTGGACTTGCTTCAGTGAGGCTTTGGTGCCTCTTGAGTGTGTCACTTAAGTATGTGAGGAGTTGAAATCTGGTGTCTTCTCACACTGACCTCTAGATACACTGGTTCCTGGATCTCCAAGGAGGTGCAAGTCAGCTAGTGTCTGAGGCCACCCAGCAGGAGCTATAGGGAGCTCTGCAGATTTCTCCTCTTTGCTTGGAGTTTTGAAGATTTGGAGTTGATTTTCTTATTTGCTTGAAGTTTGGAAGTTTTGGAATTTTCTGACACAGTTGCAATTTGTTAGGTTAAGTTGCCAGAGGGCAGGCCATTCATATGCAAAAGTTGTCACACAGCTGGATGGGTTTGTAAATTGGGTGAGGCCGGTGTCTCAGGAAGTCTTTAGGCTAGGGCGTGGCAAACAGCAATGGCTGCCAGTCAGCCCTCTCTGCCACGTTCTGTTCAGTGTCCTGTGTCCCTTGCCCCAGTGCAGTAAACAATGATTCCAGTGGGCACTCTGTGAGAGAGCCACCCCTCCCTTTCTGACCCAATGACAGACAGTCCAGTTTCTCCCTGTATGAGTCTCAGTCCCCAAAATCTTGCCAGAAACTGGAGTTCAAAGAGTCGGGAACTTATAACTCCCTCCCAATTGAAAACAACAACACATACCAGCCCGATTCTCGCATCTTCGTACCTCTGCCTTTCTGAGCCTCTGCACATCCTACCAAATCTGGATGACTTTTTTCTTTCCTTCTAGTTGTAGAACTTCCACTCCACCAGCTTTCCCGTGGTTCTGGGGAATAGTTGTTTTGTCTTTTAGTTGTAGTTTTGGTGTGGTTGCGAGAGACAGCATGTACAAATGTATATCTTATGCCGCCATCTTGGTTCCTCCCATAATCTATTCTTATCACCACCACCCAAAAAAGAAAAGCAAATAAGAAGATGATTAGGTAATAAGCACTGATTGGTTAATAATCATAGGCCAGTGATTTAAAAACTTTTTCATCTCATGACACACATAAACTAATTACTAAAATTCTGTAGCATACTAAAAAAAATATTTTGTAATTTTTACCAACCTGACAAAAGATAGATATAATTTTGATTCATTCACACCAACTATTGTTTTGTTGACTATTGTTGTTGTTTTATTTGACAATCTAAGGGAAAAGAAGTCAGTGTCCCTGACTAAATAGTCAGCTATTGCATGTTTTAAAATTTTTTTGTAGCAAACAAGTTGAAAATTGCAGTTCTAGACACATAGGGATGAACTACAGACTGATTACTTCTTCTACTATATACTATTTTTACAGATAAGTCAAAGTTAGTCATTTACCATTCACAGATTTGAATATTTCAATGTTACCACACATGCTCTATATATAGATCCTCCTACACTTTCCCTGGAATCAGATACAGTGGTCAAAGCCATTCATCTGAGGTTCAGACTGAAGCAAATAATTGTGTGTGCTCAGTGCTCCAAATTCCAACCATCAAATTGTTGACAGATGAGATCACATTTAACTCAGAGAACTGATATGAGGAATCACAAAAAGGCACTATCCAATTCAGTGGTTACAAGTCTGGCTGAGCACTTAAAACACACACACACACACACACACACACACACACACACACAGTCTTTTAAAAATGCTGATGGTCAGGCCACTGCTTCTAGCTGCACTGAACAACTCCAAGGGGCACATGTGTATAATTTTGATGTGAATAAACTGCCATGAGGTTGTGCATCCTTACTGAGCCCCACAAGAACATTTCTGAGACTGGCGATGGAGCTTTGGCACTTTTTAAAAGATGATTCCCATACACAGCCAGAGTTGAAAGCTACCGTTCAAAACTATTTTTTTCATAAGCTAATTATATGCCTTTGAGACTCATGTTGAGATCATTATTACTTTCAATATATGCATGCTGAGCAGCTTCTTTCTTCTCCATTAATAACCTGGGTAATTTTTAAAATATGTCTAACAATCATCTTTTCCCTGCAATGCAAGAACATTTACTTTCGTTCCTCCTTTCACTTACCTTATTTTATCATCCCCAAAGATTAAAGAAGCTAGTTGAACCACACATTCCTTTATGTAATTATATAATTTTAATTCATAACAATATTAGTCATAATTACTATGTGACTTTTACATAGACATGGATGCTATTTTTCCAGATACTCTGCACATCCCAACAATTCTATTTAGGAAATAAGCATAGCTGGTAACAAATACATATTCTAAAACCATTGTGGCCTGCTTAAAAATAAGAAAAGAAGATCTATAGGAGTGACCAAATCACTTATTTGTTAACTAGTGGCCCAGGGCATGAAATTCATGCATGGGGGAGAATGTCCCTCAGCCTTGCCTATACCCTTTCCAATCTGGGACTCCTTGGGGGATGTCTGACTGCTAGTTTAGGTCTGATCCCTGTAGACCGGCAGTTGGACTTCCCTCTCATAATCTGAGACCACTGGCTCCTAACAGCTCACTTGTCTGCCTGCCTGATCGTTCCTAAGCACTCTGTCTGCCAACCTGATTGCCCGCAACTACCCCCTTGCCAGCTTTCTTGCCCCCAACTTTCCCCCTTACCAACTTGATCACCTCCAACTGCCCTCCCCTCCTGGCCTGATTGCCCCTAACTGTCTCTGCCTCAGTCATGACACCATGGCTTTGTCCAGAAGGATGTCTGGAAGGTCTCCTGGTCTAATTAGCATATTACCCTTTTAGTAGTATAGATAGAGGCCTGGCATACGGGTGGGGGCTGCTTGGTCTGCCCTGAAGGGGGTACTAGATCAGGGTGGGGATCCCCGCTGTGAGGCATGGCTGTCCTGGGTAAGGGGCTGAGGGTGTTTTCAGGCTGGCCACACTCCCTTTTTAAGGTGGGGGTCCCCACTGAGGGCATGGTCAGCTTAGGCGAGGGCTATTTGCAGGCTGGCCATGCTCCCATTGAGGTGAGGGCCCCAGCTGGGGTGCATGGCCAGCCTGGGTGAGGGGCTGAGGGCCATTTGGGGGAAGTTTGCAGGCCAGCCAAGGCCCCAGCTTTGTCCAGAAGGACATCCAGAAGGTCTCTAGAAGGTCTCTTGCTCTAAATAGCATATTACTCTTTTATTACTATAGATGGGTATTCTGCGTGTGTGTCTCTTTGTTCAATCTTCCTCAAAACCCTTCTTTGGAGACATGACCTGTCCCCATACCATATGTGGCTGCAGGAACTGCTCATGAGAGAACCATTCTCCTCCCATTCTACCCCCACCATCACGAGGTGAGGATGTGACTCAATCAAGGCCAAGTTGAACCTTGAGCAAAGATTTATTAGGACAAAAGGCAGCTAGAGTTGAGTTAACTGAAGGAAATACCCTAGACATAGTTTAAAAATCTCTGCCATTTGATTCCTTAAACTACCCTGGCAGCTCAGAGTTCCTTCTTATTTTATGAGAAAATAAGTATGATTTGAACAAATTACTTTTTGCTTAAGTTAGCTAAAATTGATTTCTGTTCTTTATAACTAAAGGATCCAAGTTAGAGAAATCGATCCAGTGTAGAATTCAGGCAAAACAACCTGAGGGGTGTATGTAGTAATTGAATTTACTTATTGGGCTGAGTTGGGCCAGATGGAAGTAAAAATCCACTTTGCATTCCATGAAGAGAAAACAATAGCCATTGTTTCAAAGTGGCAAAACCACTAACTGTGGTATCAATTGCTCTCATCTCAGACAATGACTCATTGAGTATGAAGCTGTATCAGAATAAATAGCTCTACCATTAACCAAAATTAAAGGGCATAAGGAAATTTTAGACTGCTGGGGGAAATGGTGGACTGAGCAACTTAAAAAAAAGCAAATGAATAGTTCTGATCTTAAAAACTCCCCTTGAAGCACAGAATAGAATTCAAGGCCTTATCATAATCTGTAAGTCTCTTACCAGCTGCCTCTAAATATGAGGTGAAAGAAAACCAAACATATACACACAAATAATGCTGAAGGTTTTCAAATTGTCCTCAGGTAAACTAACACAATCTCAACAGATCAGTTATATAAACACTTGAGCACGAATAAGGAGAAAGGAGATACTAATGATTTTAACACCACATCTAAAGAGAATTAGAAGAAATGGAGAACTTCAGAATCACAAATCCCTCAGAAATACCACAGGGCTTTCTTTGCCTAAAGTTACCTTAACACTCTTTCAGGGGACATACATTTATAAATTCCACTGTGTCCCTCCTTTCACTACTGCTCCAGTACACAGCACAATCACTCAACATAGATCTTCTTTTCTTATTTTTAACAAACTCAGAGACAGAGAAATAAAGAGAAACCTCATGCCTAGAAGGAGCTGAAGGACTACACTAACTGATATGGTTTTGATTTTGTCTTTATTTTTAATCTAGAGAATATTTGTGATAATGGTTTTTAAATGATCTTGACTATTTTGGATTGATCTTAATCCAAATATAATTTTGAATTGGTAGAGCTGAATTCATTAATATTGATGTAAGTACCCACAGCTACACTCAATGTGCCAGCTAATGGCATTGAGTCTGGTGTTATCAACTTGCCTAATACTGGTTCATGCCAAGTGACAGAGAGAGACCAGAATTTTATTTTGTTGCAATGAAAAAGCAATTCAATTATTTCAAAGACTGGAATGCTAGATTTATTGAGCAGTTCACCCATTTGCCCTTTAATCCTTGTCCATTAGAACCCAAATCAATCTCCATTCATTCTTGCTGTAGAAAGACATTGGGGAGCAAACACTAGTCTTTTAAATGTTAATTACTAGCTGTGATATTTAAACCAGTAATCTATTCAAGAAGTGCAGCAAATGAAAAGGATTTTCTAATATCATCAAGTTGCCCAGAGCCTGAAATGACTAAAACCAGATGGCATCATCAACATAATGGGCAGTGGGACAGGTACAGTAATCAGATGACAGCAAACATTAAGATGAGATCTCTGATTTTGGCTAAAGTGGGAAGCCCTGGTAATGAAGTCAATAAACAATCACCAAGGTCATATTTAATTTGTTAAGAAACAAACAAACAAAACAGCCCTGGATGGTGTGGCTCAGTTGGCTGGGCATCATCCCATGCACCGAAATGTTGTCAGTTCAATTCCAGGTCAGGACACATTCCTGGGTTGCAGGCTTGATCCCTGGTAGGAGGCAGACGATTGATATTTTGCTCTCCTATCAATGTTTCTGTCCCTTTCTCCCTCTTTTCCTCTCTCTCTAAATACCAAAACCATATTTAAAAAAAGAAAAAACCTACTGAACAGCAGCAGGATAAAGTTACCCTGGTATGCCATTGCCTCTCCTCTCAAACTAAGCCCGAGTCAATTCACAGGCACAGAGGCCCTTTAAGTAAAGGGGACCTCGGCATACTGAGAGAAGACCACAAGTTAGCACCATTTTGTACGCTTCCATCTTCCTCCTAATCTTCTCCACAGGACTGTTTGGCCATTTTATTTGGGTAACTGTGTTTCAGAAAAAGGGACACATTCCAAACTCTTTTAAGGATTATTGAATATAGGCTCTGAAATAACACTAATGTTTGGGGATCTGTAGTCACTGTATGCCACACATCAAATGGAGCACAAGTAATATTCCAAACTGATTTTTGCCTCACAATGGACCCAAGGATACTCTAACACCTTCACTAATTGTAGAGTTTGAATGGCATCTTCAGCAGTTAATGCTACTTCAGCATGGGCCCCCTGACCTGTAATAGGCCTATTATAAAAGAAAAAGCCACTGTTGACTCTTTTTCCTATCACAAGAGTGAACCAAAGCCCAAACAACCACATTAATTGGAGTACTATAAAGGATTAATGCAATCGTAAAAACTTAAAAGATGCCCAGGATTGTAAGTTATATCATAGGCTCCATTAATTATCCATTTTAGCACATACAAAACATGTATGAGCATGGAGAAACAGCAGCAACTTATCAGAAGTGAAATTAGGCTGTGACACCAATTGCCAATTTGGTCTTTTTACTGCCAGCAACAGACTGAATGTGTCTCCCCAAAATTCAGATGTGGTACCTAATGTCCCATATGATGGTATTAGGAGGCAGAGCCTTTGGGAGATGATTAAGTCATGGAGATGAAGCACTCGTGAATGGAATTAATTTCCTTATAAAAGAAACTCCAGCCCGGCTGGTATGGCTCCGTGGTTGAGTGTCTACCCATGAACCAAGAGGTCATGGTTCCAGGTTGCAGGCTCATCATTGATATTTCTTTCTATCTCTTCCTCTCCCTTCCTCTCTTTAAAATCAATAAAAAACATATTAAAAAAATACCAGTGAGCACCTTGCCTCTTCCTCTATGTGAAGTTACAGTGAAAAGATAGCCATCTAGGAACCAGAACACCAAATCTGGCAGCAACATAATCTTAACTTCCCAACCTCTGGAACTCTGGGGAATAAATTTCTGTTGTTTTTGTTTGTTTGTTTTCAGTTTTATTGAGATATAATTGACATATAACTTTATGTACATTTAAAGTGTACAACACGATGATTTGATATGCTTAAATATTGAGAATACCACAGTAGGATTAGTCAACACATACATTACTTCATATAATTATTTTTTTTTTATGGTGAGAACATTTAAGATTTACTCTATTAGGCACTTTCAAATATAAAATACAGCATTGTTAATAATAGTCATTATGCTGTACATTAGCTCTCAAGAACTTAATCATCTTATAGCTGAAAGATTATACCCTTTGACTGATATGTCCCCATTTCTCCCTCTCCCTAACCTCTGGCAACCACCATGAGTTTTGCATTTTTTAGGCTATAATATTAATGATATCATACAGTTTATGTCTTTTCCTGGCTGACTTACTTCACTTAGCATAATGCCTTCAAGTTCCATTTATGTTGTCACAAAGGGCTGGGTTTTCTTCTTTGTTGTGGCAGAATAATATTCTAATTTATATATGTATATATGTATATATGTAATTATATATATATGTATATATATAATATATATAATTATATATATGTGTGTACATATATATAATTATATATATAATATATACATATATATTATATATATAAATTAGAATATTATATTATATATATATATAATTATCACATCTTCTTTGCCCATTCATCTGTTTATAGACAGACTGTTTTTATATCTTAGCTACTGTGAATGATGCTGCAATAAAAATGGGAGGGCAAATATCTCTTTGAGATTCTGATTTCATTTTCTTTGGGTATATACCCAGAAATTGGATCACCGGGTCATACAGCAGTTCTATTTTTAATAGTTTAAATAGTGTCAATACTGTTTTCCATAGCGGCTGTACCAATCAATTTACATTTCCA
This sequence comes from Lasiurus cinereus, assembly GCA_011751065.1. Classification (NCBI taxonomy): domain Eukaryota; kingdom Metazoa; phylum Chordata; class Mammalia; order Chiroptera; family Vespertilionidae; genus Lasiurus; species Lasiurus cinereus. The sequence goes on along the minus strand of JAAGEH010000311.1, from coordinate 14,142,742 downwards.
CCAATATGGCATAAAGTTCCCTTTTTTCCACATTCTCACTTGTTATTACTTGTCTTTTTTTTAAATATATTTTATTGATTTTTTACAGAGAGGAAATGAGAGGGATAGAAAGTCAGAAACATCTGATGAGAGAGAGACATTGATCAGCCGCCTCCTGCACGCCCTCTACTGGAGTTGTGCCCGCAAGCAAGGTACATGCCCCAGACTGGAATCGAACCTGGGACCTTTCAGTCCTCAGGCCGACGCTCTATCCACTGAACCAAACCAGTTTCGGCTATTACTTGTCTTTTGATGAAAGTCATTCTAACAGTTGTGAGGTGGTATCTCAATTGTGGTTTCGATTGCATTTACCTTATAATTGTGGTTTCGATTGCATTTACCTTATAATTAGTGATGTTGAGAACCTTCTTCATGTATCTGTTGGCCATATGTATGTCCTCTTTGGGAAAATGACTTTTCAGTTCTTTCTTTGACCATTTTCTAATTGAATTGTTTTTTGTTTGTTTTGTTTTTAGGTATGTTTTTTTTTTTTTGCTATTGAGTTGAATGAGTTCCTCATATATTTTGGATGTTAACCCCTTATCAGATATATGATTTTTCAGTATTTCCTTCCATTCCAGAGGTTGCATTTTCATTTTGTAAACTATTTATTTTGCTGTGCAGAACCTTTGTAGTTTGAAATAGTGCCACTTGTTTATTTTTGCTTTTGATACCATATCCAAAACATCATTGCCAAGACCAATGTCAAAGAGCTTTTTTTCTATCTTTACTTTTAGGATTTTTTGTAGTTTCAGGTTTATTAATAAGTCATTAATCCATTTTGAATTAATTTTTGTAAATGTTGGAAGTTGGGGTCTAATTTCATTCTACTGCATGTGGTTATCCATTTTCCAATTGTATGCTCTTGGCTCCCTTGTCAAATATCAGTTGACTTTACATATGAAGATTTATATGTGTGCTCTTAATTCTACCCCATTTGTCTAATGACCATTTTTATGCCAGTATCATGCTGTTTTCATTACTATAACTTTGTAATATAGCTTGAATTAGAGAAGTATGATTCCTCCAGTTTTGCTCTCCTTTCTCAGAATTGTTTTGGGTATTTGGGGACTTTTGTGATTCCATATAAATTTTAGGATTTTTTTTCTATTTCTGTGAAAAATTTCATTGGAATTTTGATAGGGATTTCATTAAATCTATAGATGGCTTTGGGTTATATGGGTGTTTTAATAATATTAATTCTTCTAATACATAAACACAAAATATCTTTCCATTTATTTTTGTTTCTTTCATTAATGTATTATAGTTTTCAGTGTACTAGTATTCCAACTCTGTAGTTAAACTTATTTCTGAGTATTTTATTCTTTTTTAAGCAATTGTAAGTGGGATTGGTTTTTAATTTCCCTTTCTGATGATTCATTATTCATATATAAAAATGCAACAAATTTTTGTATACTAATTTTGTATTCTAGAACTTTACTGAGTTTATTAGTTTTAACAATTTTTTGTTAGAGTTCTGAGGTTCCATTTCATATAAATTTATCTCATTTGCAAGTACTGACACTTTTACTTCTTCCTTTGCAATTTGGATAAATTTATTTCTTTTTAAAAACAATTTTTAGCCAAGACCGGTTTGGCTCAGTGGATAGAGCGTCGGCCTGCGGACTGAAATGTCCCAGGTTCGATTCCGGTCGGGGGCATGTACCTTGCTTGCGGGCATATCTCCAGTGTGGGGCGTGCAGGAGGCGACTGATAGATGTCTCTCTCATCGATGTTTCTGACTTTCTATCCCTCTCCCTTCCTCTCTCTAGAAAATCAATAAAATATATTTTTAAAAAACAAAAAAACAATTTTTAAATTTTATTTTTATTGCATAATAGCTCTGATTAGAATTTCCAATATTATGTTAAGTAAAAGTGAGAGCAGGCATCCATATCTGGTTCCTGTTATTAAAAGAAAAGTTTCAGCTTTTCACCATTGAGTAAGATGTTAGCTGTAGGCTTTTCATATTTATCCTTCATTACATTAGGGTACATTCCTTTCATTATCAATTTGTTGAAATTTTTCTATCATGAAGGGACATTTTATTCAGGCATGTTGCAGATGTCATTTTCATACATGTATATTCTTTTATAAGCCACCCAGTCTATAATATTTTTGTGTTATAATACCCTGAACAGACTAAGACACTGCTTTAAATAAACACATTGCCTAGCAATTGATACGTAGGAACAAACATACAGGATGCATATTTCCCTTTTTGAATAAACATTTTCAATAAAGGCTGGCTTTCAACTGCCAGAGACAGTAGTAGACTTTTACACACACACACACACACACACACACACACACACACACACAATGTATCTCAGTATATAATCTATATATAACTAGGCACTACCTGATCTTCATAACCAATGTGGGACAAGTTCTTACAGGGCTTTAAAGCATATTTTTCCAAGTTAACATTCCCTATGCAAGGATTTTGTTTATGCTACTTGTTCTCTGGACCCATTTCAATTGGGACCCCTGATAGATACATGTCAGAGCTAGGGATAGTGTAGGTGAAAGCCAAGGGCTCTTCTCATACAACTTTGCATGATGGTAAAGATTAATGGAAGTGTATAGCTACTCTCTACAAGAGAATTGAAAGTAAGTAACCCTGTTCAACTTAAGCTAAAGTCAAGAGGAATGTGAGAAGGAATAATAAACGTCAGAGTCATTCATCCCAGCTGGGACCTCACAACCAGTTCTAGAAATAAGATCTGTAGGCTCCCCTTCCTTGTTTACCTGACACTGAGCATGAGTTTGTTTTTATCACACAGTATTTCTAATAAACTGATTTTAACTGAACAACACTCCCTTTCTTACAGATATTTCTAAATTTCCTTCCTCGATTTCAAAAGTCATTTGCATTTTAATCTTGTCTCCAAGGCATTTGACAACCTTGTATGTAAAATCTCATAATAGTCTCCAGACAAATGATCTTGTAAATATCTAGAATCACCTTCATTCAATCTTACTTAAGCATAAAATATGCGTGATAAATGCAATGAAATGTTCACAAGCAATACACAATTAGGTCATTTTAAAATGTAACAGTATATCCTTAGTTAGACAAGACCCTTGAAAATATTTCTCTGTCTGAAAGGTTTCTGTTGATTAATGCAGATAAAATTTTAGCTAGGAATAATGCCATGAAAATGACTCAAAACATCTGCCCTTCAATATTCATATTAACCTTCCTGGAGCACTAATTGAAAGTCTGTGAATAAGACAACTGAAGAAAAGAGTAGAAAACTTGTTTGGAGATCTCGTTTTCCACTAGCGGATGAGGTTGAGAGGGAATCCCATCATGTCTTACAGGTTACGTTAAGGAGTTGCAATTGTAGCTATTGCAGCTGTGGAGCCCCAGAATACAGCATGAGTTATCTTGATTAGATTTTTGGTTTAGAAATATAACTCTACCAATGCATTAAAAATAACTTGAGAAAGGAAAGCTAGAGGCAGGGAGAATAATTAGGAAGCTACTGAGTTAGTTTAGCAAGAAGATTGGGGGCTTATGTCATAGTGAAAGAAGTGGGGGATGCAGAAAGGGCCAAACTTTTGCTACATGAAATAACTACTGTGAATTATCTTATAATAAACATATTACTCTTATATGTCAAGATGTCAGAAAGTAGTGAACAAACTATATCCAACTTCTCAATAGCATTAACACTTTCAAAGTTATCAATCAAATCCCTCTATTGACACATCACTTTCAAAGGACTCAATTATCCAGAAACTTCATTGATCTGAAACTAGTTTGTAGAAAGAAAATATTACAAGTAATTTTTAAAAGCCTCTAAGTGGCCAAATGACATGGCACAAAGTCCACTTAGTAAAATGTATATACACAAAGTGAAAGTTTTCAGGCCTCACTTAGAAACTACTGGCTCTTTTTATAGTTTTTCAAAAGAATAGTAGCTATCTGGATTCCATGTCCAACTGAAATAGGAAGTCAGAAGCCCAAAACTAATATTTAGAGTAATGGGTAAGGGTGGGATTAGGATTGGGGTTAGGGTTATGTAGGTAAATGACTGAAGAAAACCTATATAAGTCAGTAAGAAGACTATGACAAAATAGAGAACATGTGCCCCATCGAAAAGGAACAGCTACTGCTCAGCATCAACCATTGCAGTCAAGTGGAAGTAAAAGCTAAGATCTCCTACTTTTTTTAAAAAAGTTAGAAATTTAGATTTGACAGAAATCTCACCAATTGTAATGCACACAATGTACTCAAATTGTTTTTAGTAAGCCAAACAGAATATCTCTGGGATGTATTTGAGGGCTGAAGGCCACAAAGTACCAAACTGTTTAGAGTTATCTCATCTAAGGACAGATCACCCTAATCTCTTCAACAAGAATATCAGTGTGTCATAGTATTCCACAGTACTTTTTATTAGTTGATATAAGATTTTCCTAGCTATATATGTGACTTGTCAGTGCATAGTTAGGATAAAAATATAAGAACAGTGCAGAAAATATATCTGAAGGCATGATATCTAAAATATTCCCTCAAAAGACATTGAAACATTAATTCATATATCCATGAAGTTCAATGAATAAATTAAATTAAATGGGATGAATTCAAAGAGATCCATGACCATTCATAATATAAGAAAAATTATGAGCACCCAACACAAAGAGAAAATCTTTGTTAACTACATTATGGATTGGTCTCCTTGAAACCCTGCTTCGACGACTTTGTTTTCTGCCTCAAGAGCTATGAAACAAAATAGCTAAGCTCTAAGTCAAGTTATTGATTTTACTGATTTGATGCAGGGAGGAAACTCCATTCCCAAAACTTTGTTGACACAAATTAGCTCTAATTCATCAAACTGTCAAATCCCATATGTATGTTATAGAAAAGAAAGCAGTATATCAAACTTAGTTTGGATTCAGAAATCCATTTTTTCTCTGTTCACTCATTTATTTTACTTTTCTGTGCCACTTATACATTTCAATCAATTATATATATATATAATGTTGCTTTACAATTTGTCTTATTTATGTATGTTTCCACAAATTGATCAAAGTTATTCCAAAGCAATAATCCTTGTATTTCCTCATAGCAATACTGTAAGGAATATAGAGGGGAAATATTGAGGAAGAAATACCCAAAGTCAACTTCCTAGCAAAATACTGACAAATGCTTCTGCTTAGGATGAACAACTTGCTACATTCATTTTCTTTATCAAGAATTAATGTAGATTATAAAGATAAGCCACTTGTCTTCTTTTTAATCTAGAAAGTACAGGGAACTATTCTTTGATGTAAAGTTACTATGGATTGTGGGCAGAGATTATAACCATTAAGAGAAATGAACAGAGCAAAAATGTTCGCAAAAAAAAAAAAAAAGGCTGTCAAGATATGGAAACAACCCAAGTGGCCATTGATTAATGGATAAGAAAACTGTGGTACATAGAGATAATGGAATATTACTTGACCATAAAAAAAGAATGAAATATTACCATTTCCAACAGCATAGATGGACCTGTGCTAAGTGAAATAAATCAGACAGAGAAAGACAAATATCATATGAAAATACCATATGATTTCACTTATATGTATAATATAAAAAAACGATATAAACAAACAAAACATAAACAGACTCGTAGATTCAGAGATCAGACTGATGACTGCCAGAGGGGAGGGAGGTTTTGGAGGCTGACTGAAAAAGGTGAAGGAACTAAGAAGTACAAATTAGTCATCACAAAACAGGCATGGGTTTGTAAAGTACAGCATCGGGAATATATAGTCAGTACTATTGTAATGACTATGTGGTGCCAGGTGGGTACTTGTAATATCAGGAAGGACCACTTTGTAAAGTATATTAGTGTCTACTAGCCACTATGCCATATACCTCAAACTAATACAAAATAATATTGAATGTGAAGTGTAATTTGGGGGGTGGGAGGGTGGAGTGGAAAGAATGAGTAGGAACACAGATTTACACTACACTTCCAAAAAAAACACTCTGAACCAACTCCTCACACTCACCCAGATACATAGTGCTTAAGGCCACCCCTCCCTTCTGCACAGGCCATCCTCTGGGGCCTGTTCCCTAACTCTGGGATCAGTTTCCACACACCTCCTCCCGTCCCCCCAGGTTTACTCCCTATCTTCTTTGGCACACTCCCAGAAGGCACCATCCATCATAATTTCTTCCTTCCCCACTGTCATTCCTTTTGTCTTTGTAATTACACACTAGCGTGTACTGTTCATCAGTTTCCATGGTACCTGTTAGCCAGATTTGCTTTTATGCAAAAGGGATTTAGACTCTATCTTTCAAGGATTGTAACATAGGAAAGTCATTGCAATGGTCCGGGAGTCCATACACACCTTTGAAGATGCACCAGGAATAATGTTTTAATTGGGAGATTTGAAGTTTATAGACCCATGATATTGGAGATGAGAAAGTCATGTAATTTATTAAAAATGTATCTTTGCATTGTGATAAGAATACTTAACAATGAGATTTTCCCTCTTAACATAAGTTTTAGGTGCACAATACAGCATTAAGCACCAGATGTGGGATAATTTAAAAGGGATCCAAAGAGCTGGAGAGGGAGATTGAGCAGCAGATTCCAGGGACTTTATCAGGTTCCAAAAACTGACCACCCACTCAAGATCATTCTGGTCTTTGTCTTGGAATAACTGAGGGCCAGCAGCTGTGGGGTCCCCACTCACTGCAGAGCTATTGGGGGGTGGAGACCCTGAGCTGACATGAGGTGAGGATTGGGGTGCAGACAGCCCTCTATCTGCCTGCCCTTCTGTGGGAAGCACACAGGAGTAGGGAGAAGGACAGGAGTAAGGAGAAGGCAGCCAGGACCCTGGCACCTCACCAAGTGCCCTGGCTTTTAGATGTCACCACTTCTGTGGCCAGAGACCCCAGACCCCCAGGACTTGGAGAGAGGTGGGTCTAGGAGACCAAACCAGTTCTCTAACCACAGGACAGCCTGGGGGACTGCTCTCCACCAACTCCAAGGCCCCCACTACCAAGATCTTGGGGAAGGATTCCTGGTTTGTTTGTTGTTTTCCCTCCAGGCCTGGATTCTGTTCAAGCTGGAGTGAAAGAAAAAGGCACCAGCCAACTTCAGTGAAGGGAGCTAGTACCCACCCACCTCCATCCCCAGCCCTAAGTCCAGAGCGGGTTGGAGTAAGACAGCCTCTGATGAACCCACCAGACTGGATGGAGGGAGTGCCACAGCTTTATCTAGCTCATCCTGCAGCCTTGCTCCTGTCCAACCCCCATCCAAGTCTCACACACCCGACCTCCTGGTCTCAGGGCTGGAAACACTGCCCAGCACCAGGGGGATCAGACGAAACACAAGGGGAGGTCGGATCCTGGTTCACAGATGGGCGCTGGGGACCAGCATGGAGGACACATGTTCAGAACAGTTCCAAGCCCATGAGTGTTGCCTTCTTGCAGCTGCCTCCAGCACCTGCTTTAACACCAGGGGAAGAATGGACATCTGAGGTCATCTTTTATATTCCAACCATCATGACCCAATGCTCTCAAACTACAGTTGTAAAAAAAAATTGAAGGCCAAAGTTGTAAAAGTCTATGTTCTAGCCCTAGCCAGCTTGGCTCAGTGAATAGAGCCTCTGCTCTGGAACTGAAGGTTGCCTGTTCAATTCCAGTCAAAGGCACATACACCTGGATTCCCATTGGGAGGCAACCAATGGAGGTGTCTGTGTCTCTCTCATATCGAGGCCAAAGTTGTAAAAGTCTATGTTCTAGCCCTAGCCAACTTGGCTCAATGAATAGAGCCTCTGCTCTGGAACTGAAGGTTGCCTGTTCGATTCCAGTCAAAGGCACATACACCTGGATTCCCTTTGGGAGGCAACCAATGGAGGTGTCTGTGTCTATCTCATATCGATGCTTCTCTCTGTGTGTTTCTTCCCCTTCCTTCTGCTCAATGGAAAAATAACCCCGGTTAAGGATTAACAAAATAAAAGAAAAGAAAAGTGTATGCTCTAGAGCAGTGATTCTCAACCTTTCTAATGCTGCGACCCTTTAATACAGTTCCTCATGTTGTGGTGACCCTCAACCATGAAATTATTTTCATTGCTACTTCATCACTGTAATTTTGCTACTGTTTTCCAATGATCTAAGGCTCCCACAGGTTGAGAACTGCTGGCAGGGTCACCTAAGACCATCAGAAAACACAGATATTTACGATTCCTAACAGTAGTAAAATTACAGTGATGAAGTATCAACGAAAATGAATTCATGGTTGGGGGTCACCACAACATGAGGAACTGTATTAAAGGTCGCAGCATTAGAAAGGTTGAGAGCCACTAGACTAATATTTTTAATCCACTCAGAGACACTCACTTCTGTCCCACTTGCTACTTCACCTAGAAGACTTTCTCCTACTCCTCTCCATTTCCCCCAATTTAGGCTTCTTCTTTAAATTTGTTCCATGACAAAAGTGCTGATGCACATAGCTCAAGATTGGTTATGAGAAACTGGGAAATTTATTTCCAGTCTTTATGCTTCATTTTTCTTATGTAGGCAGCATGGATAATAACAGTACTTCACTCAGAGGGGTGTCATGAAGATTTAGTTAGAGATTGGTTAGAGCAAAAAATTGCCTGGCACATTACAGGCACTCAGAGTTCACCTCCTCTTAAAACTATAATGTACCACAATAAAATGAACTTTAAAAATACTATTTTTTATTATACTGCCTAATTGTCTATTAGAGGTGGGTGGAAACCAATGTTAGTGGATAAACACTGGTACTGGGCAATCTGGGTTACAATTGTGCCTTCACCTCTTTGGGGAGATGTGACCTTGGACAAGCCCCTTCACTTTCTATATCTCAATTATTTATTCTGTAAATTGAGTGAGTAACAGTTGTTGAGGAGGACTATTAATAAATGAGTTAACAATCGCAATTAATTTACAATATTTACTATCAAAGGTATAAACATGTATAAAATGTAGAATTTTACCATTTAACCAAATAGATTTTACCATTCAAATTCTGCACATTTGTCAGAAACTCAGCCTTCTTACAAACACTTCTAGCTACATTTACATTTTGCCATATAAATTTTTGTGTTGTTTCCTTTCAAAATGCAACTTCAAGAACTCAAACATGATGGTTACTGATATTTTCAATAACTGGAATGAAAAATTTGGGGGAGAAATACTGAATATCAAATTATACTAGTTGAAAACTAATTCACAATGTCAATTTTTTCCACATTTTATCTATAAAATTTACATTTTATATCTTTGGGGAATCTATTCAATATGCACTGAATACCTCCTGTGCCTCAGATTCACTTTCTTTAAGAAATTATATCTTTTCTTTGCTCAATTTTATTATAGTCCATTGGGGTTTCATATTTATTATGAAATATTTCAGGCATATAAAGGAATATAAAAAATAAGACAAAGACTATGTGTACCCAACAGCCAGTTTAAGAAAGAAAAGTACTGCCCTAGCTAGTTTGGCTCAGTGAATAGAGTGTCAACCTGTGGACTGAAGGGCCCAGGTTTGATTCCAGCCAAGGACACATGCCTGGGTTGTGGGCTCAGTCCCCAGGAGGGGGCGTGCAAGAGGCAGCCAATTAATGACTCTCATCATTGATGTTTCTATCTCTATAGCCCTCTCCTTTCCTCTCTAAAATATATATATATATATTTTTTTTTTAAGAAATAAAGTACTTCCATAAAGCTCCTGTGTAGCCTTCCTAGGTGGCTCCTACCCACTTACTCCCATCAGCACCAAGAAAATATTACTTTGAATTTTTGTTTACATAATTTTTGTTCACTTACGTGAACAGGTGATGGGCTTATGGTTGTTTATACTTTCGCATATGTATGTCTTCCAAAGCATATATTTTATTATAAGTTTAGCAAGCTTTTAAACTTCATGGTATAGAATAATTTCTAGTTATTCTTCTATGACTTAGTTTTCCTTCCTCAAAATTATATTTTGGAGGTTCATTCATCACTAGTTCACCTGTTTTGACCACTGTATATAGGGTTATGTCCAATGAATATTTAACACTTATCCATTCTCCTGCTAGATGTTTCCACAGTATTTTGTTTTTCAAGAAAAAAGCTGAGAAGATCTTTGTGCTTGTTGTCTTGGCCCAAAAAAATTCTCAAAGAATTTCTGTTTATATTTTCTGAACTTGAAAATTACGTTGCCCAAAAAGAAAGTTTTCATTTATCCATTCAAAAAATGTTCAGTGAGTACCCTGAACATAGTGGGCCTGGACTCTTTCCTCATGGTGCTACTATAAGATACCAGAGGAGATGCATACAATGGTAAAGTTTTATGGTAAGAGATATCTAAGCCTTACTTGATTCTGGGATTATATGACTGGACATCAGAAAGATTCTATTAACCAAAATGGTCTTACAAACAAAATATTTCTCCCTGTCCTTCCAGAGTACTTAATTATTTTAAATGGAATCAGAAAATGAGTCAGAACTTAATGAGACAAAGCAATACAGGATATTAAGCTCTTACTCTCCATTAAGAAAATAATATGCAGTTCAGATAGAAAGAATATGCAATAGGGAGTAAGCAAATAATTGGTCCAAGAAAAATAACCTCCATGAAAGAGAAGTAATAATAATTTGAACAGAAGAAAACAATGTGGGTTGTACCAAAAGCTCTCACAAAAGAAAAAAAGAAGGAAAAAACAAACTTGAAATTTTAAAGGGGAGAATAGGCAGCTAAAAGTAAAAAACAATTATCTCATAAATCATAAATCAGGTGGCATTACAAATAATGATTCTCCATAAATCAAAGCTATTAAAAAGTAGAGCCTCTCTGAAATGATAAATCAAAGGCATGCTACAGAGGTTCAAAGGGAGATGTAGGACACTGTTCCATATGGAACCATTTCCACTCACTGTGGGGAGGCCAGCCCAGGAAAGGGGAAGCAGAGCTACCCATCTTTATAAGATTTCAAAACTTTGATTAGGAAAGGAGATGTGGGAGAATTTGTTTTGCCATCCCTTTATGATCCTCATCATTTTCTTCCTCCTGGGTACATAACCTATCCATTTATTGAACATATATTTATTAAACCTCTCCTCTGTGCCAAGCAATGTACGATGAATTCAGAAGTGAAAAAAGCTGAAAATATACCTGCTCCATAAGCTTCCATTATAGTGAAGTAAACAAACCTAAAAGTAAGTAAATGCATAAGTAAGTCAATTTTAGAATTTGCTAAGAATTATAAAGAGAACAAACAGTGTGGTATGATAGTGTGATTGAGGGAGGTAGACACAGGAGAAAAGATGATCAGAGAAAGACTCTTTAACTTAAACTGAGACATTAGCTACAAGAATAGGCCAACCATACACAGAATTCAAGAAAATATTCCAAGCTAACATAGATGAACATAAAATACCTGGAGAATATAGGAGTTTGACAATTTTGAGGAACAGAACAGACAGCATGGTAGGAGTCAAGGGAGATTTTTGTTTTTTAAGATGAGTGATGATGTAGGATGTTTGTGTGCTGATGGGAATTACTCATTGCAGGGATGATTGGGGATTAATGTAGATAACAGAAACCCCTGTGATAGGATCCAGAGCACAAGTAGAGAAATTTGATTTTAGTAGAATCTAGGGCCTTATTTCAATCTAACAAGAAAAAAGGCTCAGAAAGTTTGTAAAATTTCATTTAACTTTATGAGTTTTGCATTGAAAATAGAAGGAAACTCCCCTCTGGTTTCTTCTTGTTTGTCCAAATCTCTGAAAGGCAAAACCAAGGCAGATTATAAGCTTTTGATGCTGCCTCTATCTCTCTGTCCAGCCGGGTTTAGAGGCAGTGCTTGCCAAGATCCCAGTGTCCAGTCAATCACTAGCTTTGTGGTGTCAAGAGACAGAGAACAGGGTACCCATTTTGCTGGTGTAATTCACAGCTGTTAAATTATGGGATCCTCTTTCAGTAGCAGCTTTTAAATCATGGTAGTAATGGTGTGATTCTGGAGCTGGTATTTTCCAAATCAGAGGACAACAGATCCTTTGCATCCAGCCCAGTTTAGTAGTCAATGTTGAAAGTTTAATAAATGGTTTTTATTTTCAGACCTCCCAATGATTCTTCAAATTATTTCTTACCCTAGAATAAATTCCTCCTGCTTAAATGACCTAGCGGGGATTCTCTTCTCTGGCCAATATATTCATGATCCAAGATCAGTTATTCACAAGATAACCAAGTCACTCAGAATATGATAAGGGTGGGGTGAGGGGGAAGAAAAATGTCAGTATAAGAATGTAAGGGATGTGGTGGTTTATGGATGGCAGCAATAAGGAATGTTTACAGCTGATCCCATGACATGATATGAATTTCAACAAACAATGGCAAACAAGAAGAACATTTATCCTGCTTCCTGGTTCTAAGTTACCTAGGTTTCTCAGAGAGAAAACTTCCCTTGCTTGAAATGTATCAGAAGCTCTCATAAGGAAAGGAGCAAGAGGGATTTCAGAAAAGGACAAATACAGGAGACTTTACTGTTTCTGTACCCTACAGTTTAAGAAGTGATAGTGAAAGGATTTTTGAGGGAAGATAAGATATGGGGATTTAGTTATGAACAGGGATACACAGAAATTTACAGAAATTATAAATATCTATGGGGAATGGATGGTCTAGGAGCCATGGACTTCTCCAGATGACCAAGCTAGATCTATGGTGAGGCATGAGGGGATTAGTCTTGATTAGTCTTTCAAATGAAGAAGGAAAACCAGTTCAAACTCATCCTGCTGTCCTTGATGCTGTGGCTGTGAGAAGTGCAGCTCATTCTTAGTCTGAAATTTCCAATATTTTAAATCAATAAATATATTTTCACTGCAACTCCTTCCCTAATCATTAAAGGTAGACTAGATTTCCTTTAATCCTGTCTCCCAGATTAGCACAAATCAACAAGGAGCAGAAGGCTTCTTCTGCGTAATAATGTCTTTCACACATCAAAGGGTTCTACATGAACTCCCACTGCACTGTGAGCTTCCAGAGACCAGAGCCCTTGTTCTGTTCATCTGAGTGTTCCTTTCCCACCCTTAGTATCCACCACCATATCTGACACAGAATAAGTGTCCACTAGTTCTTTGTTGAATGAATGAATGAATGAATGAATGGGACTATGAACATATTAGCAGAAACTCCCATCTTAGAAAAAAAAGTAAGATTGATTAGCATTAGGCAAATCTATACTCTTTTTTTTTTTTCATCCTCACCTGAGGATGTTTTATATTGATTTTAAAGAGAAGAAGGGAGAGGGAGAGAAACATTGTTGTGAGAGAGAAACATTGATTGGTTGCCTCCTTTATACACCCCTACCAGAAATTGAACTGGCAACCTAGGAATCGAATCCATGACCTTTCAAGTATATGAAACCATGCTCCAGCCAACTGAGTCATATCGACCAGAGAAAAAATTCTAAATTTTAAATAGACTCTTTCCCCATTTCCAAGTCACTCTTTTCTCAAAAGTTAGAGAATTAGATAAATAAATGACAAAAGACAACTAGAGAACAGGAAGCAAGACAGGTAGGAGCAGGATCTTAAAACTGCTCTATGCAGCTCAAGTCTAAATACCTAGCTTCTTACTGAGTTTTAGACTACAAGGAGAACTCACATGAATGTTTTGACTTATAAGAAAAGTTCCCATCTCTTTTAAGCTTCTTTAACCTGTGCAGGAACATTATACTGAGACTGTTACTAGTTGTATCAAAAAAGAAAAAATCTGAATTATTCCAAGACTTCCCCTTAATTCAAAATGGTGACAGAGAATGTCACTGCTCATTGTGTCTTATATAATTGCTGTCAAGTAATGATTAATAACATTCTTCCTAATAAAGTAAAGTCCTTCTATTTTGAAAAGCATGAACATTTGGTGCCTGGCGAGACTGTCACAGAGGATGTGAATTGGAAACACAGCCATCTTACAACTGCATTCCATGACACGCTACAGAACTTCTGAGGGACTCACGCTCTTGACTCAGTGGGAATTCAGAAAGTCAGACAGGCATATTGAACTAAGCTTAATGTTTAAATTTTAAAATATTTTATTTTCTCAACAGGAAGAAGTGTGTCCATGGGAATAGATAGGAGTTTGTGAAATACTCTTCTAAGTAGTTTAGAAATGGAAATTCAAGCATAACTTTGGTGCTTTAGAGCAAAAGAATAATTTTTCTCTCTTAGCATTCACTCAGATGCCCATAAATGTGAAGCACTTTGTCTGCCAAAGCCTCTGCTATTACTGAATCAAAATACCATGAGCAGGGATGCCGGTAGCAGGCCCAAGAACTATGGTTATAGGGGTGACTTTCGGCACATGTTTCAATGAAACAGAGGAAACCCTCATGGTGGTTAAATAGAACAGCACTGATGTGGCTCTGTTGGCTCTCATGTTGAGGATTACATTTGCTATCGGGGACCTAAATTGGGGAGTTACCCACAGAAATTTCTTCCTCTGGCTCAACCCCTAAATATTCTGTCCTATAATGGAGCTAAAAATCCTGGTGTAACTATGAATTTGATGTTGAAGTGTTTAAAAATATCAAATTATAATGGTAAAGAGCCATCCATGCCTGCCCAGCATTTCACATTGACACTTTCTTGCTCTGTTTTTGTGAATGAATGGAAGGCGAAAGAAAGAAAGAAAGAAAGAAAGAAAGAAAGAAAGAAAGAAAGAAAGAAAGAAAGAAAGAAAGAAAG